>OX454421.1:73788929-74996315 GCA_949715475.1 Microchrysa polita | reverse complement strand
AAAAGCCATTGCAAATCCCAAAACAACCTCTAAATTGGTTTGGGAATGTCAACAAAATCTCAAGAACCTAGCTACCCGAAACAAAGTAACTCTAAAATGGGGATCGAAGGAAATGAGAAAGCGGACGCCCTTGCAAGAGAGGGTTCCGAACTACCCTTAACTGGTCCTGAACCTGCAATCGGAATCAGTAAATCTACTGCCAGAACCGTTGCTAGACGATGGACCGAGGATAAATTCCGAGATCGATGGAGACTAGCTGAAGGGCTCAGGCACAGCAAGCGTATGCTGGAATCTAACTGGCAAACCAACTGCACCGAAGCCCTCAGTCTAAGTAAAACGAACCTCAGGGCAGTGACAGGCCTTATAACCGGTCATTGTACCCTACGGAAACATCTGCATACAATAGGGATCTACTCACAAGACCCACTATGCCGCCTCTGCAACGAAGACGAGGAATCAGCCTCGCACGTTATTTTCGAATGCCCCGCTCTTATGAGCTGGAGACAAAATTTCTTTGGGGCTCAAACTACCACAATGGGTGCACCCAAAGTAAACCTCGTTAGCTTTCTTCTAAGCCTCATACGAAGGACAGAGCTCTTAACCTGAAACGTTCTCGCTTAGATGGGAAATACAATAAGCCAGCAGGCCGCAGTATTGGGCGCAACCAGCCCAACCTATCTCAGCGCCATATCCATCCATCCATCCAACATCCATGGGCAACAGTGGGATTCGAACCCATGCACCGGCAACTCAGAGATAGAGTGACATCTCTGCCACTGAGCCACCGAATGCCCCTTAGCATCCGTCGGAGTGCCCCCATCATTCTCTTTTACTAGACAGGACCTCATCAGTTCTAAGCGGTGAAATGGATTGAAGCATCTCAATAGTTTCCTCCCGAAATAGCATCAGTTGTAAATCAACCCGCCATATCCTTAAATCTGGAAATTTATTCACGAACCCATAAATATTAAATTCTTATCGTTCAAATTAAATTTCGCCAATTCTTATCAAGAAAACAAATCAAATCTTGTTTCGTTAAAATCCAATCAGAACGGCTGCCACTATAAGCCCAACAAATAGCAAAGAATCAAATCGACAACCGCGATAAGCCATAAAGGCATCGTGGGGTTATCACAAACATCTCGCTAGCTTCTAGCGCGTTCCCATTGACGTCAAACAAAGAGGCCAAAGAGTGCCAAGCACCTCCTCAACTCGACTCCCTTTCATCTAGCCCCGCATACACACTTCAAACTTCATTCTTCATGTTTTCAAAAAGGATACGAAAAACAGCATGACCTGGTGATGTTTAATGGCTCCCGCCAGTCCCAGCATTGAGATCATAATCAGGATAATTCCGCATGCCAGAATACCGCCAATAATCGGCAAATTCGTAACAATCGAGGCAGCACGGCCGTACACTCCGACTCCGATCAATAGGAAGCCCACGAGCTGGAAGCAGAAAAACAAAAAATATGTAAAACAGTCTGTGAGCGAGTTGTATTGAAATGGGGGGACGGGTTTTACGCAAGTTCCTTCCGGGATGCCTGTCAAGTGCCTACACAAAAACATCACGAGTTAGTCATCATCAACAGCACAACAACAACAACATTACACTCACAGGCTACTCGCGGAAGTTTGGTGAAAAATCAATAGCAGGAGGCATCCCACCACCCCTTCGGGGGAGCACTTAATCGGTCGCAACCTACTTACCACATACAGGACGTTGAGCGCAATTAGCGCATTTTTCGAGCACGTAAAGCCGCCGCACATTTTCGCACGCAAACAACGTCGTAAGCACTTTATTTTGAAGCAAAAGCCACTCGCGGCAAACGATCTCGAGGACAAACGAAAATGAAAGTTGCGCACGAATTTGGCAAAAATGTAAATCGACCAGACACAAGACAACGGACACAAGAAATGTGTGTGCGGATTGGATGAGAGGTTTTTTTGTGGATAGCCTTGGGAAACGTCAAATTGACTTTTGATTCACTCTGTGGAGATGGAGAGAGAAAAAATTGGAGCAGAGAGAGTTAATTTTTATTCTTTGTGGAGACTGGAGCGCCGTGCAGCGGTGACAATCAGAAGTTTCATTCGGACGGAAGTGACGAAACGAAATTTTATTGTTTTGAAAATGAAAAGCGACACCTACAGGAAAAATTGATAGAAAATTTTTGAAATTATCCCATCTCCCGGCGGAAATTACGATTAAAGTTAAAAAATGGCTCATAGAGGGCACTGTCGGGGATCAAAACGGTTCGGTTTCCGATGGAAAATCAAGCATGGTGCAGCAAAGAATTTTTAGTTATAACGTGAATTGGAGATCCAAAATCATATGCAAGTTTGCACTAGTATAAAATGTTAATGATGTTATTAGACTGCGCTCATTTAAATAATACACACAAAAGAACGTCCTATGTAGTCTGCAATGAATGGCGAAGAAATAACAGTTTTTGCAATTTATCAGCGACATCTCTAGGAAAAAATATTTTATTTTTTCCGGCGGAAATTACCTTTGTGAAGCTCTAACGACTTCTAGAGGTCATTTTTCTCGAACTAACCGTTTTTGATGTCATCGGAAAAATATGTTTTTTTAATGTGGCGTTTAGCTTGCAATAGTAATTTACCTTGCCCATGAAAGCCTCTATTGATGAAGGTTATACGGCGGCTTTAGTTCCTACACTGCCTTGAGACCCGTTTGATCAGGAAGAACACCGTTCCCAAGCAGCATTTTACTGTTACTTCAAAGTCCTATTGGGAACTTTAAAGTACCATTTGGAGCTGTCAAATGCTTGTCGCCATATTTTCCAAGGTAAAATAATGAGAGGGCATCACTTTCTTTCTAGGTAGAATATCCACTTCGACAGTGAAATTGTCCTGGCACAAAGTTTTCTAGTTCAAAAGAGCTGGCAAATGAAAAAAATAATGTAATCACGCAATTAACTCCTTTCAGATTATTATCTGAATAGGCTGAAACACAACTTCAGCAAATGTGTAAAAGCATATTTATGTAAATGTAAATCCATTCAATTTATGTTTACTAAAATTGTGTCGACTTTTACCTAGGTCCCCTTCTTTTTTTACTTTTCTTAAATGATCTGCCATCATGTCTTAACTGCCACTCTCTTTTTTACGCCGATAACAGCAAACTATTTTCAGCTGTCTCATCTATTTCTGATTATGTATAGCTTTGCAATCTGATTTGGATAGGTTTACGTCCTGGTGTTTCTTCAACGAGCTGGATCTTAATATTTCTAAGTGCTCCGTTATGGTATTGTAATGTGTCTAGGATACGTCAACCCAAATTGGCAACAGATGGCGCTACGCCAACCCAAATTGTATGCCCTACTGGGCATCAGATGGCGTTAGTATCACTAGCGAGACAACCTATTGGCCGAAGTTTCTAGAACATCGAAAATGGGTATATAAGGGCGTCGACTAGAGCCAGTCAGTCAGTCTAGTTTTAGCAGTGAATAAATAATGTCGAGTCAATTAGTGAAGTAATTAGTAGAAATTGTAAACCGAGTATATCCGTGTGGTTGTAATAAATAGTGTTACAGTAAAGCGAGTGTTATTCATTGTCGGGTACGCGAAAATCTATCGAACCCACTGGAACGTCTTGAATAGACGAGAAAAATATAACAATTGGTGTCAGAAGTGGGATTTTCAAGTACGGTGTAGTGTGACTCGTGCGCGGAATATACTACGTGAAACTGCGAGTGCCGAGTGAATTCGTGAATATTCGAGGACTCTTCGAGAATTATCGGTATAGTTCGCGTTGGAAAGTTCTGGATTGTGAACTTACGCGGTCGTGTTGAACTAGTGTGGACAGATTCAGTGCGTGAAACTGTGTGACGAGTGTATTCGGGAATATTCGAGAATTCTACGAGAATTTTCTGGAAAATTCGCGACAGAAAATTCTGGAAAGTGAACTCAATCGTATCGGACTAGTGTGACGAGATCCGGTAAACGTGAAATCGCGTGTGTTTGCGAACATTCGAGAACTCGACGAGAATTTTCGGGAAAGTTCGTGACGGAAAGTTCTGGAAAGTGAACTTGTGAACTTCGGGTCGGACTATTGTTGACTGAAAAAACTTCTCGAAAGTGAATTAGTGCCGTAACGTGTAGAATTCGAAAACATTCTAGAAAATTCGATTCGTGTAAAATTGAACTGTAGACAGTTTATAGTCGAGAAACAAAATGCCGCGTAATATCTCGCAATTAACCACGGCCGAATTGAAGCGTGAGCTGGCGAAAAGGAATTTGTCGACTTATCAGGAAACAAAAGCGCGTTGCTTGCTCGGCTGATGGACGCACTGAGAGATGAAGGACAGGATCCCGACACGGTGGAATTTCGGGAAGAGCAAGACCCTAGTGAGGCAAGTGCAGAAGAAGCCACAGACCCAATGATGCAGTTGCTGAGAGCTATGGCAGAGCTGAACCAGCGAGCAGCAGAACAAAATGAACGGTCGGTGAAGTCTGAGGAGGCTATAATTGCATTAACTGAACGATCAGCCAAGATGGAGGAATCAATAAAGTCCGAATTGAAGGAACAGAATGCCAAGACTGAGGAAGCACTCATCGAACGAATTGCGGGTTCCGAAAGGTCGATAGCAACCAAGCAGGAAGAAGCGTTCAGCCATTTAAAGACCAGCCTGGAGTACCAATTTGAAAAACAAAAAGGTGAAGTTCTGAATATAATCGACGAAAAAATCAAAACGGTGACCGAAGAGGTGCATAAGTTTAAGAGTGTGGCAGAAGAAGTCCAGATGTTAAAGAACGATCTGGAACGTTTGAAAACAGCGAATATCAACCAACACCCGCAGAGTACAGTAGTAGTTGAAGACTTCCAGAAGTCGAATACCCACCTAGAAACATCGAGAACAAGTGAAATATTTAAAACTAGCTCGAATATTAAAAGTCTGAAAGCGCCTACTTTCGATGGACAAATGTCTTGGAACATCTACAAGACACAATTTGAGGCTGCTGCGGTGGTAAATGGTTGGTCGGACAGTGCGCGCGCCACGGCTCTTGTTCTAGCATTGAGAGGACCTGCTGCTGAAATCCTGCAATCGATTCCTGCTCCACTGCAGACATCTTATGTGGAGCTTGTGAAGGCGTTGGATGGGCGATACGGTGACGAGCACATGAAGCAAATTTATCGATCACAGCTTCGTAACCGGACACAGAAACCAGGAGAAACTCTTCAGCAATTGGCGCAAGATATTGAACGGCTGGCCCTTTTGTCATACCCGACCTCGGAGCCAGAACATCGAAACGAAACAGCAGTCGATGTGTTCGCTACAGCTCTCCTGGATCGTGAACTACAACAGGCGTTACGGCTAGCTGACAAGCGGACCATCAAGGATGCACTTGCATACAGCCTGACTTTTGAAGCTGCGAAGCAAGCCACCCGTAATTGTGTGCAAGCCCGAGAAGTAGTAGAGGATTGTGTCTGTCAGCGAATGGATGCATCAAGGCAAGCTATCAACAGAGATGCAATTCGGTGTTGGAACTGCGGTAAAAAGGGTCATGTCCGGAAGTATTGTCAACAACCGAAAAAGGCTGAAACATTCCGCAAGAATTGTGCCCAGCAGGCGAGAAAAACGAGTTGGCAAAGAGCGAACCGAGTTCGAGAAGTAACGGATAATTACGTTTGTCGGAGAATCGATGTATCGAGACAAGTTGTTAACGGAGATTCGATTCGATGCTGGAAATGCGGTCAACAGGGGCACGTGCGAAGCGCCTGTGAACAGCTGAGGAAGGCAGGCACATTCGGCAAGAAGGTTACAAACGGAGGTTCGAGACAATGCTGGAAATGCGGTGAACACGGGCACGTGCGAAGTAACTGTGAACAGCTGAGGAAGGCGGGCACACTCTGCAAGAAGGTTGTCAACGGCGATTCAATTCGTTGCTGGAATTGCGGTGAAAATGGTCATCTGCAAAGGAACTGTCGTATGCCGAGAAAGGCAGGAACATCCTGTAAGAGATGCGTGCAGCGAACCAGAAGAATGAGTTGGCGAAGTGCGAAACAACCTGCTCCCGTTGTATGTGAATCGGGAAACAAACGATTCTACTGGGTGGACGTTCGAGGTGATGCTGAGGAGTGGTGCAGCCGGTGTACGAGTTGTGCAGCTGTTAAAGGACGAGCATCGGAAGCCGAGAGCGGAAATGAAAGCCATACGTGTGGATCGACTGGCACCCTATCGAGGCGACGATACGGAGGAGACCGAAGCGTGTTCTGTTCGGGACGAACAGGTTTAAGGAGGGGGTAATGTAATGTGTCTAGGATACGTCAACCCAAATTGGCAACAGATGGCGCTACGCCAACCCAAATTGTATGCCCTACTGGGCATCAGATGGCGTTAGTATCACTAGCGAGACAACCTATTGGCCGAAGTTTCTAGAACATCGAAAATGGGTATATAAGGGCGTCGACTAGAGCCAGTCAGTCAGTCTAGTTTTAGCAGTGAATAAATAATGTCGAGTCAATTAGTGAAGTAATTAGTAGAAATTGTAAACCGAGTATATCCGTGTGGTTGTAATAAATAGTGTTACAGTAAAGCGAGTGTTATTCATTGTCGGGTACGCGAAAATCTATCGAACCCACTGGAACGTCTTGAATAGACGAGAAAAATATAACAGTATATTCATTGAAATCTACTCCTTCCATTTTTCAATACCAAATAAACTCCATTCCCCTCCAATGTGTTTCTACTACATTTTACTGATCACTACTCGTCGATTAGTAGCAAATCGTCGAAACTAGCTGGGTTTTACGGTGCTCATCTAGCTTTCAATCCATTAATACTTGTGTGAATTTATTTGTGACTCCCCAAGCAGCATTTTAAGTAGCGAATACGAATGTTTTTGGTTCCGCCTCTTTATTAAGTTTCGGTTACGTTTTTGACACTGAAATTCTAACTTCATTGCAACAAATCCTGCAAAGTAGCTTTTGGGACGTCCCAGGAAGGTGATAGTTGAAACTTTATAGTGAATGAAATATTGCTACTACATAATCGACTAGTGCGGGGGTATGGTACGGCTTCGCTACCCCACTTTGCTACTACATAGTGAGAAACTCTGAAGTAATATTTTTAAGTGGCGAAACCGTAGCCGTGTAATTTCTTAGTTACTTTGAAGGATTTGCTACTTTATAGTAAAATTTATTACTATATAGACAGCTATATATACCGATACTACAAAATCCTATTGGGAACTTTAAAGAACCATTAGGAGCTGTCAAAAGCTTGTCGCCATATTTTCCAAGGTTTGCCAAAATCATAGTTTGCATATTTCAGAAAAGAAACTGTTTAATTTCACATGAAATAATTTAGAATTTAATTTTTTAAGTTAATATTTTGTTTCGTGAACATATAAAGTGATAAATTTATAAAAAGCTCGAAACAGGTGACTTTAGTTGGGCAATATTTTGTCAATTTTTTCAAGATATCATAAGAAAAATGAGAGGGCATTACTTTTTTTCGAGCTATAATATCCACTTCTACAGTGAAATTCGCTTCGCAAGAACTTTTATGGCCCAAACGATTTTGCAAGTGATAAAATAAGTAATTACTGCACTCAATCCTTTCAGATCATATTCTTTTATCGTCGGAACGTGCTACAAACAAAACTTTAATAAATGTGTGTATACTAATGTACACCTAAATCCATTATGTTTGCTTAAATTTGTAGTTCGCTTATACATACACATATTCAAAACTTAGATGTGTGCGAAAATGGGATCAATAAAGTACCAATTACTTGGTTGGGCAAACTATGCCACTAGTTTGGTACGTTGCAAACACGTTTCTTTTTATTGGAGGCAAAATGACACTCGGCACGAAACTTTTCATTCCCCATATTAGTGGTGTTTCGGTGACCAAAAGGGTCCCTATTACGGATCGATGGGCAGTAGCTGAAATTAGAGCTGCCTGTAGAAATATGCTGAGATATTAACGCCAAAACGGGCGATGTGCCTACACCGCAGGTCGAGCAACGCGAAACCATGGAGAACGAGGCAAGGAAGAAGAAGAAGATTGCTGGAGCACTTGCAATGCCTTAAGGAAGACGCTGGTATTGAAATAGTCCCAGTGGCGTATTCAACACTAAAATTTTCTTGGAAGCTTCATCCAGCTCCATTTGAAGATATGCATTGTTAAGGTCATCAGCGACATCGAAAGCGTATAAAAATAAACGATGGGTCTCGCATTTTGAAGAGCTCCTCAAAGCACCATCAACCCCAACGGAGCCAGCTCTTGAGCGGTTAGCTGTACCAGGCCCTTTCGTTCAACCCCCAACAGTAGACGATGTGAGTCTCGTCATCGTCAATCGCTTCAACGTAATAAAGCGCCGGGCGTTGACGAGATCCCAGCAGAACTGCTGAAGCACGCTGGAACGTGCCTAATCAACGCGATACATGTGCTACTGCTGAAAATAAGAGAAGACACGAGGTAATTCCCGAAAATTGGCGCAAAATCATAATCGTCCCAATCCACAACAACGGTGACAAGCTGAAATGTGAAATTTATAAGGGCATATCGTTAGTTTGTACCAGTGACCAGTACCAGCGTAGATAGCTTTTTGGACAGGGGGGGGGGGTCATTTTGTAAGATTACTTACACTCTTACGGTTATCAAATGTTGAGTTTCAGAATAACAATTTCTGTATTTTATTTGGAGCAAATTTTTATTTGGAGAAAATATTGCATCGATAATAATTTTACCCTTTTTAGTGAATGAGTGAATCCACACTATTCCAATTTTTGCACAAATTTTCCCACAAATTTTCGCTTTTTTCAAAACACACCTGTTAACATATTGCTTTTCGGTTCTTACGTTTTTTTTCCTGATCCATAAAGCTTCTTATTACTTATTGGGCCGTTATTTCAAGAATTTTCTTTTGACAATGGCAATTAGCCTAGTTTGGCTGAGGACCTCCAAGTAGAGTTCAACGATTTGGTAAATGATTAGGCCTTTTATTTAAAAACAAATCTGGCGGCAGACAGTTTCTGCTAAGTTACGAAAACTTACAAAATGAAGCAAATTGAAAATAGAAATGACTTAAAAAAGCAAATTTTAAGCATACATTGTAAGTTTGATACCGGAGGTCGTAGATATGAGCAAAATTGTTAATTTGTACCGAGAAACGCGCACATAATAAGTGCGTTCTTAATTACCAAGTATAGGATAGAACTTTTTTCTTGCTAATTAGACTTATTTGAACAGGCTGGCATACATTTTTAAAACACTGCAAAAAATCTAAAACACTTGCTATTGCTAGAATTTTTTCCACTTAAAATCAAACATTAAAGAATTAAAGAAGACACTTTTGTACTAAAAATTCATGCGGCAAAATGGTGCTCTTTTTAATCACTAGACTTTTAGAGATGTTTTGGACTTTCACTGTTCCTACGTGAACTTTTTCAGTTGTGCGTAATTAATTTTCATAAATATTTCAAGAACCGAATAAAAAAGTCAGACCTGGTTCAGTCAGGGGAAAGATTGGTTCTTGATATCAACCTCCCTGTTGAAACCACGTTGCTCTAATTCAGTATGGTGTTACGCGAAGTAAGAAATTCATTCCAATGAATATTGAAAGGACGTCGAAACTTTCACTGTACGTACAATTGCTATACAATGTTCAATTGTTCTCTGCTTGCCAATTAAAATGCATTCAAAAAGACAATTGTCGCTACCGGAATCCATAGAGCTTACTATGGCTATGGATTTGAATCACTTTTTCCATTTATCGATTAGTACGAGGTTGTATTTTACTTCTCCGTAACTCCTTTGATTTTAACTGAACGTTTTTTCTAAACTTCAGCAAAAGAGTTCAGTCGTCAATTTGGAATCAACCTTTATTTTCCGTCATTCGGTGGAATTTATAAGGGACTGTATGCTTCCAAAAATTGTGTTCACCAGTTGAGCCTAAACTCTCACAGGAGCGTGGCCTTTTGCCTTGAGTAGAGATTCGAACTGAATTGCTCAATTTTGTGTTCATGTTTCGAACCACCGATGAGATTTTCTTTTTGAAATATTAAACGATGAGCTCAACAAATAATATGCAGATAAGTTTCCATCACCAGTGCTTAAATAAGTTTAAGAATAAAAATAAAAAAAGCACGAGCTCTTCCTCAGTTCAGAATAAGATACCACCAAAGAAAGATTTGTGGAATATTCAGCAAATTGGTTGCTGTTAAGGTGAACATAATCTATACTTTAAATACCTCTTGTCCTTATAAAACTGTATCATTAACTAAAAAGTGAAGAATTTGGAGTGTGACCGTCTTCTTGCCTACGTGCGATATTGTTAAAAAAATTTTGACTTAGGTTAGGACGCATTTTCCTGGAACCAATTAGCGTCCTTAGTCGAGGTATGCCTGTACTCCTTTTCCATTTCAGATAGTGGAAAGTTGTAAAAGAAAATCGGTCGAGTCTCTGGTGCTGGTCAAATATTTTACAGTTAAGTTGATTTCTGGTGCTGTGCAGCAGATTAGGTTTGGGAATTTTAAAACTTGCAAACATTTTTTCGTATGGATTATTTGCTTTTTGTTGTCAAAAGCTTTTTCTACATTTTTTCTATTTTTTGATATCTTCGCGAAACCCTTGAGAGATTTTCACGGGACGCTTGTTAATTTGTTTTCGAATTACTACATAAGACTATATATCTTTAAATTTTGGAAGTTTCTACAATTTTTTTTATAGAAGATTTTGTTAAAAAAAATATTTCAAATTTTCCGGGCCGTTCGCGAACAAGATCAATGGCGTATCTGGTACAACCACGAGTTGTATCAATTGTACGATGAGCTGGAAGTATCGAAAATCGTGAAGCTTCAACGTTTTCAATGGGCGGGCCATGTACAACGAATGGACGATAATCGCATGTCAAAAAAGATGATGAACGCACAACGAATTGACGGAGTGAGGTTGCGTGGACGACCGAGAGCGCGCTGGGAGAACTCCGTAGGTGAAGACGCTCACCAGCTGCTGGGCTTCCGAAACTGGAGGAAAAAGTTACGTAACCGCGACAATTGGAGGTCAACGATTCAGGTGGCCAAAGCCCGACGTCGGGCTTTCGTGCCACATTGATGATGAAATAGAAGCTGATAGTTACAATTTTGTACTCTAGTCAAAGTTTGCAGTGAGTTAATTTAATTTAAAAGATTGTTCTGCCAAAATTGGTAAATCTACCAATGTCTAAAGTAATAACATGCCTTTGGAAAGCAATCAACTTTACTTTTAAAATTAAAAAAAAAATAAAAATAGAATTGTGTTTAAAATATTAAATTAAAAATAAAATTTTCAATTGCTGTGGCTCACTTGGGTGAGTCGCACTCTTCGATGCTAGTTATCTAGAGGTCCGGAGATCAAATCTCGGCGTTGTCCAAAATTTCCGTACATGTGCGGATAGGAAATATATAGTGCTTTCAACATTATATTCACTCCGAAATAGTATTTATTTACAGTCACTCCTCGACTTGCGTAAGCATTTCGTTCCGAAAGTCTATACGTAAGTCAGAATTTTACGTAACTCGAAATGTTCCTAATACGCATATCCTTCTTATTTCAAATGTCCACAAAGTTAACAAATGTGTTAATTTTAGATTTCAATTAACATGTGCAAGGATTTTCTCAAATCTCTTTATTAATTTTGGAAAATACCTGAGATTTTCCCTATGCCTAAATTTATTTAAGTGGATCATCCAAGGATTTTTCATGGGTTGTGGCATTTACGTAAGTGCGGAACTACGTAAGTCCGCATTACGTATGTCGGGGAGTAACTGTATTTATAGTACTGAACAGGATATCGTCCCAATAATACAGTAATAATATATAAAATGGTATTAGAAATACGCAGAGAGAAAATAGCATAATCACATTAATTTAAAAAGGTAGAGGCAAATAATAACAAAAAATATTCAAAGTATAAATAACAATATAAAATTTAAATAAACAAACGATTATAATCCAATGAGTATAGAAACTAAAATTAATAATGCAGAGTTTGAGATTTTAGAATGCAAAATTCTCTTAAATGTTGATAACGAAGAGGGTAGAGGACCAATCTCCAACAAGTCATAATTTCTTGTTAACCTAAGCAGCGGGGAATTGAAGTACAATGATAGGTCAGCTGTTGGAGGGACAAATATAGAGTTTGATCTGGTGTTATATATAGGATTTCTCCATTGAATGTCAGACACTAACGAGGTACAGAGTAGACCACAATAAACTTTATAAAGAAAGCATTCATCAAGAATTATTCTTCGCTCCTGTAAGGACTGCATATTTAACAAGTTAAGACGGTCATTATATGAGACACATGGCAAATTAAATTTAAAAAGTAGTGACTTGGTAAATCTCCTTTGAACACGCTCTATCGCATCAGTGTAACCATGGCGGCCACACGGCGACCACACTACCGAAGCATATTCTAAAATACTTACGAACCAATTTGATGAACAAATTTACAAGGGTTGACGTCGAGCGAAAATCACTTGAGCACCTAACGATAAAGCCAGCGAGCTTAGATGCCCTGCTTATTACATCGGAATAGTGCTCTGTAAACTTAAGCTTCGAATCAAATGTTACTCCAAGATCTTTGCCAGAGTTCACACACTTAAGCGGTAGCGAATGTACACTATATGTAAAGCAAACGGGATCTGATTTTAGGAAATAGATGATCACGGAACATTTGGCCACATTCAACAGTAACCTATTAGAAGAACACCACGATGCCACGACATCGAAATCCTTTTGAACGGACACACAATCTACTACAGATGATACTGGCTTGAAGATCTTACAATCATCAGCATACAATAAGGACCCATTATTTAGTAGCGAGGGAAGCTCGTTTATAAAAAATGAGAATAATATAGGTGCCAGAATTGAGCCCTGAGACACACCGGATGCAGGACAAAAGGACGAAAAGACGATTTTGTTATAAATTACGATCGACGATCTGTCGGACAAGTAGGATGAAATCCAAGATAGAAGTCCTTCAGGGAAATTAAGAGATAGCAATTTGTTCAAAAGAATGCCGTGGTCAACAGAGTCGAAGGCCTTAGAGAAGTCAGTGTAGATGACGTGTACATCAAGATGTTTATTTAATGATTTTGTTATAAAATTGACGATTTCAACGAGGTTTTTTACAGTAGATTTCTTGTTTTGAAAACCGTGTTGATTGGGACATATTAGGCGACCAAAGTTGACTTGAATGTAGCTGGATACTATCTTTTCAAAAACTTTAGAACAGGATGACAATAGAGACACAGGACGATAGTTAGACACACAGGTAGTGACTCCCTTCTTAGGGATCGGAACAACGTGAGAGCATTTCCACTGAGAAGGAAATATGCCTTCTACGATGCTTTTATTAAAGATAATGGAAAGCGAAAGACCAATAGAGCTAGAGGTTTTTTTTAGAAACAAATTCGGTATTCCATCCGGACCCCGAGAAGTAGTAGCTTTAAGCGAAGAAATTAAAAGTTCGATGTATGAAGAATTAATCGATGGAACAGAGTCAGAATCTGCAGACAGTGTACGGAAAGAAACAGTAGAGTCAGATTTATTTAAGGTGCTAGCAAAATAAGATGCGAAAAGCTCACTCATTTCTGTTGGGGTGTTAGCAACTTTATCATCCCAAAAAAGCTTAGCTGGAAATGCAGGGGAAGATCTAACTTTCTTCACATAAGACCAAAATAACTTACTTTCGTGGTTAGCGATACTATTCTCAATACTAGCAATGTATGCAGATCTAGAAGCGCGAATTAAAGATTTAGCCTTGTTCCGAAGTGACTTAAAACGTAAAAGATCTGCAGGACGTTTAAACCGTTTGTACCGAACACGGAAATCGTTTTTCTTTCGAAGTAGCCTACGGATAGAACGTGTAAACCAAACTGGACATTGTTTACGCATTTGCGAACATATAGGTACAAACTCAAAGATTATATTATAGAGTACACTGTAAAACTTGTTGACAGCTGCATCACAGCTAATTCCATTAAGTAGATGTGGCCAATCAGTATCTATCAGTTTTTGATTGATAGAGTCGTAGTCACCTTTCCTGAAATTGAAGTAAGTATGGCCCTCAGCGCATCGAGGACGATCAAACTGGATGTTAATGTCGACAGATAGGGCGGGGTGGTAAGGATCAATAGTCACATGATCTATGGGCGCTCTTACACAATTAAGACAGTGCTCTGAGATATTACTAAGAACCAAGTCAAGCCTACGTCCCATACAATTATTTGTAATGTTAAACTGTTGTAAATCACAAACTTGCATGAATGCATTTACCGAAAGGAACTGCGAAGATGAAACACTAGGTTCCAAGGGGAGACCAGGTAAGTCAGGCCAACCTATGCTAGGCATGTTAAAATCAACACATATAATCGAGGACGCATTTGGATAGGTGATGTTTATGATATTAGAAAGATATTTAAATAGGTCTTCAAAAATAGTAAGTGACTCGAAATTGCCTATAAACGGCTGAGTTAACGCACCATGACCCCACATGGGGCTATACGGTACTGAGAAAGATATTAAAACTGCATCTTAGGAGCAACGTTGATAAAAAAGTATTTGAAATCGAAAAAAGGGTTTATGCGAAATTTCAAGTAGTTTCAAAACCTGATTTGAAGTTTTGTAATTATGTACATATACCAATTTTATAGATACGCTCAAGCAAAATATACCATCGATTCTATCAGTATTGCTCAATTGAGGGCGCGTATTAATTTTTGACACAAAATACCAATAGCATTCCGCAAATCTTTGCACTACTTGATGTGGTTTGAAACGATGAAAAATCTAAACGCGCCGTCCTTTCAGCAATATTCTTGTAGAGCTTGGTATACGCGGCCAGATGCCCACAGCTAGCGGCAAATGTATAAATCCACCACTGTAATTATGAATCCCATGTTTATTTCCATTCTTTTGCTTTCCTAGAATAACAATTGAAGCACCGCAATATTCTATCTTTATCACAGTTTATTTTAATTACAAAAAAAAAAAACATTCGTCAATTTAGTTAATATCTTACAAATTGCTCAAAAAATAGCTCTCTCATCTTATATTCTAATTCCATGAGCGTACTCTGCTTGCATAAGTCAAGCAAAAATTCTTAATTTCTAAATCAAAACTCCTGACACAGGACAAAATAGCATGTCCTGTACGCCTAAATTCAAAGTCGTTGGTAAACCTTCAGTAATACTATCAAAAAATGTTACATACACATATAGAATAGATTAAGTTCAATAAATTGTGAGAAAGTTGCAATAAGTTATTTGTGTAAAATAAAAAAGAAAAGATAAAAATAAAAATCTGTTATGTAAGTACGTTTGAGATATTCCGTGGACGGAAATGTTCCACGAATCGCGGTGCAAATGTAATGTACATAAATCTTGTTTTGAGGTTACTATTTCGTTTGAACAAAATTCTTATTACAGTTTGTTCCGTTTGCAGCTTAATATAAGTACTTATTGATCACTACTCGGCTATAGTGGTAGATTTAGGAACGCTGTATAATACACATGTGCCTTTTTGTGTCTTAACAAAAAAATGTATCTTGGAATAAATTAGATAATATTAATTAGTATTTACATAAATATGAATATCTGTTTTCTTGTTTTGTGGTAATAAGACGGGGGTCTTTCACAGCTCCCTCAAGGTCGGATCTTTTGGGCACATGTCATAGTAATGAATTGGGGATCTAAGGTTTTCCTTATACGAAGATACTTCAGGCTAAGGAGGTTTTCAGACTTACGTCTTACGTAATCTTTGCAATTTACTTAATTTGAGCTGTCAAATTCCATACAATTTTAAATTCACCACACCGCAAATTAAGTAATCTGGCCAGATTATGTTCAAGTGTGAATAACTCCTTAGCGAATGTTTCCTTAAACCGAGTCGCCTAGGCTTTAGTCACGAATATTAAGTATCTCCGTGTGAGGAAAGCCTTACAATCGGATTAGCTTTGCAATCAGTACACTAATCAAGATTTCTTAAAAATATACAATCGTGTAAAACTGGCAAACCGACAAAAAATACTTTTAGTGTAGCCTATGATTAAAATCATTACAATCCGCAGATTTCATACTTCACCCAGCTGCTCTCGGTTTTTACTCCTTCTGGCAAGTAATTCGTCCAATTGCTGCTCCTGATAGTACACCGTAAAGTCAACCGGTGAAAGTCCTTCAAAAACAGCACATACGCTAGGCTTAAGATTGTAGAAGAACAAATATTGCTGACGATTGGAAAAGTCCTTAGTGAGATTATCGATGACAGTGGCGGCCGTGAAATCAGCACCATAAACGTGCGTACAATCAATGACGACCGGAAGATTCTTTCGCAGCGAATGTTTTGTAACCAGATTCCGTACGTAGTCAACGGACGGGAAGATTAGGCAGCGATCCGGAGTGATCATCAGATATTCAGCACCTCCAGGAGTGGTAAGAGTTTCCACTGTAATTTTAGGACGAGCGGCATGATACAGAATGAACACCATGTTTAGACCGATTCCAGACAGGATTCCAATTTCAAGAGGCAAAATCAGACAGGCGAAAAACGTTCCGAGACCGGGTATCAGGTCACTTTCTGTAAACAGGAAAAGTGGATTGGTTAGATGAATTTTGATTGTTATTTAGAAATAGACTGCTTACTTTTCGTCCTCCACATTGGCTTGATCACTTTCACCTCAACCATAAACACGACAGCGCATATGATAATAGCGGCCAGAGACGATTTTGGAATGAAGTAAAAGTACGGCGTGAAGAAAACAAGCGCAAGGATGACTAAAGCTGCACTGTAGATATTTCCCATGGGCGTGCGTACACCACTTGCATTATTGATAGCACCACGACTTAAAGCACCTGCTACAGGGAGACCTTGCACAAAGGAGTTGGCAATATTTCCAATACCAAGAGCTATCAACTCCTGGGTAGCATCCACTGGCTTTCCATTTGCTGTAATTAGAACATAACATTAGAATCATCCTTTCTCCGCATATTGTATCATAACTCACCAAACGCCTTGCAAATGGCAATTGTCTCCATAAGCGCAATAAGCGGAATCACAATAATCCCAGAACCCATGCTAGACACCATCTCACTGAACGATTCGGCCTCTCCCGTAGTCGACTCGTTCGCCGTCAACGAGAAGGGGGGCGCTTGAAAGGTAGGCAAACCAGGCGGAACGTCTCCAATCAGCTTAAAAGTAGTTCCGCCGGCATTATGAAAAACATATCCCAAACCTCCGCAAACAAGCACAAGAATGGCATTTCGCGACGTGCCAATCAGCCAAAGGAACTTGTTGACGATTTTGTGTTTTCGGGTCTTAAGTTCATCATCAGCCGGACCGACTTTTATGCCCGATAAAATCTGCAAGGATCAAATGTTGAAATTATTTTTTCAGTTCTTAGTTCCGATAGTTATTAACGGGTCTCTTACCTTCATAATTAATAATACTGCTATACAACTAATGCCCAAAACGGCATCCCAAACTCGCGTCTCTCCAATATTACTGATGATTTGTCGCCAGATTTCAATAAAGGCCGATCCTTTTGCCGGCACACCAAGAATATCTTTGATTTGTGACGTAAGGATTATCAGCGATACGGCCGACGTGAAACCGGATGATACCGGTCCGGAAACAAAATCGACGATAAATCCAAGGCCGAGCAGGCCCATAAGGAGTTCAACTAAACCACATAGGAACGAAAGTAACACAGCCTTTTGCCACGACCCTTGGGCCGCTTGGAATGTGAGCAATGATGCTATAGCCGACGGTCCGACTGGGACATCTTTACAGCTACCGAAAAATATGTACAGGAAGCAGCACAAGAAGGATCCGTAGAGACCGTACTGTAATGAGAATTGAAAAAAAAAATCTTTAGACTAATGAAAAAACTACGATAGACCCGCAAAGTCAAGCTAAGGGATGCCAAAAGGTCCTTAAGGGACAATAACTTCTGGGAAGAAGAGTGATTGCGCTGGGCGGAAATATTCCTTCAACTCATAGTAAATAGCAACCATAAATATTTACTTACCGCTGCTGGCACACCAGCGATTCCGGCATACGCCAAAGCACTTGGTATCACAGTCAATCCCACCGTTATGCCTGCAACAATATCACCAGCAGCATCTTCTGAACTATATTTTGGCAGCCATCTTAAAATCGGTATTCGTCGCTGTAGCATTTTTTCGGAGCAGGCGCTTTTCGCTTTTCGTTTTGCCCACAATTTGGCCATTTCCACACGACTTTCCGGTGCAATGGTCTTTTTGCCATTTGCTGTCACTGTAACGGTGAAGGATTTTTTGAAAATTAGTAAAGACATGAAATGTTTTTTTTTTTTTAATTATTAAAAGTAAGTATTGTGTGTAGTCATATAACTGTCTTTTAATAATAGCTGCAAGCTGGGCTTTTTTCTAACTGCTGCTTAGTTGAATTAACTAGAATTGAGATTGATTGTATATTTGCCTTTAAATATGGACTTTGATGTGTTTTACACGCTTGACTTGTTCTCGTTACTTGTTTATAGAACACATGGTTGCGATGTATTGATTATATCTAGCGTGAAACTGTAATTGATTTACGTAAGATATCCGATCCGACACGCGGAAGTTGGTGGCATTAATTAGATATTTATAATGTTTTGATACCGGTCACTATGTGAAAGGGTATATTAACTTTGTCATAAAGTTTGTAACGCATAGAAGAAAGCACCTACGACTGCTATCCGTCTGTTTCTATGCAAACTAGTCCCTCAGTTTTGAAGCTATCGGGCTGACATTTTGTATAAAATTTTCTTTTTAGTGTACGCTGACCATGGCGTCATAAGTCTTCCATAAAAACCAACCCGAAAACAAAAATTAGGTTCTTCTAAGAAAAGCTCTTTTCTTTATGAACCAATCTTAACCAAACTTCATTCAAGTGTGTTCCTAGTAAAGCCTCAAAACATATCCAGGAATGGATGAAATCGGAATATTACGTCATAGGGCTTTCATATAAGCCAACCCTAAACGCTAAAACAGAAGGATACGGAAAGAAAGTATCCAACTAACTATATGATTCCGTAGAATACATAGTTGCCTTTACAAGAGTGACATCGACAATAGTAAAACTGTAGGTAAGGCGTTGTGATTAACCTCAAGGGGTACATCGAAGTATGACAACCAGGGATTCGGATCGGAGCGACTTTTGCTTTGAAGTTCGCTCCGCTCCGAGAGAAAAAATTTTTTTTTTCGACGAAATTTTTCATTTTATGGAACGAATTGATGATTTTGAGCGATTTAAAGGCGAAGAATTCGCCGAGAGACTTGCAAAATTTAGGATTATTGTGAAATTCATCATAAAAGAGGTTTTGCGGTTAAATCCTCTTCATTATTAAGAAATTCAAGATCATCCATGATAGAAAAGTCCTGACCTGTACTCGATAAATGAAACGCCATTTTTAATTTTAATAAGTTATTAGTTGCGTTTTATTGGATGGAGTACAGGGGAGCGCAGCTTCCATAACAATTTGACAGATCTCGTTCTATAGAGGATGTCCGGAAACCATAAAGGCCCCAAATATGATTCCTCGTGATATTTCCAGCAAAAGCAAAATTATTAACTCTTCAGCTATTATAAAAATTTAATACTCATACTACCTACATATTTTCTTTCGGTTGTGGCCAATCATTTTTCTCAAGAATAAACACCATAAAAATCGGATAAACAGTTTAGTTTTTACGGTTTTACATAGCTTCAAAGACAACATATTTTGTGATCTTACTGCATATAAAAAATTGTTTCCCACGGAGGTGTTAGTGGTAGCATTTTTGTAAAATCTTTAAATGCTTTTAGTAGCTAAGGAGTTAAGAATTCGGCATATTCCCGGTACACCTATTTTGCTGGAAATGACATTAATAATCATATTTCGATGCGCTTATGCGATAGTTTAGTTTCCGGACACCAGGGACGTAGCCAGGATTTTGTTTCGGGAGGGGTCCGATACTCGGTTTCAGAAATTCTGACAATATTATCGCTTATGCGATAGTTTAGTTTCCGGACACCAGGGACGTAGCCAGGATTTGGTTTCGGGAGGGATCCGATACTCGGTTTCAGAAATTCTGACAATATTAAAAATATTTTTTTTTTAACTGTGGAAACTATAGTTTCGGCGTTGCCCCGTTGCAGCACATGCCTCCTGTCCGACTGTTCCTGTGTCGAATCCAATTTTATTACTTGACGAGCCTGAAGGAGCACGATAGCAAGCATGCATAGGTACTTAATTGCCCGCTATCATCAGAAGCAAACAGTGCCACGCCTTCAACCAAAGGCCTCTCCGGTATCAGTAAGAAGCAATAACCCTAGGGTTGCTTAAAGAATTCGTGCTATACGACATTTTTCACTTTATAAGGTTTGACGAAACTCTATTGCGCTATGTATAAATTTACCTTACCTAAAAATTAAAGTATTACAAACAACAGTCAAGAACTATGGAAAGTATTCCTGGGCTCGCGTAGCGACTTCATTCTTACAGGGAAAATATTTTATTTCAAATTTTGGAGACTTACGAATTTTGCCAAAGTTCCCATTATGAAGGACTAAGGGCCGTATTTAGCCTGAATGGCGCTCCTGGGCTGTAGTCGCCATCCGCCACTGGTTAATCTTGGAAGTACATAGTAGTATGTAGTATGCACAGAGAAAGCAAACTGCTGGCGATCCTCTGTGAAATGAAAATTTCTGTCAAGGGAGAGCTCCAAGGGGCCTGGATACCCGCCCAAATTGTTTCAAAAAGCATTAAAATTCCAATGACGACTTGAAAACTGAAACAATGTGCTCTAATTATACATTCGATTGTACATTGTGATGCGTTCCAAATGTTTTTCAAATAACTCGTTAATTTCTGAGGTTGCTTTTGCATTGGGTGAGGTTATAAAACACAACGTTCGCGCAACGTTTCAAATCAACCGGCCGTTACGGATCAGAAACTTCTCCCTACAAACAGATCCCCTAAGCGCCCCCTTGCGAGGCATAGCTTGATTGATTGACAGAAATTTACAATCTACCGTCGAACCGTGCATATCCGCCCTCATTTATTTATTAAACTATTTATAATCAAAATAAAATGTATCTGCATCTCGTTTAAAACTGGAAATTTTAAATTTCGAGCAAAACCTATCAGCTGTGATGTGTCAATTGTCACATTTGTCACTTTCCGAGAGATGGCGATGGTAACACCAAGTCTGATCCGGATCTATTCGTTTACCGAACACAATAGGAAACGTTTCGGAAAACGCGACAAGTTACGCGAACGTTGTGTTTTATAACCTCACCCATTGTCGATCGTTTTTTGAAAACATGAATGAATTACCAATTACCCAACAAATACAATTTGCTAGTTTACTATTTTCTCCATTCTATTTTTCGTAAGAAATTTCAAATTTACTATAGGGCTTTCGCGGATTTTTCAAGGTGATACGATTTTTTTGCAGTTTCCGTTATAAAGGGTGTTTTTTAAGAATGATAGAACTTCAAATTGAAAAAAAAAACACACAAAATATTACATTTGAATCATTTTTTTTTTAGTTATTTATTTCAGTATACTCTGACAAGTCATAATGTTAGGCTCACGCCTGAACAACGCTTCCAAATTATTAAAATTAACTTCGAAAATCAGTCGTTGATTTGCGCAAATAGACACTTTTTATGGTATACATAATCGTCCATCTGAGCAAGCCAACCGTCGAATTTTGAATAGATTTCGTACCACGTACTCTCTAAATGATGCAATAACACCAACACGTCGAAGAAACCATCAAAAAAATTCAACCATCATTAAAATCAAAATTTGGTGATAAGTTGATTTCAAGAAATGGGCCTGTCAATTGGCCTTCAAGGTCGTGCGATTTAAAACCTCTCGATTATTTCCTGTGGGGTTACGGTAAATCACAGGTTTATTTTGATAAAGCAGCAACAATTGACGCCTTGGAGGCCAACATTGTTCGCGTTATTGGTGACATACGGCTTAAAGTACTCGAAAAAGTGGTCCAGAATTGGACGTCAAGAATGCGCTTCGTCAAGAACAACCGCGGTGGCCATATGCCTGAAATCGTTTTTAAATGTTAAATGTCTGACATTTATCATTCCAATAAAGAGAAAAAAATGACTAAAAGTTAATATTTTGTGTCTTTTTTTAAATTTGAAGTTCTATCATTCTTAAAAAAAAAAACACCCTCTATAATGCAATTAACCCGCTTTTTTAGTAAAAAACATATGTTAAAACAAAAACTCGAAAATGGAAGCACTCAATTTATTTAGCTTTTATTTGGCCTGTCCAGATTGTTTCAATTTTCGTATTCTTCATCCTCTTAACAATTGAAACTTGGCATATTTGCACCATTAAAAAGAGGAATTCAACCTTGACATTGATTTCAAATGTCTAATATGTCAAAATCGAGGAGGAATGGATGGAAAATTGCAACCCACTCAAGTACTCGTATATGCCCTTGTTTAAAGTGGAGTCAATGCGTTGCAAAGATGTGTTCTATTCCTAGCCTAACCGAACTTATCGCCACCAGTATTCCAGTGAATGTTTCTAGCTTGTTTTAAATTTTGAAGGCCGAGTCACATCACAATTTGGGGTGAGGGTGCAATTATTCACCCTGGATTGAGACGAGTACTCTTAGCTACAGTAAATCGAAGGGAAGAAATTAAATTTTATTATGTCAGCTGTTCCTTAAGTTTTCAAAATGCACTTTCCTTAAAATTTAAAATCAACGAAACGGTGCAAAAATTTGCTGCCCGGGAAGTTGCCCATATGGGAAATCCGGGCCCAGTCTTGGGCCACCTTTTTTACGCTTTTCAAATTGGTTGTGTCGTCCAGATGGCACAATTTCTCTGACTGCAATTTTACATACCTACAATCTAATTCTAACAACATTCTAGGAATGAAAAAACTAAGCACTTTGGGAAGTTAAGTTTTAGAAGGCTATTAAAATAATTTCGGGAGGGGTCCGGACCCCCTGGACCCCTCCCCTGGCTACGTCCCTGCCGGACACCCTATCTAGAATAACTCAGTTTCATGTACAAATTTGTGGCATCAAGGAAAATACATTTTCATGAGGCTTAGTTGAAATCACGCTCTGTGATTAACTCATCCATATTCATTAAATTTTAGAGCACCGGAGTCACTTGAACTATTTGTATTGAACCCACGATTTTTTGAAACTCACTCCACAATGGTTTTGGGGTTTTCTCTAAACCGAATCTCACCAACAGGTAGAACTGACTTTCTGTTGAGATCATTAGCGAGTTTCTGCATTGAATTAAACTTTGGATTCTTTCGGTTTTGATCGGGTGTTGATTTTGGTTCTCTTAAATTATCAACTGATATCGTTTTAACTACAAAAAAATAACGGCTGAAAAGTTGCGTAGTTTTTGGTTTGAATAATGGCAAAATTTATTGCCATAATTGAATCTATATTTTGGAACGGTACATTGAATTAAAAAATCTATAAAGTTGAGAAAATTTAGCTCATATGTTAACTTTCAAATGACATATATGTACATATTAGGGAGCTAACCCAACCTTTTTGAAACTTTTGGAAATAATAGAGCACATTTGTAGTGTTTTTTTTTAAATAACTCAAACTCGATTAATTTATAGAAGAGAAGGGTAATTTGAAAAATATACGGATAGATAAATTTAATTGATTGATTGATGGATTGATAAAAATGGAAACCTACAAATCTCCACTCCAAACACGGCGGTCTTAAATACATAATTGTTTTAGACCTAGAGCCAGCGACACTTCAAATGTAACTATTTCCTGGCCATTCTGTTACACATTATCGCAAATTTCATGATTGGCGATGCCCCAAAACGGTAGTCTCCGTCCTGGACAGTGGGGCTAAAGGGGTGGCAGACAACTTCAAAGTCGTTAATAGTTGCAAATATTTGCAACTATTTCCTGGCCTTTGACTCATATGCCATTTCATAGAGGACGAGTCCCCGCATATATACTCCAAAAGGCAGACAAATATTGGGGGGCTAACATGGTGGCAGACACGCTCCAAAAATTGAACTTTGTATGAAAAATGGGAAGTGCTTCTACAAAAATAACACTAACTCCATGATGCTGAACCATGTAGGTACAGTAAGAGCCTAAATATTTTCCAGACACTTCCCTCAGCATTTAAGCCAAATTTCACTTCAAAATACCAATTACAACCCGGTGGATTTATCAATCGAAATTTGACTATTTTTCAAGTAAATTCACAGGCAATATAGTACAGCAAATAGTAGCACTTTCTCCTAATATCACACAGATGGCCAACAGCAGCGATTCCTTCTGAATGGGATATCATTGAAAACACCGCGCTGAGCTTATATTTCCAAAGGCAGACAAAACCCTTTAAAAGGACGATCAGCAGACGAGCCCTTAAATGGGGCAAAAAGTGTAATTTAGCTTGAATCAACAATTATCTCTCGTGGCAGCATTTTCACCTAATATCAGAGGAATGGACCCTAGCAGCGATTCTTTCAGGACGGCGTATCATTTAGAACACCATGCTAAGTAAATATTTCCAAAGGCAGACATAAAGCATTAAAAGGACGATCAGCAGACGAGCCCTTAAATGGGGCAAAAAGTGTAATTTTGCTTGAAACAACAATTATCTCTCGTGACAGCATTTCCCCCTAATATCACACGGATGCGCCCCAGCAGCGTTTCTTTTTGAACGGTATATCATTCAGGACACCATACTAAGTATATGTTTCGAAAGGCAGACATAAAGCATTAAAAGGACGATCAGCAGACCAGCCCTTAAATGGGGCAAAAAGTGTAATTTTGCTTGAAACAACAATTATCTCTCGTGACAGAAGTTCCCCCTAATATCACATGGATGCGCCTCAGCAGCGTTTCTTTTTGAACGTTATATCATTAAGGACACCAGGCTTAGTCTATATTTTTAAAGGCAGACATAAACCATTAAAATGACGATCAGCAGACGAGCCCTTAAATGAGACAAAAAGTGGAATTTTGCTTGAAACAACAATTATCTCTCGTGACAGAATTTTCCCCTAAAATCAGAGGAATGGCCCCCAGCAGCGATTCTTTCTGCACGGCATATCATTTGGGACACCATGCTAAGTAAATATTTCCAAAGGCAGACATAAAGCATTAAAAGGACAATCAGCAGACGAGCCCTTAAATGGGGCAAAACGTGGAATTTTGCGAGAAACAACAATTATCTCTCGTGACAGCATTTCCCTCTAATATCACACGGATGGCCCCCAGCAGCGATTCTTTCTGGACGTCATATCGCTTAGGACACCATGCTTAGTCTATATTTTTAAAGGCAGACATAAACCATTAAAAGGACAATCAGCAGACGAGCCCTTAAATTGGGCAAAAAGTGGAATTTTCCGAGAAACAACAATTATCTCTCGCGGCAGCTTTTCCCCCTAATATCACACGGATGGCCCTCAGCAGCGTTTCTTTTTGAACGGTATATTATTCAGAACACCATACTTAGTATATTTTTCCAAATGCAGACAAAAACTTAAAATAGGTCGATCAGTAGACGTGCCTAAATTGGTGGCAAAAAAGTTATCATTGTTGTTTCCCGCAAAATCCCACTTTTTGCACGACTTAAGGGCTCGTCTGGTGATCGTCCTTTTAATGGTTTATGTCTGCCTTTGGAAATATTTACTGAGCATGGTGTCCTAAGTGATATGCCGTTCAGAAAGAATCGCTGCTTGGGGCCATCCGTGTGATATTAGGTGGAAAAGCTGCCGCGAGAGATAATTGTTGTTTCAAGCAAAATTACACTTTTTGCCCCATTTAAGGGCTCGTCTGCTGATTGTCCTTTTAATGGTTTATGTCTGCCTTTTAACATATAGACTAAGCATGGTGTCCTGAATGATATACCGTTCAAAAAGAAACGCTGCTGAGGGCCATCCGTGTGATATTAGGGGGAAATGCTGTCACGAGAGATAATTGTTGTTTCAAGCAAAAATTACACTTTTTGCCCCATTTAAGGGCTCGTCTGCTGATCGTCCTTTTAATGCTTTATGTCTGCCTTTGGAAATATTTACTTAGCATGGTGTTCTAAATGATATGCCGTCCAGAAAGAATCGCTGCTGGGGGCCATTCCTCTGATATTAGGGGAAAATGCTGTCACGAGAGATAATTGTTGTTTCAAGCAATATTACACTTTTTGCCCCATTTTAGGGCTCGTCTGGAGATCGTCCTTTTAATGGTTTATGACTGCCTTTGGAAATATTTACTGAGCATGGTGTCCTAAGTGATATGCCGTCCAGAAAGAATCGCTGCTGGGGGCCATCCGTGTGATATTAGGTGGAAAAGCTACCGCGAGAGATAATTGTTGTTTCTCGCAAAATTCCACTTTTTGCCCCATTTAAGGGCTCGTCTGCTGATTGTCATTTTAATGGTTTATGTCTGCCTTTTAAAATATAGACTAAGCATGGTGTCCTGAATGATATACCGTTCAAAAAGAAACGCTTCTGAGGGCCATCCGTGTGATATTAGGGGGAAATGCTGTCACGAGAGATAATTGTTGTTTCAAGCAAAATTACACTTTTTGTCCCATTTAAGGGCTCGTCTGCTGATTGTCCTTTTAATGGTTTATGTCTGCCTTTTAACATATAGACTAAGCATGGTGTCCTGAATGATATACCGTTCAAAAAGAAACGCTGCTGAGGGCCATCCGTGTGATATTAGGGGGAAATGCTGTCACGAGAGATAATTGTTGTTTCAAGCAAAAATTACACTTTTTGCCCCATTTAAGGGCTCGTCTGCTGATCGTCCTTTTAATGCTTTATGTCTGCCTTTGGAAATATTTACTTAGCATGGTGTTCTAAATGATATGCCGCCCAGAAAGAATCGCTGCTGGGGGCCATTCCTCTGATATTAGGGGAAAATGCTGTCACGAGAGATAATTGTTGTTTCAAGCAAAAATTACACTTTTTGTCCCATTTTAGGGCTCGTCTGCTGATCGTCCTTTTAAAGGGTTTTGTCTGCCTTTGGAAATATAAGCTCAGCACGGTGTTTTCAATGATATCCATCCCATTCAGAAGGAATCGTTGCTGTTGGCCATCTGTGTGATATTAGGGGAAAGTGCTACTATTTGCTGTACTATATTGCCTGTGAATTCACTTGAAAAATAGTCAAATTTCGATTGATAAATAAACCGGGTTGTAATTGGTATTTTGAAGTGAAATTTGGCTTAAATGCTGAGGGAAGTGTCTGGAAAATATTTAGGATCTTACTGTACCTACATGGTTTAGCATGATGGAGTTAGCGTTATTTTTGTAGAAGCACTTCCCATTTTTCATACAAATTTCAATTTTTGGAGCGTGTCTGCCACCATGTTAGCCCCCCAATATTTGTCTGCCTTTTGGAGTATATATGCATGGACTCGTCCTCTGTGATATGGCATATGAATCAAAGCCCAGGAAATAGTTGCAAATATTTGCAACTATTAACGGCTTTGAAGTTGTCTGCCACCCCTTTAGCCCCACTGTCCAGGAGGGAGACTATCGTTTTAGGGCCTCGCCAATCATGAAATTTGCGAAAATGTATAACAGAATGGCCAGGAAATAGTTGTAAATAATTTCCACTTGGGCTCTTAGACTATTTGTACATAAATTGTTAAGCGACGGCACCTGATGAGAGTGCTGTGTCATATGCATTCGATCGAAACCGACGAATGTCAATTTTTGCACTCTCCGAGTCGATATGCCCGTAAATCGGGAAATCGCTCGGAGAGCAACAACATTCTTAACAATTTATGTATTATTAAGTGTACCCGCACTGAATGGGAACAGGGACGGCAGCGGAGGGCTCCACGGCTGTTTCGTGGGAAGCGGAGGCTGCGTCCCAACACACATATCTTGATAATTGTTTGCTTCTCAGAATAAACTTAAAAATATTAAAACGACATTTTTCACAGTTAATTAAATATCATCATTTGTATTTTCCGATTAAAACGGAAAACAGCATGAAATTGCCTTTCTTTTATGACATATAAAAACTATTTCTACCCACATACGAGTATGTATGTATTATGCAAGCGAATAATATTTTGCAACAAAACAGATAATAGATAAAATCCGATTCAAATAATAGTAGTTATGTAAATAAAAGCTTTAACTCGCACGATTAAATCGGAATTAGTCGAGCATGTCAACTTTTTACAGCTAGTAAAATTACAAATTACAATGTGACGTCAATAAAATTCCTCGTAAATAAGAGGAAACGTCTTATTTGCTTCGATTCATGTATATTAGACTGTCAGCTTTGTTTAAAGTTCAATTAATTGTGTGAATTAAAATCTTCTCTTGAAATTCTAAGTTTTGTGGTAGTGTCTCTCCACAAGCGGATCGAATTGTCAACGAAAATAATAATGAGCGGTATTCCCGCGTACACAATAAAATTATTGTCAGTCAGATGACGATAAAAAAAAATCTATTTGAAAAAAAAAAGATTTCATACACCATTGCTACAGTTTCTACAGTTTTTAATACGAGTATCCTAATATCCTTTTCCTCCTCCGAAAAGAGCAAAAAAAAACATCACTAAACTGGATCTCCATTGGACCGATGCAAACCATGTCGTGTGGGGCGACCAGAAATACACAAGATTTTTTGAGGCAGAGGGAAAATCGATATCGCAAAGGCGATGGCTAATAGGGCGAGGTGGAAAAGAAGCGTAGTTATGCCCCACTAGGGATTAAAAGGAACAAGCGAGAAAAAGAGAATATGTGAAAAAAAAATATTTAAAATGAAAAATCTAACTCTGCCTCGCTCTCTCTCTGGTTGCAGCAACTCTTGTGAAAGATATCGCATCGACCTGACCACCGACGATGTTTGCTACCGCACTATTAACAGCTGATTATGACCAGGTGCCAACTGATCTGTCTTATATCATCTCTTGTTTATTTGGACACAAAAATTTCAACTAATATCAAATTCTAGAATTACATAATCATATATGTACTTACTTATAAATTCATTTGAGCCTTTCAGAACACCGGGCGCATCGGGATCACCTATTATACTAATCGAGGAACATTTTATCGCCTGATTCAGGTACGATTGATCAGCTAGTGAATTTGATTTCATTTTGTGGCTGCGTCTTATTTTCTAATCCCTGGGAGTAAAACTTAACGAGAAAGCAAGATGTTTATCCGATTTTTATCGCTACGTTTTGGTAGCTTAATGTGTTGATATCTGCAAATGAGAAAGAGACGAAAATAAATTATATAGTTGCTATCCACTTTTAGTTTGTTAGTGCATAAATTATAAAATCTTGATTTGAAATCAATAAGTTTTTTTTTAAAGTCGACGATTTCATTCATCGAACTTATACGTAGTAATCTGGTTATAAAAATGTTTTTCTTATATTTGATCCATAAATTTTCTTAGATAAATGCATTAATATACTTTTTTTTTGAGAGCATTCTTTTTCGGTTATTGACGTAAATGAAGTTTTAAAATAAATAAGTTCCGAACTCATTCTATAGGTCATGGTAAAGGTTATCATTAGAGGATGATGCAATAGATCTAAACAAGGATGTTTGTTTACTATAAACATATTTCTTACAGAAAATAAAAGCGTGATAATGTCAATCTAATAGCTTTTTCAAAGGTACGTATTCCTGGTTTATAAGTCCAATATAGCCGATTCAATTTTTTTTCACCTAAAAATATTAAATATTCTTCTTCTATCCTGCGAAAATTTACGGCTAGTAAATGTTTAAAAACTTAAAACATTTAATCGGTCGGGTGAAACCGATAAATTGCACCAAAAAGAAAAACAAAAACATAACTTGGACATATAAATTACCATTTAATTATTTTTGTATGGTTATTGACGGATTTTTTGCAGTTGCAATTTTCCGTCAAAATCGTACAGACAAGGAACTGTATTTTATCAGTATGGCCAAATCCCGCATTAAGATTTTTTTATGATTCAAGACATTTAATATGAAACGACTTTCGAGTAATTTAACAAAGTATAGCAGTGGCGTTTCTCAATAAAATATTGGAAATGGACCAGATCTGACCCAAATGGTGTATGTAATAAGTAAGTGAATCCGGAGCTTCCCAGCAAAATTTTCTTTGCGAAACAGGTTCAAAATCTCAAAAAAAAAAAAAAACAAAAAATAATATTAATTGTAGCGACACCGCTTAACTTATTTTAATAATCTTAAATTTTATGTTCATTTGGCAATTATTTTCGTAGTTTCACTTCAATTCGTCCTTTTGCCCACTAACTAATTCACAATTTGTAAAATGTTATTTTCTTAAAAAAAATATTTATATAATTTTAATTTTCAATTTTAAAATTTTCCGAAAATTTGCGAAAAGTATTACTCTGTATACAACATAATTATATATTGTACGCATGAAGTTCATTATACCCTGTACTCGTAGAGTGAAAGGGTATATCAACTTTGTCGTGAAGTTTGTAACGCATTGAAGGAAGCGTCTCCCACCACATAAAATATGTATAGGTATATGATCAGCATCGATCGGGCGATGTCCGTCTGTCGTCTGTTGCGTTTAACTCGGCCAATTTAAAAGCTATGAAGCTCGATTTTTTCCACACTAATCGCTAAAATCGGACAATGTGGTCATGAGGCTGCCATACAAACCCAAGCCCCAAAATTTTGTTTTGCTTTATTTGTGGAGTTATTCTAATCAAGCCTCACATAAATACGTTTTATCGAGGTAACGAAACTTATGTGAAAATGATGATTTAAATACCCGTATGTCAATCTCCGATAAAAACTAAATAAGCAGACTTTTTTCAAACGCTTGGGACACCCTGTTATCTTCTTCCTACCAACTTCTAAGGTATTTGTGCCAAAGACTGTAACCATTCTACACATTCTTACCAAATTTCATGACAACCGGTTGAGCCGTTCGCGAGTTATTTATAGTGAACAGACGGACGAACAGACGCACGGACGGACAAAATAAATAAAAATTTCATAAGGGTTTTTGAAAAAAAAAAAATCTAAAAAACCCTAAAAACCGAACGTCGATCTGATAGAAATTCATCTGAGGGAATTGCGTAGCTGCTATTAAATCCAATATTTGAAAAAGAATCCTTCACCGGATTGCTTTTTAGCCAAAGCAATAAATACCTGTTTGAAGCAATATTATTAATAGTATCGTACAATAAGTCCAAAAAGGCTCACACCCAAGCATGCAAAAAAGGGTGAAGTTTTAATGACAAAATTCACCGTAGAATTTACCACCGAAAATTATACACTGAAAAAAATGGTCCGCTAAATCAATGAAATTGTCCATTAAAGTAATGAATATTTACACCGATATCCCACCGAAGACGGTTTTCATTAGTCTTATGAATCTGTTTTTATTAAGACAACGAACAAAACGTTCATTGAAACGATGAACTAATCTATTGAGAGAATGTATATTCTTCATAAAATTAACGTACGTTTATCACAACTTATTCATTGAAATAATTACTGAGTTCAATCTTTTTTTTATAAAAAAACTGGCGCAGACCGGCATCTAGGTTCTTTGCTCAGAAGTCATGATAAATGACCTACCTACCTACAGCGAGATTCGATCCCGGGACCCTATGATTTGAAGACTTGCGCCCTACCTACCTACACCAACCAGACTATATGATATGAAGGTTTATAAAATACACTTAAGCCGACAGAGACATCAATATAATCGTTCGTAAAAACAATGTACATGTTAATTCAAATAAAAATGTGTGTATGTACACAGATCTTATTTATAATTTACATTGTTTTAATGAATTAATTTAATGTTTTTATGTTTATAATTTCAATGTTTTTATGAACGATGTCATAGAATTAACGAACAATAATATAAAATTAATGCAATCGATGCATCAAAGCATTGCCTTTGAATGACGATGCTCTTGTTTTTGTTTTATTTACCTATTTATCGTGGATGATTGTTCATAGCCGGAATGTACAATATATAAGATTCTACTGGCATTTCATTGTGTTCATGAGCGCTTTTCATTAAGTTGAAATTTTGTTTTCGTTATCCTAACGATCAGTTCTTCATAAAATAGATGAACCCTGAACTATTTTAAGGAATAGAAGGTTTATTTACTATGAACTAATTCATCATGGTAATGGAAATAAGTTTATACCCCTAGTACATTAACATATTGATGATTTTTTTTCAGTGTACCTTGGGCTCTAAAGTATTGTAGTAAATTTACATTTTTCAAGTTTAAATCTTCGCCCTGTAAATCTTGAGGATATACCTAGAGTCATAGAGATCTTGCCCATATATGGCATTTGGTTGAGTGACTATATTCAAAAGTTTGTACCAGACCGTGTCTTTCAAGTAAGAAAAACCGATTGTTATAGGTCGGAAAATTTCAATTTATTTAAATAAATCATGCAATTTTTTTTATCAATGTTATTATTTTTATTATGGATAAGATTGTATGACTCTAGATATATTCTATCAAGAGTTACAGTGCGAATATAAAACTAAAAAAAAAAATAAATTCACTATAATACTTTCTAGGTCAGACATGTCAAACTCGCGGCCCGGCTCGCGGTTTTGTGCAAGTGCATCAAAATTAAAAAATGCGAGATGATGAACTCAAGTCAGTGGCTTATGCAAGCTTAAACTACGAGTATGTAGGTATTTTATAAATTCTCCATGTTTTATAAACAATTTGGTTACAGTTATTTGAGGTATATTTGTTTAACCCTTCTGTCGGCACCTACTACAATATGCATATGTATTCTATACCCAGTAGGTCTGGCTGGACCTAAAAAATTTTATTTTTTGGAAAAAGTGAAATTTTTATCAGTATAATAATTCTACCCATTCTTTACAGCCATTTATAAAAAATAAAAGCGTTAAAATCGTTTTTGTAGATATACTAGAAGCGTTTTTAAGAAGACATATTTTGAGGTGGTATTAGTACAAACATGTTTCTCCCTTATTTTTTTCTATTTTTGCTTCTCTTTTTTCATTGCGTATCCGTACAGCAAGTTTGATCGAATTTTCCAATTCCAATATGCTTGGGGAAATATTTGGCGCTTTTTTTGTAGATTTTACCGCGGTATTAGTCTGCAGATTTGGGGAAATAGATAGAAAGAAATAGGGAATTTGCAAGCGCAAAAATCATTTCATTCTAAATTTTCCGTAAATATCTCAATTAAATCTATTAAGACACCATCGTAAGTCGCTAAATTAGTTCATACTATTACAAAAGAAACAAAACTCGTTTGAATATCCTAGAATCAAATTTCAGTTGATTTAGATGATGTTATAAGACGGGATAAATAAGGCGTACCCAATTTGCGAACTTCACGGCCTTTTAAAGCAAAATATCAGAAAATTTTATCGTTTATCGTACAAATTTAATTTTAATGACTTTATTACATCATAATAGGACATTTTTAAGAGAATTCAATATTTCCACTTTTTACGAAAATGGGGGGAAAATTATACGTCTGGCCAGACCTATTGGGTATCAGAAAGCACTATAAATTGAAAATCATCAAAAACGTACTCAAAACTTCAATCGATTTTTTTTTTAATTTTTGCAAAATGCTTCTAAACATATTATTCAAGGATACCATGCGATTTCATCTTTTATACTTTTTTGACCAAAATATAGTGCCAAAGGTCTGGCCAGACCTTTGTGCCGACAGAAGGGTTAAGCTTTTTAGCAGGAAAATATTCCTTTGTAAAATTGTTTTGTCCCGAAATTCGGTTGTTGGCTTTACCGAGGCTTATAGTTATCTGTCATGGTTGCATTAAATTTCGTGTTTGAATCTTTAGGTAATAGAACAAGAATATCTTGGATTGAGATTTATTTGAAAAGAAGGCCAAACTTTAATGACTCTGAAAACATGCGTTTGATGAGAAAATCACCTGGATGTGGAATTTCGTAAACATAATAACTTCAGTCCATTAACCATTTTTGTTGCCCTTACGTTTCTTTTAGCCCACATCAGAATCAGATTTTTATCTATTTTTTCCACCTTTCTATCCGAACTTCATTTAGATCAGCCGAGCAATTTTTACTGGCAAGGTAGTTTTGGATTACCAGAATTTTGGATGACCGGTGCAACAATGTTCTGATCAGCTGTTTAAAATTTGGCGGAAATTAATTCACAAAGTATGGTTGCCAACCAAATTCCAACTGGTATTCCGCGACCGAAGGTGGTCGGTGAGAGTCTTAGAGGTGGTCCTCTGAAGAATCTGTCTGTCACTAAAAATAAAATATTTCTCTGCTACTAAATCAAATATTCAAATTTTGTTGAGCAATTTATCTGTGTAAACTTGATCCCTAGATAGCCAAGGTTGAAGAAATCGAACGCGAACGCGAAGCTTTTTGAATTCGCGCCACAAAAAAATTGTACATAATTGTTTTGTTGCATGTGCAGTTGAGTCCCGGCCATTAAAATTAAAAGTCTTATTTTACTGTTATTTAGCGCAGAGTAGTGTTAGAAAGCCCTGGCTATCTGTAAAAAATTCGGCGAAAAGTTTTGGGTGCCTCCTGATATTTTCAACCTCATTTTTAGTAGCGAGGAAAGGGTGTCTTTTCCAAAGAGAAAAACAAACAATCACCTAAAAATAAGAGCATAAAGGTGAAAGTGTTGCGCCTTGTTGTCGTTGCCGTGGCTACTACATACTTGATGTCATTACAAAATATTCTTGAGCGATTTTCGAGGTTTGTATGAACGAAGTGACACAGAGTGCTAGTTCCCCTAACAATATCGAAAGATACCCTGCTTATAAGGGCTCTTCACCACTCAATTTAATAAATTTTCTTTGAGCGATATAAAAGTAAGTACTGGCCACAGATACTCTCCCTCTCTCTACACCACTGGTGGACAGAACACGATTCCAAGCAGTAGCCGAAGTGGTAGAACATCCGTCCATTTAGATATTCTAAGACAAAAATTGGAAAAAAAATATATTTTTTAATTTTTATCCTGCGCTCCGCTAAAACCTGATGACAGTGATATTTGGCCCGGGTCATGCTTGGAGTTTGACACCCCTGTTCTATGCTTTGGGTTTAGGGTACAATTTTCTGCAAAAAAAAAATACAAAGAAAATTTTGTGTATTTTTTTTTTGTTTTTAGAACGCGTTTAGACCCATATTTTTCTAGATATTTGCAAAAAAAATCGTAATTCGAATTTTCGTAGTTTTTTTTTCAGGCTATAATTTTTTTTAGATTACACTTCCTTACCAAAAACACTGCAATTTGCGCAAAAACAAGCCTATTATCCTTTCAGCAATGATAATATCTACGGATTTCAGAAGGAAACTGCCGCATAAACGCACCGGATTGTGATCCCTCATATGATTTCCAGCAAAAAAGTTGTGGGGAACATACCCCCTTAGCTTAACCCTTTAGCTGCCACAGTCATTTGAAGATTTTTGAAAAAATAATTTTCTTGTACGACTTAAAGGTCAATATCTCCCAAGCTAGACCAGCTAGAATAGTGAAACAAATGATTGTTAAAGCCAACAAATTAACCTATAAAATTAAACTAACCACACTAAAATCCGATAAGAGGTTTGGTTTTTACAGAGCTTCAGAGTCAAATTTGTGTGATTTGACCCAAAAACAATCTATTTTTTCATCTCAATTTTCTCCAACACCTGCCAAGGAAAGGTGCTTGTACGATTCTTTCAAAAATTGGGCCATAGTCTTACGATCATATCTTTCTTACATCATTTTATTTTTTGCTGGAAATCACATGAGGAATCACAATCCGGTGCGTTTATATGGCGTTTCCGGACACCCTGTAGAATGCTACTGTTAACCGTAAAATCACACTCCGAATTCAGCTGTCGTCGAAATGTTGACGATCACAGAACCAGAAGACTAGTAGAAACATTTACCGATCCCTGTTCTAGGGTAACTGGCTAGCAAACTTTGGATAAATTTAGTTTTAGAAACAACAACGTAGCTACTGACCGCAGTGTTCCCTTCTACGGATTGTTAGCTGAAATTTCACGTTTTTACTTTTTTAAGGGATAATTAAGATAATTTGTTGTACGTAGCATTATTTGTGGTAAAACAAAATTAAAAAACGTTCAAACACTAAACTCTTCACTTTGAAATTGTTTGTACAGGTAGCAATGCCGGAAATATTTAACTAAGTTAATGGTAAAAATAATACTGGTCAAGTAGCGAAATTTTAATCTAAGAACAATCAAATTAGGTAAATCTATAACCACGATTAAAAAAAATTATTAATATTAGTAAATAAGCAAAATCCCATATCCAACAAATATTCAATACTACTTTCACTACATATACTGAAAAAACTTGCGTACATTATGTAAATTCGAAAACAGGTAGCATGAACTTCCGCTAATCCAATAATAGATTCATATAAATCTTTTCACAAACACACAATAGTGTTCAAATTGACGACAAATATTAGTTGATTGATAAATTCACTTCACTTCTCATGGGTCAACGAAATCACAGTAGTAAATTTATTTTAAATTCAAATAAAGCACATTTATTGATGTTTATAACTCAATTTACCATAGATATCAGTTACGATTTTCGAAATTCACACACACACCCCAGCTATTTAAAACCGATTAAATCAATATGAGCAATCGAATTCCGACAACGATCAAATAATTGTCGCGAACGCGTGTCAACTCAAACTCGCATCAAAATCTCTCGATCGACTTAACAACCGGACAGTATCGACTATAATAAACAGAAACTTTGAACGAAGATACTATTTAAGTGATTTGTCGGAAATACAATACTAAGTATGTAGTTGAGAGAGACACTATAATACTGTCGTCCGGTTAATACCAGTATACAATATCTGTATCTCTGACCACAAGAATTAATTTTACGATTGGTTCATTCTTGGGTTTTAAGTCGTCAACACGACGTCAATCTTATTCTCTATAACAAGAACCAGATACCTAATGGTCATATAGATACAGGTACGAATCTATCTAGTACACCTGAGACCTGAAACAAAAATCATAAATATTGTGACGACAAACCTGCGACGTCATAAATGCAAATTCAAACCAATTAACCAAAACACTGCGGAAAGTCTACAGCCAGATTGAAAATGTTAACCTGTTCCGAGACAGATTAAAAGAAACCCCCGCGGTTTGTGGTGTCTCTAGAACGTTATGGCATGGTAATGGAACTTGTTTTTTTTTATTTATTATTTATGATTTTTGTTAAGGTGAGGGTAACTATTGGTGCGATAATGAAAATCTGATAAAATTTCCAGACGACTCTAAGATCAATTGAGGTAAATTTCCGGGTTATCACTTAACAGAGTCATTAGTTGGAAAGAACATAAATTTCGGTCCCAGCAGTGCTTATCTGATTTTCTTAAAAGAAAGAAAATAAGATGGGTTTGGGTTCTAGGGTTAATTTAACCAAAACTATTGCCATGAAGTACATTTAGTAGTAAATTTCAATTCAGTTTTTATTTTTGGATGTATTAGTTGAGCCAACCCAACCCATCATGATCAATTGTTTTGTTTTAATTTTGTTTTTGTTGAAAAAAACATCAACTCAACATATTCGTGCAGTTTATTAAAATTATAATAAACTACGGAACACAACAACATTTATTTAGCTAAAAACTTATAATGTCCCTTTTCTCAACTTAATGCTCCAAAGAAAGGAGCATGGGAACTTTTGTATGAAAGTTGGTCGTTGAGTGAACAGCAATGAAACTGGTGTCAAATGATAGGGCTATATTAGAGAGTAACTAATATGTAAATTTTAGGCCCGTAAACACTGGGGTTCCTGAGAAAGGACGACTTTTGTTGGTCCTTTGGGGCAACTTTGCTGGTCTATAGCTTTTGAAAGAATGAAGCCAGAGACGTGAAATTTTGTGCAAGTGGTTTTTACTAGAGGATCTTACTTTCTGGAAGTATGAATATAATGCGACCAATATTTCCCCTACCTCCCCTACAATTTTCTTAATTTTTTTTGGTATAACTTTCGTCCGGATAGCACAGTACCATACTACTGTAAAAAACCAGGACGATTCCTTCAAAACAAAGGGTACTTTTGATACAAGAAAACTTTCCCCTATATTCATTTTTTGCTTCTAAATCTGCGAAAAAAGCTCCAATTAAGCAGATTTTTTTTGATATTGCGTTTTTATTGCATTCTCGCTAAGTCCTTTTCGTGGGAGCTCGCCAACGCAAATATTAAGACCCCCCTCCATACAAAAGTCTATTCCTTAACATTCATTCATGATTGTTATAGGTTGTTATTTGAGCATATAAAAACCCAAACGCATTTTTTTCTCATCCGCTCGTCAAATTAGTCACACATAGGGGAAAAACATACATACTATTCTCGATCAGAATGAATTTTTACGTGAAAAGAAGTAATAAATTATTCTTCTTCTTCCTTGCCTCGTTCTTTATACCGCTCCATGGTTCCGCGTTGCTCGACCTGCGGTGTAGGCAGTAAGTAATAAATTATTAAATTATTTTTATTGCATTTAAACAAAACAAACATTAAAATTAGGTAACAAAAGGCTAATTAATATTGTTATTCGATTATTGCATCTAGTAAATGCTGCTCTGGAAGATTGAATTCTTCAAATCTACCTAATACTACATACCATAAAACTGACAGAATATGGGCGCAGCTTCCCACTGTTCGCCTGCCAGTAAGACAACTGCAGTAATGCTCTATAATGGAATGTATCCCATGCTGTTCTCTGTCAATTAAAATATAAACATAATAAATTCGTTCTCTCACATGCCGCGAATGTATTCGAACCCGTAAAAGCCATACATTAGGCTGCGTAATGTTGCATTCAATTAAACCCTCAAGTGTATCATGCCTACACATTTCAACATAGTAAATCCCTTCCCGCAAATGCTCTGCAACATACGATCTAGCTAACTTTATATGATATGTCGCTAAAGCGTGCAAATTCAAACAATCCTCTGTTCATCGAGGAAAGTCTTCTAAAAATGGGAGGTTTGCTTCAATACCCACGAAATTTCTCCGATGCCTATTTAAATTATTCATCTCTACACATTGATAAAGACGATTCGGCTTAATAATGTTTTCATTAATTATTTCAGGAGCCAAACGATGAACCTTGTGAAAACAATAAAAGGCGTTTAAGAGACTAGTTCCTATTTTAAACATGCGGGGAAGAGATCCAACGTTATGATATATTTTGGTCAAATTGTGTATTTTTTGCGAGACCTTACGTGGTTTAAGCCCAATTAACTTCTTAACTTTTGGAAATAGACTAAATATAGGTAAAGAGGATTTGTTCACTACAAAACAAAGATTTTATTTTATAAAAAATATTAAATGTAATGATTGCGCAATATAGAAAATAATAGATAAAATAACCAAACAAAAAATTAAAAAATCACAACTTTTGACTTTGAACGTGTATAATTTCAAAACGACTTATTATTTTTTAATCATTTTTTTAACAGTGATAGTCTTAAGTGTATTGGAAAATTTACTTCAAGCCTCTGAGTTACATACTTTTTCAGTAAATGTGATTTTAGTGCAGTAAGATTTTTCATTTTTTGTCAAAACTTAAATCGCCCATATCTCCGATCTCCCACTGTTTAGCTAAATATCGCAAGAACAAACGTTAATCTACTCGTTTCAAGCTTTCATTTGACATACGTTTCATTGCTGTTCATACTGGAAATAAAAATCTGATCTTTGCAGAACCTTCAACGTTTTTTATTAACGTTTGAACGGTTTTAAATGAGTGTATTCAAGTGAGCGGACTAAAATTTTCATACGAATTCTACTTATATTTTCCTCCATCAGAAGGCACACGCAAGTTAGCGGCAAAGGTCGCGTGTGAATGCAATATGTAACACTAATGTCAAACGTAATTCATTATTATAACAAAAATCATATAAAAACGTGAAGATGAGCATAATCTGCATACAATTATTTCAACAATATATTTCTTCATAGTTTTCAAATATGGCTACTTCGTTCAGTGCCAGATTAACCACGTGGCAGAAGGTGGCAAATGCCACGGGCCCCGCGCTTTAAGGGGGCCCGCCCCGCGTTTTTCTCAAACAAAAATAAGGTGTTTTAAATTCATTTAAAATTTATAAAAAAAAAAATATAACAACCAAGATTCCAACGAAATTCTAAAAAGCAGTTCCTCTTAAAATGTTATAACTTATAACACTTTATCGTTGAACAATATAGGCGAGGGTGTTCCAAAATTATAGCAAGGTTTATATTGCATGAAAATAGAAAAATGGTTAAAAGGCGGAAATTAATAACGGGAAAAATGTTTTTTTTTTATTAAAATTGACTCTGATAAATTATTTTGCTTATTCCTCAATAAATAATTATAACCTTTTTTTGTGTTTTTGGTTATAAACCTCCCAGTTTCAATAAACAAACGTTTTTTATTGCATAAAAACTCTTTGAAATTGTATCTTTTATGAATTTTTCGTAATAATGTTTCTTAATAGTTTTGTGTCTACTTTTGATAAAGGAGGGGCCACCTCCGTAACATCTGTTACATTGAAACCTTCTTGAAGTGTAATAATTGGTGAGAGATGATGCAATCTCTTTCTACGAAATCCGTTATGTGTCGAAGACATGACACATGTCTTCTGTATTCAAACGAAAACAGTTTTTAGTCAGGATATTCCTGGTAAATTTTTACTATATTAGAGGTGGTTACATCAAATTTTAAATATGTACATAAACAACCCTGGTTAACACTGTTAAGTAACTCTGTCGAAAATTTGTATTGAGATCTATGAAAATCCAAGAAGTGCTTATTAACAGTATTGGCCAAGATAGTTTACTTATGGAACAGTTGATTTCGTAACTTCCAGCATAGGAACAATTTCATTTTGCTTCCATTTTATACAGAAGATAGGACACATAACGGATTTTGACGCAAGAGATTGCATTAGCTCTCACCAGTCGTAATACTTTAAGTTGGTTCCAATGTTACAAATGTTAGGGAGGGAGTCTTCCATTGATTCAAATTAGACAGGAAATCTTCGAGAAACATTATTATACGTAAAACTTATAAAGAAAAGCTCGATTTCGAAAAGTTTTCTATGTAAAAGCAGCGGTTATCGATGCTAAGAGGTTAATAAGCAAAAAACTCGAAAAAACTGGTAAAATTTGTTCGTGAAAAATAAACAAAACAATCCCTCAGGGTCTATTTAAAACGAAAAGGGTCTCCCACGTTATTAGTATCCACAATCTCGGCTTTTTAATCAGTTTTTGCCAAAATAGTTCCAAGTGCGGCTATATATATAGTTATGACGGACCGAAACTTTAGTTTTTCCATTATAGACAAATAACGGTTTGAAATAAAAGGAAACTTTTTTAAAAATTATTTGTCTTTTTAATGTCCTTTTTGTTTATAATATGTGAAATAACTCTGCTCTCTCTGCTTAAATTTTCAAGGATCAGTTTGTCTTATGGTGCGGCTATAATTATGACAGGCAGTGTATATTTGCACACTTCCATAGAATTGAAAAATTACAATTATATCTGTCACTCACAGTTAAACGTTATGAAAAGGGGGGCATAATTACCTGTTTCAAAATAATTCAAAATTGTTTCACAAAAATTTTTTTTTCATTTAAGTGTGTAAGTTTCCAATGATTTTTTATTACAATTAGTAAAACCGAATAAATATAAAAGGTGTTAACGCAAATTTGTCATTCTAGTATGCCCTACATGAGTATTTTTATTATGGGTCTTTTTCGGAATACGTCGAAATTTTACATTTTTCGATGTTGTTCAAAAAGGGACTTCTAAAATAAATTGTTATTTGTCAAATAAATATAACTTGTCTACAGAAATTCGGTTTTACTAATTTTTTGACAAACTTACCTTCTTGGAATATTGAAAAAAAAATTGCTAAAGAATTTTGAATCATTTTCAAAACAGATAATTTTGGCCCCTTTTTTCGTAATGCTTTGAGAGCTACGCCACTGTGCATATAGGATATAATTTTTATTTCTTTATTCTATTGATATGTGCAAATGTATTGCCTATCAAAATCTTCAGTAATCGCTTACTTACTCCATTGATTTTTGTCCCGCTGGAATGTGAATCTGAACCACTGTTCGTAGTGAATATGTCTCAGTGCGTCTTGGCAATAATGTACATATTTGGCTTTCAGTAGCATTGTCATTAGAGGTACGGAAATTTCATATTATTAATTTCGGCGAAAGTTGATCATTATTGCGAATAGATAGGAAATGTTTGAACTTGTTACATGGGCCCCGCACTCAACATTTGCCACGGGGCCCGCGTTCGCTTAATCCGGCACTGACTTCGTTGCGAAGCGTAGAAACTTTGCGCTAAGTAAAGGACGTTGCGCTACGTACCACAAACACTGAGCTTCTTCTGGTGGAGAGTAATGTAACCAGAATTCGCTCAATTTGTCTCGGCAAAATGAACTGAGTGTACGTGAATACACACATTAGGCGCGTTTTATTGGGTTTATCCCGTGTAGGTTTGGCTAGAGCTTCATAAAAAAAAATTACACTTAACCAGGTAAAGTTCACGTGTGCAACTACCCTAAAGGGATAAAGCTTAGAGGAATTAAATGTAGATGGCTGACGCATAGGGGAAATATAAGGGAATTTCGTTGTTCAAACCAAATGTGAAAGTTTTCTCATCATGAGAAAAGATTTTGCAAAGAAATATTCATCTTTTGTGATAAACCACCACCACATCTAAAAACTAGGGGGCTTCGCCCCCTGCTCGCTTCGCTCGCCAACCCATGGGGCCGAGGCTAATTTCGGCCGCGGCCGAAATTTGGATACCCTTCGCTTGGGCTAAAAGTTTTTTCGTGCGTTCCTTTGACTTGTATTTAATCCCCCTCCTCATTCTTTTTCTTCCGTCTTGACAAAAGTTTTGGGCTTGGTTGAAATAAGTGGGCAAATAAAAATATTTACTCGGAAAATTTTATTGGGGTTGCCGGAGCATGACCCCACAGTACGATTCCATTCGTTTTGAACTTTTTAGTTGCTTTGATAAGGACACATTAATTCAAGGTTTTGTGAAATTGGTTTAAAAAAATGTTTCTTAGAAGAACCAACATGGAGGGTTTGGTTTGTATAGCAGCCCCATGACCCCATGGTCCGATTTGATTCAATCTTACATATGATTTGTGTCATCAATAGAAATACATTTGTGTGAAATTTGGTTGAAATTGGTGCACAAATAAAAAAGTTTTTCTTAGAAGAACCTAATTTGGGGGGTTGGATTTGTATGGCAGCCCCATTACTCCATGCCCCGATTTTATCCATTCTTACATATGTTTTGTGTCAACAATAGAAATACATTTGTGGGAAATTTGGTTGAAATTGGTGAAGAAATAAAAAAGTTTTTCTTAGAAGAAGCTAATTTGGAGGGTTAAGTTTGTATGGCAGCCCCATGACCCCATGGTTCGATTTGATCCATTCTTGCATATATTTTGTGTTATCTATGGAAACATATTTGTGTGAAATTTGGTTGAAATTGGTACACAAATAAAAAAGTTTTTCTTAGAAGAACTCAAATTGGGGAGCTAGGTTTGTATGGCAGCCCCATGACCCAGTGATCCAATTTGGGTGAATCAAACATACAAACAGCCTGCAACAATAAGAAGCACGTGTGCAAAATTTGAGCTCCGTAGCTTTTATAGTGGCCGAGAAAAACGCACTGCAACAGACGGACAGACGGACAGACGGACAGACAGACAGACAGACAGACAGACAGACAGACGGACATCGCCCAATCGATTCATCTCGTCATGCTGATCATATATGTATACTTTTTATATGGTCGGAGATGCTTCCTTCAATGCGTTACAAACTTCATGACAAAGTTAATATACCCTTTCACTCTATGAGCGAAGGGTATAAAAATAAGCCAACGAAGGTGAGCCAAAGATCCGCAAAAACTGTGAAATGTCAGCTGCGATCGTTTTTTTCGAGTCAAATTTAACCGCGATACGAAAAAAAAACGTCGCTATTGTTAAAAAATTGAATTGTATTGTACATAACATTTTTCTCCTCTAAACAAAAGACCACCTGCTTAACATGCAAATAGAAACTCAATAAATTGTGATAACCACACAAATCAACACGTACTTAGCGCTAACCAACAAAATTATAGCATTCAATAAATGAGGAAAGTGTAAGTACTGCACCTATTATGTACTCCTATTAACGACAGAAAAATGGTTTACTCTTTTTTTTATTTCACACATTTCCAATGGAATGGAAATGTACTCGTATATGTTTCTTTTGGAAAATTTTATTTACACATTGTTTTTTTTTTGTAGATTTTTCCTGAGTCATTCATTACTATCATGCATAGGTGGCATGAAGTGTCAGATTTTTGTGATATTTGAACCAGTTTCGAGTTGGCTTTTAATAATTAATTTACTAGACACTACGACATTAGTCATCAATCATCGACAAGTGCATGCTGCATGTATGCATGCATAATGAAGGTGTTTTTCCGTTTGACGTTAATCCGGATCAGCACCGTCACCGATCTGGTTAACTACTGGTTAAACGTTGTATAGGTAGCAAGTATGCATTGACTTTAAATGAGCGGACATACAGATTAAAATATTTTAAGCTGATCATCTATTCACAGTAGTAATAGGAGATCAATTAAAGTAATCACTGTAACTATTTAAAATGATTTTCAGGTTTCCTGTTGTTTTTTATGCTTTAAGATTCAAAGGTTCACCCAGAGGCGCTGATTTCTCTGATCATCAAATGAACATTAAATAATAGTAAGTTCGACTCACGTGATGGATAGATGAAGATTACAGATATTATTTGTATTTAGATGACTTTAGGTTGTCGTTTATGTCGTTTTGATTTATTGGATTTACTGAGGTTTTTGTTTATATGAATAAAATGTACTAGACAGAGTGTTCGTGAGCATTTGATTGTATTTCCTCCGAAAAAAATTAATACAGACTGCACTGAAAAAATGTTCTTCATAATATTAATGAACGCCATTCATTAACAAATATTCATTGTGTGCAGTGGCATGCACAGCTCTTTTATTAAAGGTATGATACGTATAAATATGATATGGTATTGAGGTACGGACATTTCGCATAAACTAATTTTGAAAACTAGAAATTTCACTGAAATTTGCATGAAAACGTAATTTTTAACATTTTGTTGCTGTCAAAGTTTATTAAACTAGAAATTCTAGGGAATCACAATGAAACGAATACATATTCAAATAGCAAAAAAATCGACTAGGAAGTAGTGTGGCTGACAACTGAATCATACTACGAGTTCAGATGTCGAGAAATGTTTTTGACAATACATACGCCCCTCAAGAAGTCACAGTAAAAAGATAAACTTCTGAGGCAGAACTCGCTAGTACTGTTTCGCTTTTTTTTATGTACAGTCCATTTCAGAAAGAAAGAGAGAATAGCTTTAGCTTCAAAATTCCCGATGCAAAAAACAAAGTTCAATCATTCGACCTCTGACTAAACACCTTGCTCGGTATTTGGCAAGCCATCATGCTAGTCTGCTAACTCTTGCATTTTTAGAAATTTCTCTATTTGTTATTAATCTTTTGACAAAAAATCTATCTGAGATGAAAAACTATCTTCCAATTAACTTTTCGTGGGAAAAGTACAAGTTCGAACATTTCGCATCAATTCGCAAAAATGAGCAAATTTCGCTGAAATTCGCATCTATTTCGTAAAAACGAAATTTCCGTACCTCTAGGTATACATATATCGAAATAAAAAAAGAATTAGACTTTTCTAAAACGAGTAAAGTTATTTACCATATGTAGTTGAATTTATTAATGTAGTGTGAAATTAAAATATTTTAAACTAAATTTGTCCATACTTATACTTAAATTTAATTCCAAAAGTAAAAAATGTGCAATGTTTTAGGCTACAAAAACGCAAAGTTCGCAATCCTTTTAAAAACACCTTAACAGTAATGGTTTAAGAGAGCTTTAGAACAATTTTACTTGCGTACCGTGTCATCCATTTTAAATTAGATTTCAATTTAAAACAACAACAGTTATTAATTACTTTAATTCTCGGTATAATAAATAACGGCAAGCCGATTTATAGTCCAGACATATTATCATTTCAAATAGAAAAAAAAATAAAGTAAGGCTAATTTTTGTTGTTTTTGAATCAGTGGGCTCCCACGAATCTAACTGATTTTGTTAAAAAAAAAGTTGATCGGAAAGGTCCCAAAAAGGACAAAAAAGGATACTCTCTAATCCTTGATCGGAGGGCAGCATGCGGCGTATCATATCAAAGGAGACGTCAAGTACATTCCATATCCGGCGTTTGTTACTTGTTCTAAGGACCCTCAAAGGAGAAAATTAGGCTTAAATGAAAAATGTTCGTGTTTCCCGTATCTGTATCTTTGTAAAGTCGTAATTTTCCATTTAAGCCCGAATTATTCCATTTAGTGTCCTTGAAACAGGAAACAAGCACCAGATATGCAATGCACTCGACGTGCTCTTTTATATGACACACCACATGCCCACGTTCGATCAAGTTGTGAAATAAGTGTCCTTTTATGTCCTTTTTCAGAGCTTTCCGATCAACTTTTTTCTTAGCAAATTAAATGGTAGAATCTTCAGCTATTATTGATTCTGAAAAGTGATAAAAGTAGTGACAACTTGAATTATTCTCGTAGTTATGGCTTTGGAAAGATACACGGGAAGCACGAAAATTTTCCATTTAAGCTCGATTTATTCCATTGACGGCCCTTGAAACAAAAAACAAACACCGGATATGTAATGTACTCGACGTCTCCTTTGATATGATACTCCGCATGCTGACCTCCGGTCAAGGATTAAAGAGTATCATTTTTTGTCCTTTTTGGGACCTTTCCGATCAAAATTTTTTTTAGCAAAATCAGTTTTAAATTCCTGGTAGCCCACTGATTCAAAAACAACAAAAGTTAGCCTTACTCTATTTTTATGTATTTGGAGGCCTGAATTGGGATATTTTGACTGGACTATTACTGTTATTGTCCTTTAAAATGTTTATGTAGCCATAGACGCCCAACGCCCCATTTTTGGGGCATCAATAAAATCCATCCAGATTTTTATCGGCTGGTAAAATGTTTCTTATTTATGGGTGAATCTCGTTTCTTACATCTTTGTATCTTTTGACAATAAAATTCCTATAATACTAAATTATTTTTATGAAAATAAACGGCCGTCTCTACTCTACTTCTAACTGGAAATTTAACAAAAGTTAGCAAATATACTGTCGCCATGTTTGAGTTGCAGCTTTGCCAACATGTATTAAAAATATACATATTATTAAAAACCCTTTTAAAAAATTTGATCATTTTAATTAAACAATTTTCAAAGTGAACCGTTTAAAAAATGGAGTATTGGGCGTATATGGTTTATATATTTCTGAATCCGCTTTACTGATCATGCCCGCATTTTTCAGGCCGAAACGCTTGCAATCATTAAGGCCAATGTCTGTCTGCGTGATGGGATTGTTATGAACTTTGGAATGAATGATCCTCTGGTGGTCCTTCTAACGAATCAATGTCTTCCATTTAGATAAGTGGATGGAATAACGGTAAATTAATAGGTAAAGTTAACAAAAGATTTCCAACAATTGCGTCTATCGGCTCATCGCATTGACCATTTTTTAAAACACACTGGGATATTAGGATATTGGGATACTGGGAGACTAGGATCTTGGGGAATTAGGGATAGGATATTATTAGGATATTAGGAAAATGGGACATTAGGGTCTTGGGACATTAGAACATTAAGACATTGGGACATTAGGCACACTGGGACGTGGGGCATTGGAACATCGGGATATTGAGATAATGGGACATTGAGATATTGGGACATTGGAATATTTGGACATTAGGACACTGGGAGACTAGGACATTGGGGCACTGGGATATTAGGATATTGGGGCATTATTATAACCTTGGGACAATAGGACAATCGGAGATTGGGAAACAGGAACATAGGAATATTGGGCCACTGAGACATCGGGATATTGTGACATTGGGACATTGGGCCACTGGGATATTAGGACATTGGGACATTAGGGTCTTGGGTCATTAGGACATTGGGACATTGAGATATTATTATTAGCACATTAGGACTTTCGGATATTGGGACATTAGGCACACTGGGGAACTGCGACGTGGTGATATTGGACCACTGGAACATCGGGATATTGGGACATTGGTACATCGGGATATTCGAAATTGGGACCTTGGGACACTTGGGACGCTGACCACTGGGACATTAGGATATTGGGACATCGGGATATTGGGACATTGGGTTGTTGGGATATTGGGACACTGGTACATTGGGACACTGGTACATTAGGACATTGGGCTATTGGGATATTATCACATTGGGATACTGGGACATTGGGAACTGGGATATTAGGAAATTGGGACATTAGGACCTTGGGACAGTAAGACAATTGGATATTAGGACATAAGGTGGGAGACTGGGACACTGGGACACAGGGAGACTGGGACATTGTGATATTGCGGTACTGGGACATTGGGACACTAGGGTAGTGGGACATTCGGACATTAGGCCATTGGAACACTGTGATATTTGCACATTGGGACATAAGGACATTAGGAAATTGGGACACTGGGACATCAAGATCCCAAAACAAAAAATATTAGTTGGCTATTTAAGTATGCAAAAATATATGATATCTGACCAAAAACAACAAAGTTGTAAAAGTTACCCAGCCGAAGAAAAATTCATCTGCCGCAAAAAGAATACATATAACTCCAATCCGCCGCTCATATGTAATTTTGTTTTGGGTGTAAATGCTAGAGAAGTTTAAATGTACAGGACTACTTCTTAAAGTAATTTGGTGGGAGCATTAACATTTTATTCAGTGCCACTTTGACGGCTACTACCAAGTTACTTTAGGAATTAGTCCTGCACATTTAAACTTCTCCAACATTTACACCTAAAACAAAATTACATATGAGCGGCGGATTGGAGTGTTATGTATTCTTTTTGCGGCAGATTAATTTTTCTTGGGCGGGGTAACTTTTACAACTTTGTTGTTTTTGGTCAGATATAAAGTAATATATAGGGATTCCAGTAGGCCCTATTTGCGCTAGAATATTTGGAAATCCGGACCACAGTCGAGTCTCCAACTCGGGATAGTAAAAAAATTGTCAATTCCGTATCCGGGAAGTTTCGTTTTAGAATTTTTCTTGCATTCGCCAAAAAAGAGAACTAATAATTCGTTAAGCGTTCAGCTAAAGCTCTCAACAGCATCATTGAGTTCGAAAATCTCGCGGGAAAGTAGGTTCTTTACCAATATTTTGCTACTCTGACTGATAAAAATTTATCAAGTATAGTGATCAGCTAAAAACTCACAGCAAACTGAGCTCTTATCTTTTTAAAAATTATCCTGGTCCATTATAAAGATCTATGAAGACACCTTGACAGTTCGCAACAGCGCAAAGTAATTGCATAATTCCAGCAATAAAAAAGGTTCTGTGTTTATTACTCTCTATCCAATTTCAACGTCCACACAACTAAATCAAATCAGAAAATGAGTGTTAATTTTCTGATATTTTGTTAAGCTTCTTTAGATAAAAGTTTCACCAATAATAAATTAAACTTCATTTGTATTGGAAAAAAAATTGAATGAACTCTCGTCATTGTTATGATTGACACAATGTATAACGCGAACCTGTTAATTAATAGGTTTTGTGGTGAGGCTATCTACATATTTTCTATTTTCACAATATATGTAAATAATATCAAGTGTCACTTTTAACACTTGCTCTCAGTTAATTTGCATTATTGAAGCATCTCGTTTAAAGCGCTCAGATCGTGATTCATCATAAAATCAATTTACTGACTTTTAGACGTGTGCAAAGAATTTACCCGGATTTAAATTACAATACATACAAACATTAAGTAATTGGTTCATAAAAAAATATGGAAACAAAAAGTTAAGAGGTGTTCCAGTTTTTGTATGTTGTAATCATTTTGGCTGCCTGGCTAGGTATTTGTGGTTTCTGTAGAATGTTTAAGATTTATTTAGTTGAATTAATGTATTAGAATAAACGAATGCCTTTAAATGTTCATTAGATGTCAACAATGGCGATAGCTTTTTTCCTTACACCGTCTTGTGATGCAATTGGGGAAAAACGAAATGGATGCATTACACAGGGCCGGTCTAAGGTCGATTCGCGCGCCAGGCGAGAAGTATTTTGGCGCCCCTCCCAAATAAGGCCCAAGACATAACGATAATCCATCATGATGGAAGTTCGGAATTGGAGTGACCCATATGCTTTCATCATTAAGGTCCATCTAGACGTGTCGCCAAATGGCGACACGTGCAGCCAAATGGCTGTTGTCATTCCATCCAAACGTGTCGCCATTTGGCTATGCGTCCAGTTTTGATATTCAATATGGCAACTCAACCAACCGCTTTGACAACCGCTTGTCAATTTCAAAGTGACAATTTTGCAACTTTTCTTCGTTCTTTTGTGTGAAATTGAATAATTCTTGAATGGCCGTGTAATAATTCAAACGCGCAGAGTCCGATTTTGGTAATTAAATTTAAAAAAATCACCAAAATAAAATTTTGGTTATGTCATTTTTTGGCTGCTCGTGTGGATGCTAAGTAGCAGCCAAATGGCTGTACGCGATGCCAGTTTTTGGACGCGCAGCCATTTGGCGACACGTCTAGAGGGACCTTTAGAATTCGTCATTTATACTTTTGACGTTTGTGTAAATGGTGAAAATGTCCCTCACAATTGCCATATTTTGATGAATATTCAGTTCAATAATTTAAAGACACACTTTTGTTAAAGAATTTGAATAGAAATGTGTAAAGATTGATAACAAATTTAATATTTTTGTAAAAATTCTTGTTCTTCAATTTTACAACAGATGGCGACTCCAGGTATTATTGAATAACAAGCTTGACACATATCCAAATCATTATGACGATAATCCGTCATAATGATGAAAGTTCGAAATTGAGGTGACACATGTTTTCGTCATTAGAATTCGTCATTTACTTTTGACGTTTGTGTAAATAATGAAAATGTCCCTAACAACAGCGATATTTTGATGAATATTCTGTTCAATAATTTAAAGGCACACTTTTCTTGAAGAATTTGAATAGAAACGTGTAAAGATTGATAACAAATTTAATATTTTTGGAAAAATTCTTGTTCTTCATTTTTGCAACAGCTGGCGTCCCCTGTCATTATTGAGCAAATGATGGTCCAAATGTGTAATTTGGAGTTTGTGCTAAATGATGGTAAATTTTCGTCATAATGACGTATTTCCGTCATTTGAAGATATGTGTGTCAATGTTTTAATGATGCGTAATTTGGAATTCGTGCTAATGATGATAAATTTGCGTGATAATGACGTATTTGCGTCATTTGAAAATACGTGTGTCACGCCTGTAAAAAAACAAAAGGCAGTTTTAAAAATGTATTTTTCTTGCTTTAATTGCAGCAAATTCTTTTATAATTATTGACATATCAAGTGACTTTAACATGAAGGTAATAATATTCGCAAAGCAATGAATACATTTGGAAAAACACCAATCAAGCTATTCTTTGTTATAAAATTCAAAGATCATTGGTGAACTTTCCTTTGACAACAAAGGTGCCAAAATTAGAAACTCATGGTACATTTCTTTACCATCAATATCAAATTGGCCGTTATGTGTCAGACGTTTTTCCATATTGAGACATTGTTTTTCGCACATGATTTTATCATTTTCGACCAATTCATAAATGTTGTACAAAAAACTAAAATGTTTAGCATGTTCCGTCAATAAATTTAAATCTATCATTGATTGAACTAATAGCAACGTCTAAAACAGGATAAAAGAAATTAATTTTAAAAGTTTGCTGGCTCGAAGCTGTAGGCAGTTTAGTAGGTACTGTAGTACTTAGAATGCATCTCAATATTACAAATCGAATTGTTTTCGCACGTAAATTTCAAATATCAGAACTAGATACGATCAGATAAATCGGAATATTTTTAACTGAATTTTCGGCTCTAAATTTGCAAAATTTATCTGAAACTTGGCGCTCTTTTCGGCGCCCCCACACCTTGGCGCTCCAGGCGACCGCCTGTTTCGCCTTGGCCTTTGACCGGCCCTGGCATTACATTACAGATTACACCGTTGCATGTACGTATCACCATCGGAAAAATAACCAGAAATTAATATACATATAAGTATTTATTAAATAACTATAAAAAAACATGTTTTGGACGCAGCCACCACAAACCACGACACAGCGCCCGCTCTAAGGGGGGGGGGGGGGGGGGCAAGCCGGGCGGTCGCTCGGGCGCTAAATTTTTGGGGCGGCTTTTTGGCTTGCACTCAAATAAAAATTTGCAAAAAGTGAAAAGGAAGAATATTAACTTCAGCTGACAACAAACCATACCATACAGTTGAAATAAAATGACGCAATGCAGGAAATAAACTCAGATCCACAAAAATCATTTTACAACCAGGCAATTTTTCTTGAAAGATCATATATTCGTATAAACTTTATTTCCATACTTCTAACATTATTGTTGCCAAAATACAGTGAAATTCAGGAAATTACTTGCCACAATGGAGGACCAGAGCGTGGCAAGGAGTTCTAAATAATTGACGAATGTTTTATATATAGTTTACATATTACTAAAGTTATTTCATGTTCATAATGCAAAAGCAAATTCAAAACAGAGAAAAATATTTTATGTATCTAATATGTGTATAAAGCTAATTAATACTTCTATCTTAATATGAGTTGTTTTTGTTTTTTTATTTTTAGAAACGACAAATGATAAGAAAAGACAATATGGCTAGAGTTTATGAGTATACCTTTAGTTACAAAGATATTTTTAAAATTGGAAGTTAGAGGTATTTTACTGTGATTAATCCTTAGGGGTTAAGTATATTCTAAGTATTGTAGAGAATCTTAAGAATGTACTGGCATAACGTAATTCCGGAGGCAGGCTATTGAATAAAATAGGTGCTATGTATGACCAGTGCCTCGTACCATGTGTAGTAAGTCTTTGGGGGACGACAAATTTTCCACGGGTTTCATCTCTAGTATACCATGTCCGTGCCTCATCACCGGAAATCGATCTCGATAATTCCAAAGACGTCGAAAAATAATAAATTTATACAGATCCATCAGTAGCATTATGTCCAATTACCGGTATATAATACTTGCAGAATCCCTTCTACGTCTACCTAATATCGATCGCAGAATATTATTCTGTGCAACTATAACAGGTTGGAGTGTTGTGGGATACGCACCACCCCACGAGAGCAAACCATAGAGAATAATAGATTGGGCGAGAGCGTAGTATACAATTTTAAGGGTATTGATATTTAATATACGACGCAATCTACCAAAAATATATGTCAATTTGTTTAGGCGTCCAGTTAAAACTCTGGCTTGAAAAGCCCATTTTATGTGCTGATCTATTTGAACTCCTAAATACCTAATCGATTCTACTTTCCGAATTTTCTCCACACATATGCAACTGACTGAGGACGAGGAGCAGTTATTTTTGTGGATTACAAGCTCTTTTTCATTTGCAGGTTGACCGGATTCATAAATGGAGTGAGCGAGATATTTTGTTTTGTCAATATTTAAAGATAGCTGATTGTTATCCATCCATTCCTTGACTCTATTTATTCCTAGTTCAGCTATATTAAAACACTGTGACCACGAAGGAGCTGAGAACAGCAGTACGGTATCATCAGCGAACATAACGCATTTTCCCTTAATGTCGTCTTCTATTGCAACCAAGTCATTCATGAATATTAGAAAGAGTACAGGCCCTAGTACCGTTCCTTGTGGGATTCCGTATTGTGTTCCGCGCAATGATGTACTGAGGCTTTTTTTTAATTTCACTTGCTGTTCTCTTTCATGAAGATAACCAATATAATTCTCTTCCTTGAATGCCTACTATTGTCAGTTTCATAGCAAGTAAGCGGTGTGAGACAGTGTCGAACGCCGTTGCTAAGTCCAAAAATACAGATATGGGTTTCATATGTATATCTAATTGATCATTGATCGCATCATTCGTTACTGTACCTGTACGAAAACCATATTGTCTCCCAGTGATTATGTTATTTCGCTCTAAAAAGCCTGTGACTTGTTTTTTAACTATTTTTTCAATAATTTTGGCTATATTTGATATCATGGATATTGGTCGATAATTTTCTAAAAGAGTACGATCTTTGTTTTTATAAATTGGGGTTATTAAAGAGGTTTTAGGGAAAATGCCAGACTCGAGACTTTGGTTTATAATATACACAAGTGGTTTTAGAATTGATTCTCTGTTTTCTTTAATCATTGCTGTAGACACACCATCCCTTCCAGGTCCTGAGCCTCCTCTTAATTTGGAAATGGCTTCTGTTACATCTGACTCATCTACTCGCATGAAGCTGAATCGGGAATCTGCGTTTAACGTCTCATTTCTTTCTACGGGAGACCTCAGATCAACTCTTGGTAAATTAGACGCCATCCTCTCACCTACTGTTCTGAAATGTTTGTTAAAAGCATTCGCACAGGTGATTGGATCATCTTCGACTTTTATTATATTGTTCCATTCAAATTAACGGTGTCTATATTGGAAATCGCATTATCACCCCCAATAGCAGATGTAATTGCTTTCCACATCAGTTTAGTATCATTTCCTGCAATGGCTATTTGGTTCTTGAAGTATGTATCTTTCGTTTCACGGATGAGAGATCTAAATTTATTTTTATAAACCCTGCAACACTCCCTCAATCTGACGTTAAATGGTTCTCTTCCTAATTTTTTGTAGAGTTTACCTCTTTTTCTTAGAGAAGTCATTAAGCCTAAAGTCATCCATGGCTTTGTGTTTCTCTGTTTGTGGCTGATTCTAACTTCTTTTTTTGTAGTCGCAAGTCCAATAGAGTCAACCGGAGTTTTCATAAATATTTCTGCTGCAGTATTAGGATCAGTACAAGAACATAAACCTGTTCAGTCTATGTTCTGAATGATTTCCGAAAATTTTTGTTTGTTAAATTTATTTATACTACTTGCCCGTATATTCCGTCTTTCCGGATAAGCTTGGTCCCGAGACTCTATTGCAAACGATACTACTCTGTGATCCGTAATATGGTAATTTAGGACTACTGCTTCAAGTTGACTTTGCAAAAATATGATCTAAACACGAGTCTGATGGTTGTCCGTCTCTTCTCTTTGCTATTGGGTTTATTCTGGTGGCTATTGTAATTCTAGGCATGAATTGTCGACCTACTAATAGTTCTAGAAATTGATCCCCTATGGTTGTTCGAAATTTGTCTCGAATTGCAATATTGTCCCCTATAAGAACGCAATTTTGCGTGAGAAGTGATTCAATTTCATCTAAGAAGATGTCAATATCACCCGCTGACGATCTATAGATTGCAATTATATTAATATTTATGTCTTTAGAATTTATTTCTATTCGCATACAATTACAATTTGACATTATTTCTTCATTTATTTTTATTTTATTAATTAATTTCTGTTTTACATATACAGCCATTCTACCATTTTGATTGAAATTGTTTACTGTGTAGAAGGCCTTATAATCCTTTATACTATAGATCCCCTCGGTAATATCTCTCCCTCCGAACCAGCATTCTCCGAAAATAATAATATCAAATTGAATATCGATAACCCCTAAGATCGTTTCAAGTTCTTCGAAGTTTCTATTTAAGCTTCTAATATTTTGATAGAAACATTGTTTGTGTTTGCAAGACGCAAAATCCTTGCGAAGCTTTGAAGAGCCGACAGTAGTAATTTGCCTAAATTTGACTTCTGCGATGCTAGCATCCGCCGCATTTCTGAAAGCAAACAGGGGTAGTTCGCTCAGTTATGTGTCAATTAAGTTTAAGTCGAAATGATCACATTTCTGAATTACATATGTGCTTATTTCATCCTCCAATTGAAAATTTAGTTCTCTTCTTTTCATCCGAAGTAAAAATTGTAATGCTCTCCAAATTGATAATATCAAATTGCTATCAATGGAAGTTCCACTTAATGGACCCAAGGCCAAAAGCAGACCGAACAACACCTGGATGTGTTAAATGAAAAAGCAACAACAACGCATTGGTCTCGGCGATGACACGATCCAAGATAGAGGTGACTGTAGAAATATTACCGCCAAAACGGGCGATGTGCCTACACCGCAGATCGAGCAACGCAAAACGCATTTATGAGATATGTCGTAATTTGATTTCCGGATGATGAAGCCTAACATTTTTGAAATTCATACGACATCAGAAATAAGGGGCCACTTTTTTGCGCAAAAAAAGAGTTAAAAAAAACTCTCGTGAGAAACTTCATTACCAAAGGCACCATTTTCATCTAAAATAAATTAAAGCTCCCATTCACATTTCGACGTATTTCAACTTAAATTCGTGCCATTGCTTCGCGGATTGACTCTTCCAGTTGGTTCCAATTTCATCTAGCATTGAGACGATAAATTTCGAACTTTTTGGGAGAGATGAGGGTTAGAGTGACAGTACACCCTGCCAGGGCCACAGCAGCAGTCCTCGATTTAAGTAGCTCTGGTCTAATTATCTAAAGCCACATAAACACGGCTAATCTATGTTTTTTTTTTAATGAATTAAAATAAATTCAAGCTCTGTCAAATGAGCCCCTCCACGAGCGGATTTCGGATTTCAATCCAATTAAATGCATTTTCAATCTATGGATTCGAAGAATTCTCGAGATGATGCATTTATGAAAACAAGACAAGCACGTTAAAACCAGTGAGGGAGTCGCTCCCTCTATCGAAAAATACGCTAAATGGTTAGTAATAAAAACGAGCACATTTCATTAGCAGATTAGCACAAAATTTTCCAGCGGGGAATTTTTTATGTTTGATGGTTTTAGTGGAAAAAATGTTTGCATGACGCTCGAGGAATTCAATACTAAGCTTTAGTTTTGGAGTTCCAAACCAGCTCTCCACAAAGCCTTGCTGCTGTGGTGAATTTCGCTTAAGTCTCTGAATGATAGCGGAACAGGTTTCTTTCCCAGTGGGTAGAGATTCTATTCTCTGAATTACTGGAGCGCTAACGCTTCTAGTCCCCATCCCACTTTGACCATGGATTTTTGTGTTGCCTTTAAAAAATTCCCCTACGGCGGCCAGTTCCACGATGTATCCTGTCGGAGCTTTTTGCTGTTACAATGACCAAGAGTTGCCAAAAGTGAATTCAAGAGAAAAATCTCTTGAATTGATTCTACAATAAAAAACATACACATTTTATCTACTATCAATCTGTCTGGTACCTAAGGGGCGACAATTTGTCCTCTTGCCCGGGGCGGTGTAAGTGCTAGAGCGGGCGCTGCAACGACGTTTCATGAACTGCCGCGCCGGTCGAAACCGAAAATGACAAACTTTTTGAAATCCCCTTGCGAAAATAATTTTATTTCAAAACAAACCTTTTTTATTATTTATTAAACAATTATTAAATATTAAATTTAATTCTTGTCCATAGTTCGCCAGTGAAACAATGCATAGTTGTCTCGTGATTAAAGGTCTGCCACTGACACTGTTTACACTAATATACAAATACATGTAAGAAAACCCAATCAAAATTATAATTGGACTAAATTAGACGACAGTTCAATGAATTGTCGATATCGACAGATCGTAGCCAAGCCAATTTATTACTCTATATTCATTGCATGTGTTATATAGATGAGCGCTCTTACATTTAATTGACCTAATTGACAGTCTGTTACATACATATTTGTTTGCAAACAATTTGATTAAGTAATTTCTTCATTTTAGTAATCAGTAATCACGTTTTATTGTGATTTTTGTCTTTGTTTACAAACAAATATTTTGATCGGTAACAAAAATAGATTAATAGACAGATGCGATCTTCTACTCTATAGTCTATACTCTATTGACTCTACAGAACAGAATATGACAAAATTCTAGAAAGCTGATCATATTAAGGCTAGCGATAAATGAAAAAAAATCGGCTATAAAATGTTATCCATTCTGTACCATCAAAACATTATGTAGATATGAATAAATTTCATATAATATTTCCACTAAAAGAGACGACAATATTTTCCTCAATAAAATGTGCTACTTACCTTTTTTTAAATTTAAACGAAACATCAGTTTATAAATTAGCTTTATCTCTTTTTTAAAAAAACTTCCGCATTATTATTATCTTCATAAAGATTTTAAAGTTGTTTAAAATCCGTTAATTAACCGCGATATGTCTATGAAATCCATACATGTTTTAAATGACAACATGAAAAGTTCCTACATATAAACATCATATTCATCAATGAATAAAGAAAGAAAAAAACTCCCGGCTATATCCACTTATTAAAATATTGTAATTCATTTAATTTAATTAATCCGAGAAATTGAACTGTAATTACACTATAATAATAATGACAAGTAGTTTTTATTTTGTTACCTTGAGAGAGAAAAGTGCGAACGACCCCAAGAAGGTGATGCACTTTCTGTTAATCTTGCAATACGCAATTATAATTATGAGTTGGTTCAAGTTCAATGGAAACATGAATTGGCCAACATCATTATTATTATAAAAAAAAAAATATGACACATGCTGAAGTGGCTTCAAATAGCTTAAAGATTAGTATGGTAGTACCTACACAGTATGTGTCGGAATACCTATATAATGGACCGCTTATTTTGAAAGTGGCTTAAGTCCTACTCTGCATGAATTGAGATATTTAAAGATTTGCGTTTCAATTCGTTTAGAAATCTGGATAAAGTAATTTGATTTTATTCAATTCTAGTTATTTTCTTCGGTCTTTTATTTTTTTTATCTATACCTTTTTTCCTTCAAATTAACACATTTACGGACCGAATGGACAAATTTGTGAGTGAAATTGACGATTTTACGAATCAAGTTAACAACTAATTGTGAAAATCTTGACTTATCGTTCCATTCTATACACCAACTGCGGTGCATGTCTGTAGATTTATGGCATGGCAGATTACCAGCTCTATGGAAGCGCGGAACCTCGTCTGTTGGAGGAGAAGAGCCCCCTACGGGAGAAATATCGAGTTATTCAATTTTCGGAAATGTCACATTGGAATTTATGCATCATGACCTCTAAGCGTCTATAGCTCAGTAGGTAGAGTTGCTGACCTTGTGACTGAAGGTCGGAGATTCGAATCCCGATTGGGACGAAACTTTTTTCCTTAATTTTCCTCAATTTTAGGTATTTTTTCCCAAAGTTTTTGTGGTTTCGTACAGATAGACACACTCCTCAGGTCTTGTGTCTGCTGTCTATCTGTGCACAAGACGACCACTTGAATTTTAGCAGGAGAATTATGGAGATTTTTGATTTGCCGTGAAGGCTACCACCATGACGCTCGACCGTGCAGGTCTGTACCGGTGTTGAATGCTCATATTGCCTTGGGAGTTGTGATGGTAGTTAGATATTTTTTCCCTCTCGAATAACAAATTTGCGAAACAAACGAACATTTTTTCGAGTCAAATAAATAATGTTGTCGATGAAAAAAATGCTTTCTTGGATGATTTTAACAATTTTGCGAATCAATTTAACAAATTTACGGATCAAATGAAAATATTTTCGGAACAATTAAGCACATATGCGAATGAAGTAAACATTTTTTTGAATGTAGTTAGCAACTTTAAAGAACAATTTGACAAATTCGCGAATCAAATTAACAATGTTTCGAACCTAAGTATAATCGTTAATCATGTTTTTAATTCATCAATCAAGTAAACTTCGATTAATGCAACTCCCTTCCGGCTGCGGCAACTGGCAGTTGCATCATCATATCTAGTACAAAGTTTGTACAATCCGTTGAAGTTACTGTTTGCACTCCTTGAGCAATCAAGTCAGTTAAAACATGATCTCTTATAAGATCACCAAGTTCTCGACGTACAAATTCTTTTACTTTTGCGAACACTTTTTCAATAGGGTTGAGCATCGGCGAATACGGCGGGAGATATTGTAGCGTAAGTCCAGCGCGCTGTATAATTTCCTTGACCTCAGCACCTTTATGTATTTGGGCATTGTCCATTATAACAAGCGCACCTTCCCATGATGAGTCCAGATTATCCACCAACTCTCTTAGAAATGTGCAGAATTTTTGTGCATTGCATGTTGAGTGTGCAAGAATATTGCTATGGAGAACTTCTTCATTACACGGTAGAAAATCTTGGACTAAATTTTAACATTTTTTGTGTTACATATATGACAACACCAAAATAATATTAATTTTTAACACTTCATAAGTATTAAAACTAGATCAATTCCCTATTCCGACTTGCAATCTAATACTATTAAGTGTTAAATAATGTAATACTAGTAGTGTTAAAATTAATTACTTTAAGGAATACATTCTAATACAAATTGTGTTAGAAAGTAGGCCATATTCAATACTAAATTGTAATCAAATTTGATTATAATTTAAACCAAAGAATATTACTTTTTAATACTGGCAATGAATGCAGTTTACCACATCCAGTATTACATTTAATGTGCACGTTCTGTAACCTGTAGTGAAACCTATATTAGAATATGTATTAGAAATGAAAACAACACAAGATAATCGATAAAATCCAATTTTTTAGTTTATTATTTAAATTCATTCATTTAGCCTGCACTAAAACATATAAATTATCATTTTTTAAGTGAAATGTGATATTAGTTATTTCCGAGATTTTTTTCTGACAAACAAAGCAAAAGTAATTCATTTTTGTGGATCTAGTTTCTAAAATTTTCAAATTTTAAATTAACTTCAGTTAATCTTGTACTTGTTTTTTTTTATCGGTGGTTTTATAAATAAAAATTTCAAAAAATTCAAAAAATCGTTTTTCCGCTTTGTCAAATTTAAGATTGAAAATGAAAAATGACTTAAACAGTAGGTCGAAAGCTTTTGAAAAATTGAAGTGCAATGGAACGGTCGATTGCTAAAAAATATTGACTTAAAGCTAGTTGATTTGGTCCTACTGCAATTAAGAACGGTGCTGACCCAACAACGTCGTATTCGTCTCTAGAAGTATTTAGCTGAAATGAAAATTTGAAAAGGATTGTAACTTAATATTTTTCATTACAACTTTAGTTATACCTTATCAAAACGGATCAAACTCTTAACGTAGTTTTTGAAATTTGGTCTATGCTTATCATTCTTGCCGGTTGCAGTCGCAGGTAATAGACTAAGAATAAATAAAAATGGCCGAATTTCGCTATTCCACTCTGAATTAAAATAATAATTACATCAAGATTTACAATTCTGCATTAGAATTACCTTCTATGATAACATCAATTGATCCACATGTATCCTTTGCAATACTCTACGCAAATTTCGAATAGGTGTCCCAACTGCTTCGTTAATTTTTAAATTACTTCACTTACTGCAAAAGGCAATATAATTTCCAGTTGCCGATGATGATGATTCGTCAAGCACAATCTTCACAAACTTCACAATTTCATTCACCTCTACTTTCACAAACATTTTGTTTTGGAATTAATTGCACACGACACGTTTAGCATGACAGCACTTGGATGACCTGATGAGCAATTACGTTTAAACCAAAGCAGTTTCATTTTTAATACAATTTTATTAAAATGTAAACCAACGAAGATTGCATTTTAATACATTGGTGGGAATGAATTTTTCATTCTGGCTTTAGGAATCCAATCTATTACTGGCGGGAATTATTTCTAACATTGAAAAGATTGATTTTAACACTATCCATACTACAATAACTTTTAAGTTGAAAATGTATTAGAAACAATGCTAAGAAGTATTAAAAATCAGCCTAATATATTCCAAGTATTACTTTTTAATACCACGTAGTATTAAATATGATTCTATTCCTTGGTTTGGTTTAGAAAATAGTCCAAGATTTTCGACCGTGTAGACATTGCAGCAACAAGGCTTACATTTCTTCCGCGAATAGTAGGCAGTACGACTCGAGCTCGTGTATTCCGTCGGGAGCGAGCATGTTTTCTGCGGAGATGTCAATTAAATCCAGACTCATCAATAAAAATCATTTTTGTCCGGTTAAGTTGACAGCGGCCGGATATGTCGATGGCATAATTATACCCTTCGCTCATAGAATGAAAGGGTATATTAACTTTGTCATGAAGTTTGTAACGCATTGAAGGAAGCATCTCCGACCATATAAAAAGTATACATATATGATCAGCATGACGAGATGAATCGATTGGGCGATTACCGTCTGTCTGTCTGTCTGTCTGTCTGTCTGTCCGTCTGTCCGTCTGTCCGTCTGTTGCAGTGCGTTTTTCTCGGCCACTATAAAAGCTACGGAGCTGAAATTTTGCACATGTGCTTCTTATTGTTGCAGGCTGTTTGTATGTTTGATTCACCCAAATCGGATCACTGGGTCATGGGGCTGCCATACAAACCTAGCTCCCCAATTTGAGTTCTTCTAAGAAAAACTTTTTTATTTGTGTACCAATTTCAACCAAATTTCACACAAATGTGTTTCTATAGACAACACAAAATATATGCAAGAATGGATCAAATCGGAGCATGGGTTCATGGGGCTGCCATACAAACTTAACCCCCCAAATTAGGTTCTTCTAAGAAAAACTTTTTTATTTGTGCACCAATTTCAACCAAATTTTACACAAATGTATTTGTATTGATGAAACAAAACATATGTAAGATTGAATCAAATTGGACCATGGGGTCATGGGGCTGCCATACAAACCAAACCCCATATTGGTTCTTCTAAGAAACATTATTTTACACCAATTTCACAAAACCTCAGGGCCGGATTTAGCCTCTATGGCGCCCCTGGGCAGTAACGAATGTGCCGCCCTCCGCCACCACATAACGTAAGCTTGAAGGTATAGCAGTTGTCAGCTCAAAAAGGAAATGTAGGCAAAACGTTAGCGGGCGTATGTGACAAAATTGAAAATTTAACATTTTTTACCAGTATGCGTATTTTGTTTGCTTGAAAATTTGTTATGTTGCTTCCCAGGGGAGGAATCCAGGTGTGTGTGCACCTCCCAAAATTGTTTTAGGAATGACTGAAACTCCAATGATAGCAAAGAAAACCGTACAATTCTTATTACATTCGGTTTTTCACATTTTTAGAAATGCGTTCATGTTTCTAAATTTTTTCTTTTGATCGTTTTGGAAATAATTTGCGAATTACCCCAACAAATGAAATTTCCTATATTAGCATAATATTTAGCCAGAAAACGTCATACTGAAAACACGCAAAATTAAGAAAGCTTACGGTAAATTTTGAATACACCTTGACCTAATTTGTTTTCGGTGATAAAGATAACGAAAAGGAATTGGGAAAGCATTTACTGATGCTATTCAGCAAAAGTCATTCGGTGCCTAAAGAGTTCTAGATTTTCCTGATTTCAACTATTTTAAATAATTTTTTATTTTCGGTGGAATTTCCCTTTTTCTCTGAAAAAAATTGAAAATCCGAAAATTTAAGCGTAAAAATTCTTAAAAATTTAGTTAAACCCGATAGAAGTTAAAAAAATTGATAGCCAATGCCCGCATTTCTAATATCGAGACCTCTCCCGAAACCAAATCCTTGCTTCCCAGCGAATTTGATGTGTGGACAAATTTAAGAAGTAATTGAACACACGAAAATGTGTGGTTAGATGAGTTACTTGCTTGGGGGCGTTTTGAACTTTCCAAAGGATCGCTATCACCAACAATATTATTCCTTTTTTTTCTCAAGTCTGGGGCAATTTTAGAGGCTTGAAAACAGGAGCTGGCAGCCAAGTACTAGCGTACTTATACATATCATTTAATGTGGCTTCAGGCATAATGTTTAAAGTGAAGCCAAAGATGATGTATACTCCTACTCTTAATATACTCATGAGCTAAAGGCCGCCACGCCATTCAGAGTGAGTGAGTGTATGCTTCAAGCTAAACTTTTGAGTAGTCCTAATTTTTGGAGGCGGAATCACATTATAATTTGAGTTGAGGTTGCGATTAGGTGCTTTGAATTAAGACGAATATGTACATCTAACTAGAATAAATTAAAAAAGTAAACCATTTTCTACAATTATGTTTGAATTTTCAAAATGCATTTTTCCCATAATTTGAGACCAATGGAAAAATTTAAGAATTTGCCGCCCCTCAAATTCTGCCGCCCCGGGCAGTAGCCCAGGTTGCCCATATGGGAAATCCGGCCCTGCAAAACCTTGAATTAATGTGTCTTTACCAAAGCAACAAAAAAGTTCAAAACGAATGGAATCGTACTGTGGGTCATGCTCCCGCAACCCCAACAAAATTTTCTGAGTATATATTTTTATTTGCCCACTTATTTCAACCAAGCCCAAAACTTTTGTCAAGACGGAAGAAAAAGAATGAGGAGGGGGATTAAATACAAGTCATAGGTACGCCCGAAAAAACTTTTAGCCCAAGCGAAGGGTATCCAAATTTCGGCCGCGCCCGAAATTAGCCTCGGCCCCGGGGGTTGGCGAGCGAAGCGAGCAGGGGGCGAAGCCCCCTAGTTTTTTTCTTAATTCGATAGTACGTGGTTCGTTAACCCGGTCAAGCTCGAACGAAGCAAGCTTAAACGTAATTTTAAGCCTTCGTAAACCCTCATTGACGGTGCAAATACTTATTGAAGTGCCAGCCTGTTCAAGTTTTCGCTTAATTTCTTTTAAGGTTATCCCCGGACTATACTCCACGATGCGTTCTATTTCACGTACAACGTCATCGGTTAATTTTAGCCGTCGGCAACCACCGCGGGCTTTCTGGAGCAGAGCGCTATCATCTTTCATATTTAAACGAAGTTCTGTAGAAGCCGAATTTTCATTTACTTTCGCGGCTGCAGCTGCCTCTTTAATTGTTGCTCCATCTTCGTATACGGATATCAGCAACTCCTTCTGTTCATTACTGATTTTCTTGTAGCACCCCCTAATTCTTCGCCTGCGTTGTGGCTAATCTGGACTCATCATGGGAAGGTGCGCTTGTTATAATGGACAATGCACAAATACATAAAGGTGCTGAGGTCAAGGAAATTCTACAGCGCGCTGGACTTACGCTACAATATCTCCCGCGCGCCGTATTCGCCTATGCTCAACCCTATTGAAAAAGTGTTCGCAAAAGTAAAAGGATTTGTACGTCGAGAATTTGGTGATCTTACACGAGATCATGTTTTAACTGACTTGATTGCTCAAGGAGTGCAAACAGTAACTTCAACGGATTGTACAAACTTTGTACTAGATATGATGATGCAACTGCCAGTTGCCGCAGCCGAAGTTTACTTGATTGATGAATTAAAAATATGATTAACGATTATACTTACTAGGTTCAAAACATTGTTAATTTGATTCGCGAATTTGTCAATTTCATCTGTAAAGTTGCTAACTACATTCAAAACAATGTTTACTTCATTCGCATATGTGCTTAATTGTTCCGAAAATATTTTCATTTGATCCGTAAATTTGTTAAATTGATTCGCAAAATTGTTAAAATCATCCAATAAAGCATTTTTTTCATCGACAAAATAATTTATTAGACTCGAAAAAATGTTCGTTTTTTTCCCAAATTTGTTAACTTGATTCGTAAAATCGTCAATTTCACTCACAAATTTGTTGATTCGGTTCGTGTTAACTTGAAGGAAAAAAGGTATATATCAAATATTTTGCATAAACACCAAGAATTCAGGCATTTGTCGTACTGTAAACTTGAGACAACCGATGACAAAAATAGCTGCATTTTTCGATATATTGGGGCAGGTTCCGCTTTAAAAAGTCGAATATTTCGAAAATGGTTAATTTAATATTTTTTATTAATCTAGAAGTTTAAAAAAAATTTTGCCCGCAGTCCAGTCAAATTTGCACATCTAAAACAAAAAATACACTTCGTTTGTATTTTGATGTTTTGAAATCGATGTCACATATCCAAATCATAATGACGATAATCCGTCATGATGATGAAAGTTCGAAATTGAGGTGACGCATATGTTTTCGTCATTAGAATTCGTCATTTACTTTTGACGTTTCGGTAAGTGATGAAAATGTCCCTAACAACAGCGATATTTTGATGAATAGTCTGATCAATAATTTACAGACACACTTTTCTTAAGGAATTTGAATAAAGATTATTAACAAACTTAATAATTTTGCAAACATTCTTGTTCTTCAATTTTGTAAAAGATGGCGTCCCTTGTCATTATTGAGCAAATGATAGTCCAAATGTGTAATTTGTAATTCGTGCTAATGATAGTAAATTTTCGTCATAATGACGTATTTGCGTCATTCGAAGATATGTGTGTCAATGTTATAATTGGCCAACATCATTATTATTACAAAAAAAATATGACAAATGTTGAAGTGGCTTGAAATAGCTTAAAACGCAATTTTGTATGGATTAGTATTGTAGTACACAGTATGTGTCTGCATACCTATATGGATCGCTTATTTTCAAAGTGGTTTGAAGTCCCACTCTTCATGAATCGAAATATTTAGTGGTTTGAGTTTCTATTCGTTTAAAAATCTGGATAACGTCTTTTGATTTTGTTCAATTCTAGTTATTTTCTACGGTTTTTTAATTTTTTATATATACATTATATCAAATATTTTGCATAACCGCCAAGAATTTAGGCATTTCTCATACAGTAAACTTAACAGACAATTTGACAGCTGAATTTAAAAAGCTGAATATTTCGAAAATTGTTAATTTAAAATTTTTTATGAATCAAGAAGGGTGAAAAAATAGTGTAGGGTCCGTAGTTCAGTTAAGTTTGCACATTTAAAACAAACAAAAATATTTTAATGTTTTGAAATCTTTTGTTAGCAATCAAAAACCGATTTTATTAGATGAGAGAGTACTAGGAAAAATGTCCTATAAAGGGAAAAAAGAGCAAATTTATACTAAACTCAAAATAGACATGATGTATTGCATCATATCAAAAGGGACGTCAAGGGCTTTCTATTTCTGGAGTTTGTTTTTTTTAATTTATTAGGCATTCAGAACGACATACATGGCGTATGTCTCCAGTTATTATGAAATCTACAGGGTGTCTTGAAACTCGACATCAGACGGGAGGCAAATGATAGCGCATATGAATTCCACTAGAAACAAAAATATTTTTTAAAATCAATCAATTAGTTTTACAGTTATATGCATAATATAGCTCTAAAATATGTACACTCAGAAAAGAAGTTAAAAGAAAGCCGGGCGGTTGCCCAGGGCAAGTTTTGGGCGGCTTTTAAGAGGAACAAGTTGTGGATAATTTTTATAGAAACGACGACAGTCGACAATTGATATGAGTTGCTTCATTTGGAAATTTAAGATGCTTAGCAAAATCTGCTAATGTCTTATGGTCGCCACGATTGAAGCAATTTTTGCTTACGAGATAAATTTGAAGGTATATGTGACCATCCAATTCAATTTTTGATTAGACGTGTGGAACGTATTGCCCTGAAATTTTTCGTAAAATCTGTCATGACAATCACTTTTCAGTTGCCGAGTTTTTGTGTGGGTGTGGCGGTCATTCTCTATCCAAAGTAGCAATGGATGTCCATCTTCCATCGCCAAAAAAAGATATAATTTTCGCAATGTTGAGTTGTGTCTTGTGGACCGTGAGACTGTCATTTCAGATTGCCTGATAAATTGTGTATATGCTATACGGGCGTCAGATTGGGGGTCGATTGTTCAATCGATTGTTCAATTAATTGCTAGGTTTGTGGTGCTCTTATGATGCTAGCGCGCGCTCGACTTCCAAAGCGGAAAGCGAGGCAATTCACTGAGCTATTTTAAATTATCCTTAAAAAAGAGAAACTCATTGCAGCATTAAGTGCTAATTTCATCCTTCTATTGACATTTTTTCTTGTCGGATAAGTAGTTTGGTTTCAACAGAGCTTCAAAGTCAATTTTTTGTGATTTGACCCAAAAACAATCAATTTTTTCATCTCAATTTTCTTCAACTTCTGCCAAGGATTACGATTCTTTTAAAAATTGGCGCATAGTCTTACAGTCATACCTTTCCTACATCATTTTTTATTCTAGCTCCATTATTTCTAACAGTTTTAATACCTTAAGTGGAGGAAACTAGGGTTAATTTTGGTTCGATTTCGACATAATTTGAATAGATTTTACCAAGTTGCAGAACTTTAGGGGCAGTTTGAATTGAATTGAGCTAAAATTAGCCCTAGTTTTTAGTTTTCAACACTGTTAGAGATAATGGAGCTAGAATAAAATGATGTAAGGAAGATATGATTGCACCTTGGCAGAAGTTAGAGAAAATTGAGATGGAAAAATAGATTGTTTTTGGGTCAAATCACAAAGATTCGACTTTGAGGTTTGGAGATATTGAGATTTAAGTCGTACAAGAAATTTTTTTTTTTTAAATCTTCAAACGCCTGTGGCTAAAGGGCTAGGAATTGGGGGTAAGTTCCGTACAATTTTTTTTGCTGGAAATCACATAAGGAATAACAATCCAGTGCGTTTATGCGGCAATTTTTGGACACCCTGTGTAAAAATGAGTGAAACGCGGTGTTTTTAATTTAATTATCTTCGTTGTAGTGGATCTTATTTTTATTACGATGTTTGTGGTCACTGAAATATGCAAAAAATTCACAATGAGCAACAATTCACAATGAGTTTTTTTTCGCATACTCTTGTCTATATTTTTTGAACGTCTTAGTGGAATTTTGACAGATTTTCCCGCCGAATTTGTTACTTCCCTTAATATAGGAATAATATTGAAACAAGCAAAATTATAAAGATTTTTCCTTTTCTCCATATTATTTGCTGGATTTCAGTAAATTTATTCCACCAGATCGGTCTACACCCAGAATAATTATTGAAATATGCGAAAAATGAGCACAATTCCGAAGACAGTTCTTTTTCACATAATCTTAAAATCAAAGAATTATTAAATTCACAATGGAAAAATGTTTAAGGCAGCTGTTTTTCTGATCCTTTGGCCACCAGTTTGGAACGGTTTAGTTTATTTTAATAAATTTACACCACCGGATTGGTCTCTACCTAATAGCTACGTATACTTAAAAAAAAATTGAAAATTAGCAAATATGTATCTCCTTAGCAAATAAGTTAATTTGAATAAAGGAACATTACGCTATCAGCTTCGCAAGAAGAATTTTCTTGTTCTTGTTATCGACACTAGCGACACTTATCTTACCGTCCGCCATATAGCGCACATATAGCGGAAAATATCGGAAACACAAAAGTTCCCCCTATTAAAGCGGATAGCAGAACATGCCTGAATAAATTTAAAAACACCAGAATAACTATTGAAATATGCATAAAATTCAAAATGACTCTTTGGTCACTTTTCTTACGGATTAGCGTAGTTTTGTGAACTATTTAATTCTTTCATATTGATATATTTTCAAGGCAGACCGCAGTTACTGTGGTCGTTAAAGGGTTAATATAATTTTAAGATGAATTGCCCTGCCTCGCAATTAACTTTCTTCTTCTTCCTTGCCTCGTTCTTTATACCGCTCCATGGTTCCGCGTTGCTCGACCTGCGGTGTAGGCACATCGCCCGTTTTGGCGATAATTTCTCAGCATATTTCTACAGGCAGCTCTATCTTGGATCGTGTCATCGCCGAGACCAATGCGTTGTTGTTGCTTTTTCATTTGACACATCCAGGTGTTCTTTGGTCTGCCTCCATCCATCAAGTGGAACTTCCATTGATATCGCTCTCTTTGCGGGGTTCTCAGGCGGACGCCTTTGAACATGCTTCTTCGAGCTTTTCGGTGGTTGCTTGGTCACAATTAACAATAAGCAACAATTCACAAAGAATTCTTTTTGGCATCCTTTTGTGTGCATTTCTTGAACGTGTTAGTAGATTTTCGAAGATTTTTCCTATCGAAGTGGTCTTCACCCCGAATAGCAGAATAATTTATTGCTAAAGGTATGTACTGAGTTCACATAGCGAAAAACTTGCATATATGTCTCCCGTGAAAACGGTGCCGTGGAGAAATGCTTTTTATTCACTCAATTTAAGATAAATGTTCACTCACGTTCTGATTGATTGTCGATGACATCTTTTCACTGTGAAATAAAGTGCAACTGCATTATTTTCGCTGGCGAAATGTCAAAAACCGGTGTGGAGACTTTCATGTGAAGTGAGTACCACCAAGCGAATTCAATTTCACGATCATCAAAATTTTGACAGTATTTGCATGGATTTCACGTGAACTGACGATGTTAGTACCTACTTAAACTTCGAAAAAAATTCACAATGAACAAAATTATGGCAGTTTACGTTCCCCAGCTTTCGCCTATATCTTTTGATCGGCGGAAGGACTTCTGCCTTCAATGGATGAAGGAAAATTGACTAAGATAATATTTTCAGGGCAGACCAAAATAAGTGGCTCTATGTATATTTCATTCGTTTTATATGATTAAGCGCCAAAAATATAATGTTGTAATTATATTTTTTTGGCGCTTAAATCATATAACACGGTGACAATTTGTTAAAGGTGTAACGTAACACTCATAAAAACCAATTAGTAAAAACGTTTACTTTGGTGCAGCCCACGAAAACACCACCACTTTCCAAAATAAATCCTTGCATTGAAAAAAAAATAACTACATACTCGTATGTACATAAGGAAACATTTTTTATTAGAGCCATGCATACTTACATAATGCTCTGTTCATACCAAAGGAACACTCCTGGCTCTTGAGATCACATCATCTAGATAAAATTTAGAAAGAAGACGTTTCCAAGAAATTAAATTAGTGGAGTGTTACGGTTGAAATACATTTCCCGCGTCAGCTTCAGCATCGGCAGAGGCATCAGCAGAAAAATTTCAATTTAGAACACACGCATTTGCCTTTGATGACCCACATTGACAGCAGCAGCAGCGGCAGAAGCATTTTTTCTGCTTCTGCTGTCAATGTGGGTCATCAAAGGCAAATGCGTGTATTCTAAATTGAAATTTTTCTGCTGATGCCGATGCCTCTGCCGATGCCGATGCTGACGCGGGAAATGTATTTCAACCATTAATAATAATAAAACATACTAAATTAAATGTGCGCTGAAGCTAGTGTGCTAGATGACACACTGATTCATACACTTAAGATAAGAGAAAAATGCAGTGCAAATCAAACAAATGCCAACAAAGCTTTCTATGGAAAACTTCTTTACACCTTACACACAGTCCAACGTATTTTATTTACTAAGATACAGATAAATCATTCGTTTCATTTCTATTTAAACATACAACGCGTAAACGCATTATTTACTCGCGACAGGTTGAAAAATTCCATTCTACACTACTTTATTCTCAAGATTCTGTAAAGCAGATTTTCTTCCGGTTTGAGATAAAGGGCAAAACAAACACTACCGGAAATATGTACAAGAAAGAGCGTATGCAATTGTATCTGTTACACTTGCATTCAGTTGACGATACATACTTAGTTGTTGGTTAGTCCCATACACGGCTGCAAAACGACAGGCAGTGGTACAACAACCTTGATCTTAAAAATAAACGCAAAGCATAATTTTAAATAATGTTTATATGGAAATGTAAACAAACAGTGTCGCATAATTGCATGCAATACAAACACATAAACATGGTATAGTATAAATATTTCAAAAATTCTACATTGAATTTGATCGATGTGTTGATACTTAATTGATACGTAATTAGTTTGAATTTGCATAATCTCAAGGAACAAAGTAAGAAAGTGTCCAATTTAGAAGTTTGACCCATTAGAATAAAAAAAAAATATGTGCAAAAATTTGAAGATACAGTTTTGAACAAACACTTTAATTGGTCTTAGACTACTCATACTAGTATGTATGTATGTATATGTATTTTGTAACTAAAATTATGCTTCGAATTTTAGCACATGATTATTAATAGAATAATTCGGTACTGTCGATGCCGCTTTTTATTTTAGGTCATAATTTATATTTGTACGTATGTATAAAGGGTGGCCCAATTGAACTGCAACCAAATGTAGGTAACTGTAAATCTGTAACCGCTAATGATAGCGCCCTCATATTTTGTTCCACGACAGTTCACCTTGTTGTGCTTAAGCATCCGCAAGCGTTTGCGCCTGAGTGTTGTGAAAAACGTTTTATCCGTGATGGAAGAAAAACGTAACAGTGTGCGATTGCACGAACGTGGCCAATTACCAAATATCGTTTTTACCCCAGGAAAATTGGCATTTCACTTCTGAAAAATTAAGGGAAAGCTGAATTTTTGGATGAGCCTTCCTTTCGAGGTCCTAAACCAGACCCTAAAAGTCCCCGTTTCTACGAGTGCCGCTAGCGGTGCTACAGAGGGTCAAAGACCCTCGAAAACAGGTTTTTCTGAATAACTCGATAACGGTAGCATATACAGAAAAGTCGAGTATGGCAAATTTGAAGCTATTGTGCTTTTCCAATAAACAATGGAAATACCGAATACGTTCGGGTACTCCTAACGGTACCAGGAGGTCTAACGGTATTTTTAACAATGTTTCACAAAAATCTCTATAACGGTAACTCGTACTAAAAGCTTTTGTATGGAAAATTTGTAGTCTATGTAGTTTTGAATAAAGCGGTCAAATTTCATATCAATACGTGCAGCCCTAAGGGCGCTATGGCGGTTCAAACCTTAAAAAAAGGTGTTTTCTGGGGTTTTTCGTGAATGGCGCTAAGACGGGGGAGTGTACTCTATGGTCTTCTAGAAGGAATTTGTAGCTTGTGTGGCTGTTAGTAAAACCCCAAAAGTCCCCAAAGATGGGGGCCCCCCTAGCGAAGTTATGAGGGTCCAAAGATTCAATGAAGCAGTTTTTGGGGAATATCTCTATAACGGTAACGTCCACGGAAAACTGTTATATGGCAAATTTGTAGCTTATACAACGCTCAGCTAAATATCCGAATTTCAGATCGATGCGTGCAATGCTGAGGGCGCTATGAGGGTCTGAACCGTACAATAACGGTACTTCTCGGTTTTTCGTGAATATCTTCATAACGGGACCGCATTCGGGAAGGAGGCCTGTACTAATTTGTTGCTTCTGTAACCTCAACTTAAAATGCCAAAACAACTCATCTATGCGGGCACCCCCAACGAAGCTATGAGGGGTCAAGGAGATAACAAAAAACCGCTTCTCGGAAATTTTTTAATAACGGTAACCTCTTGAGAGAACCAATCTGAAATAAATTTGTAGCTCATGTGGCTGTTAGTAACGGGCGAAAAGTCCCCAACGATGGAAGCCCCCATAGGGAAGTTATGAGGGTCCAAACATCCAAAAATGCAGTTTTTTGGGTATATCTCTATAACGGTCATGTACACCGAAAACTCTTATATGGTGAGTTTGTAGCTTATACAACGCTTATTTAAATATCCGAATATCAGATTGATGCCTGCAATACTAAGGGCGCTATGACGGTCCGAAACGCACAATAACGGTATTTTTCGTTATTTTCGTGAATTGCTTTATAACGGGAACGCATTCGGGATGGAAGCCTGTAATAGTTTGTTGCTTCTGTAACATCAAATTAATGTGCCAAGACAACTCATTTACCCGTAAACCGCCAAGGAAGTTATGAGGGGTCAAAGTTAAACAAAAAAATTTTTAATAACGGTAACCTCTAGAGAGAAACCTTCTGAGGCAAATTTGTAGCTCGTGTGGCTGCTAGTATGACGTCAAAAGTCCCCAACGATGGGAGCCCCCTAGCAAAGTTATGAGGGGCCAAACATCCAAATATGCAGTTTTTTGGAAATATATTTATAACGGTAATGTGCACCGAAAACTGTTATATGGCGAATTAGAAGTTTTTACAACTCTTAAGTAAATGTTCAAATTTCAGATCAATACGTGCAGTATTCAGGGCGCTATGAGGCTCCAAACCTTACAATTTCGGTATTTTTGGTTATTTTCGTGAAAATCTCCTTAGCGGTAACGTATACCGGAGGCAGTATGTAAAAATTTGTTGTTTGTATGGTTCCAAATAAAATGCTACAGCGATATGAATGTACCTGAGGCAATCATACGTGCACACATACACTACATACTACACATACCTACCTCAAAAATTAGTTAGTTTAAACGTTGTAATGCACGTATGGTTGCCTCAGGCGCATTCAAATCGGTGGATCAATTTATTTTGAAACATACAAACAACAAATTTTTACAGACTGCCTCTGTTATACGTTACCGTTACAGAGAATTTCAGGAAAATAACCAAAAATACCGTAATTGTATGGTTCGGACCCTCATAGCGCCCTTAGCATTGCGCGCATCAATCTGAAATTCGAATATTTAATTAAGCGTTGTATAAGCTACAAATTCGCCATAAAACAGTTTTCGGTACACATTACCGTTATAGAGATATTCCCAAAAACTGCATTTTTGGATGTTTGGACCCTCATAACTTCCCTATGGGGGCTTCCATCGTTGGGGACTTTTGGCCCGTTACTAACAGCCACATGAGCTACAAATTTATTTCAGATTGGTTCTCTCAAGAGGTTACCGTTATTAAAAAATTTCCGAGAAGCGGTTTTTTGTTATCTCCTTGACCCCTCATAGCTTCGTTGGGGGTGCCCGCATAGATGAGTTGTTTTGGCATTTTAAGTTGAGGTTACAGAAGCAACAAATTAGTACAGGCCTCCTTCCCGAATGCGGTCCCGTTATGAAGATATTCACGAAAAACTGAGAAGTACCGTTATTGTACGGTTCAGACCCTCATAGCGCCCTTAGCATTGCACGCATCGATCTGAAATTCGGATATTTAGCTGAGCGTTGTATAAGCTACAAATTTGCCATATAACAGTTTTCCGTGGACGTTACCGTTATAGAGATATTCCCCAAAAACTGCTTCATTGAATCTTTGGACCCTCATAACTTCGTTAGGGGGGCCCCATCTTTGGGGACTTTTGGGGTTTTACTAACAGCCACACAAGCTACAAATTTCTTCTAGAAGACCATAGAGTACACTCCCCCGTCTTAGCGCCATTCACGAAAAACCCCAGAAAACACATTTTTTTAAGGTTTGAACCCCCATAGCGCCCTTTAGGCTGCACGTATTGATATGAAATTTGACCGCTTTATTCAAAACTACATAGACTACAAATTTTCCATACAAAAGCTTTTAGTACGAGTTACCGTTATAGAGATTTTTGTGAAACATTGTTAAAAATACCGTTAGACCTCCTGGCACCGTTAGGAGTACCCGAACGTATTCGGTATTTCCATTGTTTATTGGAAAAGCACAAGAGCTTCAAATTTGCCATACACGACTTTTCTGTATATGCTACCGTTATCGAGTTATTCAGAAAAACCTGTTTTCGAGGGTCTTTCACCCTCTGTAGCACGGCTAGCGGCACTCGTAGAGACGGGGACTTTTAGGGTCTTGTTTAGGACCTCGAAAGGAAGGCTCATGCAAAAATCCAGCTTTTTTCTTAATTTTTCCGAAGTTTGGCCAAATTTTTGTTCAAATTTCCTGGCGTATTTCTCCGATGATAAAAATTGCCCTATCGAGTAATTTATAAATAAACAAAACGATCGTGTCTACCTAACAGGAAGGTCGTCCGAGAATTTAGATGGCCACCAAAACTCAATCCCCACCGTTTGTGATGATTTGGGCAGCCGTGCGTGACGGTGAATGGCCGATCTCCGCTAGTGTTTTTGGATCGTGGCATCAAGATGAATGCGAATGTTTACCGAGAAATTGTTTTGGAAGGTGCTTTGAAGCCGTGGGCACGCAGACATTTTACTGAAAGAGAATGGACATTTCAGCACGACTCTGCACCGTCACACAAAGTACGCGCAACTGGTTAAGAAACAATGTTCCAAAAGCAATTTCGACTGAACAGTGGCCTCCTCATTCACCAGATGCGAATCTGCTGGACTAGTCCATATGGGGGATTTTGCAGGCCCATATCAACACTAAAAGATACCACAGTATTGATGCGCTCAAGGCAGCTCTTCGCCGTGAATGGGCAAAAATACCAGAGGCTCACATTCGTGCAGCGTGCGATTAGTTTGTCAACAGACTCAAACCCATGGTTCACGCTAATGGTGGTCACTTCGAAAATTTGAATTAAATTTAAAAAATATAGGTAATTGTATTTCAACATTTTTTGCTTATGTTCAATAAAAGTATGTATTAAATAAATAAAAAAATCAGTATGCCAAAAGTTGCAGTTCAATTGGGCCACTCTGTATTGTATATTTATATATTTGTGAACGTATCAAATTAACAAATTTGAAACATCTTTGATAAAAAATTAAAACGAATTTCAATGAATAATGTTCTGCAATCACAAAAAAACTGTTTAATTACAGTGTACCTAATTATATTTCTATTTTGTTGTTGTTTTTATTAATATAATAACAAACACAAAGTGACATTAATTTTTCATTATACACTGTCCACCAGCAAACTGGTACAGTGCAGTTCACTTCCAATTAAAGAAAATCGTATAAAACTTATAGGACCTTCAACAGTGCATGTAACTTGTCCTCAGATGTTCAGCGTACTTGTTATAAATGCGGAACGGTTTTGTTTGTAAAGAAAGATAAGATTTTCCATAATCAATCATTTTATCCGGCACAGTGTGGCCGGTGGCGGGCGCCACTACCATATTCGAATATGAATAGAATATCCCCATATATACACTAGTTGGCATATGTATTTTGACATCGGGTACTCTCGAGCCCAGACCCTGATTTTGTTTAACTAGAGCGAATAACGGTAAATCTTTGCTTGTACACGAATTTTTCAGTAAAAACATGATTTTATTAATTTCTGTGTTTACTTTTTGAAGTCCAAGTAGAAATCGTGTCCAGTGGCTTGAAACATTGAAAAATCAGATTTTCGAAGTTGGGTTTGAGCCTCCGTAGAGGCATACTTCAACCCTGGTTTAAAGATTATGGAGATGCTGCAATTTAATTTAATTTCACACGACAGACTCTTCATTATTAAGCCAAAATTGAATAATAGGAAAGAAATAGAACTATTCACTGCATCACCAGGAAGAGGATGTGAATATGACCGAAAAATCTTCCAAATATTTATGGAAAATTCCCTAATGAAACCAAAGGATATTACGAATATTGAGAATATGGCATTGGAGGCATAAATAATAGCCATCATCATCGGTCTAAAACTATAAAAAAAAAACCAAATTATATGCATATGGAGAAAATGTGAAACAAAAGAAAGATTAAAAAGCTATCGAAAGCAAATTTCTTTTACTAAGGAAAAAGTTCAAGCCATTGTAGCTTTCGGGAAAATTATTTTTGCGCTGATATTCGTTTTTCTTTATTATATTTTTACAAAAAAAAATCAAAGAAAGCCCCGTTAATGTAGAAAAACTTATACCTTAAGGAAGCCGCAGTGGAGTCTGTGTCATGATGTAGGTATATTGGCTAGTCTGCTTAAGTTCAAATGTTTGCTCCATGACCAAAGCTTCCTTTGACCGTCATTGAATATTCGGAAATAAAATTTAATTTTTTTTTGCAGCGACTCGCTCATTTCATATAAAAACTCGTTTTTAAAATGAGAGAAAAATGAGTTTTTATATGAAATGAGCGAGTCGCTGTCGCTAGAGCCGATGCAGTCGTGTCGAGCACAACGTACCTTTAGAGTTATCAGTTGTGGGTCGCTCATCAATCGGTGTTGACATTCGCTTTCTTTCAGACAGCGCAAAAATTTGTCTTTTTTATCTAATAAATTGTTACATTTTAGCGTATGAAATAAATTTCAATTGCAGCTCTCTCCCTCTCGCGATGCTCAAACCAAACTTCAAATTTCTCATTATACCCTATACCCATAAGATGGTATAGGGTATATTGTTTTTGTTACGCCGATATTATGTAACACCTCAAAGGAGCCACCGGAGGTATGGCAAAGTATATATATAAATGATCAGGGTCGGTCCCTGAATCGAATAAGCCATGTCTGTCTGTCTGTCTGTCCGTGTGTCTGTCTGTTAGCACGATAACTCCCGAAATAATGAAGCTAGCGGTTTGAAATTTAGGTCAAATGTTTGTTTTGCTAAAATCTTGGACGGTATTGAAAATAGGCAAAATCGGACCATTCTGTTCATCTGACATATACTTTGAGTTGGTGGAAAGTGGAGTAGGTCCGACTGTCCCTACCCCTACTTCCCCTACAAAGTTATATTCAGCCATATCTTTTGATAGAATGTAACGAAAAACTTCAAATTAGTATCAAATGGTAGCCGTTGGCAAGGTTATAAAGATGTGTCAGGTCCGACCCATCTACCCCTCCTTCCCCCACAAAAAATATCAAATTGCATATTTTGGGTTTTGCGTGCCTTCTATTTATTTATTTATTATTTATTTATAAATTCGGATGTTTTACAGAGCTTCTACGCTCCAATTACAAAACAAAACAATAATGCTAAGAATTCAAAAAACAAAGTTGAGTAAGGTAAAATTAATTATCAATTATTAAAGTTTTTAAAATGAAATGAAATTATAAACCAGAGACCCTTCCGAAAATAACGCTCCTTAGGTCTGATTTGAAAATATCAAGAGACGTGGAAAAAGAACCGAGTTGTCGGATGTTGTGACTTCGGGGTGAACGAAGCAGGGGCGAGTGATAGTATAGCTCTGTGCGGGCGAAAGGAATATCGAATAATGACGATAGTCTCGTTAATCTATTTGGAACGCGAATAGTAAATTCGTTGTGCAAAGGAAGCGACGGGGAGCTGTTGCAAATATTAAATAGGAAACACTCATCCAGATATAATCTTCGTCTCTCCAGGGCTTGCACACAAAGGAATTCAAGACGATAATCATAAGGGCAATAGGGAATATGGAATTTAAAAAAGAGAATACGAGTGAATTTCCGCTGTACCGACTCAATGAGAGCAGTTAAGTAGTTGAAGTGCGGAGACCAAACGGGGGAGCAGTATTCAAGGATACTTCGAGACAGAGAATTGAAGAGAGTAATACAAGTTGAAATATTACTAAATACTTGAGAGGATCGAAGAACAAAACCTGCCGTTCTCGAAGCTCTATTACATATGTCAATTATATGAAGGTTAAATTTCAACTTACTATCAAATAAAACCCCCATATCCGTAAAGCGATCGACTTTCACTATAGGAGTAGCATTTATGCAATACTCATACGATAAAGGTGATTGTTTAAGCGAGAAGGTCATAGAATGGAATTTTTGGACATTCAGACTTATTGAGTTTCTTCGACACCAATTTTCTAAGGCCACAAGGTGACCTTGAAGGATATGGCAGTCATCGACCGACTTGATAATCCTGTAAAGCTTTAAGTCGTCAGCGTAAAGTAGACAGGAAGAAGAAACATTACTAGGGAGATCATTAACAAAAATGTTGAAAAGCAGTGGACCTAGTATTGAGCCCTGGGGAACTCCGGACGAAGGACAAAAGGCAGAAGAATAAGAGCTATTGTATACAACCCGGCACTCTCGGTTAAACAGGTAGGACGAAAACCAAGTTAGAAGGGATCCACTAACACCAAAATCTTGAAGTTTGGCAAGTAATATACCATGGTCGACCGTGTCAAATGCCTTAGAAAAGTCGGTGTATACGACATCAACCTGACACTGATTGTCCAACGCTCTGGCCACAGTGTTGGTGAAATGTATGAGATTAGTACAAGTCGAACGACCTTTAACGAAGCCATGTTGCTGCTCAGCGAAAAGTGCCGAAACAGCGGGATATAGTTTGTAATGGACAACACGCTCGAGAATTTTAGGAAAACAGGATAAAAGAGATATAGGACGATAGTTTTTTACAGAGGACGTGTAAGGGGATTTGGGAATGGGAAGGATATTTGCTGCTTTCCAAGAATTAGGGAAAGTTCCACTGTTCAAGCTTAAATTGAAAAGAAAGGCCAAGGGAGTACTTAAAGTGGAAGACAGAGATTTAATAAAGAAATTTGGAAGTTCGTCAGGGCCAGAGCCACCATCTGCCTTCAAAGTATCCAGAATAGCAGCTACTTCGAATGGACATATGGAGAACTCGGGAATCTGGGGATGGGACGATTGATTGGCAGGCAAGTAAGAGAAAGACGAGTTAGAAGGAGTAAAGGTAGAGGCAAAGAATTTTGCAAACAACTCACAAGCTTCCACGGGAGTGTTGGCAATAGAGCCATCAAACTCTAAATTTATTGGTGAACTTGAGGCGGACTTTGAGGATCGTATGTACGACCAAAATGGCTTAACTTGGTTGGCAGCTAGAGACATTTCAATATTCGAAAAATAGCTCCTCATAGCGGATTGAGTGATGCGTTTAGCTTCAGCACGAGATTGCTTGAAGGTAGAGAGAGTAAGGGAAGATGGAGAGCGCTTCCACTTGGTCCGAGCTTTATCCTTTTTACGTAGTGCGTTAGCAACTGCTTGCGTAAACCAGGTGAAACTCTTACTTTTTTTGGTGAATGAAGTGGTGTGAAGCGCGATATAATAATGTTCAGGTAGGTGTAGAACTTTTCTAGGTCTGGTCATGGGTATAGGGTATACACTCATCGTGCTATTCGCACGATTAGAACTCGGTCTCGTTTTTTGTTCATGTTACGACCTACTCGTGATATTTTCGACTTGAAATTTAAAATGAGTAACTCGACAAATAATAAAAAAGTATTTTGTTCACCAATTCTTAAGAAAAATAGTTGTGCAATCAACGAGGTTATTATTGTCAAAATACTTATATGCCGCACCAGAATTACGCTCCCATCTTTTCTCTTCTCTATAGCATGAGACCATGAGAGTCCGAGAGAAGACAAGAAAATTATTGAGCATATTTATTACAGTTAATATGTACTTTAATTTCGGTAATAGGAAATTACCGTTATTCGATCTAGTTAAACACTGGTTTTGTTTAACTAGAGCGAATAACGGGGCTCAAATGTACCAGATGTCAAAATACATGTGCCGGCTAGTGTACATTAGTTGAGTTCCTTGATGTTAAGGCCAACAAATGGAATGAACTTTCTACAGTTTACATTTTATCGATGGTAAATAATGTGGCGCTTTATCGTCAATCTAGTTAAGTGTTTAAGAACTAGATATGTATGTATGTACTGTACAGACGACACTCTCTGGGTACTATAACACCTTGTGGGGCATAATGCCTAACTCAGCCATTCGGACTGTATAATAATTATACTGTATTAATTCTGGTTCCCAAGTTTCGTGGGTGCGAATTTTTAGCTAATTGCACGGTCGAGCGTCATAATGGTAGCCTTCACGGCAAATTAAATCTCCATAGAATTCTCTCGCTAAAATTCAAGTGATCTTCTTGTGCACAGATAGACAACAGACACAAAACCTGAGTGTGTCTATCTGTACGAAACCACAAAACTATGGGAAAAAATACCAAAAATTGAATAAATTGGGGGAAAAAAGTTTCGTCCCAATCGGGGTTCAAACCTCCGACCTTCGATCACAAGGTCAGCAACTCAACCTACTGAGCTATAGACGCTTAGAGGTCTCAATGCAAATATTCCAACGAACGATAAGTCAAGATTTCCACAATTAGTGTATAATAATGTTGCAAGGACTATATTTGTTTTTTTTTTCTCCTTAAATTTTTATTTCTGCCGTGTACCAATGTCAGATCTGTAGATTACTTAGGCCCACCACACACTATGCGATCCATCGTCAGATAAACTGTCAAAAGTTGCAAACTATGCATTACCATGCGATTGCAATTTTCTATACAATGTAACTGATCGTGACGATTCATGGTCACATGGATCGCATAGTGTATTGCGGCTCTTAGATAGAAGAGTGACGACTGTTTGCATAACAATATTATGTAATTGATTTTTATATTACCAAAACACAAAACTTGAAAATTAATAATTTAATTTAATTAACAATGAGCATAGACGCCAAAATATGTGATCTGTCACGCCTGTTTTGCCGTGGAAATAGACAAAATCATGGCTGTCCAAACAAACTGAACCTCAGCAATCATGATCAGCATGATGAAATGCCAAAGAACCACTTCAAGGTATAGTGCTGGTGACAAGCAAACAAGACAAGAATTGTATTCTACCATACCAGACAGATAGAACATTGCCAAATCTAGAACATTATTTATCAACTTCTTTAGTAACCTACTTTACGTGTTTGATGGTGAAGAGTTTTCAAATACATCGATCAAAAGTTCAAGGTTGTGAATTTAGATTTTAGAACATGTTCTGTACTTCAAATCTGTTTTCCGCATTATGGTGATTGGTAACAGTCAGGTACTAACATCGGTGTGAAATTTCATGTAATTACTGTCAAAATTACATTTAAATATTTAAAATTTAATTTCGCATAGAATACTGTCAAGAGTACCGGCATACCGGCAGCTGAGACTCAATGAGTGTTCTTACAAACTTTACGCGCATTTTCGGATGAAAAAAACTTAGTACCAGCTTTATAAAACTACAGGAAAGATCGCTGTGACGTGCTTCTGCGTTCTAGAGTTCCTTCTAGTACATATAGTCAAACCAGCACGTGTTCCTCTGCTGTTCATGTATTATAAAATTATTATTCGCAAAATGTATTCTTAATCCGCCTCATTTTCCCCATAGATCTTGGATCATAATTTATTCAGAGTAAATTACTTGAATTCATAAAACATTTCGTTTACACAGTATACCGTACTCCGAATGCGAATAAGTGAGTGGACCTACTTGAATTCATAACGAGTATATTGGAATTACCATAAAAATCTACTCTTGTAACTTTAAGGTACGTGTTCGTAGAGACGACTCACGTGAGGATCGCTCAGCGATCGTAGCTTTGCATCCAATTCCGAGCCGTATTTGAATATTTTTTGAATGGTGGTACTTTTCTTGTGTCGACTATGACCCAAAGGAACATGTCTGTATAGAAACTATCAGCATGTAGTGCTTAGAACCGGTGGTTTAAAAGCCATCGCTGAGCGATCATCACATGAGTCGTCTCTACGAACACAAACCTTTAGACCCCGCGACTGTAAATTGTTGCGAATCACGTGAGTAGCACGCCGATAGGATACGATTGGGAAAAAATAATTTATTGTAAATAAATAATTTTACGCTACGCTGCGTATGGATTCACCACAATTAGCAGTGAGTGGCATAATGTCGTGTGATTGTGATGTAATAAATTTTTATGACTGTCCAGGTTAGACAGTCAGTCGGATCTCGCGGACGTTAAGCTCAGTGTATCAAGAAAATTCACTGGCATGCTAATAGCGTGTCAACAATAAAAAACAAACAGAAATAGCGTGTGGAAATTGATTTGATTGTTTTTAAAATTAGTGGGAAAAATTGGTTATTTGTATAGATTGCACGTTTGATGTTAATTTCTTAGTAAATAAGTAAATGTCATGAATGACATTATGTTTGCCAATAAGTCGTGTAGATTTGCGGACAAGTTGATTTACTTTTGGGTAGTTTCATTCTAAATTATTGTAAAACAAAAGCAGTTGTCAACTCGTGAGCCAGATGTTAATAAAAGAGCGCTGCACGCTCGCGAAAATTTTTTTTTTGTCAATTATCAAAATATGTACAATCAAACCTCTTAGCCCATTCACTGCTAGTGTGCCATATGGCATCGTTTTCAAGTATCCTATTAAATGGCCTCTAAATATTGAATACGAATGCATTCTTGTGCAAATTCCACTGATATCTGTAGTAGACAAGTTTAACTTTCATGTCTAACGTAAATTGTGCCAGTATTACGAGCTAGAGATATCAGATCGTAAAAGTGAACAAGTTTTTGGAATTTGAAAAAAAGTGAAGAAATGTCGTACCGCAAAATTTAAGTTGAGTTCTTAAGGTTTCAAACTAGTTTTTTTTCTAGAACTATTTCTAATACGAAAAGTGTATTGAAAAGTCACTCCATTCATGTTAAATTAGAAAAAAAAATTAAGTTTAGTTTCTGAAATTTTGATTCGAAATTGTTTGATAACATATGGCATCACCATTGGTACAGACTACAAAGGAAATTTTAATGGCAATTGAAATTTATTAGTTATTTTTTCGTATTTGTAGGGTGAAATTGCATTAAACATTAAACTTTTAGGCAGTCTGTTTGCCGATGAAGGCGTTGACGACGAACAGCCAGCTGCAATTTCCTACAACCCACAGACGCTGAGTTTGACTTAGCCGAAGATGATTGCAATGGTAACGAAGGAGTTCAAATTATGGACTTACACCATAACCAACTGCAGCAAGTAGTTGAAGTGGAATTCGTTGGTTGGCTCGATTCTGATCAGATTGTGTACGAGGTTAGCATTCAGAACCAAGGCGCCGATACACCAATGAAAATGGTGATGGAAGCAGAGGTGAATCTAAACTTCGTCTTCTTCTGTTCCGAAGTGCCAACATTGATATACAAAATTACAAATGGACTTCTAGGAAGTTTCGCAGTAAACAATCCATATTTCCCATTCCCAGTTATTTAGACGCTTCTGAAAGACCCCCATAGGATGTTTGAGCGGGTTTTCGACGAGAAAACATATAATTTGATTTACTAGGAAAGCAATAACTATGGCCTATCTATTACCGGAAAAAATCCAAACAATTGGAGAACTTAAAGAGTTTATGGGTATCAATTTTTGATAAACAGGAACATTGATCACAAATCGCATTGATCGCAAATCAGTATGCATATTAATCCGTCTAATCGAGCCCAGAAGACAGCTCTAAATCCTCACGATAAAATGTGGAAATTGGGTCTGTGTCTGTCAGTGTTTAAATATACCTGAGGGTTATTTATTGTCATTTTATGTCTATCAAGGAACTAATCCAATAATTAATCCTGACTTGCAAAGGAATTAAGAAAAATGCATTGCCCCCCCCCCCCCCTAATTCAGATGATACACGAGTTTCCTGAGAATATGATTATTGTAATTATTTTGAGAATTTTTACTGATATTGCAGTACTAGATTATCTTAAAGAGTTTGGGTCACAATGACACTGGCGCACCATTCGGGAACGTCGCCTACCGCATATTTGTCCTTTAACACCGAACAAGGATATGAACAAAGTCGATCGTGGATCAAGGATTTAGGTAAATGCATTACAAAGTGGATGGACAATAAATGTCTGACAGTAGAATCTTCGCTTTATGGAAAAGAGCCTATTAATGATGCCACTCGTTTTTGTCGAACTAACAAGAAACGTATTCCAAACAAACGTCCAAATTTTATTAAAACCTAAAACGTTGCATTACTAGAGATTGGTTTTTTAAAATATTACGCACAATCCTAAAGAAATAATAATAAATATCGACAAATATTATAATAAAATCGTGGGAAATATTTTCGTTAACTTTTCAAAATAATCATTGAATTGTTATTTTTAATATGAAATAATATACTTCAGCCAATTTGTCTGTGTTAAAGCAAAAAAAACTTTGTATTTCAAAAATATTTCCAAATGATGACTTCAAAAGTTTTTATAATTTGAACCTGCGCTGATGCCATATGGCATCACTTAAATACAGCTAAACTAAAAAGCAGATTAAAAAACGGACAGCAGATTCGTGCTCAGGAGGCCTTATTTACTATATCTATGAAGTTTCACACGGAAATTTGAAAAAAGTCTCCCGCAGGTAATGGGTTAAAGTCGAAACTTTCTTAAAAAATACCGGCATACAGAGGGCTGCGCCCGCAATACGAGGGTTTTTTAGAATTTTGATGCATAGTGAATATTTGTTGTACATATATTTCATAAGCAATAGATAAGAATTGTGCACAACATTAACGAACTGCTTCCTGTAAATCTATTTTTGGATTGGTCTAAATAAACACGTTCCACCTTTAATTAGACCAATCCAAAAATAGATTTACTATTTACCCAGTCTGTATAAAAGTACTCCAAGGCAAATCTACAGGATTTTTTCGATTTCAGATTTCTGATGGCCTTTGAGCAAAAAGAAACTCAGGCAAACGTAGGGATGGCTTGGCATTATATATGAACTGAATTATTAGCTGTAAATCTACTCTTACTGTTTTTTAAATCAAGGAAAACCAACTTATATGAAATTATTCCATTGTGTCCCCTGACATAAGAGCCCACGCAAGCTTCCTATGAGTATTGAACAAGTATACTTTTGCAGTTTTTCCGGGACACCCTGTTAACTTGGTCCTACAAACTTCAAAAATATTTGTGGCAAACACTATTACCATTCTAGGCATTTTCACCAAATTTCATGTTCATTGTTTCATCAAGTTAAAAGATATGTATTGAAGAAATGCTTAAGAGGCTTCCCTTGTATTGTGAAAGGCCCTTATAAAATACTTACTTGGCTATATTTCCGGTTTGGATACAGTTATTCGAATGAAAATTCGTAGACATATTCCCTGTGTAATTTTCTAAAAACCCTTAGCAGAATTTTCATATTTGGAAACCTAAGAGGGGCTACACACGAACAAATTTAAATTTTACAAATTTACTGCTATTTACTTTTCCTTAGCTAAAGTCAACAGTCTTAATATTTAACGTATATAAGGCCATACTGACCAATATTTGTGCAAAGTTTCATATCGATCCCTATAACGGTTTAGAAAAACGGAGCTCGAAAAGGATGTTTAACTTTAAACGCCAATAACTTTTTTACCGTTACTCGAAACTGGAAAATTTTAGCTAATATGAGATGTACTCGTCTAGATCTTTGATTTAAATACCCATAAGTTAATCTCTGATAAAAACTAAAGAAGTCGACTTTTTTCAAACGTTCGGGACACCCTGTTATCTTTTTCCTACCTACTTCAAAGGTATTTGTGCCAAAGACTGTAACCATTCTACACATTCGTACCGAATTTCATGACAATCGGTTGAGCCGTTCGCGAGTTATTTAGTGAACAGACGGACGGACGGACGGACGGACGGACAAAATCGATTTTATAAGGGTTTTTTGAAAAAATTCTAAAAAACCCTAAAAAGAATTGTTCTTTATGCCGAAAAAAGATGTTGGGTTCACTGGCATTCCCGTATGTTTTGGGTATAAACTTAACGACTTAGTGAGGTTTCACTACATACATTATTTTATGTTGAATCAGCCTAAGATTCTTGATGAGTTATTAACTTGATCAATTTCAACAAAAACAAAAAACATCTGTTTCTTCAACTACACTACTAGGCCAGTGATTTTATGATTTTAGGTCGCAAAAAATAGCTCGGCTCTAGTTTTTTGGGATATTATTAGCGTTGATACCAGAAGTGTACCACCAAGTTTGCAACTTCGAAAAACCTGTGCTAACCTCGTGACCCTCAAAAAACCTTAAAAATTTTCGGAATTTTTTAATATTGACATGTAATATGTCTTTGCGGAGGCTACCTAAGAAATACTGGGTGTCGTTCCGTGAAAAAGCGTCACGAAAAACTGTAACGAAAACGTTTAACGCTTAAAATCGACCTTCCCGTAGTTCGATCTTCACCAAATTTGGTATACATTATCCTTGGATCTCTCTGACTCAGAATCGACCAGCACGATTTCGATAAGTTGCGGGAATAGCGGTAAATTTGCCATTGAAGCGAACAAAAATTCATCCTTCAATTGATTCTCCTGGCTCTGCCTGTGAACCGATGTGGACGAAACTCGGATGGAAGTTAAGTGGTGCGATCCTTAATATTTTGGTGCCAGCACTTTTTATGAAGAAGATGTCCTTGGACACAAAATGTCCTTTTTTCTGTAAGAATGCAATATAGTCGATATGCATATCAAAATACAGTATTCGGTGATTTGAGCCCTTTCAAATCACCACAAGCTCATTTTGGGTTTTCAAAAGATATTATGTACCTACATATGTAACACCAAAAAGGGTTGTCGTTCCAAAGTCGACATTTGGGGTACTGTATTTAATCGGTTTGAAAGGATTTTTGGGCTTCTGGAGTGACAAGATAACGACTGATGCAATGTGGATTATTTTGTAAGCAATAACATAGACATATACATGATCTAAGATTTTTCCCCTAAGGGAAAACTTCTCGAAGTTTTTTAGTTTGTAATTTCCACAAGGGCTTTAATTTGAGTCCACCTCCAGCTTTGTAGGTGCAAAGGATCCCAAGATACAGCACTTTAAACATTGTTTTTTGTAAACAAGTTCGAAATTGTAATTTTAGTCATCTTCCGAACTAAATATCGGCTTAAATGCGCATTCTACGGAGAAAGTCATATGTCGGAACGAATGGAATTGGACCATGGGGTCATAGGGCTGCCCCTGAAAATTAGGTTCTTCTAAGATTTTTTTTTCTTTATGTATCAATATTAACCAAACTTCACGCAAGTGTGTTCTTGGTTAAGCCTCAAAAAATATCTAGGGACGGATGAAATCGGAACACTACGTCATAGGGCTGTCATACACACCAACCCCTAAATATTAGGTTTTCGTAAGAAAAACTTTTTTCTTTTTGAATCTTAAGCAAAATTCATCCAACTGTGTTCCTGAATTAGCTTCAACGCATCCAGGAACAGATGGAATCGGAACACGTCACAGACTAGGTCGTATTACAATTTCGGACTTTAACAAAAAAAAAAAACATCTTTTAAATTGCTGTATCTTGGGATCCTTTGTACCTACAAAGCTGGGGTTGCAACCAAATTAAAGAAGATTTTGTTAGCTTTAAAAGTGCAGTGGACGATTTTCTTGTAGGAAGCACATTTTAAAAATAACAAGCCAAAATATGAAAAAAGTCCGAAAATTTTGAGGTTTTTTGAGGGTCACAGGTTTTTTGAAGTTGCAAACTTGGTGGTACACTACTGGTATCTATCCTAGCAATATCCCAAAAAAAAACAAACCCGAGCTATTTTTTGCGGTTTATTGACTGGCCTATAGTAAGTTGACATACCCAGATTTTATTTACAATGTCGAAGCGTCGCGAGTTTGTACTCATTCCATCAATCGCCATGCCAAACAATCAAATTGATTAAATCTCAATTAATTTAGCTCAACAGTTAATCGTATCAATAGACACACAAACTCATGTTGTATCCGTATTATTGTCATGCATGTATGGTGTATGTTCCGGATTGTTTGGATGCATTTCCATTTAGCTCAATTGAAATCACGCGATCACCAAATTAAACGAAAAAAAAAACAGTTGGAATTCCATATAAATTGATAAAAAAACTGATTCACCCAATATAGCGCCAGTAGCTATTTTTAAACAACCATGAAAGGTGCACGGTTTGCGAATTGCGAATGAATGAACTGATCTTTGATCCGAGGAAGGCACGTCGCGTCGTCGTCACAACAAGTAAAAATAAAATAAAAATTTGCTTGCTTTAGTGATGACAATAAATCATTATGTGAGAAGAGGAAGCAATTAGAACTATCTAATTGTGGAGTTCTGGAAATGGACTTAAGCACACTTAAGGTAATTATTCGATATAGTCATTTTATTGAATAATGTCTGAAGTACGATAGACTTAACTACACAGTAAAAAGTTTATTGAATTTCCCACACAAAGTGTAGTAAAAATTACTACAAAAAAAAGCTAAAAAAAAAATTGAAATTTAATCTTACACATTTCTTTAGCAAAAGGTTAAAATAAATGAAAACTATTAAATTTTAAATAAAATATTGTGAAATCACATTGCTACTGTAATTTTACCAACAAAAAATGTAAAATTAAATCAAGTGATTTGTGATTTTTCATCATTTAATGTAAAATTAAATCAAATGAATGTAATCTTTCATCATTTCATTTTTACATTTCGTAAATCTTGTCGATAGTATTCTGCTACGCTGTGTGGCGCACTTGGTTGAGTCGCCACTCTACGATGCTAGTAATCTAGAGGTCCGTAGATCGAATCTCGGCGTGGTCCAAAATTTTCGAACATGTGAGGATAGGAAATATATAGTGGTTGCAACATTATATACACTCCGAAATTATATGCATTGTAACGTTGACTCGAAATTGCCTATAAACGGCTGAGTTAACGTTAAGTTAATTTTAAATAAAAAATTTAATTTTACACATGGGTATGGCCATCACTTTATCATACTTTTTGGCATCTTGTGCACTCAGGTTAAATGAGTGATACACTTCCACTGCATCTGCTCCGATTGCGTGGGACTTGTTTCCCTCTATGAATTTAAAATTAAATCTTTGTTGGAAATGGGTTAAATATATTGATGTAATTTTAAATGCGTGTTGTAAATTTACAACTCTGAAAGTTGGCAACCAATTGCCTACTCTGAAAGCTGTAAAAATTTAAAACCGTGTACTTTTAAACTACTCTCATGCTAACAAATGAAATTAAACTTTAGAAATTTCCATAGTTAAAGGGGAGGGAGGGCGGGGGAGGTGAAATTTTTTTTTCCGCGAGCACAGAGAGCGCGAAGCCCCCTAGTAAATACAATCCTGCCAAAATACTCGCATCTTGTCTCAAGGATATGCATATTCAAAAGTGATTGAACTAGTTAATAGCTTTCGCCAAATCAGCGCGGTGCGGTAGCGGTATGCGTCAGAATGTATGAAATAATTTTCGCCGCGGTGGACCACGCCGAATTACCAATTCGTGTAGTGTGTGTTGTGTGTACCGTGTACCGCGTACCGCTCCCGCGCGAGCCAATTTCTTTCAACGCTTATTGGCGACTTTAGATTTGTTCAAATTTCATCGTTTTTCTTTGGCGGGCTCTCGCGTCCCTAGATAATCAGAATATGCTACTAAACTTTTGACGTTGTGAAAATTAATATATTCTATTGATTTACTTGATTTCGTTGTGTTTATTTTACACAAATCTCTCTCTGGTTCCCCTAGTGGGGCATAGGGCATTGACTACATACCTCTGCCTATTAGCAGCCATCGCCTTTAGCTGTTCCCACGATTTGCCTATAGATTTTCCCTCAACAGATCTTCTCCATGTATTTTTGGGTCTTCCCACACAACGCCTTGCATCGGTTCCCTGAGGATTCCAATCTTGCAATGTTTTTTTGTCTCTTTTCGAAGTGTGTGACCTTTTGCCTTTTGATGTCGATGTATATCCTATTTTGGCCAGTAATTTGGAGGAGGTCGTCGTTAGAGATTACCTCAGGCCGTCGAAGGCACTGATTCACGAAAGTTTGTAGTTTGGTTGCAATATCCAAGCGGAGCACCCATATAAAAGCACGGTTTTAACATGGCTTTCGATGATCCGGACCTCCTAGATATTTTTTGAGGCTTTACTAGGAACACATTTGGATGAAGTTTGGTTACGGTCGGCTTAACAAGGAAAAAGTTTTTCTTAGAAGAATTTAATTTTCAATGGTTTGTTTGTATGGCAGCCCTATGACGTAATGTTCCAATTCCATTCGTTCCTAGATATGTTTTGGAGCTTTACTAGAAACACACTTGGGTGAAGTTTGGTTAAGATTGGTACATAAAAAAAAAGTTTTTCTTAGAAAAACCTAATTTTCAGGGGCAGCTCCATGACCCCATGGTCCGATTCCATTCGTTCCGACATATATACAGCGTACACTAAAAAGAAACTTGTGTACAAATTTTCAGCCCGATAGCTTCAAAACTGAGGGACTAGTTTGCGTTGCAACAGACGGACAGACAGACGGACAGACAGACAGACAGACGGACATGGCTCAATCGATTTCTCTCGTCACGCTGATCAATAATATATTTACTTTATATAGTCGGAGGTGCTTCCTTCTGTGCGTTGCAAACTTCATGACAAAATTAATATACCCTTTCACATAGTGACGGGTATAAAAACGTTCAAATATTGAACGAATACACAGCACTGACAAATATATCTAATTTATGTAAAAAATACGACAAACTCCATGCAATATTATGAAAGGGGAACCGTTAATATATTTATTTGATTTTTATCAAAATAGCGATTTTATTTCTTTTCATTAGTATGTGCAATTTATGAACTTTGCATTGGGGCTTATGCAAGAAAAAAAACGCAATTAATTTAATTAATTTTGTTTTGCAAATTTTGGAAATTTTGTTATTTGTGTTGTTGTTAATTTGTAACCAAGGTTGGGCGTGGCCGAATCGAAATGCCAGAGGCTGAATATACTCATATGTAAAGGATATTGCAGAGACAATTACAAAAGTGTTAAACGTTTACTCTATACAAAGAACCATAAATAGAGAGGAAAAGTTTGAACTTCGATCCGACTCTGAATAAAAGTAATCATACCGAATAAAAGTGCCCACTGTGACTCACAATCAACATCACAATGAGATTCTCTGAAAATTGATAATTACGTAGTTTATTTATCAATCACTTAACCAAATAACCACCCAAAAATATTCCATTATAATTTATTTATTTATTGGAGATTTTTTTTGTGCCTTATGTTTTTGGCGTGCTGAGCTCGATTCCGAAGGTTCCCACCAAAATTCGTTGCAAAACAGGTCCAAAACCGCAAGAAATCCCAAAATTTTCGGAATTTTTTAGCTGATAACTACGAAACTGTATATTTCCGCAAAAACATGTCCACGGACATGTTAGAGAAAACAAGATTGCAGGTCCAAAATTAATCCATATCTTTGAAATGATTTAAGCGGTATCGCTACAATTGATAGTATTTTTTTTACGTTTTTTTTTTTTGCGGTTTTGACCTTGTTTCGCAACGAAATATTGGTATGAAAAGCTCCGTATTCGTGGTCAGCACCCCAAAAATATAAGAAACAAAAAACATTCTTCACCACATTTTACAATCTCATTACTAGGTTTGTCACCTGGTTACTATACTATAAATCGAATCCACCAAAATAAATCAGTAACACGCATCTCTAATATTCACGACGACTTTTATCAATACAATAAACTTACAAATTATGATAATTTCAATAGAATCTTAAACATTTCCGCACTGTGTAAAAAATAAATTCGTATTGACAGTATGATTCCATTCTCCAAGCAATCGTCCATAATCGTATGCATGATTTCCAATTTTGGCGCTATTTTTTTCAAGTTTGCAATAAACATACTTTTATGGTAGCGATTTGTAGAATTGTACACAATTAACGAGTGTGTGATAATATCCCATAAAAAACAGCTTTGAGTAATACGAGTACTATCCCTGTCAATATTTGCTTTTGCAATATGAAGAGGTATAGTTGTGAGTTGTGAAATGATTATTATTAATGTTGTTTTCGAGGTATTTTTAATGTGAAAATTTAAATGTTATGAAAAAAAACATCTGATGGAAGATTTTTACAAAAAACAACATATTGGTATGTTGTCAACAGTGATTTAAACTTCGCAATACTTTTTTTTATTATTTTACGGGTTTTATTTGTTTTTAAAATTTCCTTTTTCAATATTCAATTCTGGCACGACAATCCTTTGTCATTTGCATTAGGGTAAGGTGACCAAATTCCCGAAGGACCAATGCTGTACACATGCTCGTGGAAATTAGTTTTCAGGCAAATCCTCAGCCATATTTCCATGTCCGAGGTCTACGTCGCAAAAATGTTGACGAATTCCATAATTACTTCAGGCGATCGGTCGTGAAATCCGGCTTTAGAGTGCATGCCAGGCACTGTCTGAGATTATTTTAGAAAACGATAGGGTATTAGTCAGAAAGCTTAAATTTAAGTTTGCACCACTTGGAAAATGTTCTAACGGTACTTATGAAGGTTTTTGTCTTGTTTGGGTTTCCTGCGTATATCTCCGCTCCTAATGGTAGCATTTCCAAAAAAATGGCACTGAATTGTTTGGTACAATATTTTCTTCATCTTTGGCATAGCGGGTGTTCACCATAAAGCAGTAGGTAAGATGTTACAGCGTGTCAAAGTTGAAAAAACAGTTTTACAAATCAGTTTTTTGCAATTAAGTCGATAACGGTGAATTTCCGCGCAAAAATTAATGAGATTGGACTTGTACCTTATTAGATTCCCTACAATCCAGAAAAAAATGAAGTCGATACGATCAGCCGCAGCCGAGATATACCCGAAAGAAGGTGAGCATTCCGAAGTAACTATGCGTTATACATACTTACTTACTTTCCTTACTTACTTTAGTAGGTATAATTTGTTGCAGATGCAGTTAGGATGGTGAGTTGCGCTCTTTATTTGAGCTAGCCCTGTAGGCTTCGAAATTGATATCTATTTGTATTTGTAATACAGTAGCGCAAATTGAAATAGTAAAAAGTAAGTAAGGTTTCCCAAAAATCTGGCAGTTCACCAATGGGATAAAGCAATTTACTTTCTTTTTATTTTGGATGGCTTATTTAGTGATGAGGGAACGTTTGTATTATCTTCATCAGTAGAATCCTGAATATGATATACAGATCTACTTGGTTGTGGAAGGGGGACCAAATTTGGAAGATCATAAATGTCATCGTAGCAATCTTCATCATTTATGTCTTCGGTTATAACTGCGACATTTGAGCATATTTTGCCACAACACGTTTATATTAGTACATGCGAGCCCGGCCTTCCTACAACCACATGCTGTCCCACAGTTTTTATTGCCAGAACACGAAATAATATTTAAGAGGTATGAAGGGATGATTTCTTCCGAAATCATCACAGGCTCCAATCCCACCTGGGCTCGCTTCCAGCCGAAGTTTTTTAGTTTTAAAACGTTGCTGAGCCATGCCTGCATTTGGTGGTACGTTCGTAAGGAATGATGATCAGCGGCTGATTCGGTGGGAGGCAAAGCAGCAAGATTAGCTTCAAATTTCGTTCCTGCGCGAGCAAAAAGTTTGAAACGGAAATCGCTTAGTGATGTGTACAAGGCAATGAAAACATTCTTTCCGATAGTGCATAGGTATAGTGTTTGCATCTGAGCACTCTGCTTTAAAAACCTCGAGCGATTGTAAAACGTGAGTATGTTCCTTCTTCTTTAAAAAGGAGAGAAGCCTACTTTTTCCATATCTAAAAACGGCCGTCGTATATCACACCCTGTGAAGGCGTGAAGAAAAAGTATATCCTCTGAAAAAGTTTGGTGTTTTAAACCTGTCGATGAATACAAAATTGTATTTTCGGATCCTCGCTCCATTTTTTAAAATAGACGTGCTAGACATGATATCCAATACCTGACAATATAACCAGCAGATCAAAGTCTTTTCCAACGATGAAAATTGAGTCAAACCTAACCTGGACGATATGCCTAAAGCCGTTTGAACAATTTGTGTATCCGCATCCTCTACAGCCTGGGATACTAAGAAACCATGATTCGTTAAATAATTTTGCAGTATATCAACAAATCGTTTCTTTTTTCTTTAAGCGCTTTACACATATATCCGCAAAATCTACGTAGATTATGTAATCTCGTATGGTGTTCATACTATGGTCGTAATCTTGTTCCACGACTTGACAGTACAGTACAGTCCGTCTAAATTGCAAACTCCGACAATTTCATGCACGACTGAAACTGTTATTTATATTAATTTGTTAAAACAAGAAGCAGAATCTAGCTTATAGGAATTATGTCAATGATTTACGTTCGTCAATAGGTGAAAACATCACACTTTTGTGTACAAAACCATGTGCCAAGCGAAAATGGATGAGATGACCTCTACCGTAGAATTGTCAAATGCGAAGCTCACCACACTTCACCATGATTTTGTAAAGATTTTGGTTATAATCTCCGTACAAAATCTATAAAAATGTATGGAAAATCTACAAGATTTTCACCTAGATTTTGTAAAATCTCAAGATTATGCAAAATTTTCTATAGTGTGTAAAGAGCTTTAATTGGCCAACAATGCCTCCTGCTTCATACCTCTAAAGATTGTGGTCTACTCAAAAATAAATTCAGCTGACTGTTGAATTGTTGAATTTTCCGACATGATTGATGCATTAGAACACTATTCACATTTCCCAAAATTGCTTCTAGTCTAAGAAAATTGGACCAAAATATGGCCATCGAACGGCAAAAATCCTACATCGGATTTTTTTTTGATTATGGTTAGGGATGGTCCCGAGATGATGGCATAGAAAGTCCCACCCGATCGGGGGTCCGGAACCATAAAACAGGGGGGAAAGGGGGGCATTTTTGTTTTTTTGCGATTATTTCAAAAACGGCAAGAGATACACAAAAATGGTCTGAGGATGAAAAAAACTACATAAAATTACCTTTCCAATGATATGAACACATTAGAGTTTGAGTAAATATTTCGGCGCTAGCCTAACAAAATAAATTAGAATATTTTCATTTTAGACCTTTCTTAAAAGCTCCATAACTTTTAAAAGAATGCTAGTTCAGCCGTAAAATTTAGGTACCCTTAGTTTTTATCCGAATGAGCTGATTTTTGATGGGCGGGGTGACTATGACCTCCAATCGAAACAAACCAAAATTTAGCACTCTGCTCCAATTTTAGGGGGAGTTATGGACATGCCATTTTGACAAATTGAAATGGGGGGATAATGGGGTTCCTTGACCGGAGCGACTCAATGTTTACCTTTAAATGATCTTGAACTTATTGTGAATACTTATATAAAACTTTACGGCTAAACTAGCATTCTTTCAAAAGTTATTGAGCTTTTAAAGAATGTCTAAAATGAAAATATTCTAATTTATGTTCTAGTCCAAAGCCGAAATATTCAATTAAACTCTAATGTGTTATATATCATTGCAAAGATAATTTTATGTAGTTTTGTTCGTCCTCAGACCATTCTTCTGTATCTCTTACCGTTTTTGAAATAATCGCAAAAAACCGAAAAAATGTCCCCCTTTCCCCCTTTTTTTAAGGTTGCGGACCCCTGAACGGTTGGGACTTTTAATGCCATAATCTGGGGACCATTTCCAAGCATAATCCAAAAAAAAAATCTGATGTAGGATTTTTGCCGACCAAATATGCCATTTTTCTTAGACTATTCATGCTCCCTATGACCACGTTCAATGCATCTCTCAATCAATGTACGGATACAACGTCACCTTCGTTTAAGGATTTTGCACAAACGAAACAAAAACTCATGGCGAAACTAAACAAGCAAACAAAACTATTTTGAAAAAAAAAAAAACAAAGTTTGTCAAATTGACTCTCATTTACAAAAAATACCGCTAATGGAGTCACTGTTCGCAAGCGTAATGAACATACATATAGTGCTGGAAGAAAAAAGTTGCTCAAGCCTTTTAATGGCCATTTTATCTAATATTCTTAAAAGTTATTGGAACTACAACTTTTCAGTGGGCCATATAAAAACAAAGGACATATAAACGGTCTATTAATAGTTTGAATTTTATGAATGAGGTTGATTCACTCGGTGAAATTAGGGGGCTTTCACAAAGAGGCTGAATTTAATGGAAAAATGAGACACGTTAGTCCAGAACTATAGAGTAATATTTTGGTTTTGGCGAAAGAAAATCTAATCACTCGTTAAATAGGTCAAAGGATGGATATTCCTCAACGCATTGTGGCATGGCATTGAAACATTTTGGGGGGGAGGGGCCACCTCTAAACCGAAAAAAGGCTCCGGACGACCTAAGAAAACTGCCCCTTCGGAGAATCGCTTCAATATTTTACTAAGCTGTCGAAATCGATTTAAGACATCGTCGGACATTAGGAATAATCTAGTTTGAGCAACTAGGAGTCGAATTTCGGCGAGGATGGTAAGTAATAGGCTTGTAAAAGCTAGATTACTTGCGCTTAAACCTGTGCATAAACCAGAATTTCAATTAAAAGTCAAGCGAAAACGTTTACGGTAGTCTGAGAAGCACATTTAATGGACTCAGGAGATATGGGATGGCCAGTTTTTCAGACGAGTCCAAATTTAAGCTTTAATTAGGCGACGGGAGAATTCTAGTTCAGTGGGATCCTCGGGAAAGGCTTAGCGATGAATACATGGAGGCCCTAACTGATAAGTTAGAAGGAGTTATAATGTGGGGCTGTTTTTCGGGAGACAAGAGGGACCGAATATGCTTTATTCATTCAAAAGTAACAGCTTCGGTCTACCTAAACGTCCTATAAGGCGAGCTGGAGCCTTGCGTGTAAAAGCTATTTGGTGATACCGGAAGATTTGTGTTCCAGCTGGATAATGCGCCATGTCACACTGCTAAAGAAGTAAGTATTAAATACAAAAAAGTCAAAACTTTAATAACCATATCATAAAATATTACAAACATTTTTTTTTATTTTTTTTATATGTAAAGGTCAAGAGGTACTTCGAAGAAAGGAATGTTGACGTTTTTGATTGGCCCCCGTGTAGCCTCGACTTGAATCTCATCGAAAATACGGGTCCAGCATAAAACTTGAAGTGGCCAAGAAGCGCCCGGACTCCATTCAGACCTTGAAAAGGTTAATAATAGTCACTTGGCAAGCGATTCTCAGAAAAAAAAACCTGGGAAAAACTGATTGGAGTTGATGAATCGGAGGTGGGGGCAGTAATCGACGCTAGAAGTGGTCCAACCAAATATTAATGTTAAACTATTATGTCTTAAGAACCAATAAAAATATAAAAACACACCAAAAAAATTTACTTTATTATTACGAAACAATTTTTTTACAGGTAAAAAAATCCCTATTTCCACTTTATATAATTTCTCCCTCGGAATCACAAATATAATTATTTTTTAGCAAAAATATGACTTCATATTGTTTCAACTGACACAATAAATCAAATAACAAAAAATACCTACCAACTTTTATCATTAACTCTCTTGAGCAACTTTTTTTTCCAGCACTGTATGTATCTCTCTCTATCTACTGACCAACTGAATGTTGGTACATACTAGGGATATCAAAAACCGGACGGTTAGTCCGAAAACCGGTACTTTCAGAATGGTTAACCGGTTTTTTTTTGGTTTTTCATCCTCCCGGTTTTAACCCGGACGGTTGTTTGTCCATCCGGTTAAAACCGGAAAAAAGTTAATTCAAAATTCATCCAATTTTTTATACATATTTTCTTGATTTTCCCATACCTATGCAATTATATTACTTGTCCCCTATGAAAAATTTCGTTTCCAAGTTCCAGCCCTTAAACATATTTTCGAACACTCTCCTTATTGCTATTACTCGTAGAACCATCGCTTCGTCAAATTACTTCTCCTTGTATCTTTGATTTTATTTTGCATAGCAAAATAGCAATTCGAGTGTGTATGCATGTTTTCTCTAAAATCCTAAGCAAATCATTAAAAAGACTCGGTTAGCCGGAAAACCGGTACTTTGAGCCCGGTTAAAACCGAACGGTCTAACCGGCTTTGCAAAAAAAAAAAACAAAAAACAAAACGAAAACCGGGTTTTGGGCCGGTTTTTGACATCTCTACTTTACACTCGATATGCTTTGTTTGAACGTTTATATGTACAATCATTTGGAAAATTCTTACTTTTATGCCATATCCATTCGCATCTTTCTTAAATGTCATAGACAATCTAAGTTTCACATAAATGCGCAATACATAGATTAAAACTCATTAAACCAAAGATGAATCATCTTTGATTGAACTAACTGACAAATGCAACAACATTGACTGCAGAATTTCTTAGACCGTTTAATAACCCTGAAATACCAAATATGCACGCTGCTTACATTGTTAATGAAATGAATATTTAAATTTAGTTTTGAATAATATAATCATTGATGGTATTTAAAATGTTTCTAACAGCTCTTTGTCAGACAACTTTAGTCAGATTTGAGCATCCTCAACTTGTTGTAGTATGTATAAAGTTTTCAGTTGAGAGTACTAACCAAAAAGCAATAGAGTAGACAAGACAACCTACTTTCAATGTGACGGACTCGAACGTCGAAAAAATTAGATACAAAAGAAAACGAGTTATCAATGCAAATATTTAAATGCTTTTAGACTATGTTTAGATTGACAAAAAAGGAAAAAATTAAGACGTATTGTTAGGAAGATATACAGGTGAAGAAAGATATACACAGTGAACGCCACGTTCTTACTTCGATTGGTTCTGGTAATTTTTTGAATCAGTTTATTCACTTTGAATTTCAAATTCCGACGTGGTCAAGCCTTCTTCGAGTGTTATACTTGACTGGCATTTAACCAGAACACATTTTAGAAATTCGAACAACGAATACAGTTTTGACGTATAACTGACATGCAGCACAGAGATAAATAAAGACATTTTTTAGGTATTTTTAGTGCTTGTAGTACATGTTTTGCTTCCAGGATATAATGCAGACATTATTGACATATTGCTTTGCTTAAAGCCGGCCCCACATCGACCAGAGTGTGGCAAACACCGCAAAAAAGATTGATACGAAAAATCGTGCAGCAGCAGTATGGTTGGGCGGCTCCAAGCTATCATTCTTGGACCGATCTTTTGTGCGGTGTGTGCCACACTCCGGTCGGTGTGGGGCCGGCTTAAGGCTACTAATCGTATTGATTTATAAAACAAAACACAACAAATTTTCCGCCAAAAAATGGGCCTCGAAGCAAAATCTTCAACACACATGCAAAACGATTATGTATTTCATATTTGTACCATGATCCACCCAACTTTCCAATGCCCCAAAGCAACAAAACTATCATTCGAAGCTTTCTGCTAAACTAAAGAGTGAATCTACTCAAGTTCGGACCATACCTACCGGCTGAAGATACTTAAATCTCAAAAATGCTGATGAACTGACGACTACTGGTCTGCCTTGACGGCAGCATGTTATATTACGTTCATAATAAAGACAGCCTTTTGTGTTGTGCCCACAACACATTACTGCAAATCGCGAAGAAATTGAAACCGTGAACTTGGCACGTTCAGCACGCTCTAAAAGCTGTTAAGATCTTTGGAATTATGCAATTCAATGTTGATAACGACTTTGCGTTTATGACAAAGTTTCATGATTTCATACACTAGAGACTACCATACACAGACTGTATATCGACGCAATTGCAATATTGCAAAGATGCACACATGTTGCATATTTTTACGAAGATATCAGTAACATTGATTTTGCAATTGAACATGTAATCAAGAGATGAATGCATTTGTCTGTAGTATGATTAACACAAGCCTATGGATTGCAAAAACATCTCTGTATACTGACGTGCAGAATAGCATAAACATATCGGGCATGCAAATTAGAAAAATGATTTGTGTTGAATTTCATGAACATATGGTTTCCAAAATTGCATGTTTCTGTAGGTACATATTTGCTACATTAAGGATATACAATGTTTGTTTTTTTTCTGGTAAATTGACTTCATACTTCGTAAAACAAAAGTTCGAAATCAATAGATTTATATCAATAAAATAAAAGATTGAAACTGTCAAAAAAAGAAGATTTTAAAGCATTGATTAATGATTTTTAGGGTTTTTTAGATTTTTCAAAAAACCCTTATGAAATCGATTTTGTCCGTCCGTCTGTTCACTAAATAATTCGCGAACGTCCTAACCGATCGTCATGAAATTTGGTAGGAATGTGTAGAATGGTAACAGTCTTTGGCAGGAAATACTTAAAAGTTGATAGTGCAAAGATAACAGGGTGTCCCGGACATTTGAAAATTTGTTCACCAAATAACTCGCGAACGGCTTAACCGATCGTCATGAAATTTGGTAGGAATGTGTAGAATGGTAACAGTCTTTGACACGAAATACTTAAAAGTTGGTATGGCAAAGTTAACAGGGTGTCCCGGACATTTGAAAATTTGTTCACTAAATAACTCGCGAACGGCTTAACCGATCGTCATGAAATTTGGTAGGAACGTGTAGAATCGTAACAGTCTTTAGCACAAAATACTTACACGTTGGTAGGACAAAGCTAACAGGGTGTCCCGGAGATTTGAAAAAGTCGATTTTTTTAGTTTTTAACGGACATAGACGTATGGGTACTCAAATCAAAGAACTCAATGGGTATATTTCATATCAGTTGCTTTTTTCCAGTTTGGAGTAAAGGCACCGGAGTTACAGCTAATAAGTTCAGTTAATATGTGTACTCATGATACATAGTAAATCCATTTTTGGATTGGTCTAATTAAATGTGTTACATCTCTGTATAATGGAACGCGTTTATTAAGACCTATCCAAAAATAGATTTACAAGAAGTATTTCATTAATATTGTGCATCATTCTTATTTATTATTATTACCTTTAAAATATATGTTCAAAATTATTCACTATGTATGTATCCAAAATCTAAAAAAACCCTCGTATTGCGGGCGCAGCCCTCTTTACGCCGGTATTTTTAAATATACTGATTTTCATAGTAAAATACCAAAACTTACTAATTTCTAACTTTTGAAAATTGTTCACAGCTCCCGAACATTAGCCATATGACAAACATTTGAGATAAATAGAAAAGTTTGGCCTAGCAAAATATTTTGTCTTGCTTTTAAGTCGCAACGTTTTCTTGGGCTGGGTCATAATTTGACGTAAGTTTCAGTTTATTTCGACCTTTCAAACGGTGATTTTCAAAGTGTTTTGTTCAAAATTTGAAAAATCCGTTCTGGAGCAAAAAGCCCACACCAAGAGATTTACGTTCTTTGCTTTTTCAACAGAAACTCCAGTCATACGAAATTTACTGCTGATTATGATGAGGATGCCACTTAGACCTCATATAGCCTTTTTGAATAATCCCGTAAAATTTGTGCTCTTTTCATAGACGGTTACAAATGAAGAAGGTGTCAGGATACAATGATGTTTTTCAGAAGGGTGTAACCGGGCCTAAGAAAATGATGGTGGTAAAAATGATATCTCCACGATAAAAATAAAAGCGTCTTAGTGCTTTTTATCAGAAAGGTGACTGTATCTGTAATTTATAGGGGCGTACGCCAAGATGTATTTGGCCATTTAATCAAGGTTTTCTTGAAAATACTTATGGTATACATACTCCAAGGTTTGGTTAGTCAATGGAATCTACTCTTCAGGAACGCTTCATAAGCTTTTGAAAGGTAGATACGGTAACTGACGGTGTAAGTGCTTACCCCAAAACGAACGTTACTTCTGGCTGCATATCACTAGGTAGGATGGTCTAACCATATGCCGTAGAAGCCTACAATATCGGCGTCACTCTTCATCAGCAATCAAACTGAGGTATACTCACGCTGATAATACTGAACTGGCATTATGTAAGGCGATAGGCGACAGGCGAGGGTCACTTTCATATTTTTGCATTACAGCTCTGCTTTAACAAGATCACAGAAGTTACGCGGAGCATTAAGCCAATAATTATTATTCAATGGATATATGTTGTATCCTAGTTCGCCATACAATCCCATATACATACTATCAGACCAGAATCATTCTTAAATGAAACCAATATCATAACCTTATGGTTATCCTAGGAAAACTGGGGTCTCGTGAGCTTTTCCAACGCCCCAGAAGCGATGATTGTTGTAACACCGCTGCATATCTTTATCAAAGAAAATGCAGCTGTAATTTTTCTTCGTAGTGCATGGCAGTCACAATCATTTGAGTTATCTGAAACATATTCGGATTCGTAAAGATCAGTTTATATGACAACAGAGTTATGACATCGGAATAAATTCTGGACAATCATCAAAACGTTTAGAATTGAAAAAGGCAGTTGCTTTTCAGCCAAAAAAGCCTAATTTGTACACTGAATAGGGTTTTGCTGTGAACGAATTAAGTTTATGGTGTTTTTCGAACTCACGACCCACGTGACATACTATTAGGATCTAACTCAAATGTTAAACAAGTACCCAGGAGATAAGTAACACTGCTGAGAGTTATGTTGTTGATCTCAACACCTTACCAAAAAAGCAGTTAAGATATTGAAAATTGGATGTCACTAACACATCCATAAACTTGATACATAGATAACGTTTGATCAATTGATCTGCCAATTAAGTGAGTAGCTGATTTTTCAACCTAGTTCCTGTGGAAACGGGTGGAATCATTATATCACTGGGCTGCCACGGGAACATTCCTCGAAAATGAAGTATTTCTGAAGGAAATGTTTTTAAGCAACACCCCTCGCATTCTAGCAACTGCCAGGCGAAAGACCTTGTTGAGGTGGAAAACCTACCTAAAAATCACTTCTCTTCTCATCACTTAAATGAAAATTAGGTTCACTTGTTACCAGCCTAGCCATAATCCCACCACATCTTCTTTCAACAGCTCAACGTGCTTACTGGAAAGGAAAGTCAGTGGATAGAGCTCTATCTATACTCGTTAGTCAGTTACATCGAAAAGTCTCTTTATCAAAAGGAATACACAATGGCTGTGTTCTTAGACATTGAAGGTGCTTTTACTAACATCAAACCCAGTACGATTGCCGACGCATTTCGAAGTCTTCACGTCGAAGGGTCCATTAGCACACTCGTAAATACGCTATTATAAGAAATACAAATAATTTACCTTTATATTAACAATTTACATGCACTTGCATATACGTTTTTCCACTTGTACATAACTTTCTATATATGTATGTATAGAAGGCTGATATGGGATTGACATATAAAAATATAAATTAATATTTTTATATAGTCGGAAAACTTCAAGGAGGAAAAACGTATAATGTAAGTATATCTTACGAGCAATCTTTTTGTTTCAGGATTAATTTAATATTTCTTTATATATTTATTATATATGCGCACATATTGAGATATATATATTTCTATTTGTATTATATTTTATCAAATGATATTGTTATAGTAAATACTGAACTTCAAGGAGGTTATCCTTGAAAGTTCAGAAGCGATGGCTGATCCCCAAGGAGGTTATCCTTGGGTGAGGTCCGAGGTTGGGTTACAACCTCGTAGGGACGTGCACTCCCTGGCCATTTCGGGGTCGTGAGGAGGTTATCCTCATAGTGGTTGAGAGGAGGTTATCATCTCAATCCAGACCATTGTTCGACAGTTTTCCGGGTAGGAAAACTGGCTTTTGAGATTTAAAAAAATCATTTGATGAATATATTTTAAATATTATATTTGTTTATATCATTGCTCAGGTGTTGTTTTCTATTATTTTTCAGATTGACCGGAAGAATACAAATTGAAGAAGAATTGAAATTAAAAAAATAAATAATATTCATTACTGAATTAAATGTTTTCTTACATATCAGAAGTGGGATAATTCCAATATCGCTCACAAATTTGTATTCGGACGGTCAATTCAAACAAAAAGATAAAATTATTCTAATTTCATTATTTAGTTTTTGATAGATTTGTCAAAAAAAAATATAATTATTTAGATTGATAATGGGACGATCAGATAAAAAAAAAATGGCGGACTTTGAAGATGACGATGAAGAGATTTACGAATGCTATAGCGTCAGTTTTTGACAGTGATGCGATACCGAGATTCGATCCAGAAGATGCAAGTTAAACTGCGGAGTCCTAGTACAAAAAAAAACAAATTGACGAAATGCTAAATTATTTTTATGGACGGATGAAGCAACTATTTATGCAGCTTTTTCAAAATTAAGTAGATTAGCTGAAGTGTGGTACCGAAGTTTAGGTGCCGTAAACTATGATTGGCAAGAGTGGAAAACCAAACTTCAGGAAGCCTTTCCCCATCTTGAAAGAATGATGCAACGACACTAACGGTTACAAGAATCGTATTTGCGTTATTGTTATGAGAAATTGGCACTTTTAAATATCTGTCAAATCGACGGATAAAAGGCTGTATCATGTATTATCGGAGGGTTGACTGATCATGTAATTACATAAAATAGGAGCTCGTGCCTGAGATTATCAACGACCAGAAGAATTATTAAATTATGTAACTCAAATGAATATTTCTGCATCATTAGTGTCTAATGTGTCGAATAATAACTATTTGTTTTTTTTTTTTTTAAGGAAAAGACATTTTAAGGAATCTTGAAAATATTCTGGTTGAACGAAACACGATTCTCTCTTACAAATGTGGAAAGAAAGGGCATTATGCGAATAAATGTGATTCGATTTTACCAAATTGACATAAGTGTCGAGGTCAACACTATAATGGTGTCAGTTGCGCCAAGGAAAGCAAAGGAGAGTTAAAGAAAACAGTAGCTTTACTTGAAATTCCTACAAATGATGGGAAATCAACGTACAAAAAGAACTGGACGATATAAACCAGTGATCGCCATTGACCGTATGAGGTCATGGTGTGAGCCGAAAGGTATTTCAGATGAAAGTGGATCGATCTGGTACTGATAGTGAAGATAATTAAAATATTTCGGAGAAAAAAACTTATACACAAATAACTCGGGACGAGTTATATTGTCGGATGGCCGAAATATAAGAAATACAAATAATTTACCTTTATATTAACAATTTACATGCACTTGCATATACGTTTTTCCACTTGTACATAGCTTTCTATATATGTATGTATAGAAGGCTGATATGGGATTGACATATAAAAATATAAATTAATATTTTGATATAGTCGGAAAACTTCAAGGAGGAAAAACGTATAATGTAAGTATATCTTACGAGCAATCTTTTTGTTTCAGGATTAATTTAATATTTCTTTATATATTTATTATACAGGGTGCTTCAAAAAAATGTATACACACTTTGAACTTCCATAGAAAATTTATTCACCGTTCTACAAAGTTAAATTTCAGGAAAATAGAAAGCTGAAAGTCCAATGTAAATGAAACATTAATAACAAATGTTAATACTGTTCAAATTGGTGACCTGCAGCATCAGTACAATTCTGAGTACGAGTCACCACAGATTCTGTACATCGTATCAAAACGTCCAATGAGATTTCTCTACACACTGCTTGAATCTCATTCCAAAGATTGTCTAGGTTACGTGGTTTACGTTTGTACACCTCATCTTTTACTGTGCCCCACAAGAAGAAATCCAGTGGTGTAAGGTCTGGAGAGCGTGCTGGAAACACGATTGGCCCCCTGCGTCCTATCCACCGGCCCGACAAATTTTGATCCAGGTAAGCTCGTACGTCCCTGTGATAGTGCGGCGGAGCACCATCTTGTTGAAAATAAAAATCATCATTACCGTATAATGCACGAATGGCAGGAAATATGGAATCAGCAAGCATTGTTAGGTAATTAATACCGACGTTTTGATACGATGTACAGAATCTGTGGTGACTCGTACTCAGAATTGTATTGATGCTGCAGGTCACCAATTTGAACAGTATTAACATTTGTTATTAATGTTTCATTTACATTGGACTTTCGGCTTTCTATTTTCCTGAAATTTAACTTTGTAGAACGGTAAATAAATTTTCTATGGAAGTTCAAAGTGTGTATACATTTTTTTGAAGCACCCGGTATATGCGCACATATTGAGATATATATATTTCTATTTGTATTATATTCTATCAAATGATATTGTTATAGTAAATACTGAACTTCAAGGAGGTTATCCTTGAAAGTTCAGAAGCGATGGCTGATCCCCAAGGAGGTTATCCTTGGGTGAGGTCCGAGGTTGGGTTACAACTATAAATAATATTCATTACTGAATTAAATGTTTTCTTACACTATTAACATCTAGACGAATTCACATCACACTGGGCTCGTCGTCTGTAAGTAGGTATGTGTGCAGGGGTACATCTCAAGGAGGTATTTTATCTCCCCTTATCTGGAATATAGCCATCAATCAATTGCTTGTGGATCTCGAGAAAATTGGCATATGCTGAGGATGGTGTAATTGATGTGACAGGTAAGTTCCCGGAAGTACTTAGAGTATTATTGGAGAACGCCTATTTTAACTGGGTAAACCTCAGTGGGGTTGCACTTAATCCAACTAAAACTGAGTTGGTGCACTTTACTTGAAGACGTACCATTCCCTCTATTGACCCTCCCATGCTACGGGATAGGTAACTCACTTTTGCTGAAAAGGATAAATTCCTTGGACTGTTGCTCGATAGGAAGCTTAGCTGGAAATGTAACATTCAAAAGAGAGTGAATAAAGCAACTAAATTCGTGCAGGAAAGCAATGGGAAAGAGCTGGGGCCTGCAACCAAAAGCACTTGGATATTGGATATACACTGCTATCGTACGATCCATTCTACTGTACGGTAAATGCGTATGGACGTATGGTGGTCGATACTCAGTAAAACAACTTATTATAGCTTGCTGGTGAAAGTACAAAGAATGGCTTCCATTGTCATAACTGGAGCCTTTCGGACTACACCTTCGGCTGGACTTGACACTGTGCTCAATCTGCTACCGTTGGATCTATTCGGCCAACAACACGGCACTACGCTTGCGTGAGACTAATCAGTCTCCCTGACTCTTTTTTCTTTTGCGAGAATCCCATATATTTTCATGCGTTTCATTTCATGGCAAGGGAAAGATTTCTCATTTCCGATCTAATTATGTTATCGATTCATGATGCTCACACGTAGGAATCCCAGTTCCGGATATCAAGGGCCATAAAACTATAATATTGTTTTCCAGACTATAGTCTCAGCAGCAGAAATTTTTTTTACCATAATTATCGACCAGAGGAGGGGGGGGGGCAAGCATTGCTCCCTGCCTCCCTCTGGCGACGCCCCAGCACGGACTGGTTTTCAGTTTAGGTGTTAACTTTAAGGTACGTTTTAATCGGTGGTATCACAATGGACTTACTTTTGGTCTAAATGCGCTAAGTAATTATCATTTGGTCCCGATACCTAACCTAACCTATCAGCCTAGTCAAACGTGGCGGAAAGTGTTATAAGAACAAATTAGAGATCGACCCCTTCCGAAAAAATCCATACTAGGTCCCATTTACTGTGCATCTCTGTTTTTTATTAAACCCTAATAGCATCAGACTCGAAAACTTCTATAGAAATTATTCTTTTGCGCACAAAATTGTACGAAATAGTTATACCTCCTTGTAAGTCTACTACTCAAGCCAGACATGTGAAACTCGAGACCCGCAGGCCGCATGCGACCCACCTCGCAGGTTTGTGCGACCCGCGGCCATGTCGAAGAAACTGAATGTGTATCAGCACAAATGAATCAAAATTGAAAAATGTGAGATGATGATAGTCGACTATCAGTAAATTTACTAAAACACGTCAAGACGTCGGTGGCTATGCCAGCTTAAACTATGTAGGTATTTTAGAAGTTTTCCTCTATGTTTTATAAACCAATTTGCTGACAGTTATTTGAGGTATATTTTTTTATACGTCTTTTTTAGCAGGAAAATATGAAGTTCCTTTGTAAAATTGTTTTGTCCCGAAATTCGGTTCGGAACAAAGTTATTGGCTTTACCGAAGCCTATAGTTATCTGTCACGGTTGCATTAAATTTCGTGTTTGCAGCTTTTAGGTAATGGAACAAGAATATCTTGAATTTAGATTTATTTGAAAAGCTTAACCTTCCGGCGGGCGCAATACTAATCCTAACACGATCGGGCGCAATGCATCTGACAGATTAAGTGCAGAAAATAGGATGTAACTAAGTTTCTGTATATTCTACACTCTTATTTATTATTGCATTGTCTTTTTAAGACAATTCTACGAAATTTTAGAAACTTTTACTGGCTCACAAAGTTTGATACCCTTCACATTTTCAATTTTCGAACAATATTCCACTTTCAATCGCTTCAATATTTAAAAAAAACCTCCAACAACTCGACCGCTTTACAAATGTGAGATTATTTTACTAAAAAAAACACTATTGAACGATTTGGTGACCCTAAAAGTCAAACAACGTTATTACGCAATGCGAAGAGTATAACAAGTGGACATTTTCATAGAAAAGGAAAAAATAACACAATCGGGCGCAATACATCTGAGAGATTATTTCACCCCCTCCCGCCCCTCAGACATATGGTAAATAGAAACTGAAAACTGCTTTGGGTAGTTGATCGATAAAGATTAAGCTACTGTGAGTTTCAGATCTCTCCCTTTTCACATCGCTGATTGGCGCAACAAAAACTGGTCACTTAATCTGTCAGATGCATTGCGCCCGCCCGAAGGTTAAATGACTTCGAAAACATGTATTTGATAAGAAAATCACCTGGATGTCAGTCCATTAACCATTTTTTGCTGTCCTTTACCTTGTTAGTTTTAGCTTTACTGGTGCATACGTTTCTTTCAACCCACATCAGAAACAAATTTTTATCAATTTTTTTCCACCTTCTATCCGAACTTCATTTAGGTCAGCCTAGCAATTTTTACTGGCAAAGTAGTTTTAGATTATCAGAATCTTGAATGACCGGTGCAATAATATTCTGATCAGCTGTTTAAAATGTGGCGGAAATTAATCCACAAAGTATGGTTACCAACCAAATTTTGATTTGTTATTTGAACTGTCTAAAGAACTGTTTACCAACTGGTGTACCGCGGACCGAAGGTTGTCCTGTGAGAGCCTTAGAGGTGGTCCGCTGAAGAATCTGTCTGTCACTAAAAAAATATTTCTCTGTTACTAAATCAAAAATTCAAATTTTGTTCAGCAATATATCTGTGTAAACGTGGTCTCTAGATATCCAAGGTTGAAGAGATCGATCGCAAACGGATGTACGGACGAATTTATGAGTTGCAAATTCATTTTGCTATAAAGGTTATGTTGATTTCTGACCATTAGTTAGCATTTTTATATTCGCGCCTCGAAAAAATTGTACATAATTGCTTTGTCGCTTGTGCAGTAGGGTCCTGATTTTTACTAAACCATTAAAATTAAAAATTTAATTATACTGTTATTTAGCAGAATATTGTTAGAAAGCCCTGACTATCCGTGAAAACAATTCGCGAGAAGTTTTTAGTGCCTCCTGATATTTTCAACCACATAGTAGCGAGGAGAGGGTGTCTTTTCAAATAGAAAAACAAAAAATCATCTAATTATAAGAGCATAAAAGTGAAAGTGTTTGGCTTTGTTGTCGTTGCCGTGGCTACTACATACTGGATGTCATTACAAAATATTCTTGAGGGATTTTCGAGCTCTGTATGATCGAAGTGACACACAATGCTAGTTCCCTGTCAATTGCGAAAGATACCTTGCTTAGAAGGGCTCTTCACCACTTAATTTTTATGAATTTGCTCTGAGCGTTAGAAAAGTAAGTGCTGACCACAGATGCCCTCTTTCTCTTTACACCACTGGTGAACAAAACACGATTCCAAGCAGTAGCCGAAGCGGTAAAACATACGCCCATTGAGTTTGAAGGTACCGAATCGTACTATTACGAAGGCCTATAAACCTTTACCACTGGGAAAAGTAAATCAACCCGAAAGGGCATAATGCTGAAACAAGCAAAATGCAAAAATTAAAACCCTGGTCACAACTGAATAGGCATACAAATATGTTCGAAAGTTGTTCAATTTTCGTATCAGTGGTCCGCAGCAATTCATTTCCAGGCTAAGTGGTCCGCAGACATCTGTGAGTTGAGAACCACATGGCTAAAGTTTATAAATTTGTTTGGAGAACATTTTGGAAAGGATGGCATTTGCAAAGGATATAATGCCGATTTATTGTCAAATTTTAATAGAAATATTTTATGATTTAAATTGGAAAAAAATATATTTCTTAATTTTTATCCTGCGGCCCGCTTAAACCTGACGACAGTGACAGTGGCCCGGGTCATGTTTTTAGTTTGACACTCCTAACTCAAGCAATATCAACATCCTTAATCAAACAAATTTTGGTCATGGTGGGTGGCACACGGGGACGTGACGATTTTTAAAACTTCGTACAAAATCGAAAATTCATGATACATATTTTTTTTTTGCTACTAAACCACTCAGGACAGCTGCGAAATTTTCATGACAAAAAAATTAGTAGCATGAATTTTCGATTTTTAATGACGTTTTTAAAATCGTCAGTTTTCCGTGTACCAGCGGCATAGTTCTTGTAAGCTATTTCATAATAAATCAAAAATCTTTCGATAAAAACAATTACAGAACGACCGTGATACTTGGCGTGAGGCGTACGCCTTATCTTTTCCGAAACTAAACTTTGAGTTATTCACAAGACGATTAGGAAACATTAGTATGTGTTGGTAATTCAAATATGTATACATTATGCAACCTACATAGAATGCATATGCATTATTTCCTCTTAACCTAATTTTGAAAGGTCTATCCCCTTTAAAACGGACAATAAACCTAAAACCCTTCAAAATAATGACCCTAAATATCGCGTAATGTATGCACAAGCACATACTCTCCATCAATAGCCGCGCTTCCACATTGGATGCTTATCTTGAATAAAGATTTTCTCTGATCAAAATCCAATCAACGCGGCGCTTAATCATTCCATGGGTATACACTTAAAATAGTGTGAAGTGATTATGATCAGATCATTAATCATTACATTAGCATCATTTTCTCAACCTTGATCCACTAAAATCAAATTAGGCTGCCTACAGATATCGGTATAACAGTTGGTCGTTCTTAGGGTGACGATTTCGGCAATAAAAATGCTAATGAAATATATAAAAATAAATTATAAAATTATATTAATTATACAGACATCAAAATTCAATTTCTTTTTAAATATATGATGCTGTTGAGGTCAAACACAGTAATATCGGTATTCGAAATTGAAAAAAAAACTGGTGGTCCTATAGGAGTTCATTGGGCTTGATTTATTGTCCATCCTGCAAGTTTTGGGTAACGAAACTTCAATAAAAAAAACTTACCCAGCTGTATTTTTTTTATTATGTAGTTTCGTTACCCAAAACTACACAGGATGCACAAAAAAGAAGCCTTAGCCAATTATCAATTGTTTTTTTTTTTTTTTGATGATTATATTCAAATGCAAATAAATTAATTCGTTATTATGGTTTTGTAGGATACTTCTTGATACTTCAACATCATTCATTAATTAGACCAGCCCTCTGAATACTAGGAACATTTTGGTTGAAACAAGATATGTATTTTGATAATACCGAAAAGAATATTACCCCCAATTCTAGAATAGTACTGTGTAATTTGATTAAGTTTAATCGCGAGTTTCAAGAAATAGCGATAGGCCAATTTATTTAAACATTCGAAATGCATTGTATTTTTAAAGTTCTGACCGCAGATACACATAAATGAATTAGAGTTTTCTGTGTATGTGTTCCTAATGAGAATATAATAGCGATCTGTTTTATAAAATAAAAAATCTTTAACATTTGAAAAAGTATAATAGTTGCTGTGCTTCAATTTTTGTGTTTGCATAATTATTAATACCTGATGAAATATTCGCTGAGCTGAATGGAGAGGCTTTGTGTCTGATGTCGAGTAGAACTGTGAAAATGGAAATTTAAATTCGTTGTCGTCGGAAACCGGAAATCGTCAATTTTGTTCAACACGCACACACACTGACACAAATCACTTAAAATTTATGTAGATATTTTTTTTTATATATTCGTATTTTTTATAACACACTTAATATGATGGAATTATGAATATTCAAATCAATTAAATTAAAATTATATATTAAGAGCTGGATATAATCGTATATGTGTATTTTTGTATTTAAATATTTAGCACACCTTATAAAACAACAAAAAATTTCTGTTGATTCAACGAAATTTATATTAGCATATATTATCTCCAACGGTCACTTAATTTTTTATACAACTCTCTTCTATTGTTATTTTCTGCAAACACTTTGCACTTTACGTGAACGAATTCAATATGTTAACACCTTGATGGATGCAAATTGACTGACTGCAAGACAGGTTTAAACTTATATCAGAAGCGGCTGCTCCTTTTATAAGTCATGAAGGACTTGTCAAAGGACAAAGATCATTCGAAAGAAGGGATATACTAATATGTATATACGACACGCGATCAATACCACAATAAGGATTCAAATGAGACCGGATTTCTTTCGAAAGGGGTTTTAATACGAATGACAATATCGTAAATTCCTTCAATTTTTTATTGTTAGCGTTAAGAAAGTTTAGATAGGTATGTAAACACTGTGCACAAAATCAGGTAACTATCACCAATGACTGTACGACCGTTTAATATGCGCGAACGATTCAAACTGACTAAGCTCTCGTTTACGTTTAGTATTTTAGACTTTTTCTTGCAGTTTTTATAAGTTGTTCAAGTCAAGCTTAAAACAAACTTATACACTATACAACAACACATGACTGTTCGATAGATTTGAACAATGAACGAACAAAAAGATATACATAAATAAAAATATCATGCTCAAACGGGGCGACAAAATAGACACAACGACACCGGTGAAATTCGCATGACAAAAATATGTGTGCAGGCAGAGATCAATTAAAATGATGTAGTGATTCATATAAGTATGGCTTAGCACAACACACAATACAGGGTGTTCCAAAAGTCATCGCCATGTGGAGAGTGGATGATCGGAATTATGGTCATAGAGTAGGAATAGAGTTGGAACTCCATACAAAATTAAAATCGGCTGAAAAACATTTTACCTTTGAGTGTGTACTGTAAGTAACGTGTACATACAGGAAGATACTGAATAGTCGAAGCCTTCCCCTTAGCATCATTTAAATCCATAAGAATGAATAGACTAACTAGCTTAACGATTCGATCTCTTTCTTAAATGTAAAAAAAATCTCCTCCTAAATAGTCCACCTCCACTCTCCCGCTACAGGCACACAAATTGACCGTTTTCAGTACTGGATCGAGATGGGTGGAGTCTCCATCTAAAACTGGAAATGCCCCGTGAACAAGCACTTCATATTTGTTTATTGAGGATGAAGATCATATTCGTTATATTAACGTATTATAGAAAATTATGTAAAAAACACAAACTATCAACATTTTTCTTCCTCAAGTGGATCTTCACGCAAGTGAACATAAAAAAAAATGCATGCAAAATGTCGTATTGTTCACGAAGTGGTCGTGTAAATTTTCGTCTACATTAGAGTTGCCGTGTAATATTATTTTCCTGACCACAAATGGATTGTCTTCAACACATAACATCAAATCATACTATTTTACGTACAATAAAACGATTATCGACAATTTAAGAACGCTTTTTTAAATAACAACCACTCTAAATAAAAAAATAATAATCTCAATTGAAATCTTTAAGATTATGCACACTACGCTATTGTACATACCGAAATGGTAACACCGAGCATCCATTGTTTTTAAACGAAAATGGCACCGGGGCGGGGTTTGTGTCATTTTCGTTTCGTTTTCGGTGTTACCATTTCAGTATGTACAATAGCGTAGTGCGCAAATTGTTAAAAATGTTAATTGAAAAGTGTTATTTAGAGTGGTAGTTATATAGAAAAACATTCTTAAATTGTGAATCGATTTATTGTACGTAAAGAAGTAAGATTTGATGTTATGTGTTGACGATAATCCATTTGCGGTCAGGTAATTGATATTACACGGCAACTCTAAATGTCGACGAAAATTTACACACTAATGCAATTCATTGAAAAAGTTAACGCACACGACTGCAATTAATGCTTTCGACCACGCATACACTTAAAGGTTAAACTTTATGACTCTCTGGAAAACAAAAATTAGCTATAGCTGTCTTTCTCAATACAATGGGCAGTTTAATGGAAATTCTATTCGTCTCACATTATTTATTTGTAGTGGTTTCCCTCTGGCAAAATTATTTTGTTCTAAGTTCCTGATCTATGTATATCTGATCTGTGTTATGGTAACGGTTTCAGAAATATTTTTCAAATTTTTCGTATTTTATGTATTTTTATAGTTTTATGATATTTATAGAAAATCTCAAAAAATACACAGACTCTCTCTAAAGCGCAGGAGTGTGCAACACTCTTAATTACGGCCAGGTTTTTTCCTGTGCACAACTGTTGGCGTGAACCTAGACTAGTGATTCCGAATCGATGCTCTGCACCCAAGTAACAATTTCATCCCTATAATACTTTGTAAAATACTCTCTCCTAACAATAATAGGGGCACTTTAAAGGGTCTAACCACTGAATAATAGTCCAATAATGGCATTTGGCGCCAATAGAGCCTTATTGTAGCACTAAATTATGCTTCAAAAAAGACGTACGTCATTTGAAAAAAAAGATAAACAAAATTTCCGCAGCTAGCATCGAACGCGTGCCTGTTCATTGCCCGTCCTACACGCTACCATTCAGCCAACCTCACATATAGTCAGCATTGCTCGTAAACACTACAATTCTTTTTGGGGCCTTTTTTCATACGAAAACATGAAAATAGCCCCAAATTATATGTTTCGGCCACTCTGAACATATTATAATACCTATGTAAGTTGTGAGTCGAAAATACAGAAAACTAAACAAATTGTCCAAGGGGGTGTCAGATTCTTCAGATTTCACAAAGGGGGCATGGACTGAAAAAGGTTGAGAACCACTTCTGTAGAGCAAACGATCCATGTATGTAGTCGTTTTTTTTTAGCAGAAATAGGCTCTTTTTTCAGAAAAGAATACAAAAAAAATTAACCATAACTCCAGCCCGGATTTTCGTGCAGTAAATATTTGGAAAAAGTGCAGTAAAAAACCCCAAAGGTTGCATAATTGTGCAATTTGCTTGTAAAAAGTAATTTTTTAGACTTTTAAAAGCTTAGGCCTCCATTAAACAGTCATATTTATATCATAATTTGTATGTCATATGTTAAGCCTACTCGATTAATTCAGTATAAATATTTAGACTCCGCAGTAAGCGAAATCAAGTATAGAAATATGACCAAATATGACTGTGTACTGGAGCCCTTAAACTTACGAGCTGTGAACATAGGAAAGACATACTTAAAGCTAGCTAGCTCTAAAAGAGAATAATTTTTATATAAAAAGTAGGAGACTTTCATCTTTCAATATTTTCGCCTCCAAAGATAAACTTCTCCCCATTAACGGCTCTCTTGATTGAGACCTGTGCGATGGACCAACATTAAATTTCTAGAACAATGGAATGCGCATACACTAAGAAAATGCCATCGAAAAGTGGCTCCAACATCTGGGAAAACTTTTTAAATATTTAGACCAGATTTTCAAATGTTACTAGTAGGCGAGTTGTTTAATGTTACTTTTCGAACTAAAACAGCACCCAGACGGGCTGCCAAATTTCAGCGGGAAAATGACGTGATCAATATTTCATTTTGGAAGTTTTCATGTGTTTGCATTAATGTTAGGTCATTTTATAATTTTGCAGTTTCACACAAAAAAAAAAAAAAAAAAAACAAAGAAAACATGCAAAATTGTCACTATGTATTCGACAAATGGTACGCACGCCGCGCCGTTGTGAACCGCATAATGCATAAATAAATTGGATATCTAAATTTGGCAGCGGGAACGATTGCTGCTAGTGTGAAAGCGATTACTTCTTCCAATTGGCGTCGCGAGCTACCAATTGGCAGCTCGTGTCGATTCCACAGACAGCTGAAACTGTCAAGTTTGACGGTTTAGATATTTAGACCAGTGAATGGTAGAATTTATCGAAATTAGACCGAAAAAGTTTACCCAGATGTTGGGAAAGGTTTTAATTGGTCTAAGCGTATTTCGAAGACTAAAAGTTCGATGGTGAACTACCAGTTAATAGACATGCTCTCCATACACAGCTGCAAAATTGTACGGGCGCTGAGCGCGAATCCAATCCAATATCATATCGCCTTGGAGCCGCAATCAGGTTTTCTCTAACATGTTCATGGACAGGTTTTTGGTGAAAATGTATAAAAATTCATATATCTCAGTGACCATTGAAAATCGGCCTAACATTTATGGCCTCATTTTATTGCATTTTGACCCTATTATAACGTGTTGCAGGGAATAGGTCGACTTAACCAATAACCCTGTATATAAATGATCAGGGTTGGTCCCTGAATCGAATAAGCCATGTCTGTCTGTTCGTGTGTCTGTCTGTTCGCACGGTAACTCCCGAAATAATGAAGCTAGCGGTTTGAATTTTGGTCAGATGTTTGCTTTGATAAAATCTTGAACGGTATTGAAATTGGGCCTAATCGGACCAAGGGTTCCCCTACCTCCCATACAAATTACCATTCCTTGATATTTTGATTCGGCCATAACTTTCGATAGAATATCGCTATATATCTCAGTGACCATTGAAAATCGGCCTAACATTTATGGCCTCATTTTATTGCATTTTGACCCTATTATAACGTGTTGCAGGGAATAGGTCGACTTAACCAATAACCCTGTATATAAATGATCAGGGTTGGTCCCTGCATCGAATAAGCCATGTCTGTCTGTCCGTGTGTCTGTCTGTTCGCACGGTAACTCCCGAAATAATGAAGCTAGCGGTTTGAATTTTGGTCAGATGTTTGCTTTGATAAAATCTTGAACGGTATTGAAATTGGGCCTAATCGGACCAAGGGTTCCCCTACCTCCCATACAAATTACCATTCCTTGATATTTTGATTCGGCCATAACTTTCGATACAATATCGCTATCAACTTGAAATTTGAATGTCTTATTCTGATATATAATTTGAGTTGATGGAAAGTGGAGTAGGTCCGACTATCCCTACCTCTACCTCTCCTACAAAGTTATATTCAGCCATATCTTTTGATAAAACGTCGCGAAAAACTTCAAATTAGTATCAAATGGTAAGATAACAATGCCATAAAAAAAAAATAAAAATAAAAAATGGCAAAAATCCTCATTTGTAAGGTTTAAGGCCCTCGCTAATTCCTGAGTATATCAGAGGCACACTTACTTAATTTTGCTTTCGGTACCATCCACAATCTTTTGAATCACTTATTACCCCAGGAAAATTGGCATTTCATTTCGGAAAAACTAGGGGAAAGCTGGATTTTTGCATGAGCCTTCCTTTCGAGGTCCTAAACAAGACCCTTAAAGTCCCCGTCCCTACAAGTGCTACAGAGGGTCCAAGACCCTCGAAAACAGGTTTTTCTGAATATTTCGATAACGGTAGCATTTACAAAAAAGTGATAAATGGCAAATTTAAAGCTCTTGTCCTTTCTCAATAAGCGATGCAAAGACCGAATACTTTCGGGCACTCCTAACGGCGCCAGGAGGTCTAGCGGTATTTTTAATAAGGTTTCACTAAAATCTCTATAACGGTAACTCGTACTAAAAACTTTTATATGGAACATTTTGAGCCTATAGGGTTTTAAAGAAAGTGGCCAAATTTCATATCAATATGTACAGCCTTAAGGGCGCTATTGGGGGCTCAAACATAAAAAAAAACGTGTTTTTGGGGTTTTTAGTAAATGGCGGTAAGATGAGGGAGTGCGCTCTAAGGTGTTCTAGTAGAAATTTGTAGCTTCTGTGGCTGTTAGTAAGACGCCAAAAGTTTCCAAAGATGGGAGCCCCTCTAACGAAGTTATGAGGGTCCAAACATTCAGTTAAGCAGTTTTGGGGAATATGTCTATAACGGTAACGTGCACCGAAAACTGTTATACGGCAAATTTGTAGCTTATATAACGCTTAAATATCTGAATTTCAGATTGATACGTGCAATACTAAGGGCGCTATGGGGGCCTGAACCGTACAATAACGGTGTTTTTTCGTCATTTTCGTGGATTTCTTCATAACGGGAACGCATTCAGGTGGGAAGCCTGTAACAATTTGTTGCTTCTGTAACGTCAACTTAAAATGTCAAAACAGCTTATCTATGCGGGCACCCCTAATGAAGCTCTGAGGGGTCAAAACTAAACAACTAACTCAACAGGAAATCCACCTGAGATAAATTTGTAGCTCCTGTGGCTGTTACACTGAGAAAAAAAATCCTGTAAATTCAAAAAATACGCATATGATTCAAAGAGATTCAAATATGATTTTGCTTCATATTTGTTTCCCTTTGAATCATTGTATAATCCCTTTATTTCAAACGGATTTCCCTTTGAACTAATAAGATATTCCTTTTGAAAGTCTATCTATAATCACTTTAAATTAAAGTGATACAGTGTCAATTTAATCAGGCCACAACCATAAATCAAAAAGATTTCCTTTTAATTTAAAAGGATGGACTCTTTGTTTTAAATGCATGAACCCAAAAGAATACTTTAAATTATACCAAAAGGAGTAATTTTCACAGGGTATTCTTTCCCTGTGAAAATTACTCATAAATGAGTTTTGTATAACTGAACTCGCTATAGGTTTTGGCGACATTTCATTTACCTCTTTACGCTCTAAAATGCCTAATAAATTACCTGCCTACAGTGGGATTCAATCCCGCGATCCTATGATTTGAAGACTAACGCCTATACCTACTACACCACACAGACTATACGGGACGACGTTTCTAATTTACACGATACATTGTGACATCGCTCTACCACACTGCCGACCAACTGCGAGTGTAAACAAAAAAAACCTATTGAAAATTTGGATTTAAAGGATTTCCCATTAATTTAAAAAGGTTTCCTATTGAAAATTTGGATTTAAAGGGTTTCCCATTCATTTAAAATGATTTCCTATTGAAAATTTGGATTTAAAGGATTTCCCATTAATTTAAAAAGAATGAATTTGAATTGAAGCGATATATATTTAAAAGGAAAGGATTATATTTAATAGGAATGTAACTCGATTTCAAAAGGATATCGAGTTAATTTTAAGGGACGTTATTTTTCTCGGTGTACTAAGACGCCAAAAGTCCCCAAAGATGATAGCCCCTCTAACGAAGTTATGAGGGTCCAAACATTCAATTAAGCAGTTTTTGGGGAATATCTCTATAACGGTAACGTGCACCGTAAACTATTATATGGAAAATTTGTAGGTTATACGTCGCTTAATTAAATATCTTAATTTCAGATTCATGCGTAAAAACTTCAAATTCGCCATATAACAGTTTTCGGTGCACATTACCGTTATAGAGATATTCACTAAAAACTGCTTATTTGAATGTTTGGACCCTCATAACTTCCCTAGGGGGGCTCCCATCGTTGGGGATGGGTTCCCTCTAGAGGTTCCTGTTATCAAAAAATTGCCCAGAAACGGTTTTTTGTTTAGTTTTGACCCCTCATAGCCTTCTTTGGGGTGCCCGTATAGATGAGTTGTTTTGTCATTTTAAGTTTACGTTACAGAAGCAACAAATTGGTTCAGGCTTCGCAGCCGAATGCGTTCCCGTTATGAAGAAATCCACGAAAATAACGGAAAAATACAGTTATTGTACGGTTCAGACCCCTATAGCGCCCTTAGTATTGAACTCATCAATCTGAAATTCAGATATTTAATTGAGCGATATATAAGCTACAAATTTGCAGTATAACAGTTTTCGGTGCACGTTACCGTTATAGAGATATTCCCCAAAACTGCTTAATTGAATTTTTGAACCCTCATAACTTCTTTGGGGACTTTTGGCGTCTTACTAACAGCCACAAAAGCTACAAATTTCTACTAGAACACCTTAGAGTGCACTCCCTCGTCTTAGCACCATTTACGAAAAACTCCAAAAACACGTTTTTTTTTTAGGTTTGAGCCCCATAGCACACTTAAGGCTGCACATATTGATATGAAATTTGGCCACTTTCTCCAAAACCATATAGGCTACAAATTTTAGTGAAACCTTGTTAAAAATCCCGTTAGACCTCCTGGCGACGGTAGGAGTGCCCGAAAGTATTCGGTCTTTGCATCATTTATTGAGAAAGCGCAAGAGCTTCAAATTTCCCATATATCACTTTTTTTGTATATGCTACCGTTATCGAAATATTCAGAAAAATCTGTTTGCAAGGGTCTTTAACCCTCTGTAGCACCGCTAGCGGCACTCGTAGAAGGGATATTTTGGGTCTTACTTAGGACCTCGAAAGGAAGGCTTATGCAAAAATCCAGGTTTCCCCTAATTTTTCCGAAGTTTGGCCAAATTTTTGTTCAAATTTCCTGGCGTATTATACTCATTATAGTATGATTAATTGCAACGAAAGCACTAAACAAGGGCTCCTGATTACCTATCTTTCTACAGAAATGCCAAAATATTTATTAATTGATCCTTTTTTATTATTTTTTAGTGTATTTAAGGTCCTAATCGTGAATTGAACCTTGTATCTTAGCAATAAAATAGCATTTTAGGGGAATTCCCTTTATGATACGAAAAATTTATAGTTCGAAATATCAAGAAAACGGGACGAGTGTCGGCAACAAACTGACTGCATTTTTGTAATCAGTGTACCCGTTTTACTTTAGAAACGGTCCAAAAGATAAGTCAATAGAAAAAAATTGCTAAATTGTTCAGTCTTCAACAAAAAGGTTAAAGGTATACCTACTAAACTTCAGTCTTCTTACCTATTTTTTTTTTTGCTAATATTATTCTCTAGTATATATTTCCATTTCGCGGAGTTTAAGGAGTAAAAGCAATTAACACGAATTTTGGTATTCTTTGATGCTTCTCAGTCAAAGAGGGCTGCGGATATGCCCAATTTTCAAAATATCATGGGCCACGTATAAGAAAATGGTTACAAATTACTACGATGAAATTCCATTTACTCGAAACATTTTTCAAAATTCACCCAAAAGTCAGGGTCAGTTTTTTTTTCAATTTTTTGACATTTTTCTAAAATTTGGTCAATTTTTAAATTTTTTCAAAAAAACAGTAAGTTTTTAAATTTTTCGTATTTTTTTCAAAAAAGGGACATTTTTTGAATTGAAATTTTTCCAAAAAGAATGCAATTTTCCAAAAATAAATTTCAATTTAGCAATTTTTCAAAAAAAGGGCAACTTGTATGCACACTCCAGCGAGTTGCGGCACACAGAGTGCATTTCGAGCCGGTTTCGAGCTAGTATTACTCGAAATGCACTCTGTGTGCCGCAACTCGCTGGAGTATGTATACTTGTGCTGTGCTGTCCCACTGCCACTATGGACAAACTGGACGGTGGATAACTCAAATCATTTTTTGAGCATGCTACATCCACCGTCCAACAGCCATGTTTTTGTTGCTTTCGTTTGAAAGGGCAAATTTTGGAAAACATTTTCAAAAACAGTTTCAAGTTTCTCTTTTTTTTCTATTTAAAAAATGTAATTTTAACAATTTTTTTCAATTGCTTAAGAAACAGGGTCAATTTTTCCAAAATTTTTCATAAACAGAGGATCAAGGAACCGATGTAGAGCATGCTGCGGCGCACAGTAGGTATGTTGAAAATTGTAGATACATACCTAGCTGTTAGTTACTTGAAGTTACGAATTTGATAATAACAAGCAGAGAATAGTTGGAATTGTGAATAATAAATTTTCATAAAACCCAGTGGAAAAAAATTATAAATGACGATAATGTTTAGAGTAAGACGTTAAGTTCTTTATTTTTCTAAAGAAAAAAACTCAATGCCAAGAGTACTATTTTCAGATCTACTGTGAAAACTAAGCAAACACTGCGGTTTCCGCTTTACACATACTTAAATTTTATTTTCTGAAGTGAGAAACCTGTCCAAAGCCTGAGAAGCCATGAAATGTTTTTTTTTTCGTAACCGTCCCCGGCTGAACGTAGACTTGTGTGACACCCTGTATACTTACGTACGAATAGAGACATTATATTTTTTAAATGTATCTACGAGTACATATAATTATTTATCTATATACAAACATCTTGCAATAATAGAAGAGTGGAATTTGCCAGAGATACTTTTATGGAATGCCAACTCAATGTGTAGGAGTGTAGCGTGCACTCGTGGTTCTCTATACAGAATAATAAGATGCTTAAGAAAAAAAGCCGCATCATTTGATGACAATAAAAAAGTCGGGTGACTTGAAAAATAAATTATACTCAATTTGTGAAATGGCATTTAAAGGAGGAATCAGAAGACTTAACATTTAGTAGGTATGTAATAGAAATGTGTGCGCTTCTAAATGATCATGACTTGCAAATGCAGTATGTCTTTGTATCACTGACCCTTCAAAGAAAAGCGAGTGATATCAACATTCCTAATTCCATAAAATATATAAAGCTTAACTTATTTATGTACATACATTATACTTAATTTAATAATTAATTCTAACTAATTTATCATTCAACCGATGACTCAGACGTTTGTGTCGAGACTCGACGATTCTTGGCAAGGTACAGCCTAGAAAAAAAGGAAATGTGGTGCTTTCAACATTATGCACTCCATCCAACTAGTGACGGATTTACACATTTGCCGGTAGTAGGCTGTTGACATTTTGCCGCCCCTACCAAGCTCTACGAGAGGGGTGTCAAGCTCAAAACCTGGTCTGGGCCAAAAAATTTCACTGTCTTTTAATTTGAGCGGGGCGCAGGATCAAAAATACGGAAACGTCTACAAAAATTTACGAGTATTTTACAAATTTGATTACACAAATATTTCTTTTAAAATATGGCTATAAATCTCAGTCACTAACAACCTCGGGATCCTTGAAAAATGAAATTTTTCGACAAAGTACTTCAATCGAATTAAAAAATTTTAAACAAGAACATATTATGAGCCACATATTTTACAAGTTTTTGTAAATTTTTAGACTTGCGCTCAACATTCCATTTCTTTCATTGTGACGCATTTTTGCTGATGATTTTGAGTTTTTTTTATTGGGTCGAATACAGAACAGAACAGCTCACCTCCCATACAAATTTTACAAACATATTGACAAGAACAACTCCAACTGCAACGACAAAACTTCAAATCTGAAACTACTTGAAATTTGGCATAAACCGTTTTTTTCAATTTCAAATACTTTTCTATCAACGTCACTTCTAAAATACAGTTTAAAATTTCATGTTCTGTAGGTGTGTTTTTTTGGTTATCCCGTGTAGGTTTGGGTAACGGAACTCCATATAAAAAAATGCCAGCTGATCCACCTGTCATTTTTTTATATGAAGTTTCGTTACCCAAACCTACACGGGATAACCAAAAAAACACACCTTTTGTTTGATCCAGTCACAAGATAATGCAGGGAACAAATGCTTAAGGCGATGCCCTGTATTGTGAAACGCCCTTACCAAATATTAGATTCACTATTTTTCCGGTTTGGATAAAGTTATATTAATGAAAATTTGCAAACATGTTCCTCATGTCATTTGCTAAGAACCCTCATCAAAATTTTCATATTTACAGACTTAAGAGGGGCTACACACGCGAAAATTGAAATTTCACAAATTTACTGTTATTTACTTTTTCTTAGCAAATGTAAACAGACTTAGTATTTAACGTGTATCAGCTCATATTAACTTTGTGTAAAGTTTCATATCGGTATCCCCATAACTGTTTAGAAAAACCGAGGTGATATCGTAAGCTTAAGTTCAAACGCCCATAACTTCGTTACCGTTACTTTAAACTGGAAAAAAGTAACAGATATAAATCACATCAAGGGACTCGATGAGTGCGAGTCCTTTGATTTGATTATCCTGGATTATCCATACGTCCATCTCCGATAAGAAATATAAAAGTCACCTCTTCGGAACACCCTGTTACCATTCTACACATTCCCACCAAATTTTAAGTGAACTGGAGGACGGACAGACGGACGGACCAAATCGATTTCATACGGGTTTTTCGAAAAAAAATTCTAAAAAACCCTACAAAAGAGCTTTTTGTGAATTTTAGCCTGCACGGAAGTTATAAGAGGCCTTTTCGCTTTTCGTCTTTAAAGTAGGTACTAACATCGTGAAATCGAATTTGCTTGGTGGTACTCACTTCACATGAAAGTCTCCACACCGGTTTTTGACATTTCGCCAGCGAAAATAGTGCAGTTGCACTTGATTTCACAGTGAAAAGGTGTAATTGACAATCAATCAGACCACGAGTGCACCATTGCGGTGAACTCAGTACATACCTTTAAGGTAAGTACTGCGTTCACCAAGCGAAAAACTTGCATTTATGTCTCCCGTGAAAAATGTGCCGTGAAAATTTTGCCTTTTATTCAATCAATTTAAGAGAAATGTGCACTCGCGGACTGATTGGTGGCTGATGACACTTTTTCCCTGTGAAATAAAGTGCAACTGCATTATTTTCGCTGGCGAAATGTCAAAAACCGATGTGGAGACTTTCATGTGAAGTAAGTACCACCAAGCGAAATCGGTTTCACGACCATCATAATTTTGACAGTATTTGCATGGATTTCACGTGAACTGACGATGTTAGTACCTACTCTTAATAATAATAAATCCTTTCGTTGTTTGAAGCTCTGAGATAACGGTGACAAATAGTTGTTCACTTGTGTGTCTCACTGAGGTACAAACACACTTCACGAGAAGAATAAGTGTTATATGGCATGGCGCTAAAAATTTTTATTTGCCCTAGACTCCAGCCTACTCAGCCAACTGGTAAATCCGCCACTGACTCCAACAGCTATAATTGGCTGATTCGACGCACTATCTCCCGTAAGGGGTTACCATAGGGGTCGTTCAATCAGTTTGGGTCCACCATGCGTCCATTGCGCTGAAGTTCTTTTTAACCATATGTTTTCTATTTTCACCATTTATCAATGAATGAGCTTCGGTGCATCTCCTAAGATGCCTTCTCTGCTGCATCACATCTCAAACCTTGAAGATGTACACTGCCTGTCATAACTATAGCCGCACCATAAGACAGACTGATCCTTGGAAATTGAAAGAGAGCACAGTTATTCCACATATTATATACTTAGGGGATATTAAACACAAATAATTCCACAAAAAAATTCTTTTTATTTCAAACCGTTATTCTTCTATAAAGGAATGTCTAAATTTCCAGTCCGTCATACATAACTATAGCCGCACTTGAAATCAGTATGGTGAAAACTGTTTAAAGAGCCGAAATTGAGGAAATTAATAACGGGAAATTTTTTTTAAATAACATCGACCTGAGTAATTATTTTGTTTATTTCTCAGTGAATCATTATAACGGTTTTTCATGATTTTTGCTTGTTGATGTCTCAGTATCGATAACCGTTTCTTTTACATAGAAAACTCTTTGAAATTGTATCTATTTTATGAATTTCACGTAATAATGTTTCCTAAAGATTTCCTGTCTAATTTTGATGAAAGAGGGGCCACCTCCGTAATATGGGTTGGATACGATATCCCCAGTCACAAAATCCCCAAACCAAAATCCCCAAATCAAAATCCCCGTAATCAAAATCCCCGAAATTAAAATCCCCGAAATCAAAATCCCCGAAATCAAAATCCCCGAAATCAAAATACCCAAAACCAAAATCCCCAAACGAAATTCCCCATTCCCCATTTGAGGTGTGATCTAAGAACGCGCGCGCGTTCTAAGATCACACCTCAAATAGATATGGTAAATGATAGATGTTAAATGGCAGATGATAAATGGTAGATGGTAGGTGGTTAATGGTAGACGGATGGTAGCTGGTTGATGGCAGATGGTAAATGGTAGATTGTAAATTGCAAATGGTGGATGGTAAATGGCAAATAGTAGATGGTAAATGGTAGGTGATTTAGACTATTGTAATTGTAATAGTCCTACTATGCAATAAAAAAATCACCGTCGTGGACTGATATATGTATATGCTAATCAACGGCAAACTTTTTGAAGTGACACAGAACAAAATCAGATAATGTGCAGGCGAATCGGTTCCAACAATAAGCCAACCAAGTTTTCCGCGAATATTCGTTCGGATGAGGACATGTCTCGACGATGTTAAAGAAAACCTAATATGTTTAGAACGATATATGCAAACGTTTATTCAATATAATGTACTCGAACATTTTGTTTGTGCTAATCAAAAAAAAGTTAGTATCGATTTACGACCCTCCTAGTGCCATTTACCATCTACCATTTAACACCTTCCATCTACCATCAACAATTTACAGTCTTTCATCAACCATCAACAATTTACAGTCTTTCATCAACGATTTACCATCTACCAGCCATCTACCATTTTTTACTACCATTTACCAGCATATTTCGGGTGCTTGGGGATTTTGTATATGGGTATTATGATTATGGGGATTTTGTAAATGGGTATTATGATTATGGGGATTTTGAATATGGGGATTTTGATTTTGGGGATTTTTCTACGTTTGGGGATTTTGTGATTGGGGATTTCGTATGGTTCCCCCGTAATATTTGTTTCAGGGGAACCTTTTTGAAGTGCAATGATTGGCGAGAGACGATGCAATCTCTTGTTAGAAAATCCGTTATGTGCCATGTCTTGTGTATAAAAACGAAAACAGTTTATCGTTAGGATATTCCAGAGACGTTTTTATTATATTAGAGGTTGTTGCATCAACTTTTAAACACATAAACAACCCTGCTTAACACTATTAAGGAACTAGGTCCAAAATTTGTATTGAGATCTATGAAAATCCGGCAAGTGCGCATTCAATGTATTGGACAGGATAGTCTACCTATAGAATATTTGATTTCGTCACTTCCAGCATAGGAAAAACTTCATAGGATTGCCCTGACGATAAACTGCTTCCATTTTATACAGGAGATAGGACAGATAACGGATTTTAAAGCAAGATATTGCATCATCTCTCACCAGTCGTAGTACTTAAAGTTGGTTGCAATGTTTCAAATGTTGGAGAGGAACCTCCTATTGATCTAAATTAGACAGAAAACCTTCAAGAGACATTATTAAGAAACAACACAAGTTCGGAGAGTTTTGTATGTAAAAGCAGCGGTTATCTATGCTAACAACCTAATAACCCTAAAACTCGAAAAAACTGTTAAAATGATTTCGTGAAACATAAACAATCTCTCAGAGTCTATTTATTCGAAGAGGATCTCTCCCGTTATTAATTTCTTCAATCTCTACTTTTTAATCACTTTTAATCACACAGTAAAAAGTTTATTGAATTTCCCACACAAAGTGTAGTAAAAATTACTACAAAAAAAAGCTAAAAAAAAATTTGAAATTTAATCTTACACATTTCTCTAGCAAAAGGTTAAAATAAATGAAAACTATTAAATTTTAAATAAAATATTGTGAAATCACATTGCTACTGTAATTTTACCAACAAAAAATGTAAAATTAAATCAAGTGATTTGTGATTTTTCATCATTTAATGTAAAATTAAATCAAATGAATGTAATTTTTCATCATTTTCATTTTTACATTTCGTAAATCTTGTCGATAGTATTCTGCTACGCTGTGTGGCGCACTTGGTTGAGTCGCCACTCTACGATGCTAGTAATCTAGAGGTCCGTAGATCGAATCTCGGCGTGGTCCAAAATTTTCGAACATGTGAGGATAGGAAATATATAGTGCTTGCAACATTATATACACTCCGAAATTATATGCATTGTAACGTTGACTCGAAATTGCCTATAAACGGCTGAGTTAACGTTAAGTTAATTTTAAATAAAAAATTTAATTTTACACATGGGTATGCGACTTGTTTCCCTCTATGAATTTAAAATTAAATCTTTGTTGGAAATGGGTTAAATATATTGATGTAATTTTAAATGCGTGTTGTAAATTTACAACTCTGAAAGTTGGCAACCAATTGCCTACTCTGAAAGCTGTAAAAATTTAAAACCGTGCAGTTTTTGCTTTAATAATTCCAAGTGCGGCTATAGCTATGACAGACCAAAATTTAGTTTTTTCTTTATAGAGGAATAATAACGGTCTGAAATAGAAGAAGACTTTTTGTGAAATTATTTGTGTTTGAAGTGTCCCTTTTCTTTATAGTATGTGGAATAACTGTGCTCTCTTTAAATTTCCAAGGATCAGTCCGTCTTATGGTGCGGCTATTGTTATGACAGGCAGTGTATGTACATACATAGTACAATGTTTAGCTAGCGTTTGTGACGAAGTTTTTGAAACCAATTTCGGTGCTTGTGCTCATCTATTCCAATAAACCAAAAATTGTACACAAGTACCATTTATCTGAAAACATAAAAACAACCTCCACAGGTTTATAAAATCGCTTTACTGTTTACTGACCTCAGATACGTATGCACATGCTTTATGGACTGTTTTGATTTTACATACTTTTGTTGGCATGCAGCATGCAGTGTTGTGTTGACTGTTGACAGAGGTTTTTGAGCTCACAAGTTCAAAACCATTGCTTAGTTAGAGTGGTCAACATCGATGGGTGGTTTTATGTACGCAATGATGAAAGTCCGCTTTAGTCGCAGTTTTTGTTTTGTATTTATTTTAAAATGCACGAAGTAATTGATTTTTGCGGTACGACACATTTTTGTTGTTGTTATTGCGATAAACATTTAAGTGATGCCCACACCGGCGCGTCAGCGAATGTTCGCGGCGATTTTTTCCGCGGCGTCAAAATTGTAACACACTGCGTTGTATGGAGATGCCCACACCAACGCGAATATTCGCTAGTTTTGCAGTATTTTTCCCGGTTTGAATATTTGCTACCTAATGTCATTTTAATCAAATAATTTATTTGACAGGTGCAGTGTAGTACAACTTGATGTTGGTGTACCCGAAAAAGATGTAGATTTGGACTGAGTTGTTTAGGTATTGACCGAGCATTTAAGTTTTGAATGTTTTATGGTATCTGTGGATGAGTAAAAGAAGTAACATTTTTGGAAACATGAATTCCAAGGAAGGTTTTTACTCGTTGTTGTTACACAAATAAATTGCCCTATTGTGGCAAGTCCCGCGACACCCCGATCGTATCGCTCGGCCGAAGAAATGCAGAGATTTCTACGATTTTCCAAAGCGCATAGTACGAAATTGATCTTGAAATTGCTGTGACCGACATCTAGGTTGACAACTAACAAAAGCATACATTTTGTGAATTATTGTACTTATCTCGGTTATCCCCTTGTGAGCTGCGCAGGAAAGATGCTCCGACGCCTCCTTAGAGAATTTTGTTGCAAGTCCAGCGAAACCTTGATCGTTTCGCTGGACTGAAGGATTCCAAAGATATCGACGGATTATCGAAGTATAGTACGAAGCCGATTGTGAGATTGCTATATGGCCATCATCCAGGTTGACGGTTATCTCTAACCACCCTGTGCACTGACCGAAAAAAAAGAGGATCGGATGACCCTTTCGGCATTTTATGGTGAGTCTAACGCCACCTCGGTCGTTCTGCCACACCAAAGGATTGCAGAGATATCGACGGATTTCCGAAAGAATACAAGGTCAATCGTTTCATTTATGAATAGTATACGCTAGGAAATGAGAATCCTGGTGGTTCGGTGCTTGCGTTTGTCCCTAAGTAGTTGCATACAAGCTTGAATATTCTATTAAATTGAATGTTTACTTTGCATAGTTACGCTATATTTTGCTTGGTTACGCCAAGGAATCACGTAAGGATTCGACTAAAAGCTATTATGCAATTTCATACGATGGCGTAACCAAGCAAAATATGGCGTAACTATGCAAAGTAAACATTCAATTCAATAAAATATTCAAGCTTGTATTTAACTCCGCATTTTGCATAACCATGCTAAGTAAACCGTTACATATATTCAATTCAAAACAGCCACAAAACAATGAACAATGTTCAAGCTTATTGTGTCTTATCTATACGATAAGACTAACCCATTCGACGGGCACAAGATAAGATGTAAGAGTTTTCGGGTACGCGATAGTCAATTCAAACAATCAAATCGAACACTGCCGCAACTTTTTTTGGGGTACCGTATAACAAGGTTGCACTGCACTGCATATTTCCATCAATTTGCGCATGTCAATGATTTTATCATTAGAATAAGTATAGACATGGAGAGGTAAAATGTCGAATTTCACGTTGATTTCTTCCGCTTACGCTTTTACATAATAAGTAAAGATGCCGCGACACTTTGATATAGTGCACGAAAATTGCAGCAAGATTATAAATGTTAAAATAATTGTATTTGGCCAGTTCTTGCAGTTATTCTCTATATGTCTAAATCCCTTCCTTACATAAATCGAATACCTTTTCTAAGGCAACTACATGATATCAGCTGTGAGTGACAGTACCTAGCGAATTATTCGCGCCGCGCCGGTGTGGGCACCAAAAAATGGGCCGCGAATCCGCGCCGGAAAATTTGTGACGCGTTGGTCTGGGCATCACTTTAAACTACATAAATGCGTGAATGAAATTTTCGATTGGCGATTTTCGGTGAAAGATAAGTGGTTGATAGTGTGATTAGATCACATAATGTGACATCGAATTAGAAACACTGGGACAATAAATAAGAAAAATTAGATTAGAAAAAAAAATATGTTCAATTGTCACTTATCCATAATGGAGACTTTGATCGATTTCTAAGGATTCTTATTAAATATCCACAAATTATGCATGTCATGCAAATTGATTCGTATGAAGGACTTTTTTTCTGACGGCTTCGATTTACGTATGTATAGGTAATACATATGATTATAAGGACAAAAAATATTCACAAAGTTATTTTGTCGTATGAAATTTTACGCACAAAAAAAAACGAAGAGTATGTCATACACATCATAAAAAAACTGTTCACAAAAGATAGCCTTGACAATGATCGCATTCCAAAGAATCTTTTATCCCTGCCTCATATCTATTCTACAAACGTGATTGTGCATAATTATCCAAACAATTTAATATTAGGTGTGTTTTTTTGGTTATCCCGTGCAGGTTTGGCTTCATATAAAAAAAATGACAGGTGCGTCAGCTGTCATTTTTTTTATATGGAGTTTCGTTACCCAAACCTGCACGGGATAACCAAAAAAACACACCTATTAAAAAAAACACCATAGCGTACATTATAAACATGTAATCGGATATTGCGTAATGTTCAAATGTCATACATTCATACACATACAAGACCTTGAAAAATGCAATTCTTCTCCTTTCAGAATGCAATATACTCTTTCGTTTTGTTTGTTTTTTTTTTCATTTAAGAAAATTTTCTTCAATATGGTGCGCTTGAATGATGAATGTATTCAGGATTCAATTAAATATGCATAAGTCATTGGAAACCTTGCGTCACGTTGACGACATATACATACATATTTATGTATACAAACTCAAAGAACAAATGGAACAACACACGTTTGTCCACGTGAAGCGAGGATCAAACCGGATTAGCTTTAAAATGTGTGCGCAATAAAATATTTCTTAGAAGCGCCACAGACCCTCCGGTCGATCGGCCAAATTTTTTTATTGCCAGATAAATCGGAGGGTGTATGGGACCATCGGATTCAACTTTTTGATTTGACGTGTGGAACCTAGGTACATATTGCCAATGCAATTTTCCATACAAGCTATGATGACAATCATGTCTTCTCAGTTGCTGATTGTTTGACATAAACCTGTGGCTACGTCATCTAGATATACAAGCCGGATTGTAACGTGACTAGAATGAATCTGTCACTGGCAACGCCATCTAGATATATCATAGCCGCAACTCAGCTGTACAATGCCGTCATAGTTTAGCTCTTAAATTTATGGCGGATGAGAAAAAACAACAAAAACAAGCATATGACGTAATGAAAAGCAAAAACAAAACAGTGCAACTTTGGCGAACATAACCAAAATTTATGAGCTGCTTTTGACGTCTACCAACGTCTGCATTGCGGCCTTAATATATATAGACGGCATTCTCACTGGTCATGCACCAAAAGGACTGCCATAATTTAGGCTCAATACCATAAGTCACGCCATTACAGTCCACAATCTAAAAATCAGTGGTGATGGTGACAGCCACCTGTCGTTTCTCAACAAAAGGGTCGTTTTATTGCGTTTATCCCGTGCAGGTTTGGGTAAAACTTCATATAAAAAAAAATGACCCTTACCCAGGTAAAGTTCACGCGTGCAACTACCCTACACGGGATAGAGCTCAAATGTAGATGGCGGACGCATAGGGGAAATATGAGGGAATTTGTTTTTTCAAACCAAATGTGAGAGTTTTTCTAATCACGAGTAAAGATTTTGCAAAGAAATAATCATCTTTTGAGATAAAATCCACCACATCTAAAAAATAAGCCGACGAAGGTGAGTCAAAGATGCGCAAAAACTGTCAAATCTCAGCTGTTTGGTCTTAACCAGGATGTTACCCGCGATCGTTTTTTTCGAGTCAGATTTACCCCCGATGCGAAAAAAACGTCGCTAAAGTTTCCCCCAACAATTGAATATGAAATGAATGAAAGCTAAATTGTCATATTGAGGGTATACTATTTTAGCATTTTCGCAGCGAAAACACACTAAAACAAAACCTAGCCTTTGTTTCGTCAAGAACGTGCGAGACATTTAAATTTTTTGGTTTAGAAGCACTGGCGTTTTTGGCCTTAGAAATGCCAACTGATCAAGGAACGCAATTGTGGAGTAGGTGGAACAAAAATTTCTGCATTGCGGCCTGTCTATCCAGATGGCAGTGCCGTTCTTCATGCTGTGGCTGTGGAGGTCATTCTCTATCAAAAGTAGCAATGGATGTCCATCTGCCATCGCCAAAAATGGTATAATTTTCGCTATTTTTTGTTGTGTCTTGTGGACCGCAAGACTGTCAATTTCAGATTGCCCGATAAAGTGCCTAATGTATGTGCTGTACGGGCGGCCGATCGATTGTGGCCAATCGATTGCCGAATCAATCGGCCGAGAAATCGTGAGGTTTGTGGCGCCCTTTAAGCCATTCAAAAAGATCGGGTCAAGGTAGAACAATGGATACTATATTCCATTATAAAGAAAGGATGAATGGACATTGAAAAGTGCTACGCATTTAATAATTTACCTTGAACTTGATATTATGACAGAAATAAAATAAATATATATAGGGTGTCCTAAAAGTGCACTTCTAGCCGGGAAAGAATGCAAAAACATAAGATGATGATAAAAAAAAAAACGAAACCGAGACTAATTTCGGGCGAGGCCCTCGGGTTAAAAGTTTTTTTCGGGCGTACCTTCGACTTGTATTTGATCGCCTGCATTCTTTTCCTTCTGTCTTCACAAAAGTTTCGTTGCGTGGGAAAAACACTAATTGTGTGGGGTTTAGTTGGAATAAGTGGGCAAATAAAAATATTTCATCAAAAAATTTTATTGGGGAGCATGGCCCCATAGTACGATTACATTTTTTTGAGCTTTTTAGTTGCTTTGATAAAGACACATTAATTCAAGGTTTTGTCAAATTGGCGTAAAAAATGTTTGTTAGAAGAAAGAACCAGAAAATGCCACTGAAGCTGAAGAGCAAGTTGTACAAAACGGTTGTACATCCCGCCCTCATGTATGGATCAGAATGCTGGACCATGAATGAAGGTTACGCGAAACAAATGACAACGACTGAAATGAAAATGTTACGCATGTCAGTTGGTGGAACGAAAAGGGACCACATCAAGAGTAGCTACATCCGAGGCAGCTTGTCCCTAGACCAACCAATCACCGAAAAGCTCGAAGACTGTCGGTCTTGTGTTATCAATAGGAACACATTTGTGTGAAATTTGGTTGAAATTGGTACACAAATAAAAAAAATTCTTAGAAGAACCTAATTTGGGTAGTTAGGTTTATATGGCAGCCCCATGAACCCATTGTCCGATTTTACCGATTCAAACATACAAACTGCCTGCAGCAAAAAGAAGCATTTGTGCAAAATGTCAGCTTTATAGCTTTTAAATTGGCCGAGTAAAACGCGTCGCAACAGACAGACAGACGGACATCGCCCAATCGACTCCCCAAGTCATGCTGATCATATATGTACAGGGTGTCCCGCAACCGGTGGTACATAGGATAATGGGAGATAGTACAGCTCATTTGAGGACAATAAATGTTCTACACGACCCCTCTATCTTTAACCGTTAGAAAGTTATAGCATTTTTTGATAAAAGTGTCAGAAACCCCGACTTGCCGAGCAAAATCACTATTTGCCACGCTCCCAAATATTGGATCCGAAATTTGACTTCACTTTCTGAAACTGCACAAAATTCTACATAAAATAACGGTTTTGCCAATTAAATTATTTAAAAACCTACCCAGATACAACCACTCAAACTTTAAAGAAATTTGGAAATTGATATTTTCTTGTAAATTCAAATTGCAAAATCGTAACGGTACTTTGAACTGACAAATGTGCAAAGTTTACAAAAGTTGCATCATTATGTCAGCTTTCGAACGACATATAAAAAATAGGGTCTTAAGGACTGAAAAATTGAAAATATTACGTGTTTAACAGAAAAAAACATGGTCTCAAGAGAAATTCAAAGTATATATTTTATTAAGGAAACAATATTTTTTTTATAAAAACTAAAAAGAAAGATTATTGAGAATAGGAACTTTTATATTATAAATGCTGTTCAAAGTGTCCTCCTCCATATCGGACACAAATTCGGCACCTTCTACCAACAGAAGAGACCGCCTTAAGCATCTCTTCCCTTTTTTCGCGCAAATTATTGCAAGCCATTTTAATTTTTTGCAAAAGATAATCCCGGGACACTATTGGCTCATCGTAAACTTCATTTTTGAGTCTACCCCATACATGGAAATCAAGCGGCGTTAAGTCGGGACTTCTAGGAGGCCAAGCGACAGGCCCGTATCGTCCAATCCATTTTTCATGGAACTCACTATTCAAAAATTCCGTAACAATTCTTCCGCTGTGAGCCGGACATCCGTCCATTTGCCACCATATTTCTGATAATCTAGCTAATGGAATTTCATCTACGACCTTCGGCACGACTTCTGTTTCGAGAATCTGGTGGAACGCGGATGAATTGAGTCTTTGAGGAAGAATAATTTCAGGTAGTAGTTCATCTCCAAGAACACCGATCCAGATATTTGCACTAAACTCGTGCTGGTATCTCGAAGTACGAGTTTCGCGGGGGTTCTGATGAGACCAGAAATGGGTGTTGCGGGTATTGAATACACCACTCCGAGTAAAAGTAGCCTCATCTGTCCATATTATTTTTCTTTGGAAGTGCCGATCCGCTGCCAATCTTTGTATGAACCAACTACAGAAAGTCCTTCTTCTTTCAAAGTCGGAAGGCAGTAGATCTTGCACTTCCGTTAAATGATATGGATATTGACTATCCTCTTGTAGTGTTCGGTGAATTGTCATACGAGGCACACCCATTTGAATAGCCGCCCTTCTCGTGCTTGAATCCGAGTTCGTCCTGAAGTGACGAAGAATTTCTTCTTGCAGCCGTGCCGTAGTACGTTGACTTCGCTCTAACGTGTAATGGTTCGGTGTTCTACCAGTTTGTCGCAGTGTGTTAAACGCCCTAACAAACGTTCGGCTGTCCGGAACCTGTGTTTGGGGGAAGCGACGACCATACTCGCGAACTGCTTCGCGTCCGTTACATCCAGCTATACCATACACCAACACCATATCAGCGTACTCGATATCCGAATATTTTGTCGCCATCTAATAAAACATCACACTAATAACGATTTTAATAAATACTACTAATAATAATACCTGTTTTAATATTAACGTTCTAGCAACAGATCAATTGTGTGATAATCAATGCTAATCAGTTGAATTAAACTGGTGGAATAACGAACTGAAGCAAATGACTTTAAAATAAAAAGGATTAACCGTTAATATTGCCGTTTTCTCAACAAGTACATTTTCACATTTTTCCAGAATGAAACATCTTCAAGGCAAAGTTCGTTGACACCTTAATTTCACTATTTTTTGAAAACCATTAATAATAATTGAAGTATGTATGTATTTTAATTAGATTTGTTCTGCTTTAGTTTCGCGTTTTTTTTTTCTTTTACACGTAATATTTTCAATTTTTCAGTCCTTAAGACCCTATTTTTTATATGTCGTTCGAAAGCTGACATAATGATGCAACTTTTGTAAACTTTGCACATTTGTCAGTTCAAAGTACCGTTACGATTTTGCAATTTGAATTTACAAGAAAATATCAATTTCCAAATTTCTTTAAAGTTTGAGTGGTTGTATCTGGGTAGGTTTTTAAATAATTTAATTGGCAAAACCGTTATTTTATGTAGAATTTTGTGCAGTTTCAGAAAGTGAAGTCAAATTTTGGATCCAATATTTGGGAGCGTGGCAAATAGTGATTTTGCTCGGCAAGTCGGGGTTTCTGACACTTTTATCAAAAAATGCTATAACTTTCTAACGGTTAAAGATAGAGGGGTCGTGTAGAACATTTATTGTCCTCAAATGAGCTGTACTATCTCCCATTATCCTATGTACCACCGGTTGCGGGACACCCTGTATACTTTTTATATGGTCGGAGATGATTCCTTCAATGCGTTACAAACTTCATGACAAAGTTTATATACCCTTTCACCCTATGAAAAAAAGTCGAAAAAATTTCTGAGAAATGTTCAACTTGTCGTGACGCAAGGAATGTACTGGATCTGGATAGGGTTCGACGTGAATTATATTTGATATTTTGTCCGGTGAGGCTGAACTACATCTCGTTGCAACAACGTTTACGAGCGAAGCGAACTAACAAATACAATGTCCGACAACCTCATCCTGACTTATTAGATGCCAAAATCTTTCCTTCACTTCCATCAACATCTAATGGTCATGTTTCAATTGCTGCCAATGAGCGTCACACAGATCGTACATTCTCTGAAGTCACTAAAAACGTAACAAATACAAATGCCGATTTGTTTACAACTGCTGAATTGGTGAGTCTTACGAACGAAATGTTAGCTGCTCTGAGTAAATGTAAGTCGAAACTAGAACAATTTTAAGTGATAACTAAACTTGCTGCTTAATACATTTATAATGATAAGTAATTTAGATAGTCTAAAGATTATGTTGTGGAATGCACAAAGCTTAGGCCCAATATCAAAACGGATTGAACTTTTTTCATTTTTGAAAATTAATAATATTGATGTTGCGATAGTAACTGAGACGTGGTTAAGAGATGAGATTAGTTTGTATGATCCAGTTTATAAAATATATAGGGTTGATCGGATAAATCAAAGGGGAGGTGGAGTTGCTATCGCGATTCGTAACAACATCCAGCATAAAGCGAAACCAGCGCTGAAAACCGAAATCTTTGAAACTGTCTGTATTGATATCCACCTTTGCAATAATTCGTTTTCAATTATTGGAGCGTATTTTCCAGGCGGAAACTCAGATTCAGTGAAAGAAAATAGTTACAAAAAAGACATTAATCTTTTTGGTAGGCTCCAAGGTAATATAATAATTGCTGGAGATTACAATTCTCGCCATACAAGCTGGAACTGCGTACGAAATAACCACTGGGGAAAGCTCTTACACCAGAAACTTATAGTGAGTGATTACGAATTACTTTTCAGTCCAACTCCTACGTTTTTCCCTAAAACTGCCAGGGGACATCCGTCTACTTTAGACGTTATTTTAACAAACTGCCAACAACACCTTTCCCCTCCTGTAGCTCTCACAGATTTATCTTCAGATCATCTGACTGTTTTATTCGAAATAAATGATCAGGCAATTGAAAACGAAACATCACGTTTCATCTACCAGAAAGCCAACTGGACACGCTTCAAACAAATAACAGGTGACCTTACCAATCTGCAAAGTACCGTACTCACATTTATTTCGAAGGAAGATACAGATCGTCACTTACAAAAGTTTGCTGAGATTCTCTGGGAGGCAGCTGAAGCATCTATTCCAAAGGCTCGCTGCAAAACTGTACAAAATCCACTAAAATTAACACCCCACATTGAATCTTTAATTTCCCAAAGAAATGCGTCCCGGAGAAGATGGCAGCGCACTAGACTTTTTTCGCACAAGCGTACAGTAAATGAACTGAACTTAGAAATAACAGCAGAGATTCAGAAATTAAGAAATGTTCATTGGAACAACAAGCTGAAATCTCTAAAGAAAGGAGGTATACCCTTTTGGAACGTCCCAAAAGCCCTTAAAAATAGACGAGGATTAATCCCTCCAATAAAACTTGTAAATGAGACCCTCCTCACAAGCCAAGAAAAAGCTCAAGCTTTTGGTGAACATTTTCGGAAACATCAACTTACGACAGCTAACTTAAGCAATGTAGAAACAGAAAGCTTAGTGCAACATTCTTTACATGAAATAAATAATTCAGAATCTCTCGAATGCCCATTTATTTCACTAACGTCTGTTCAAAATATATTGAAAAAATGTAAAACAACTAATGCTCCCGGTCCTGATTTGCTTCCAATGTCATTTTTAAAACATATACACAAAAAATCGATTATTTTTCTCTGCAAAATATTTAATGCTTGCGTCAAACACTCCTATTTTCCTAATGCATGGAAAGTTGCCTCTGTTATTTGTGTCCCAAAACCGAATAAACCGAAATCTTCAATAAACAGCTACAGACCCATTAGTCTTTTGAGTAATTTGGGAAAAGTGTTTGAAAGATTAATTAAAAACCTTGTCTGTGAAGTTCTTCGAGAGAAAAACATACTGCTTAACGAACAATTTGGATTCCGAGCTAAGCATTCTACTATTCACCAAGTTGCTCGGATAAAGAAAATAGTAAAAGGTAACTTTGAATTAAAAAAGTCCACGGGCATGATCACCTTGGACATAGAAAAAGCTTTCGATTGTATTTGGCACGATGCACTTATACACAAGATGAACAATTACGGTTTCCCTTTTTATCTTACGAAACTCGTACACAACTTCCTCATAGATCGCTTTTTTTATGTCAACATTAACCCTTGTGTTGCCACCCAAAAAAACTTACACTATCTGCCACCCGGGTACCTGGGTACCCCCTATGAAACTCTTGCTAAAAGTCCATTGTAGCTGAAAATAATTGTTTGTATTTTTACCAGGAAAGTTAAGAATAGATTGTAGTTTTGTTTAGAGAACTTAGCGTATCCAAAACATGCACTGAATTATTGCCGTTGGCGTGAAGAAGCCAGGCATTCAGTCACTGCTGAGAGAGTTTCGATGGACGAATAAAAGAAAACGATGACGACAAAAGAAACGCTGAGGAGGAGAGTAGCAATGAAAATTTATGTCAAGGAATCTCACTATCGTCGGTATTTTGAAAAAAAAAATGCATTCCTCAAGAAATGAAACTGACGAACTGTTGATCGTTATTGTCGACGCTTTTGGACTTGACGAGGAGGTACCATCTGTTCGTATGTTCCGAAGAAGAAAAAAGCGGTGATTCTTCCCATTACCATATCACCGGTACCATACGTACGTTACTTACAATGAAAACATTGATATGCTTGCAAAAAAAACCAACGGGCGCAGAATTTTTTTACACCAGCTCTCGGAAAAATTAGCTATGCTAATGATAGGAGAGTGATTTTCTAACCAGCAAGTCACAGAAAACCACAATCGAAAGGTACTAAGGCAGGCCAGTAGAATAGAAGAATAGAAGTGGTTACTAACAGCAACGATCAAAGAAACGCTAGAGGTACAAAAGTTGACGCATTTTTACGATATACTCGAAATATGTATACGATATTCTATACGAAAATCATTCTTTTTATATCGGGGTACCCCGGTACCCGGGTGGCTCATACGTGTTGTTTTTTTCAAATGCAAAATTTGTTAAGTTGAAAAATTTCTATAAATACGTTGAATGCAAATTTCGATACAAATTCGATTAAATCATGGAGATTCGAGAAGGTTTTGGACAATCTTTCCTGGGAAAAAAATTATTTAGCGAAACGTATCAAGATGGGTACCCGGGTACCCGGGTGGCAACACAAGGGTTAACGGGTCAAAATCTTCCCTATTTCCACTTCTAGCAGGCGTCCCTCAAGGATCGGTACTAAGCCCACTTCTGTACTCTATTTATACGAGTGACATGCCAATTCCCGAAAATTGCCAGGTTTCCTTGTTTGCGGATGACACTGCTCTTCTTTGTTCGGGCATTTTACCAAATTTAATTACTAGGGACCTTGAACGTGGATTTGAAGAGCTAAACAACTATTTTATAAGGTGGAAAATCAAAATTAATGCGGATAAAACCGAAGCGATATACTTCACTAGGAGAAGAAAGCCTTGTCTACTACCAAACCAACCCCTACAGCTTGGACAGAATTTAATTGACTGGAATCCGGAAAACATTAAATATCTAGGTATTTTTCTTAATAAAAAATTAACATTTAGTTGTAATGTGGAAGCTTCCATAAAAAAGTGTGACAAGACTATTAAATGCTTATATCCATTAATCCATCGGAAATCCCAGTTATCTACTGAAAATAAACTTTTGATTTTCAAAACAATTTTCCAACCTATTTTACTGTATGGTGCCGCGGTCTGGGGTTCTTGTGCTCCCTCACATCTCGATAAACTACAAGTGAAACAAAACAAGATCTTAAAAATGATGCAGGATCTTCCTCGCTACTTTCGGACAACAACTTTACACGCAGTTTCAAACATTTCCTTTATCCATCGTAAAATTACCCATAACATCATCAACTTTAATTTATCCTGTATTAATTCATCAAACCCCCTGATCAGCAATCTATTGTAAAATCCTTCACCATGGTTACGTCTATCTATTATGAATTCTCTGATTTATTACGCACATGCAATTCAAAATAAGTTTGTAGGCCTAGTATGTAGTTAGTTTAAGATAGTCTTAAGTCTTTTAATTAAATAAAATAACATGTATAAGAGGTTTTTAAACCCATTTTCCTCCTACTTCCGGATAAATTGTTCAGTTCATTAATACTCTTTTTTATAATCCTACGCCTAGATGTAAGAGCAATAGCTCAATCTCTTGCCTTATTATAATAGTGTAAAATACTGTCTTTCATTACTGGTTGAATAAAATTGATTGATTGATTGATATTTGATATTTGTGGTCGGACTTACTATCTATAGTGCTCCTGGGCAGTATGTAAAATACCGCTCTCCAGAGGAAAGAAAAATATAGCCTTTCCAGGTCAAGTAAATAACTCTCCTTCATATTCGCCGAAGCTAATCCCGCTCTCTGCTCTGCTTGGGGTTTTTATTCAAATTTAATCGAGACCTATTGGACCTTTATGTACCGACACAGGGTCTCACAGAGCCGAAGACACTGGGTGAGGTTACGAAACAGGCTTGTTCTGCTATCCGTTCTCATAGGGGGAACTTTTGAGCTTCCAATATTTTCCGCTATGTGTCCGCTATATGGCGGACGGTAAGATAAGTGTCGCTAGTATCGATAACAAGAACAAGAAAATTCTTCTTACGAGAGCTGATAGCGTAATGTTCCGAAACTTCTCTTTACACACAGCGCCCTATGCGCCACCTTGCGGATTATCACTTGACTGATTAAAATAAATTTCCCATCTGACAGTTGAACCATGTATTTAGCTATTAAACTATTTCAACTCGAAATAAAATGCAACTGAATCTCGGTTTGAAACTGGAAATTTGAATTTGCGAACAAAACGTATCAGCTGTGAAGTGTCAATTGTCACATTTTTCACTTTCCGAGGGATAGCGATAGGAAGACCAAATCTGATCCGATTCAAATTGATCTGATTGATGTTTTGAATAAGTCTCTTTAATTTAAAATGACATTTTAAAGGCTTTTCATTGGATCAAGAAGTTGACTAGGAAATCTTTTAGCTATAAAGCCTAGTACTGACCGGGAGAGTGAAATTTTTCACCGCTGCGATTTTTTCAATGAAAATGCATTCTTGCTGTCGTGGAATATGTGGGGAATTCCATAAGCTACAATCTGAAAACAGCTCCATAATTTTTCTCGGCCATTTTATGTATTTTTTCCGATTCCTCGCGGTTATTTCATCGTGAAATGTCAAATGACCGGGGAATCGAAAAATAATACATAAAATGGCCGAGGAGAATTATGGAACCGGTCTCGGATTGTAGCTTAAGGAATTCTCCACCGTTTGTGACATATTCCACGACAGTAAGTATTCATTTTTATTGATAAAATCCCTGGGCGAAAAATTTAACTCTCGATCTTAATTCAGCCCTTAAGGGCAAAACATGTTGGTTCTATTCCGTTTCGTACCAAATAGCTCTAGTAAGTTTTTGTTCCCGTCCGGCACATATTCTGTATTCTGTAACGAGATGGAGCGGATCTTTTTTCTGTTTCGACCTTTAAGCATATAACTTCTCCTTTAAAGCTTGCAAATATGAACACCTTCGAGCCATTAAACAAATTTACACTGCTCTCCCTGCTCCTACGAAGAAGCACTACTTTCATAGCAAGCTTTCTTTTAGCATGAATCAACTAGGCGATGTTTTGTTAACACAAAAACTTAGACCGTTACTCAAACCCCTAAACTTACCAAAGTCACTTTTTCTTCAGGAAATCATCAAGCCTATTCGTCATGACAACTTTATTTCCATATATTGAAAGTGTCTTATCAGGACATGTGCTACAAGTGTCGTCTTACATACCAGGGACGTAGCGACGGGAGCGGTTGTCGTGGATTTTAGTGTTTTAAAATCCACTTCATCAAAGTGACATACGATAAAAATGTAAAAAAAATAATTTTTAATGATAATTAGTTTGTGTCAAACATTTCATCATCATCAATGTGGCACGATAGCCCGACGTCGGGCCTTGGCCGCCTGAATCGTTGACCTCCAATTGTCGCGGTTACGTGACCTTGTCCTCCAGTTTCGGAAGCCCAGCAGCTGGTGGGCGTCTTCACCTACGGAGTTCTCCCAGCGAGCTCTCGGTCGTCCACGCAACCTCGCTCCGTCAATTCTTTGTGCGTTCATAACTTTCTTTGGCATGCGATTGTCGTCCATCCGTTGTACATGCCCCGCCCATTGCAGACGTTGAAGCTTCAAACATTTGCAAAATAAAAATGTATTTTTATATAACTAATTTAATAAATGTAAAGAAATAAAAATAAACATAAATAAATAGAATTAAATCTAAATAAACATAAAAGAAAATAAATTCTCTATAGGGTCCAGGAGGTCCGGACCCCTCCCGAAGTGCTTTAAAAACTCATTGGAATTGTTACGATAAAACTTAAATACGTCACCTCATTTTAATTCAGCTATTTTCATAAAACTGTTTGTGTAGACATCATTACACATTCACGAAATGGCAATCGTTTAGATGTAATGTCCTCCACAACACACTTAACCAAATCTCGATATTTTGGATAATCTAGATTAAATTTTTTTTAATAAATACATTTTTTTGATTTTGTAACAAGATTTTAACCTAAATCTCAAACTAAATCTCTACAAAATCGTGGTAAAGTATGGCGAACTCCGCCTTTGAAAAAAATATGTAAGGACTGCATTTTGCTCTGACCACGGTTCTGTCCACGTAAGTGTGATTTTTTAACTTTTTTACGAATATAAATAACCTAGATCAGGATTGTCAAAAATACGCCCTGCAAGCCACAATCCGGCCCGCGAAGGGGTTGTATCCGCTCCACGAGCACCCTCGCAAGAAGTCGACATAGGCCCCTCACTTTAGCAAAATTGTACACAATGCTTAAGGCAAAAAAGAAAAAGCGACAGTTTTGTCAACAAACTAACCAGTCTGGTGATTTGATTTTTTTAACAAAAAAAGCGAATTTTTTTTTAGAAAATTGCTCAAGTGGCTTAATAATATTTTTTGCCATAATCTTTCCGGCTGAATTGTTTTTGGTGCAAAATATTGATAATGTGTAAAAAGACAGAATGATTCGAAGCAGAAAAAAAATATTTCTGTGTAAATTTGACAACTGTCATCTGCTTACAGTTAAAAGCACCGTCAGCAACAAAGCCCGCCGCCGCCATTCATAATAACCTCCAAAACCAAAATGCGTATGAAAGCATTTCTTCTCCTTATTAAAAATGTTGTGAACAGAATTCGAGATTTTATAATCAGATCACATTTAGCGGGCAAGTGTGAATACATCTTTAAGTTGAGACGTCGGCAGAGACCCTATGAACTCTATTAATATTTTCTGTAGAAAATAATACTCACTTGGAGCAGACTTTTTGGTTTGTTCGGCCACCCGTTCGAACTTTAGTTTTACGAATATTGTCCGTTATATGGTGGATGGTAAGGTAAGTGTCGCTCGTGCCGATAAAATGAAGAAGAAATTCTTCTTTCGTGAGTTGATAGTCGATGTTTCCAGCTCATCCCTAATATTCTAGCCGAGGTAGTCTCCAAATACAACACAAAGCGGTCAATTGGATTTCAGCCATTTTCCAGGACCTATTTAATTCTGAGAGATAGTTATCCAATAGTTGTTTCGTTAATATTTAACTTTTTCTCAGTGCGGCGAAATCTCTTTTGGGAGATTAGAATTTTGTATATTTTTGAATTGTATACAATCGGCTAAAATTAATCTTTGAGTCAAATAAGCTACTAAGAAAATAAGAACTCATCGACAATTGAAAGGTCAAAATTGCTTATGAAAACAAATAAATTAAAATGATTAACCCAAAATTAGGTAGCACAAAATGGACCCCTCCCGAAACAAAATCGTGGCTACGTCCCTGTTACATACGATATCTTAGATCCTAGCTTATGATCTACTACAATGTCATGTGTAGTATAATAACCGCAGAGATTTTTACTACAGTATTACATACTTCTTTCCTTAAAAGATACAGCTTTTAAGAGATACTGACTCACCTCTGACATAACCCTCAATGGGTGTCGTCACCATCTATCAATCAATCCAAGAGCAATGGTCTATTTTTCGATTTTTTTTTTATAGAGTGGCGATGAAGAAGCTGATTTAGAGCACGTTGGGGCGCACGTTTCGCTGCAAGTTTCAGAGACCTGGCTTGGCTGTCTCCGTTCGAAAGTTGGAGCCGTTCAAAGATGCGACCTATTGTAACTTAGGAGAGTGAAAGAAAACACGTCTTCACTATTCGAGTGTTCAAGCGGAAGAGGAAGACTGTCCTCGATTTCCTACATATTCACAATTAGTAAGTAGTATTGTATAATTTAGAATTTAATAGGGGACTCACACACTATCGACAGGATATACTGAAACTACTGATAAGATTTAATAGTATGTCGCTAAACTCCAAATGTACTATCGATTGTATGTATACAGTGAAAATTCAGGATTTTATAATTCCTATGGATAGTCTAAACCCTTTACATAATTGATTTTCGCATAATCTTTTTGCTTAATTTCTCCTTCAGCAAACCTTGTGCTTTTCTGATTTATGATTCCTCATTAAGAGAGCTCTATTTGAACCGGTCGGTCACCGTCACACACTACAACTGAAATGCTGGTCCCACACTGTCCGGCGTTTGCCAAATATCCCGGTACAAAAAATCAAAGTTGTGGACAACACACGCCAGGGAGGGACAGAGGTGATGGAGGAATTCAACGAAAAATTAACGTTTGTTGAAGTCCCCAACCGCCTCTGCCCTCCCTGGCATATGTTTGATCTTTTGTACCGCGCAGTTTGGAAAAAGCAGGACAGTCTGGGCCGGAAAACCAACTCTAAAAACTGATTGTATGTACTTGATCGTTTGCGGCGCTATAGACAAATCCAATCCGGCTGCAATTTAAATTCCTAATAAGGCAAATTTCTTCTTTGAAATGTATTTCTTAAGGTCAACTTGAACATATTTAAAATTTTTCTGAGAAATATGAAAAAATATTATTCTTCCCTGATTGCATCAGCCTTTCACAACAAAATATATTTGATCAGATCACATGATCACAATTTCACTAACATGTTGTCAAGAAAAATGGCAAACGCCGCGTTTAAAATACATGTTGTACTGCGACTGACTGAATCAATCCAAAAAATCCCCCGCAAATAATGACCAAATTTAGGTTTTGTAAGAAAAATTAACGATTTTACGGTAGTCTTTGAAATTATCTTTGTGTGATTTATGCTAGTTGTTAGCAGAGCAATAGACTGTCATGAACTGTTTTTTTTTAGTGGGAGTCGCACAGCAAAAAAATAATTTTAAGATCGTACCTTGAATATTAAGTGAATTTTATTTAATAAAGAATTGCACACAACAGTATGAGTTAGGTGTTAGGATATGTGTTATATTTTATTTTAGACTATAAATTGGATAACTCCTATGGTAGCAGATACCAATTACAGATATAGATTAATTGAAGTTAAACTATTCATGACTCTAATTTGTATCTAATGTAGTAGATAGATACTACAGGGTGGGCCACGAAAGACCTACCAATTTTAAAAGCGTATAACTCTTGTAATTAACAATTGTTTTATTTTTTTTTTTATATATGAAATACATTTTATGGAAATTAAGTATGAAAGATGACATCAGACAAATGTGCACCATTTCGCTGGATACAGTCGATACCGACGTGGGCTCTTTTTAGCGCATTTTCCATTACACCACGTAATGTTTCTGGTTGCAGGCTCCGTATTTCGTCTCGAATATTCTGCTTTAGTGGTCTAATAGTCTCTGGTTTATTAATATACACTTTATCTTTTTAATATCCCCATAAAAAAAGTCGGGCGCAGTTAAATCTGGTGAATGAGGTGGCCAAGGGAAATATGATTTTTTTAAAATCAAACGTTCGCCAAAAATTTCGCGTTGTTGGTGGTCCTGGGGTAGCAGAATTTGCACAATTTGAATTTTGAATGGGTGCATCTTAAGAGCCAACTTTAAAATTCTCCGCAATGTTGTTCTTGACATGCCCAATTGGGTCGAACGACGACGAGTTGAGACAAATTGATCATTTGCAACACTCTGCCGCACAGCTTCCACCATGTCCTGAGTGCGAATATTTTAGACTAGGACCTCTTCCCGAACGGTCGGCCACTGAGAACCGTTCCCCAAAACGGTCGACCAAACTTCTAATCATGAACGCTGTGGGAGCTGATCTTGAATTAAAATATTGGCGATATTTTCGCTGTGTCATAACAATAGGTCGTTGACAAGAATAGAAAAAATCGATAATTTTAACTCGTTGTTGTGTACTGTATGAACTCATTGTAAATTTCCAATAGTTAAATTATAATCTGTAAAAAAAACCCCAAAAAATAAAAATAAAAATGCTATACGTGTTTAAAATTGGTAGATCTTTCGTGGCCCACCCGGTACATAGTATCCATCAAAGCACATTTCAAGGCTTAAAGCAGCCTTCTGGGGCCCAGTTCAACACAAATCTACTTTATTCTCAGTGCACTACTTAATAAAACTACAAAAATATGCTAGATTTCTAAAATGCCATTGACTTTAAATATTATTTAAATATTATTAAGTAAAACTGTAAACATTAAAACCAAAACAAACAAACAAATAAAAAAAAATTAAACAAAATACCAAAAAATAGATAGAAACCACATTTTGGATTGTAAATATTTACAAATCCCACAATGCTATTTTAAATTATAATAAAAAAAGAGTCTAGAATTTTCGATTGACACTGCAAAAAATAGCCTAAAATCTAATCACAAAGTCCGGCTTTCATCCCAACACGTTCCCGTTGGCGCCAACGTTCCTTTGGGGAATACGCGCGCCGGCTGATTAATTTACAATTCAAATCGTGCTAAATTCAAATTAGGAACATCAGATTCTAGATCGAGATATCTTTTCTTTTTGCTGATCCACAAAATCCGCGTTTGGTAAAAAGCTATATCACATCTAATTCGCAAAAAGTGACGTCAAATGAGTGTCCCAACAACCTTGAGACGCAGTAAATTCCAGTTTCATGATAATCGGGTTATGGTTCCATTTACAGTAGAACCTTAATTATCCGAACTATCCCAGGGGTGGTTCGGATAATCGAAAAGTTCGGTTAATCGAGGTTGTTGAATATATGTATAAAAAAACACGGAAAAATAAAACAAAACAAATTATCCATTATGTATGTACATATTACCTTAATAGTACATATTGTGTATATACATACAAGAACATAAAGAAACTACATATATTGCATTTGGAAGCCAAAGGCCCTCGTCGCAAAATAAATTTCGTCGATTTTTGTCTCAAACTGTTTGAAGGCGGACTCCGGAAAATACCGGCCCACATTCTTTATATCCATTTACAATGACAGATTTGAATACAGCATATGAACTTCCTATAAAGAATATCGGCGAGTGTATAATCGCTCTCCGAAAATGTATTAAGATGGCAGTGCTGCGACGTGGGAGCGTATGAGGCGAACGAGTGTTGGGATTGGGAGGGTGGAAAATTGATTGATTACATACTTAGGAAAAAATTTTCAACTCCAGGAGCTCGGATAATAGAGGGTTCAGATGATGGAGGTTCGGATAATCGAGGTTCTACTGTATCATCTAATTATCTTAAAGTGCCATTCTTGCGACATTAGCACATTCTTTTCGCAAAGTGTCGCAGTGTCAATAGTCTTTGATGGCCTATCAAAAGTATCAAGAACGGATATGTAAATTTTTATCGTTTTAGGTATCTCTGCTTTTGGAGCGGGAATGGTTTCAGTAGCCGAAATTTAAAAGATATTAAATTAGCTAACAGTTCCGGTTCAGCACACTTTTGTTGTAGGTGATAATTGAGTTGGTAGCCGAAAAAGGATATCAGATTATCATTAGCATATTTTCATTTCACATCTTTAGATTTATTTTCTTATACAAAGTATTTTTTCTTATTTTCATAATAGTGTAGTTCCGAGGTGATTTCAGATTGCAAAGTGTGGTGGAGAGAATTTTTTTTTGTTTCTTATGTTTTTTGGGGTGCTGAGCTCGAATCCGGAGCTTCCCACCAAAATTTCGTTGCGGAACAGGATCAAAACCGCGAAAAAACCCAAAATTTTCGGAGTTTTCCCGTTTTTTTGTTTATAACTCCGAAAGTGTACATTTCTCCGAAAACCTGTCCATGAAAATATTAGAGAAAACATAACTGCGGGTCCAATGCGCCATTAATCATTTTTTTTGCTTTTTTTGCAATTTTGACCCTGTTTTGCAACGAAGTTTTGGTGGGAACTTACAGTATCAGTATCACTCCAAAATACACAATCTACAAGATAAATGCAACTTTTACGACCAAAAATGAAAAACCGTTCAATCACAAAATTTTTTTCATAAAATGGAACTATGTATGTTAAAAATAGCAAATTTAAATTATGCACTGTAGTAATACCGCTCAACAGATTTTTAATATTTATGCCTCTTTGGACGCGCAATTATGTGCTCTCTAAAATATTCATGGAGAGTTTTTCGCAGAAATAAATAGTTGCAGAATTAGGGGGTGAATAACGGAAAAACAGCAAACATTTTAGGGTTTTTCACGATTTTGACTCTGTTCCGCAACGAAATTTTGGTGGGAAGCTCCGGATTCGTGCTCAGCGCCCCAAAAAACATAAGAAACAAAAAAAAATTTGTCTCCACCACATTTTGCAATCTGATGTACTAAGTTTATCACGTAGTAACTACACTATAAGTAAGGCGTCTACAGTGGCGTGCACTGACATATATCAACGGGGATGCGGCGCGCGGAAAGAGAATGACACAAATGTACATAATATTTCAAACGACATGGAGCGGTGTAAGGAACGAGCCAAGGAAGAAGAAGTTTATTTTATCATGCAACAAAGGTTAGACATTAATTGCTCGTTCGATGATCGAATAGTTTCTGCTATCTGACTTCCTTCTTCGATGTAATCCGATTTAATTATTTTTTTTTTTTTTTGATACTAATGATGCATAATAAAATGCTTATACCAATAAGACAGAATTATGTCTTTATCTTTGTATCTTTATTAATTATCATTCTATGAAAATGGATAAAATATAACTCGGTCATAAAAGTTAGCAGTTCTCTTTAATTTATGAAGCCATTTTTCTTTTCAAATAATATATGTACATATGAAGTCAATGTGGCAGAATAAGCTTGACAGATTTCATGTTAGAAAATCGCCAGGTAACAAGTTTATTTCAATGTTTCTATATAAAAAATAAACAATTAAACAGAACTCTCCGGAACCAATATTTCCTAAACACAGTCTTCTTCTGAGATGCTATATCTTTTTTTATTATAAAAGTTGATTTTTTAATGCAAAATTTTAAATTGAAAATATTAAATTTGCAAGATAAAACTTAAAATTTAATTAAATACTGCTACAGTTCTTCACTGTAAACCATCTAATTCAAACATTTTTCACTGAACCTAAACCCTGAACGTATACGTTTTGAGCTGAACTTATGAATCATCTTACTTACAGATGCGTTCAATCGATTTCACCACGAGCGGTTCCCTTCAGCATTTTTCTCCTTTTTTGTAATGCTGGAATTTGTTGACTACAACCCCAAACGCCTTTTTGTCTTGCCGAAATGCTACTGCTACATGCCTACATATTAAGCGCAGTATAGTCCTCGGGCGGAATGAAAATGAAATTTTTGTCCGCTGCGATTTTTTCAATGAAAATGCATGCTTACTGTCGTGGAACATGTCGGAAATGATGGGGAATTCCATAAGCTACAATCCGAATATGGTTCCAAAATTTTTCTCGGCCATTTTATGTATTATTTTTCGATTCCCCGGTTATTTCACCGTGGAAAATATCTAATGACGGGGGAATCGAAAAATAATACATAAAATGGCCGAGAAAAATGTTGGAACCATATTCGGATTGTAGCTTATGGAATTCCCCATCATTACCGACATGTTCCACGACAGTAAGCATGCATTTTCATTGAGAAAATCGCAGCGGACAAAAATTTCATTTTCATTCCGCCCGAGGTCTATTCAGGCCTTTAGATGAGCTTCAAACGTCTGCTCTTCTTTTCGTTCTTCTGTCATTCATGCCCGCACAGCTTACGGCATGATTTACCCTCTGTAGCGCCCCTGGGCAGTAGTCGATTTGCCGCCCTCCGTCACGAGTTTAAGATGAAAGTAGATCAGTCGCATTCATGAGAGGTGTTCAATTTTTATACCCTTCGCTCATAGAGTGAAAGGGTATATTAACTTTGTCAGGAAGTTTGTAACGCATTGAAGGAATCAACTCCGACCATATAAAAAGTATACATATATGATCAGCATGACTTGGGGAGTCGATCGGGCGATGTTCGTCTGTCCATCAGTTGCGACGCGTTTTACTCGGCAAATTTGAAAGCTATGAAGCTGAAATTTTGCAGAATTGCTTCTTTTTGCTGCAGGCAGTTTGTCTGTTTGAATCGCTAAAATCGGACAATGGGGTCATGGGGCTGCCATACAAAGCGAACTACCCAAATTAGGTTCTTCTAAGAAAAACTTTTTTATTTGTGTACCAATTTCAACCAAATTTCACACAAACGTTTTTCTCTTGATGACACAAAACATATCTAAGAATTGATCAAATCTGGCCATAGGGTCATGGGGTGGCTATACAAACCTAACCCCCCAAATTAGGTTCTTCTAACAATCATTTTTTGCACCAATTTCACAAAACCTTGAATGAATGTGTCTTTACCAAAGCATCAAAAAAGTTAAAAACGAATGGAATCGTACTGTGGGGTCATGCTCCCGCAACCCCAATCAAATTTTCTGAGTAAATATTTTTATAATAAGGTGGGCATATCACGTTCTGTGTTGAGGACAAAAAGACGACTTGTCGGGTTTGTGTCTCTTTATTGACAAACTAACATCTCAAGTGCATGGTTGTACTCTAAATACAAATACATGAAAGTTTCTACTTATACTAATGTAATATATTATAATATACAACATCTCCTTTTCAATAAACAAAATAAAATTCAAATTAAATTCATTCGTTTGCTATAATTCATTTTTTGGATCTTGAACCAGAGGCTACATCACCGAGTTGTTTTCCTGATCGCAATTTAATGGGGTTATTAATATGTTTTTGTTTCTCTACTACTCTTGATGCGATATCCTGTGTCAAGTAAGACTTATCTAAAATCACATCTCTCATATTTATACGGTATTCAGTGTTTGCATCGTTATCCCCAATAACTGATCTTGGTTCTTTAGCCTTACTCAAAACCCTACCTTTTCTCCATTTATCTGTAGGAAATTTCTTGAACCACACAGAAGTTTTGGGTTTTATCTCTAATCTTTTTTTTTTCGCATGTTGGTTATATCTTTGCTTCATCTTCTCCTGATAATCTTCTACATATTTCTTATACATTTCATCGCTAATTACCTCAGGCTTAAGTTGAGCTTTACTGGATGGTGTTAAATTTCCTTGACATTAGGAGTTGTGATGGCGAGTAAAGTAATTGTGAGGTTGATCTTAGACTTAGTAAACCGAGATACGGATCTGTTCTCGATTCGTCACACTCACACTTACTCAACATCTTTTTCACCGTTTGTATAGACTTCTCAGCTAGCCCATTAGATTGTGGGTAATGCGGACTACTCGTCACCTGATCAATTCCCCAATTCAGCAAAAAATCCTTGAATTCCATAGAGACAAATTGTGGCCCATTATCGGACATCAAAGTTTTCGGAATTCCGCGGCGAGCAAAAATCGACTTCAACTCAAGTATCACATTTTTACTATCTAGTGCGAGCGTAACCTCGCTATTTCTATGTACTTCGAGTAATAATCAACAACCAGTACACTGTAACAAAAGTGGTGTTAATAAAACCCCAATCCGGTGTTCCATGGAGTCCGCCCTCGACTGGTGTTTATTTTATTTCAAAAGATCGGTGTTTAATAATTACTTCAGAAGGGAAATATTTGATTATCCGAAAAAATCATTAATTGTTTTTCGGTTGGTGTTTTTCAAAAACCGTATTTGGGAGTTTCTAAATTTATTTTTTTTGTATTGAAAAAAAACTCCACCTTGGGTATTTAAGCATATAGAATGCTGCTCTGTTCTTTTTAATTTAAAATATGATGTACGGAAATTTTTGACCACGCCGAGATTCGATCCCCGGACCTCTAGATTACTACCATCGTATAGTGCATCTCAGCCAAGTGCGCCACAGAGCGCACACTTGCACTGATATCATAGAACCATCATAAAATGTCAATATGGCGAACATTCTCAATTGGTGTTTAAAAAAACCCAATCGGATAATTTATTGATACTTGACCAAACATGTTCGTATATTGCATTTTTCGTGTTTTTGGTAATGCTTATCTGGGAAATTAATTAGAATTTCTATATTATTCGCCAGTTGGAAATTATATATTCCAAATACACTACTTGGTGATTGACTTTTTTAAACCCCACATAGAGGATAATATTTTTCAATGAAAAAACACCAACTAATGTTAAAGTGTTACTTATCCAAGCATGGTGAATTTATACACCGTCTTTTTTTTACTGTGTAAGTATGCTTCTTTTTCCACTCAAAAATATCACACCCCAGTTTCTCAAATGGCAAATCCGGTAATTCGTGTGGTAACAGCTCATCCTTTTGATTGGATCGTGTATATTTTTGGCATGTTTGGCAAGATTGTATCATGGTTTCAATTTCAAGGTTCATCTTTGGCCAAAACACTAAACCCCTTGCCCGTTTTTTGCACTTCTCAATGCCAAAATGTCCATCATGGATGAACTGCAAAATTTTGGACCTCATTGACTGTGGTATGATGATGGATTGATTCTTAAATACGATGTCATCAATGATATGAATTTCGTCTTTGTAATTCCAAAAGGATTTAACTTCCTCACTGACTTTGCTCTTGTGTTGAGGCCATCCACCCTTTACTAACCTAGTCAATAGCTGAGGCTCCTGATCATGTGATGTGGCGTTTTTAATTTCTTCTAGTTTATGGTCTGAAACAGCCAAGCTTGATTTTAATAAACCGACGTGTACTTTAATATTTTTATATAGCCTGCTTTCTTCCTTGTGTGAAAGTGGAGCTCTGGACAATGTATCAGCCACAACTAGATCCTTCCCTGAATTGTATGTAACTTCAATATCATATGCTTGCAACTGAAGCATCATCCGCTGAAGGCAGGCAGGTACATTAGCCAAAGGTTTTTTAAACAGTGGCACCAATGGTTTATGATCAGTTTCTACCACAATCTTCTGACCGTAAACAAACTGATGGAATTTTTCTATTCCGAAGACAATTGCATAGAGCTCCTTTTCAATTTGCGCATAGTTCTTTTGGGAGTCAGTTAAAGTTTTTGACGCGAAAGCAATCGGACGACTATGTTGTATTAAAACTGTGCCCACTGCAAATTGAGAAGCATCACAAGACATTTTTATTTCAACCTCCGGGTTAAAAAACGATAGAACTGGTGGATTTGTTGTGACTTCAGTCTTTTAAAATCTTGTTCGTAGTTAGAATCCCACTGAAATGTAGCACCTTTTTTTAATAGCTTACGAAGAATTGCAGTTTCTTCTGATATATTTTTGACAAATGGTGAGAAATAGTTCACCATTCCTAGAAATCTTTGAAGATCTTTTACACAATTTGGAGCCGGAAGTTTTTCAATTGCTTCAATTTTAGATCTGTCTGGACTAATTCCTTCTTCGTTAAATATGTGACCAAAGAACTTTACTTCTGTTAATCCGAAACTACACTTTTTTTCATTAAGTTTTAAGTTAAATTCTTGCAATCTGATAAGTACTTTTTCCAATTTCATATTATGTTCTTCAATACTTTTTGCAAAAATTAGTACGTCATCAATGTTCACAATTACATCTAGATCAAAGAGAATCTCCGTCATAACACGGTGGAAAATTTCTTGCGCAACCTTCACCCCATATGGCAAGCGTAAGAACTCATACCTGCCAAATGGTGTGTTAAAAGGGCACAGATTGGAACTTTCTTCGTCTAGCTGTAACATCCAGTACCCATTACTGGCATCAAATTTAGAAAAATATTTAGCTCCCGTTATTTTTGATTTTATATTTTCCATTGTGGGTATTGGAAAATGTTCCCGAAGTAATGCCTTATTTAAATTTCTGGGATCAAGACAAACCCGCAGTGAGTGGCCTTCCTTTTCCACTAACACAATAGAGTTGACCCAGTTAGTTGGTGCTGTGACCTTTTCAATTACACCCAAACTTTCCATTTTCTGAAGTTCTTTTTGAAGACGTTCATGAAGTTTAAAAGGAATTTTACACATTGCATCTATAACAGGTTGGATGTCTTTGTTGACTTTCAGATTAATTTTGCCTTTAGCACAACCAAGACCACTGAATAAACCACTATACTTTAGTTTCATGTCTTCCCCGAATGCTTTTAACTTATTACATTCAATTTTATTCATACTAACTTTCATTTTGCTCTCTTTTTGTCCACTATGAACCAGACCATATTTATTTAAATCGTACTTTCTTATGACTGAAGGTGCATTTTCATCTACCACTACGAAGTCCATTGAGATTATTCCACTATTCTCACTAATCACATCAAGAGTGCATTTGCCTATTACTTTGATTTTGGAACCTCGGTATGCAGTTAAAGTACCCATATATTTATCTAATTAATAATTAATTTTCCATCAAAATTTATAAATTTGAAAGTATTTACCGACATGACATTCGCCTCTGCTCCAGTATCCAATTCCAATATTGTTTTACGACCATTATTAGTGCACCGCTTCATAAACAAAGATTTTATACCGTGGCAATTATTATTTTTTATAATACCTACAAACAAATAAATCATTTAAGTCCGAATCACTATTGTCATTATTATCTTGGAAAGAAAAAGATTTTACTTGCTTGCTTTTACAAAACTTAGCAAAAAGATTTAGTTTAGAACATTTACGACATTTTACCCCCATAGCTGGACACTTTGTGCGATGTTCGATTGCTCCACAGCGCTGACACTTCTGATTTCGACTGACCTAGCGTTCTGCACTATTAGGCCTGTTCCAAAAACCGGGATCCCGGTACAAAACCGGTGTTCACTTGGTACCGGACCCGATAGTCTAAAGTACCGATATCCCGGTTTTTTTGGTACCGTGTTAAAAAAACCGACCGACGAGTCGGTTTTTTGGTACCGAGTTAAAAAGAACGATTCACTTCAACCATGAGCCGGTTTTTTCAGGTTTTTTTGTACAGGTTTTTAACCCGGTACTCAAAAAACCGGCTTATGGTTAAAAAAAAAAACCGTCGGTACTGAAAAAAAAAACCTGAGTCGGTTTTTAACCCGGTACTCAAAAAACCGAAAAAAACCGTCGGTACTGAAAAAAACCTAAGTCAGGGAAACCGCTTGTGGTACCGGGTATTGAAAAAAACCGAAACCCGGTACTGAAATCTCGGTACCGAACAGGCCTAACTATATGCAATTTTCTGATTGGGATGTGTGCTGGAAACTGGTTTATCCGTTTTTCGATCAAACTTTTTCCAAACATTGGGTCGGTTAACAACATTAATTTGATTCCCAATTGCAACTTCTGATGACGACATTTCCCTGGCCTGACTTTTGCTTAGCACATGCGACTTAGCTTTGACTTCGGCTTCTGATAGTTTCAGATCTCCACTTTCTAGTAGCAATCGACGTAACTTTTCATCCTGTAAGCCTATTATCAAAACATCTCTGACCATCGAATCGGCATCTTGATATTCGCATGACTGAACTAACTCTTTTAGCGTTGTTAAGTATTGCTCAATAGTTTCTGCTGACTTTTGACGTGACGACAGGAATTTGTATCGCTGAAAGATAATGTTCTTTTTGGGTTCAAAGTGCTCATCGAATGCCTTAAGTACATTTTCGTATTCCGTCTTTGACTCGACTGGAAAAGTATTGTGGATTTTTACTCCTGCATCGCCTATGCAGTGGAGTAAAATCGCCAATTTTCTCTCATCGTCTTCTTCCTTTAAACCCATAGCAATAATAAAGTTTTTAAATTTCTTTGACCATAATTCCCATGTTTTAGCAAGATTTGGTGCAGAGAAATCCATCTCTTCAGGCATCTTGAAGAACTCCATTTTGCGGTTGTTTTTCGAATAAATTGCACCAAATTCGTCCTGTTCAGGTGTCGGTAACTGTACTTCTGCGGTAAATGAGATTTGTTCAGGTTTTCTGAACTTTCTCAAGCTCCGCCACCGGAAATTAACATTTTGGATCATTTCATGATTATTAAAAAAAAAAACCCCGCACTGACATCACCGAATCGGCGCCCACGCAATAAGCATTATGGCTCTCTTCATACAAAAATTTATGGATTTTGTCTTTATGGATTTTGACTTTGTGGATTTTGACTTTTTGGATTTTGTCTTTATGGATTTTGTCTTTATGGATAATAACTTTTGGAATTTGGACTTATGGATTTTGACTTTGTGGATTTTGTATAGAACCCGTTAATGTTCAGAAGTATAGGTATAGGTACTCCATTGAAGGTGAGATGCTCATGGAGGAGCGGATAGTCCTTAGAGCTCAAGAGAATATTTGAAAAAAAAAATATGATGTATTTACGCATTGGATACATAAGCAACCCCTAAGACTGTCAGATAATGGGAAATAATTCGATTCCTTAGAGCTGGCAAAATAAAACTAAATACATATTCGGTGCCAAAAACGGACACTTTTTTGATATTTATTATTTTATTATCGCGAAAGGTCTTGAGGCCCAGTTGCCCAAGTTGCCCATATGGGAAATCGGGTCCTGCTTAATGTATTCTATTTAGAAACAAATAAAATCAAATTTCAAGTGTGTACTGGATTTCAATCACTTCATATTCATATATTACAAATGCGTAGCTGCTACCAGCTACCTAGAAAAAATTCGTGATATTTCCGTTTTGATATGTGTGAAGTAACTCAAGTGGAACCTACTCTTTGTATTTTTGTATTTTAATCTCGGCTCTATTTTAACTATTTTAGCTACGTTGTGACTGTACTTTGGTAAACATGCAAAAAATTGTTGATTTTATTTTTAAAGATTAGTCGTTTAGATAGTTGACAAATGCAGACAGACATGCATGCATATCAAAACAATTACATAAACACAATCTATGGAAAAGAATGCCAATCTGCTTGTGTAGATTTTGATTCAAAAGACTGTTCTTAGGATTAGCAACTAGAAGTGAGAATAAACGAGACCGAAGCTAATTTCGGGCGCGGCCGAAATTTGGATACCCTTCGCTCTCTTCCGGGCTAAACGTTTTTTTCGGGCGTACCCACGACTTAAGTGAATGATCTCGCAACAATTATTGTTGGATATATCGACAGTCTATTGGCGGTGCACTTATTTAATTCTGAAAATCAGTTTTGGCTTGGGTGACTTCAAGACCCATCTCATCTCAATCATATTTTTTTTTAAATACATACGGAAATTCATTTTCCGGTTAAAACCGAAAAACAGAACTACCATCCGGGCTAAAAACCGAAAAACGAAATAACCGAAAAGAACCCGATTTTCGGCCTAACCGTTCCGTGTTTGGGATATCTAGTAGGTTCTAACATCGGAATTTCACCTGAAATCATGAAATTGAGTTAAAATAATGGTAATCAAGCATTAAAATTAAATCTTATAAGAATCTGTCAATTAATATGCAAAGTTCGTTAAACATTTCCATTACATTCAGATTCAGGAATGTAAATTACATTATACTTCATTTACGTTTATTGTAATAAAATCGAAATCACATGATCGTCATCGAGTTTCGATACAAAAGCAAACGTATTTAATTCCAAGAATTTATTTAATAATATTTAACAGGTATTTTTGTTCATAAATGAGCGTATACCATAAGATATAAATAATGTTGAAACATGAATACATACATATGTATATACATATGTATGTATGTATATGCACTGATGCGTAGGTACATTTATTTATTGATGGCTTTATCACAACATGATATAGTGCGATTTATTCACATATTTTAGTACTAATAAAATTGCCCATATTATTTTTTATAATTTCTTCACTGGTGTCTTTCCGATTTGAGGTGGTTTAGGCAGCTTATTGCCACACAAAGTGCGTCATTCTGAACACGACTGACTGAATAACCCTGAAATGTAATCCTGTTTTGTAAAAAATCCCCTTTTAGGAATTTTATGTAATCATTCAAAAATTCCGGCAATTTTTCCCACTTTTTGTTCGCTCAATCAGAGTACACTTGGTCACTTTTGAACGCAGTCAATATTGATCGTTCATCTTTATTCATAATATTGTATGAAATTTTACTATGTAGACGTGCATTCCTCGTAAACTATTTATTTAGCAATTTGGTGTTGAAGATCCCTGATATTGTGGGATGGCTTAGGACTCTATACAAGTAAGTAAGTTATTTAACGTAACATACAAACCCAACTTTCAAAATTAGGTTCTTCCAAGAATTACTTTTTTTAATGTGATGTAGAAACACCACCTCAAAGATCAAAGCCGTGCGGAGACAATATGGCGCCCGGGGCTAAACATTGATCATTTATCATGTGGCTTAGTTGTTTAAATTGGAATTCAAGCAAATCGCACAACAAAATAAAGCTCATTGTTGGTCAGTCGCTCTGTGGCTCACTTGGTTGAGTCGCACTCTACGATGCTAGTAATCTACAGGTCCGGAGATCGAATATCGGCGTGGTCCAAAATTTCCGTACATGTGCGGATAGGAAATATATAGTGCTTGCAACATTATATACACTCCGAAATGATATGCATTGTAACGTTCACTCGAAATTGCCTATAAACAGCTGAGTTAACGCACCATGGTTGGATGCAATCGTGCCCAACTTCGTTATAAATTTTCCTGTGAGAATTCGTTTGTGGGAGGGTTAGCTAGGTCTCCTGATGATATTGTGGAAGCGTAGAGAAGCAGCTGGGTTTTTTTTTCTGGGTAGGGATGGGGAATCTTCTTAGATACTGCATGCCGCGTAGCAGAAAAACCTCTTTTTCACCGCGGGACAACCTTTCAGCATTACTTCACAGGGCCAATTCCGGCTAATCAGCCATCACCGGGTAGCTCCATGTGAATGGCACTAACAGCCCTGCATACTGAGTCCCAGTTATCCGCCGATAGTAGCATTAGAGCCACTAGATTCTGGGGGCTTATGTTGTCTCCCAGTTCTGCTTCTAGTTGGCTGCGGATATGTCCAAATCTGGAGCAATCAAACACAACGTGTTTGGCATCTTCCGCAACTCCCTTGCAACTCGGGCATTCTGCCGAATCGTCCAGCTTAAACCGATGCAAATACTGTCGGTACCCTCCGTGACCTGTTAAAAATTGGGTCATGTAAAAATTTACATCTCCATGTTTTCGATTAACCCATATGGCTATGTTCGGAATAAGGGTATGTGTCCATCGGCCAGTAGATGCCTCATCCCATCGAACCTGCCATCTTCTCATAGATTCCACCCTTTCATTGTTTCTTCGCCCTGGGTGCATCTCCTGTGATTCGCCTTGGCGATCGCTATACAGTCTGCTGATCTCGTCTACAAGGATCGGCAAAGGCATCATTCCAGCCACCACGTAGGCCGCTTCATGCGATGTGGTACGGTACGCACAACACACTCTCAAAGCACACCTACGATATATCGCGTTTAGAGGTTTTGCATTGCATGCGAAACGTAATGCACTGGCCCAAACTGGCGAGGCATATATAATGATAGATGTTACCACTCTTGACAGTAGCAGCCTCCTACTTGTTCTCGGACCACCTACGTTTGGCATCATTCGTGCTAGTGCTGCGGTGGCAGTCGCCGCCTTGTCACCTACATACCTTATGTGCTCTCCAAAGCTTAGCCTCGAGTCAATCATGATTCCCAAATACCTAACGGCTTGCTTAGAGGCTATGTCATACTCTCCGACTCGGATCTTGAGGGAACACTTTTTTCTCCGCTTGCTAATTAGAACTGCTTCCGTTTTCTGATCAGCGAGCTCTAATCCAACGGTTTGAAGCCACAGCTTTATAGTTGTAATCGCCTCGCCCGTGTATATCTCGACCAACTCCGGGTTTTTTGCGACCGAAACGACAGCTATGTCGTCAGCAAAGCCTACCACTGTCACACCTTTTGGCATAGCAAGCTCAAAAATAGCATTATACATGATGTTCCACAGAAGTGGACCAAGAACGGATCCCTGTGGCACCCCTGCTGTGACCACGTATTCCTTGCGTCCCGCACTAGTGTTATAGCTTAAGACGCGTTGCGAGAGGTAGCTCCTAATTATAGTAGCTAAATAGTCGGGAAGAAACATTCTTTGTAGAGCTGCATGGATACAAACCCAGCTCGCAGAATTGAATGCATTTTTAATGTCTAAAGTTACAACAGCGCAACAAGTGATGTTACGTAATGACTCCCTTGCAATAGCAGTTACCATGGTAATTGCGTCCACCGTAGATCGTGCTCGTCTGAAACCGCATTGGCGGTCCGATAAACGCCCCTGTGCTTCCACTACATCCGATAATCGGTTATATATGATTCGCTCGAGCACTTTTCCCGTTGTGTCTAGCAAACAAATAGGCCGGTAGGAGTTAGGCTCACCAGCAGGCTTATTGGGCTTTGGAATAAGCACCAATTTTTGTCTTTTCCATGGTTGTGGGAAAGTCCGTTCTTCTAGGCATTTTCCAAAGACGTCGATAAACTTTGCTGGCGTCGTCCGAATGGCCGCCTTCAACGCCCTATTAGGGACACCATCAGGACCTGGTGCTTTACCGTCCTCAAGCCTTGATGCTGCTTTCAAAAGTTCTAACTCTGTAATCGCACGTCTGCAAATACATGGCCCAATCTGTATGATGCCAGGAGAGTTTTCGTCTCTCCGCGATTACTCGGATAATGCGGGAAAGTAACGCCCCGTGGAGAAACATAGGAATTGGCCGGAACCGTTCAACCTATGAGGTTCCTCCTGCATAGCTAAGGGTCCGCAGTTATGCCACAACTGAAGAATATATAGGAATCAGCCGAAACCTTTCCACCTTTATCTACCCCCTTACGGGAAAGCAGCTGGGTTGAGCAGCTAAAGAGATCGGACTCTCAGTTGAATAAAGAGGATAGACGAGCATCTGACTGTCGGATAATGTTTCCTTCTATGGATGCTGTGGATGTGAGATAAGAGGCTTCTAGGTATGTTTCAGTAGGAGATGCTATCCTGTAGAACTAAGCAAAGCCAGAAATTAAAACAAATGGAATATGCAGTCCAAAAGCCAAAAATAGCACTGAATGTAGACGAGCTACGGTCTGAAAAGCAGAAACGGAGGCCAGTTGAATGTAATCAGAATCACCAGTAAAAGTCTAAGCACGTTCAGGGCCATTTTCGTTAAATGGTGCAGAAAATCATTCTTGACTGCCCTTTTCTAAAATTTAGGTCAACAAAAAACAGGCGCGATAGTCCAACATTGTACTAAGGCCGCATATGTGTTAGTGACATCCAATTCCCAAGATCCTAATTGTTTTGTTGAGGTGTTGAGATCAACAGCACGCTCAGCAATGTTATTAATCCCCATAAATGGATACTCGTTTAACATCTGAGTGAGATCGAAAAACAGCGTAAAGTGAATTCGTTCACGGTGAGTCTCGAGCCCATGACCCTGTGCATCGATGGTGCGCGCACTAACCATTACACCATCCAATGTACTCTAACTTTTGCCTAACAATATTTTGGCGACCAACAATTTCAACTCCTAAGAAAATTTTGCTATTGAAAAAATTTCGGGCTTGCCCCCCCCCCCCCCCCCTGACCGAAATCCTGGCTACGTACATGCATTCCTGTCATATTAATGACGATAAAGCGATTTTTCATCGTGGAGACAAGCTATCGATAAATTTTTCATTTGAATGATATCGTAAATTTCTAATCAAAAATAAATTGCCAATTTTTTTTATGAATTTGTAAGCAAATACCAATATCTAATTTAGAATAAAGATTAATATACCCCCTATCCAGTATGTATTTATAATGTTAAAACATTTCAATTAGGCCAAGATCACAACATGCAAGTTATCTTGTCAGGCCGTTGACATGCATGACGCTATTTACGAAATCGCTATTATAGGAATCAATCAACATCTTTGGTGCCTATATGATTCTCGTTTCAAGATCGATGAAAACCCTGAACAGATGACAAGTCCAGTCCAAAATAGCCCATAAACCCAGTAGCCTCCGAAGCGTTTTCTACGATTAATGACACAATCACATGTTTGCGCTTTGCGGTATCACTGTAAATTTGTCACGAGACATTTAGCCGCTTAGCGGTCCACTTTAGCTAAACCAAAAAGAAAAGATATCCTAAAAATACCGACCGGTAAATTAATCACTAATATATTTTGGACAGGTACAATCAGTTTGTGGGTATTATTGGTTGAAAATGTCACGGTTTTAGAGGTTGAAATGATTTTTCCCTATCATCATAATAGCGTGACAGGTGGGTAAGTAAGTGAAAAATGTGGTTTTTCTCTAACAGTAGATTTTGGTGTAGAGTGAGCTCTGGTGACATTGAAACAGTGGTCACATGATAAAATTTATTTTACATATTTTATAGAAAACCAGTGTGCATAGATTTTGATTCTAGGTGGAATGTGGGTGTTGTTAAATAAAGTATAGGTATAGATGCAAACCGATCGCCATAAAGTTCATGCAATAAATTATCTTTTTATTTTCTTGTGATTGCGTTTAATTTTTAATTTTTTTCCACGCTCCGATCCTCTTACGCGATCTTGAGATTTTTATGATCGTGGCCCTATTGCATGTACGCTTCATACAAGAGCTACAGTATTTAATTGAAGTTGGTGCCCAATTTCTTGCAGTTGATTAATATAGTATAGTGATTTTAGCTGAAAAAATGATGAAACCCAAACATCAAAAAAAAGAGCTGACTTTTGATGCCAAATTGTTCTATGGCCTGACCGCATTACGCAGTAAAAAGTTAGACTTTTTTGCGTGTCACATTTGGCAGGGAGGAGGTGGCAAAGGGGTGAAATTATGATTTTTCGTGAATATCTTGTTAACCGTAATATTTACAGCAAAATGTTCTAAAAACAATTTAAACTACACAAAATTCCCGTTCTAATCATATATAATACCGTATACCTTCTCTTGGCAGATTATATACTAGACCTAAAAACATTCGGTGTGATTTCGATTTTTTGATAGTTAGATTTGGCGCTCTGGCTCCTGAAGTAATTTCATTGAAGCCATGGTAAGACTTTGTTCAATGTGATTTGGCTAGAATAAAATCAAGGACTCTTCAGGACAATACAGAAAATTACCCAGGCATTTATTCCAATTGAGTTTTATGAAAAGTTAGGCACATAGGAATTGGTACAATCAAAGTAAATTTGATTTGAATATTGAGTGCGAATGGCTTTTGTAGCAGTTCCAAGTTTTAAGACCATTATTAGTTACATTATTATCGGGACGTTTAACCAATTAATAATTTGCAATTATATTGTGATTTGAACGCCGGGTTCAAGTACATCAATTTGTGTTGTTTTTTGAATTTTTGGAATACCTAGTATAAGTAATAAACCGCTAAGATAGAAAAACTGACGAGAATGATCGCGCGTATGTGAGACATACAATTTACTCGTCCTTTGGAGCACGTGGATCTTGCGGCACTCAAAATGCGGCTGGAAGCATCTTTTCAGCGTTATAGGAGATTATAAGATGGGTCTCCCCAGCAGTTTGGTATTGTGATGTGTCTAGACTATACGTCAACCCAATTTGTATTTCCGTACTTGGCACCAGATGGCACTAGCGTCGCTAGCGAGAAATAGGGTTGACCGATTAACAACAACAACGACTTTCTGGAAGTTTCCGGAACGTGCGTCACCGAAGTTTCCGGAACAGTGGAAACGAGTAAATAAGGGCGTCGACTAGTGTCGACTAGTCAGTACAGTTTTACTCGTGGATTATGTCGGATCAATAACTAGTCAGTAATTAGTGAAATTGTAAATCGTGTGTGTTATAATAAATAGTGTTACAGTAAAGCGAGTGTTATTCATTATCGTGTACGCGAAAATCTATCGAACCCACTGGAACGTCTAGAAAGGACGAGAAAAACATAAAAGTATTATATGTGAGTGTTGAGCACGCAAAAAAAAAACAGACCGTATGTCTCACATTAAATACAAAAAAGAGGACATATACATAGTAGGTATCTCGCCATGTAGAATTTCTAACTAACAGCATAGGCTGTAACTCTTGGTAATATAAAGAACAACTCAAGAAGAATAACTTTAAGATATTCTCAACAACGTTGAAAATCTCACGATTGCTCTATAATTTAAAAGAACTTGAAGGACCCTGCTGTATATTGACCATTTAAGTTAACAATTCAATCGCCGATTGAAGATCCACACTTTTCCGTCATCAGCCATACAGTCACTTTCCATACAAGTTTATTGACTGACAATGTGTTAATTTGTATGGTAAATGATTGTCTGTGACTTATAACTGAAAGGTTTAGATCGACCTTAACCTCCCCCACGGAGTCAGCTCTTGAGCAGTTAGCTGAACCAGGCCCCCCCCCCCCATACAACCCCCAACAGTAGAGGATGTGAGTCTCGCCATACAATCGCTTCAACGTAATAAAGCGCCCGGCGTTGACGTGATTGCCTGACCAACGCTATACATGTGCTACTGCTGAAAATATGGAACGACGAGGTAATCCCCTAAGATTGGCGCAGAAGCACGACGAATCTTTGGCGAGTATCAATGCGGCTTTAGACCTGGTCGCTCAACGACCGACCAGCTTTTCACAGTGAAGCTACTACTTCAGAAGTGCTGGAAATATAACATCGACGTATACCAAATCTTTGTCGACTTCAAGCAGGCATACGACAGTATCGATCGAAGTGCATTGTACAACATTTTGCTGCATTTTGGTATACAGGCAAAGTTCGCAAAACATCGAGTATGCAGACAACTTCAACTATCTAGGTTGTAATTTATCAAACGACGCCAACGAAACCGACGAAATTAAGCGACAGTTACAACTAGCAAATAAGACCTATTTCTCGGTCCTCCCTATAATTAATTCGAATCTTGCGCACAGGAACACAAAGCTCCGCGTGTACAAAACGATCATCCGACCCGTGTTATGTTATGGCTGCCAAACATGGACCCTCACACAAGCCTCCGAAATTTTGCTAGACAGATTCGAACGAAAGGTCCTTCGGCGAATTTTCGGGGCTTTCGCGGGCGAGATCAATGGCGTATCCGGTATCAATTGTACGATGAGCTGGAAGTATCGAAAACCGTGAAGCTTCAACGTTTGCAATGGGCGGGCCATGTACAACGAATGGACGATAATCGCATGCCGAAGAACTTGATGAACGCACAACGAACTGACGGAGCGAGGCTGCATGGACGACCGAGAGCTCGCTGGGAGAAATCCGTAGGTGAAGACGCCCACCAGCTGCTTAGCTTCCGAAACTAGAGGACAAGGTCACGTAACCGACGACAATTAGAGGTCAATGAATCAGGTGGCCAAAGCCCGACGTCGGGCTATCGTGCTACATTGATGATGATGATCTGACCATGCCGTCGATTACTGTACGAAATTTCGAAGTAAATGCTACGTAGCACGTTTTTATTCATATCAAATTCAAAGCAACTTCGAAGCTGTTGAGTATACAGGGTGTCTCACGACTCATGGTACATACAATACTGGATGATAGCTCATTTGGGTAGAATTAATGTTCAACATGACCCCTCTATCTTTAACCGTTATAAAGTTAAGTTTTAGCATTTTTTGTAAATAGTATCAAAAAGCATAATTACAATTTGCCACACTCCCAAATACATATTTAATCCTAGACTTAAATTCACTTTCCGAAACTGTATAAAATTCTACCAGTGGCGTATTTACAGGGAGGGGGCACATGGGCACGTGCCCCCCCCCCCCCTGTGAGCACATTAAACTTTTCTCACACCATACTAAAAATTGCAGTACCAAATGTTCCCTTTTTTTGAGCCACTAAACTTTGTAAATCTTTTTCGAAACATTATCATCACATCATCTTCTCAATTCGCCAGATCTCCTCGTTGATGAACCCTTTCCGTTTTTGAAAGGGTTGAGCTTATTTTCATAGACGCGTGGTTTCAAGAACAAGAGCTCTCAGAGAATAAGTACAAGCTATGATTATGTCGAGGCAACGAGGTGGTCATGAAACGTTGCCCAATCTCGACATGAATCTGTTCGGGAACAAGGACTGCTATTGAAAGTCTCGTCATGTGTGAAGTGACTCCATCTTATGTTGATAAAAGTTGAGGAGATGTTGTTGCGGTATCGATGTCTTGGAGGCCGCTGAATTGATAAATATTTGAAACAATCGGTCTGATTTTTCGATGGGGCTTGTGTACTTTAATTTGGCCGTAAATTCGTGTTTGACTGCTTCTCTTTCTGTTAAAATGCTAAAAATTGAAGTGTTTTGGTGGGAAAGAATTTTTAGCATGCATTTTCGAACTCCTACGATTCGGTGTCTGTGGTGCCCTGCCTGGGGTACTTTCTTCAATGCTTCAATTTTCACGAAGTAAACATCATCGTAGCCATTCCTTCTCATTTCTATTTCGCAATTGATTTGTTAAATAATGTTGCTTCAGCTTACCATCTAGGACTCGTTTTAAAAGGTATTCCAGATACTATAGATTTGAAGCTAGTGTAGTACATATGGAAATAACAAACAATCATACCTTCCTGCTTACTTTTGTTGCTTCATTTAAATTAATCGATTCATCACTTCCCGGCTCTATGCCACGGATAGTTCCTACACGGCTGAAAATTTTGGTGTAATTTTTATAAAAAAATATTATTCTAACATTTCAATATAAAACTTTATCAAAATTATATTTGAACTATATATTAAATGTATAAGTATTCTTGATTAAAATTTTACTCTTCAATAGTATAAAATTGATAAGCAAGTTTATACAAACCGCTCGAAAAAATAAAAATTGTAGTACGAGTGCAGTCGGTTTCGAATCCGCAATTCTGTGATTTGTAGGCAAGCGCGCTGCTCACTGAACCAGACAGACAGACAGACAAATCAATAGATTTCTAGGTTGAATGGGTTTCTTGCGTTGATTCTACCCTTTTATGTTATACCAACATCCAATGCAATTTATTCTATCCCGAACGGTGTAAAATGTATAATATTAAAAGGGTATTTGGATAGTTTTATTTTGTAGCGGTTATAATTAATATAATTTTTGAATAAACTAAAATTATAAGTTGAAAAGGATCAAATTTGATTCAAGTTTTGGAATAGATAGGAGTTATACTATTTGATTTATAAAATTTACTCCCGGTTTACACCAAAATTTACAACCGTGTAGTATTCTGGATTGTACTTGTAAAATATTATTCGGCACTTGTTACGATTTTACGGAATCTGTTACTAGATTTTTGACAAAACATACAAAGACCGCTTTTTCAGTAAATCCTAATTTTGCAATCAAATTCGCTTAAACTTGCCATGGAATTCAAGACCACAATGTCAAAATTTGTTGTATCAGCTGTGTTTCTTTCAAAAGTAAGCAGAATCACTTTTTGGCGGAAATTGGCGGAAATTTGGCAGAATTTCGGACGATGTATGAAATTTATCTTCCAAAAAAAAGTGTTCCGTCTGGAATCCGTTTTGTCATATGGAAACAGTTTCTTTGGTCATTGCATTTTATAGCCAATTTAAGTACATATTCGTGAAATTCCTTTTCGGCTTCAGGCTCCTTCGAACTACACGACGCAAACTTTTTTTAGGCCCTGCGTATTTTGGTTCAGGAAAAGCCAAAAGTAGTTAATGAGTGTAATTCTAAGATCTGTCAGGAAAACTAAACTTTTCGTGTAATAAACCTGAAATGCAAAGGACTCTCAGGCCCGTATTTATAAATATACCTTAACTCAAGGAGACCTTGAGTCAAGGATGCCGAAATTAAAATAAATGTAATTTTCCATTCTTTTTCATATAAATCACTTATATTCAATGCATCCTTGATTTAAGGAGAAACTCAAGGAGACCTTGAAATTTTCTATAGTCTACCTCACTTGAAGTCAAGCTACCCACCTACCTTGAAATATTATATTTCAAGGTTTCCTTGAGTTTCGCCTTAAATCAAGGATCAACGATCCCTCAGTCTTGCCAATGTTTTTCCTATGTAGCTGCTCTCGGGTATCCCCACACCAAAACTTTATGTAACAAATTAGCCCCATTCTCTGTGCCCCCCCCCCCCCCCCTTGGGAATTTTCTAAATACGCCACTGAATTCTACATAAAATAACTCTTTTCCCAATTAAATGATGAAACCCAAGTCATAGGTACGCCGGAAAAAAATATTAGCCCGAGAAGAGTGAAGGGTATCCGAATTTCGGCCGCACCCGAAATTAACCTTCCGGCGGGCGCAATACTAATCCTAACACGATCGGGCGCAATGCATCTGACAGATTAAGTTCAGAAAATAGGATGAAATTAAGGTTCTGTATATTCTACACTCTTATTTATTATTGTATTGTCTTTTTGAAACAGTTCTACGAAATTTTAGAAACAAATACTGGCTCACAAAGTTTGATACCCTTCACATTTTCTAAGAATATTTCGCTTTCAATAGCCTCAATATTTAAAAAACCTCCAACCAGTGGCGGATCTACATATTTGCCGCTAGTAGGCTATTGACATTTCGCCGCCCCTACCGAGCTGTGCGAGAATATTCCTGAAGGGACGTAACAAGAATCAAGGCGTTTAGCTTTTCATCGTTTCCCACCAAATCAAATTGTACAAAATTGTGTAGAAAACTATTCCTATTTTGTGTCGAAAATGTATTACTCAATGATAAATTTCTTTGATTGACCTTTGCCATTTAGTAGGTGAGTGCTTTCCACTTCGTTTCGTGAGTCCTGAGCATTCTTCAGTCTCTATGGGATAGATCTAATTTAAAGAAGCGTCGGTTTGAAGGGTATGTTCTTCTTTTTCATAGTGCACAATTTATCAATACTGATAGAATCGATGGTATAATTTGTTTGAGAAAAACGCCATCAAAAAAATTGGTACAGTCGCGTATTTACAGGGGGGGCACAGAAAGCACTTGACGGTTTCCTACACCCCCCCCCCCCTATGAGCACATGCAACTTTTTTTCACATCATACTGAAAACTGCAGTACCAAATGTTTCTTTCTTATATTGAGCGGTCCATCACTAAACTTTTGTAATCCTTTTTGGAAACATTTTCATCAGCTCATCTTCTCAATTCGCCCGATCTCCTCGCTGATGCACCCTTTCAGTTTTCCCTACGGGTTGAGTTTATTTTCATAGACACGTGGTTTCAAGAACAATAATGCTTGAAATAGATTACGCGCATCAGTAGCAGCATCGGCATCGCGAAACGTCAAGCGCAATGCATTTTACATTGCTGACAAAAATGTTGAGCAGAGGACTTGGCATTCAGAATATTTGGCAGCTATGAAATTCTGCCGATGCTGCTGCTGATGCGCGTAATCTATTTCAAGCATAACTCTCAGAGAATAAGAGACAGCTGTGGTTATGTCGGGCCAACGAGGTGGTCATGAAATGATTCCCAATCTCGACATGAATCTGTTCGAAAACAAGGATTGCTATTGAAACTATGGTAATATGTGGAGTGACCCCTTCTTATGTTGATATTGGTTGAGGAGAATCAACCAACCTTTTTGTTTTGTCGGAATCGATGTCTTGTAAGCCGCTGAATTGATAAATATTTGAAACAATCGGCGTTTAAAAAATATAGTTTTTTGACTTGCATTACTGGAAGAATTTCAAATACATCTTGTGTCGGAAAAGTTCTACGAACACCTAATAGAACTCTAAGGACCTACGCTTGACATATGCAGAGGGGTTTCAAGTGTGTCGTAAATGTTCCTCCCCATGCAACGATTCCATACTGTAAACAAGACTGGAAAATGACATAGTATACTTTTAGGAGTTCTTCTAAGCAAAGTATTTCTTTTAGTTGTCTGAAGCTGAAGATTAACTTACTTAACTTTGCATTTAATACTTTAATGTGGTCAGTCCATCGTAGGTGTGAATCAATAGTGACACCTAAATATTTAACAGTCCTAGAAAAAGGAAGGAAGGGACATTTACAGGATGGAAAGTGGCAGGAAGTACAATGCATAGGAAATGTTGAATTTGATCGGGCAAGCCTACAGCAGTACGACTAAATGGGACTACACATGTCTTTTCTATATTTAATTTTAAACCATTTTCTTGAAACCATAAACTAATATTCTTGAGTATTTCTGCTGCATGTTGAGATATCTCACTCCAAGAGGAACCTGCTATTAATATGGCAGCAAAGCCTATAGTATTTATGATTTTACGGTTGATGAACTATTTGTTATATCGAAGATAGTGTTAACGTAGGCAATGAAGAGCAATGGGGAAAGCAAGGTGCCTTGTGGCAAACCAAAAGGACTATTTACCATTTTATCACTGGTGAAACCACCCAATTTTACTTGTTGGACTTTATTCGACAGATACAATTTGAACCAATTCAGTTGGCTATTATTAATTCCCAATTTTGATAGTTTTTCAATCAACATGGTGTGAGGTATGGTGTCGAAAGCTTTAGCTACGTCGAGGAATATTCCCAAAACCTTTTCCCCACTGTCCAAACCGTAAATATTATTTTGTCTGAATCCATACTGGAAGTCTGACAAAAGTTTGTTTTCCTCGAGAAATTTATTTAATCTTGTTTTGACACAACGTTCTAGGATTTTCGCAAAAGTATTAACAAGCGAAATTGGCCGAAAATTTGTTAGTAATTCTTTTTCGCCCGATTTATATATTGGTGTTACTAATCAGATGCTTCTCTTTCTGTTATGTATTTGTGGTTTGAAAATTAAAGCAGATTTGTTGCAAAGAATTGAGAGTATATTCTGAAAACGAATCAAAAAATTCAGCGATAAAAACCGGTACCATTTCTGAAACATAGTTTTTCACTAGAATTGAAGTGTTTTGGTGGGAAACATTTTTAGCATACATTTTTGAATTTCTGTGGTTAAAACAAAAGTTCGGTGGCTGTGGTGCCCTGTGTCACTCTGGGGTACTTTCTTCAATGCGTAAATTTTCAAGTTTACCTTCATCGTAGCGATTCCTTCTCATTTCTATTTCGCAATTTATTTGATAAAACCTGTTGTTTCAGCTTAACATCTAGGACTCGTTTTAAACGGTGTTGCAGATACTTCAGATTTGAAGCTAGTGTATTAAATATGGAAATAAATAATCATACTTTTCTGCTGACCTTTGGCGGCCTCATTTAATTAATCGATTGATCACTTCCCGGCTCTATGCCACGGATAATTCCTAGTATTTAGGAGTCTACTTGTAAAATGTTCCATCTGGAATCCTTATGTCATATGGAAGCATTGCATTAATTCCATAGCCAATTAAGAATTTGAAATTCGGGTTTCAACGGTATTAAATGTGTAAGTAACGCGCTTAACTTTAAAAAATATTTGCCCAAATTCGCCGCCCCCGTCAAATTTGCCGCCCTAGGCTCCAGCCTACTCAGCCTACTGGTAAATCCGCCACTGCCTCCAACAACTCGACCGCTTAAAAAATGTGAGCTTATTTTACTAAAAACACTATTGAACGACTTGGTGACCCTAAATGTAAACACAACGTTATTTCGCAATGTGAAGAGTATAACAAGTGGAAATTTTCATAGAAAAGGAAAAATTACACAATCGGGCGCAATACATCTGAGAGATTATTTCACTCCCTCACGCCACTCAGACATATGGTAGATAGAAACTGAAAACGGCTTTGGGTAGTTGATCGATAAAGATTAAGCTACTGTGAGTTTCAGATCTCTCCCTTTTCATATCGCTGATTAGCGCAACAAAAACTGGTCACTTAATCTGTCAGATGCAGATGCATTGCGCCCGCCCGAAGGTTAACATCGGTCTGGTGTTTTTTATTTTCGTTTTTAATTAAAAAAATATTGTTTACTAAATAAAACTCGTATAAAAAATGTGGAAACGTTTACTTTGGGTTTCTCTTGGAACCACGTTTTTTTCTCTTTAGCACGTAAGATATGCACTTTTTCATATCCTAAGACCCTAATTCTTATATGTTGTTCGAAAGCTAACATTATGAGGCAACTTTTGTCAACTTTGCACATTTGTCAGTTCAAAGTACCGTTACGATTTTACAATTTGAGATTTCAATGAAAAATCCTTGACCTTTCCGCAAAATGTTTTTTTTTCTTCTAGCAAATTAAACGTGAAATAGATTCAAGTTAAGTAAATTATTACAGATTAGTTTCTATGCGTGTTTTAGTTATACCCTTGTAAACATAAAATCGTAGAATATGAGAATCCAATCCAACCCAATTATCATTTTTACACAATTTACGCAATTCTTGGGTGCCTGAAATAATGTAAAATTGAAAAAAAAAAAAAAACGATATACACTCAAAGCACTCTACGATGTAGTGCCCCACATAAATAATTCTGGTTAAGAATAAATGTGTGTTGTTTTGTTGTAATGCTGTAGATTCCAAAACAACCAAGATTTGCTCTGTTTAATTTTTGTATTTGAAATTACGTCTTCATTATATATGTACTACACTAAGTTATGCAATCTTCAGAGAGCTTATAGTGCTTCGTCGATTAAAACCCACCGACTACCGTTTTTATTTCTGCCAGACAGACAATATGGACAATATACATGTGACCAAGAATCATCAAAACAAAAATAATGACCTTACATCTTAAAAGTATTGAAAATGACGAAAAAACAAATTACTTTCGTAATTTTCAGGAAAATAGTTCCATATCATCGTCAATAATATTTAAGTTTTAAGAAATCGATTCTTTATGTACTTATTTTGACATTTTTGTGCACATACATATTTGCATATTGAATGACGTACAAAACAGCACTGAGCCACAAAGATTTTCTCCGGAACGCAAGAAAATATTTTATTTTATTTTCAAAGAAAAATAAGGCACTAATGGCCGATCATTGTAGTTACTTATTTATTTTTCTAAATGAGTATCTACATAAAAAATAAACTCATGATATGGGATTATTTAAGATTTATTATATTTCAAAGATAATATTCAACTTGTTTGTTTATTTCTATTTGACTTTATAGGTTTTATTTGGGTACCTTTTTTTGTGGCGCTCATATTACACACTTTTGATTTTGATAGGTATAAGCTACTTATTATTAGCCTTTCGGACTGTTGTAGAATCGTCTGAAGTATTTCCACATTTCCGACAGGATTTACTAAAACTTATGATTTGATTCACATTATTTGTACCATATATTACTGCAAATTTTAAAAATGAACATTATACGATTCAATTTGAATTTAGTGACAAGCGATTCGATCTAGTATCTTGTATCTAGGATTTGACTGGATTTATTTTAATTTACACCGCAGAATTTGATGGTGTTTTGTATCGACTATAATTCTGCTTTTTTGATTTTGTAGAAAAAATCATTTATTGGGTCCATATGTACTATTAAAACTAGGTTTGGTTAGATTCGCGTACATTCTCTTAATTGATTCCCTCTTCTGAGTATTATTCTTTTAGTTGAAGTGGATGAGCTACTTTCCACTTGGCATACTACATCTACACTACCTCCTAGTCATCATTAATTGTGATATTCCGCTCTCCACCACGGATTGAGTAAAACTATAGCTTCAACTTCAATTCCACTTGAATTCAGCATCTCATTTCTTTCACTCCTGAACTGAGTGAAAATCTTATTGCAAAATCGAATAACGAAAGTTTAAAGCGGGGGGATTCTATAAATTCACGCGTTGTTTGTTATGTCGTCGTATAGTCATGTGACCATCAGATCAACCTGATTTTCATAGGTATTTTTTATTTCTTGTTTGCTCCATCCTATAGATTGTAAGATTGAATCCGAAGACATGTGACTGGATGATGCTGCTTTCAAGTCACATGACTGAAAATCAGAAATTCTATCTCAGAGTTATGATACGCTTTGTCCACCAACACTATTCACAAAAACCCATGCAATCAGTGATGTTAGAGAGATAATAGTAGAGGTAAGGTGGTTAGTTAAATCTCAACAACGATAGATACCCGTATAGCCAAATAGTCCAGTAAACCGGATGTTTTTATGCTTTTTAAAAAGACAATACTTTTCAATGTTAGTTAGGTACGAGTGCAAAAAAACCCGAATATTTTGCAGTTTCAGATGGCACTAGTCTTTAAATAGCGGCGTACAGTAATGATTGAAAGTCAACGAACTATTGTGATGATGCTGCTGAAACGGTTATAGAGTGTGTCATTGGGTGAGGTTATAAAACACAACGTTCGCGTAACGTTTCGCGTTTTCCGAAACGTTTCCTATTGTGTTCTGTAAACGCATAGATCCGGATCAGACTTGGTGTTCCCATCGCCATCTCTCGGAAAGTGACACATGTGACAATTGACACATCACAGCTGATACGTTTTGCTCGAAAATTAAAATTTCCAGTTTTAAACGAGATGCAGATACATTTTATTTTGATTATAAATAGTTTAATAAATAAATGAGGGCGGAAATGCACGGTTCGACGGCAGATTGTAAATTTCTGCCAATCAATCAAGCTATGCCTCGCAAGGGGGCGCTTAGAGGATCTGTTTGTAGGGAGAAGTTTCTGATCCGTAACGGCCGGTTGATTTGAAACGTTGCGCGAAACGTTGCGCAACGTTGTGTTTTATAACCTCACCCATTCACGTGATCCTGAAGACTGAAGAGTTATGATGTTGTTTTCTTTAGAAAGTACGTAAATATTTAAATTTGATGATACTTCGTAGACAGACAGACACCATATTTATGTCATTTCAAAGAGTATTTTTTTTCTTTTGATATAACTTATTTATGAATATCTAGTTACGATAACAATTTTATTGATGATTTATTGAATTTTGAAAAGTAAATACCTAATGGAAAATGTTACGATGCGAATGTTTTTAGGTATACATACCTACAGTCAAAGTGAGCCACCTCTCAGTCTTCCTTTCAAAATATTTCCTTAACTAATTTCGGAACATGCAGTAGACGCTCTAAAATTAAAAAAAAAAAAGTTGTGGCCAAGCGTTTTTAAATAGAGTTGAAAAAGTTTCGTAAGTTTATTTTTTATTTATTTAATTTGTTTATTTATTCATTTTGATAGAGGAGTCAGACCGTATGCCCAAAAGCTTATTTAAACTGCATTGCAGTCTTTAAGTAGTGTAATAAATTTGCTTCCCTAAAACTACGTTTTCTTTACTACCAGAAACATGATGTACCCTTGTAACAAGCAATTAACAGAATACATTTCAATGTTAAAAACGGAAAAAACACTTGAAAATGTGTCGAAAAAATTTCTTACGTTTGAAAATTAGAACAGTTTAATCTAATTTAGAGCGGCTAGTGCACCTAATTCGCTTATTCTAATTTCCGAGCAGCTACCCAAGTAGCAATTCGTTTGCTTTAAAGAAGCACATCACACTGTAGCAATCATATAGTACCACGAAATCAGTTTATCGTGTGACATCGCTTAAAGAAGTATTTGGATTCGATAAAACATTCTTAAAGCATTTTCCGGAAAACTTTTATCATCCTTATGGAATAAATTTAAAGATGGTGGTATAAGACTTCGATAAAACTGCCTCTAATCGTTAACCAAAAAACATACTCCTTTAAATACTCCACTCTTGTGTTTATAGGATGATACAGCACACACATGGAATAGTCTCTCTAAGTTGACACACACACATGCATAATTCTTCTATAGCACAGTCGGTTCCATTTTTATAGTGTGACATTCGTATGGTCATCCAATAAATTGTTCACCGTAGTTTTATAGAAGGATGAACTTGTGATTTTAAAAGAAAATTAAACTTAAGAAGTGCTTTTAAATACCTAATTTTTAAAATAGAAATCCTTGAAATCTTGGATGAAAACAGTGGTGGATTTACCAGTAGGCTGAGTAGGCTGGAGCCTAGGGCGGCAGATTTTGCGGGGGCGGCAAATTTGGGGCAAATATTTTTTTTTAGTTAAACACATTACATACAAATTTATCAATAAAAATGGATACTTACTGTCGTGGAATATGTCACTCTGCTCCAATTACGGGGGAGTTATGGATATGCCGTTTTGAAAAATTTAAATAAATAATTGTGAATATTTATACAAAATTTTACGGCTGAACTAGCATTCTTTCAAAAGTTATGGAGCTTTTAAAAAAGGTCTAAAATTAAATATTCTAATTAATGTTCTAGTCTAACGCCGATTTATTTAATTAAACTCTAATGTGTTTTATATCATTGGAAAGGTAATTTTATGTAGTTTGTTTCGTCCTCAGACCATTTTGGTGTATCTCTTGCCGTTTTTTAAATAATCGCAAAAAAACACTACCCCCTTTTTTTACGGTTGTGGACCCCCGATCGGTTGGGATTTTTTAACCCATCATCTCAGGACCATCCCAAACCATAATCAAAAAAAATTTCCGATGTATGATTTTTGCCGTTCGATGGCCATATTTTGGTCCAATTTTCTTAGACTATATAAACGCCATACAAGGAGCAAATTGCCGATGAGATATCGGGGCAAAATATTATTCTTCGGGTTTGGGGATTGGGTTCGGTAAAAGTACAACACTTGGGTAATCGAATGATAAATTCCTACATTTACACAAACATAGATTATGTATATAGGGGCAGTGCCGGATTAACCACTTGGCAGCAGGTGGCAAATGCCACGGGCCCCACGCTTTAAGGCGCCCCGCGTGTTTCTCAAACAAAAATTATAACAACCAAGATGTCAACCACAGAGAGTTATAAGGAAATGAAAATCTACGTGAGAGATGAACGAATTCGGTTGCGGAATGAGCCGTGAAGTGAAATGCAGCTATAAAGTTGCTAAACTGGATTTTGTATTGAAGTTTGAAATATTGTTTTCTAAAACGTATACATTCTGATTGGAACAGACCGGTTTTAAACGAGCATTTGACATATTGTCTTCTCAAATGTGAACATGCTTATTTAGAATTGTGGATCGTGCGGGTGTTGCGACGCAGTGTGCTTGCAGTTGCGTATGTATAGGAATGCTATCGCCAAGCTACCATGGGAATTATGGGCGCAGCGCCTTCGTACTTATACTCAATGATGTCAACGAAATTCTAAAAGCCAATTCGTTCTAAATTGTCATAGCAGGTTATCGTTGAACAATTTACGTCAGGCTGTTCCAAAATTATAGCAATGTGAATATTGCATAAAAAATACAGAAAAATTCATGATGTCATTCCCGTAAACCTACGTCCACAGTGTTTCAGATTCACATTCTAGCGGGAAATAAGATTTTTGGCAAATGTGTTTGCACACATCCATCGAATTTAGAAATTACAACTGCGTTTCCTCATTCACAGTGCCGTAACGCTTTAAACGTTTTGAAAAGGTGGGGCAAAAACCTGTTTAAAAATGAATGTATATACCGGAGCAAAGATAAAAAGTTTTAGGCAAATTTAAATTATTTTTGGACGGCATATACGGGCTGCACTAACTAATCGAAACTGAATTTAGTCCTAGTCCCACTATCAACTCGCGAGGTGCTTGCCAATCCATTATGCCTAGACAAGCGACTGTCTCTAAAATTTATCAAGGAAGAGCGAAGTCGTCTTGTTATTGGGGTGATATCGTTTTCGATTTTCGTTTCGCTACAAAGTTTATATGAAATTCCTGGTTAGAAAAAACGCGTGATTATCCAATTTCAATTATAATATTATCCAAATAATCAAAATGTCAAATAAACCATTTGTAAACATCTGCACATTCCACAACCAATTCGAATAAAAAGAAGAAGAAGAAGAAGTTAATACGCGACCTAGACGTATATACACCATATGGAAAAGGAACTATATCTCCAAAAATATTTTAAGATAGTTTAAATTAAGAGCCGGTATATAAGCGCTCAATGATTCAAAATTGTTTCACCAAAATGTTGTTTTTCATTTAAGTGTGTAAGATTTTCAAGATAATTTTTTTCTAATTAGTAAAACTGAATAAATGTAGAAGATGTTAATTTGGCATTCTGGTATGCGCTAGTTTAGTATCTTTATTATGGTATTCTTTTAGCTAGATTTTTGGTTGTAACCTTTTATGAACCTGAGTAATAGGCAACACTTTTAACCTTAACCCTTAACCCTTGTGTGAAAAATCGCACAAACGCATTTTATTTTCGATTTTTCCCCATGACTTTTCCAACCAATGGCGCCGGAACAGGGGGGCAGCGGGGGCAACTGCCCCCTCAATATTTTGGCTAAAGGGGCAATTAATACTACATACATATATTGCACTATATTAAAAATGAAGAATAATTTATTTTACATTTTTATACATGTATGTACAATGTACATATTCAATTTATTATTCTAGTAGTGGATATTTTTTTCCATGATGTATACTACGAGTATGTACATGAACATGATCATTCCATTTTCATTTCTTCTTCTTCGAGTACCTCGAATTAACGACAAGGCCAACCATAGCGAAACTATTGACCGTTGATTACCAAACACGAGGAAGTTTTTCATTCTCCTTGTCAGAAAACCGTGCCGATGGTAGAGAATCTCACAGTAAGATTGGGCTGCTATGCTCGATTTCGATATTGTTGATCTTCGCTCACAGTTAACTCTTTTGAAGGGTATGCCGGGAGCTTCACCAACATGTTGCGCCGAAATTGCTGATCGTTTTCTAAGCATATAGAGCACAGCAAGTTAACGGCTAGTAACATTACTTCTGACGGTTCCAGCATCAGCGGCATCTTCAGAAAGGTCGCTCAGTGCTTTACGACGTCTTTAACATGGCTACATTCAACAATGACACAAAAACGTCTGACACATTTAATCCTTCTCCATGTTCACAGGGATCGAACAGGGAATTTAGATTCCTCAAAATCATGGAAGAATTCGTTTCCCGAGGAAACCGGAAAACAACATTTGGGAAAATCGTTTGGTCTTTAATTTTATAAAGCTATATAAAATAAAGAATATAATCTTCAACACTTCGGAATTACAATGGGATTAAAATGGGTAACAAAAAGAAACTTAAAGGTTAGTCTCATATTGAAGACTATTCTAGGTGGTTTCTGATCGCTGTTGTTCTCTAATATTTTTCATAATTACTTTTTTGTATCGTTTCACAGGATATTAAAGTGCTAGAGGCAGCGACGGTCCTAAGTATTATGGCCGCTTTTTTATCTGTCTGTCATACTCCATTTCTCTTCAATGTTAGATATATCCGTAGTTACAGTTAAAGTGAGCCACCCCTCAACCTCAGTATGAGCTATTCTTTTAACATACATAATTCCTCTAATGAATTCGAGAGATATTCATTTTTAGATTGTCGTCATTTAAGAAAAAACGTTTTTTTGATGTTTTTTAAACAATTTTGACCCTGTTTCGCAACGAAATGTTTGTCCTGAGCACCCCAAAACACCATAGGAAACAAAAAACAAATTTTCCTCAGATTTTGCAATCTACTAGGTTTATCACGTGCTAACTACACTATCAGCGCAATATATCTAATGAAGAGCTTATACTGAGCGGCTCACTTTCACTGGGGCTTGGCTTGTGGTAAGTATATACAGGACCCTCAGCTTTGTAAAGAAATTTGCGATTGAATATTCTCTAAATAAGGTTTCAAACCCCAAACTTTTCATTTGATAACTTAAGAATCAAAATTTGCACATTTTGTAGTTTCGCATTTTTATATTTTTAAATCCAATTTTTCAATAATTTCGAATTTTAAATTTTTTTAAACCGAAACTTTCGAAAATTTGAGTTTGAGACCTAATGTAGAGGTTATTATAGCGGTAGTCCTAACTATCACAATTTAAAAATTAAAACCGCCCAAAAATTCCGCAAAAAGTGCAAATTTTTGCTTCATTTTTTTATAATCGCGATTTTTAAAATTTTTGAAAATGTTAATTTAAAATATAAAAAAGGCAACGTTTTCAAAACTTCAGATTAAAGAGCATAAAAAATTACAAAATTTTGATTTAAAATTAATCAAAAATTGAAATTGTTTGTTTGCCTCTCTTAATGAGGCGCCCTGTTTAAATGCACATTCTGCAAATATAGTAGAGCCGGTCCTGGATGGAGGTCCGGTATATAACCGCTTAATTTAATATGAATTTGAGAAAAAAATCTTGCCCCCCCAATAAAAAATTCGTTCCGGCGCCACTGTTTCCAACCGATGCCTATAATTCGTATTGACTTCTCCTAAGACTTCAATTTAAAAAGAAAAACATGAGTTTCAAAAAAAAATTCTTTTTTATTTTTAGATATTTTAAAACTTACGTTAAGTACCCTCATGTGTGAAAATACACACATATGTGTGTTTTATATGGGTGAATTTTGTTTTTACCGTAATAATATAGCGAAATCTACTTTTTTACCGAATGCATGAATCGATATCGTTTGGAGTAAATTATTCATGTGAAAAATGTGCTTAATGATGAAATTCTGGTCTAGGACACACCATAATTGAAAATCTTTTCAAGCATGCAGACTCAGATCCTAGTGGTCCAGTCATATTAGCATTTCAAATACGAAAAAAAAAACAGAGCAAGGCTAATTTTTGTTGTTTTTGAATCAATCGGCTCCCAAAAATCTAAAGCTCATTTTCGTTAAAAAAAAATTTTGAGCGGAAAGGTCCCAAAAAGGGCAAAAAGGATACTCTTTAATCCTTGAACGGAGGTCGTCAAGTGGGGTATCATATCAAAGGATATGTCGAGTACATTACATATCCGGTGTTAGTTTCCTGTTTGAAGGACCCTCAAGGTAATAAATCGAGCTTAAATGTAAATGAGTCAACTGTAGTAGTAGGTAACTACGGCTTATCATGACATTGATAAACCGACCCTTAATGTCAAATGTCAACAATTACTCTTCTCATAACCGAAATAGTGGACAATTCAACATAAAGCACATTTCTAAGTTTACGAAATTCGCCCAAATTACACTAAAGTTGCATATGTGGGAAAATCCGCACATGAGGGTACTTAACGTAAGTTTTTTCAGGGTAAGATGAAGGTTAAAATTAAATATTTTCCCATATTCTCACTTTTCGGAAAATGTCGAATTTTTAAATTTTCAGAGGTCATCTAAAATAAATTCTTCTTTGACGAATAAATATAATTTATCTACAAACATTTACGGTTTTACTAATTAACATAAAAAAATCTTGGCAACTTTACACAAGCCAATGAAAAACATTTTTGAATCTTTTTCAAAACAGATAACTTGGCCCCTATTTTTCATAATGCTTTGAGAGATACGCCACTGTGCATGAGGGATATAATTAATATTTCCATATTCTATTGATATGTGGAAATTTATTGCCCATCAAAATCATCAGTAAGCGCATACTCCCGCTAGCTGCATTTTAGTTCGATTTTTTAGAGTTTCCCATTAATGAGAATAAATTTATAAATTGTAAAAGCAGAGTGCAGAGAGTTCACAGAATCACGAGCATAACGGCTTATGAAACCTCGTATCTGTAAATATCATAATAAAAAATCTTTTATTGTGCATTCGTCGTGTATTGCAAGGCTGCATAATGCTGATATTTGTTAGTTTGTAGCCGCTTTCCGAGAAACCTTGAGATTGAGAAACTACTAATAAAACCGAACTACATATTAATTTTAGAACCACTTTATTAGTTTGGTTAATTGAGGTTCCATATAGGCCCCGCGCTCAACATTTGCCATAGGCCCACGCTTGTTTAATCCGGCACTGTATAGGGGCCCTAAACAATTTTCGCAGGGGGGGCCCCGAATCGTTAGCGCCGCTACTGAAACATAATAATATAATGCATGGGTGTTGGTTGACTTCTCGGGCCCACATTGGGCATCATGATTTTCACAAGGAGCATTTAACTTAAATCTACAACAACAATTGCGATTTTCCGTCAATTTAAATTGTTAATCGCAAATATTGTTGGGAAAATTCTACCGTCGGAGAACGATCTTGTTCTAACTAATTATAATTCTTTTTAAACAAGTGGCTCGTCTATACTTAGTGCTAGAAAGGAGCGCCCTCTTTGCCTTTCCTTGGCTACGCCCATGGGTTTGACGAAATTTAACTTTTTTTTTATTTTGTTGTATCGCCATGTTCTTCCTGTTTTTTTTTTTTTGATTGCATGGAAACTATTAGAATGCATCAAATCTACGGTTGTATAGTGTAGACTAAATCTAGAGACCATTGCAATCAGACCATAATTTAGTTGAAAAGCGTTTAACCGTAATCTAAAAGTTTTAATGCTAGTCCCTGTAACTGTATCAATAAGAACCGTAACTAAACAATATTCAATTGTTTCATTTATTTACTTATCCATAATAAGGAATTACATTAATTAATTGCTCTTGATAATATGGATTGCAAATACCAATATTTATTAAAATTAAATTCTAGTATTTTCGCTGCACCACATGTGATACGAATCACTTGATAATGTGACCATTAATAGTAAATAAATGCTAGAAATGGTATTTGCGTATACTTAATTACTCGTGTTTACATAATTATTTGCATATTACTTTAAATAATATTTAATAGTAATTTATCTTTATTATGTCATTATGATTCAAAATGTATAACCTCCGAATGCCGGCAACACGAACAAGTAAATTATAGCATGTGATGTGTGTACTTATGTACCTATATTATGTATTTCAAAGTTGTCTCAAGATCGTTTTGGAAACTTGGATTTCAACACTCTTTAAGCGGATTACTTAAGAACGTCAACACCATCAAGTTTGATTCGAATTTTGGATACCATCACTTAATAACGTACAACACACACTAATAAATCAAGATGACATGTTCTTTCTTCGACAAACTAAGGGAAAATGTTTTTTTTTAGAAGTAGGTAACTGAAATTGAAAATTGTATTTATTTGTTAGTAATATTTAAAATAATAATTTAATTGACAGATAACTATGAAATTTTAAATTCTATTTCAAACATGCTTCAGCAGGTGCAGATACTGTTGTTAATGAAAAGTTTTAGGCCGCACACACATGGCGAATCCACCGATTTGAATCCACGGATTTATCATGAATTTTATTGGATTAAAATCCAAATCCTACTGTGGAAGACTCATTTGATAGAACGAAAATCCATTAAAATAAAAAATAAAATCCATGGATTCGCCCATGATGGCTGTGTGGCCCAAAATGACGCTGTCTCTCTGCCTACCAGTAATAACAAATATCTCTAAATCCATACAATTGATATGCCGGATTAAATCGCTTCACATTGGGTGAGGTTATAAAACACAACGTTCGCGTAACGTTTCGCGTTTTCCGAAACGTTTCCTATTGTGTTCTGTAAACGCATAGATCCGGATCAGACTTGGTGTTACCATCGCCATCTATCGGAAAATGACAAATGTGACAATTGACACATCACAGCTGATACGTTTTGCTCGAAAATTAAAATTTCCAGTTTTAAACGAGATGCAGATACATTTTACATTGATTATAAATAGTTTAATAAATAAATGAGGGCGGAAATGCACGGTTCGACGGCAGATTGTAAATTTCTGTCAATCAATCAAGCTATGCCTCGCAAGGGGGCGCTTAGGGGATCTGTTTGTAGGGAGAAGTTTCTGATCCGTAACGGCCGGTTGATTTGAAACGTTGCGCGAAACGTTGCGCAACGTTGTGTTTTATAACCTCACCCATTGTCACGTGTGACTAATTTTCTCACGTGATTTTGAATCTATTCATAGTTATTTCTTAAACAATTTGTGGCCAATTTTTCGTATATCTTATCAGTGTTGCTACTAAAGTTAAGAACATCGTACTTAAAATAACTTTGCTAAGAGTAACATTGGCTCTTAACATTCTTATATTGAGAATAGCGTTCTTTTTGTAACGTTTATTAAATTAATTAATTTATTTTAAAATAAAAACTAACGCAGGGCAACATTGACCTCTATAGGGCGCTGCAAACCTGACGATTCCTCGGACGATCGATTGGGCAATTGATTGGCAACAATCGATCTCCCGCCGTACAGAAAATACATTAGGCACTTTATCGGGCAATCTGAAATTGACAGTCTCACGGTCTACAAGACACAACAAAAAATAGCGAAAATTACACCATTTATGGCTGTACTACTTGCTACTTTTGATGCAGAACGACCGCCACAACCACAGCATGAAGAACGACCACGGGTTTATGTTATGTTAAATTAGCAACTGAGAACACATGATTGGCATGACAGCTTGTACGGAAAATTGCATTCGCAATACGTTCCACACATCAAATCAAAAAATTGAATCCGATGGTCCTATACACCTTCCGATTTATCTCGCAATCAAAAAATCTGGCCGATCGATCGGGGGGCCTGTGGCGCTTCTATAGGTGCATAGTAAATTATGCGCCTGCAATATCCAGCGAAACTATGATTTTTGAATTTTCGTTCTGTCACAAAATGTATGAATTTGCCAGAACGAAGAATCAAACAATAGATTCGGACGCTTCGTGTGTGGGCCGCCTAATTTGGTAACTTACTAGACAATTGAGAAAAGCGATACTTTATTAATTCAACTCTATTCCTTGTTTCCTCTTATTCCTCTCAAACGAAATGTGGCATCTGTACCACAGCCCTAATGACCGTGTATATACCGCAAGCAAGATAAAATATTTCTTCTTTATCTTCAACGACATATACAGGTCGTACTAACTAGTTTGAACTAAGTTTGGTTACATACCAAACTTAGTACCACTCTCTCTATTTTGTTCGAGTTTGACAGTTCTTGAAAAAGTTGATTGGAATTTAGTCCGAAAGTTTAGAAAAGATACTAACCAAAAATGTTTTAAGATAGTTTTTTGCAGAGAGATCTAAGGAATCTTTTTGCCCATACGGTACTTGGCAAAGAAAAGGGTGGGTCGGATTACAAACCGCAGCTACAGTTACAGCAAATAGCGTCAGTCATTCCCCCCCCCCACATGGGCCCTATTGCGCCACCCCTGATTATAGCCTCTTCCGAAAAACATAACATGGTGTGATTTTAAGAAAATTCATTGAATAATTGATTGTATGAAAGAATGACAATAAAATATATGCTTTATATAAGAACCTAGATGAAATTAGAAATAAATACATAAATACATAGAAACCGAATTGATTACTATCTGGCGCATGGGAAGTTATAATAGGTGTGTTTTTTGGTTATCCCGTGTTGGTTTGGCTAACGAAACTCCATATAAAAAGAAAAATGCCAGCTGATCCACCTGTAATTTTTTTATATGAAGTTTCGTTACCCAAACCTACACAAGATAACGAAAAAAACACACCTAATATATATTTATAATGGTCTTATAATAGACTGATTATAGACTCAGTGACAATCAGATATTAATCTATAGTAGGTATGGGTATGGTGATACTGCGATATCTCTATAGACTTCAATTAGTGTGTTGAACACGTCTATCTTGGTATCAAATGCACAATGTGCGAATTCGTAATTTTCCCATATAATTATGGGCTTCTTAGAATGATTTACCTAATTAAAGAATTAAAATTGAATTAAAATAATGTGGAAAGACTGAAATTATGGAACAGCAATTTTGGTTAATTTTCTTTCATCAAAACATGTCAATTATGTTTGAAGAGCGAACAAATGTTGCACTTTTTCTATACGTACATACTTTACGTCTTCATTCAGACTCGGAATTAGTCGAGAATATTTGCCAAAATATGACAAAATCACTTAAGATGATGAACAGAGCTTGACGTCTAATCTTGTGGTTAAACTCGTGATTCATTTGTTTTTACCCGAATTTTCAGCGGTTAATGACTGAATAATTGTTATTGTCATTTCTGTTTAGATACAGGAAAATTTCCGAGAAATTTTAGTGCGTGCTTAATTTTATAGAAATTTAGCGAAATAAAATTCTTAGGACGCAGTTTGTAGTCCTATATGGATTTTCTTAAGGAATATTTATAAACGAGTGGCATGATTACTTTCAAGAACCCCAACTGAAATAAAGTCCGAGCTAGGGCATATTCTGCTATCCGCTTCAATAGGGGGAACTTTTGTGTTTCCGATATTTTCCGCTATATGTCCGCTATATGGCGGACGGTAAGATAAGTGTCGCTAGTGTCGATAACAAGAACAAGAAAATTCTTCTTGCGAAGCTGATAGCGTAATGTTCCAAAATCTCAAGAGGTTCTACTAGATATACACAGGGCCGCTATCAGCTCTCGCAAGAAGAAATTTCTTGTTCTTCTTATCAACTCGGGCGACACTTATCTTACTGTGCGCCATATAACGGACACATCCCAACTAACAATTTCGCTCTGATAACACTCTACAAGAGTCTTACAAGAACAAGCATCAAGACATCAACTCTTGAAATTTAACTCTTAAAGAGTACTATAAGATCCTTACAAAAATCTTATAAGTATTAAATGACACACTTTCCAAGAGTTATTTTGATCTTGTAGCAAGAGTTAAAATCTCATTATAGGAGATACACATGTCTTATTAGAAGGCTTTTAGGCTTCTTATTAGAGTGGAAATTTATTCTTGTAAGAGTCTCAAAAAAATACTATACACTTGTTATGAGACGCAAGCTCTTCTAATAGGTGTAGCGAAAAAGAGTGCGCATGATATTGCCACATTCGCTATCCTTTTTTGTCAAACATAAGTAGATATTACGAGAACAACTATTAATGTCATGTTTTATTATTTCGACCTCAGCTAAAATGAAAATTTTTCACGCTGATAATTGCTTCGCAAAACTTAGTTTTTTCTAGAAATATGGGTCGACATTTTAATGCGATTAAAATTTTATCGTTGAATATGACTATTTTGCTTCGAAAAATAGCAAAGCCCCCTAAAAATAATCTACTTTTTTTAATTTCGGAGGAAACATAATATTTTTCTACTGTTGATAACTAGTATAAAACTTCATTGAATAATTTTTTTTCAACTTCAACATTTCTATAACAAAAAACTAATTCAACATTAGGGACGTTTTATTGTGTTTATCCCGTGCAGGTTTGGGTAGAACTTCATATAAAAAAAATGACACTTACCCAGGTAAAGTTAACCCGTGCAACTACCCTACACCGGATAGAGCTCAAATGTAGATGGCGGACGCATAGGGGAAATATGAGGGAATTTGTGTTTTCAAACCAAATGTGAGAGTTTTTCTAATCACGAGAAAAGATTTTGCAAAGAAATAATCATCTTTTGTGATAAAATCCACCACATCTCAAAAATAAGCCGACGAAAGCGAGTCAAAGATGCGCAAAAACTGTCAAATGTCAGCTGTTTGGTCTTAACCGGGATGTTACCCGCGATCGTTTTTTTCGAGTCAAACTTACACGCGATACGAAAAAAACGTCGCTATTGACTATAATTTAAATTTTGTCATAGACATACACATAATAACTCTTTAATTCAAATTGTTATTTTCCTCAAAACCACAGCCTAGTATGAAAAATATGGCAGCCATTGATGAAATCTTTATACAAAGCTAAAATTCTAATAACAAGAGGGCGGCTCTTTTTATTATACTTAAATTCTAATTGCAAGAGGGCGGCTCTTTTTACTAGAATGAAATTCTTATTGCAAGAGGGCGGCTCTTTTTATTAGACCGAAATTCTTATTGCAAGAGAGTGACTCTTTTTATAATAGCTAAAGTCCCTCTATCAGAGTTTATTTCTCTTTACTAAAGCTTAACTCTTCTGATGGGACTTAAAGACATACAACAAGCGCCTAAGTTTCAGTATAAGCTATCCCTATAATTTGACGTTTGATTATTTCTGTCGTGGTATGATAAAAAGTGTATCGCATTTTTATAAATCCAACGGAGAAAGGGTTCGGTGGGTGTTTCTTATAGTATTTTTGTGTTTTGTTTGCTAAATGCGCTCATTGTCTGAATCATTTATCTCGATGGTGTTATCTCATTTTCACTAAGGTCAGGGTGAAAACAATTCGAGGTGTCCTGATTTGATTTTTTGTGGTTTATTGAATCAGCTTGGTAATCCTTTTGTGAAGACATCAAGGAATGAGTTTGAAGTGAGAATTCACGTTGCCCATAACAATCCTTAGCCCGGGAGGATCATCACTCTTAAATTCTAGTATAATTTTGTTTAACCTTTCGCCGAAATGCGGACGATCAAAAGACGATTCAAAAGACAGACTTGACAGATTATATGGTTAGCTCCTTTGAAATCAATCGTGTACTCACAACACTGTTCTTATATGTGTTTAGTATACCTTTCTTATATAAATATTATAAGAAGTCGTTAAAGACTTAAGTATTTATAAAGCTCTCATCATAAGAGTCGTAATAATAAACTTCTTGAAAGAATATTTTTATAAGAGTTTAAGCCTTAAAGAGTTAAACTCCCACTAAAAAGTCTTTATTAGAGTTCATGACAACAAAATATGAACTTGTAACAGGAATACAACTCTACAAGAGTAATAATCTTATAATAAATGTACTTAAAGAGTTTATTTGAATCTAGCTACTAGAGCTATATTACAAGAGTGGCGAGAGCCTTACTAGAGTCTTATGAGAGCTTTTTCCAGTTCACAAGAGCTAAATTCTCAAGAGTTTGTTAGTTGGGCCCAACTAACAATTTCGCTCTGATAACACTCTACAAGAGTCTTACAAGAACAAGCATCAAGACATCAACTCTTGAAATTTAACTCTTAAAGATTACTATAAGATCCTTATAAAAATCTTATAAGTATTAAATGACACACTTTCCAAGAGTTATTTTGATCTTGTAGCAAGAGTTAAAATCTCATTATAGGAGATACACTTGTCTTATTAGAAGGCTTTTAGGCTTCTTATTAGAGTGGAAATTTATTCTTGTAAGAGTCTCAAAAAAATACTATACACTTGTTATGAGACGCAAGCTCTTCTAATAGGTGTAGCGAAAAAGAGTGCGCATGATATTGCCACATTCGCTATCCTTTTTTGTCAAATATAAGTACATATTACGAGAACGACTATTAATGTCATGTGTTATTATTTCGACCTCAGCTAAAATGAAAATTTTTCACGCTGATAATTGCTTCGCAAAACTTAGTTTTTTCTAGAAATATGGGTCGACATTTTAATGCGATTAAAATTTTATCGTTGAATATGGCTATTTTGCTTCGAAAAATAGCAAAGCCCCCTAAAAATAATCTACTTTTTTAATTTTGGAGGAAACATAATATTTTTCTACTGTTGATAACTTGTATAAAACTTCATTGAATAATTTTTTTTCAATTTCAACTTTGACTATAATTTAAATTTTGTCATAGACATACACATAATAACTCTTTAATTCAAATTGTTATTTTCCTCAAAACCACAGCCTAGTATGAAAAATATGGCAGCCATTGATGAAATCTTCATACAAAGCTAAAATTCTAATAACAAGAGGGCGGCTCTTTTTACTATACTTAAATTCTGATTGCAAGAGGGCGGCTCTTTTTACTAGAATGAAATTCTTATTGCAAGAGGGCGGCTCTTTTTATTAGACCGAAATTCTTATTGCAAGAGAGTGACTCTTTTTATAATAGCTAAAGTCCCTCTATCAGAGTTTATTTCTCTTTACTAAAGCTTAACTCTTCTGATGGGACTTAAAGACATACAACAAGCGCCTAAGTCTCAGTATAAGCTATCCCTATAATTTGACGTTTGATTATTTCTGTCGTGGTATGATAAAAAGTGTATCGCAACGGAGAAAGGGTTCGGTGGGTGATTCTTATAGTATTTTTGTGTTTTGTTTGCTAAATGCGCTCATTGTCTGAACCATTTATCTCGATGGTGTTATCTCATTTTCACTAAGGTCAGGGTGAAAACAATTCGAGGTGTCCTGATTTGATTTTTTGTGGTTTTTCGAATCAGCTTAGTAATCATTTTGTGAAGACATCAAGGAATGAGTTTGAAGTGAGAATTCACGTTGCCCATAACAATCCTTAGCCCGGGAGGATCATCACTCTTAAATTCTAGTATAATTTTGTTTAACCTTTCGCCGAAATGCGGACGATCAAAAGACAGACTTGACAGATTATATGGTTAGCTCCTTTGAAATCAATCGTGTACTCACAACACTGTTCTTATATGTGTTTAGTTTACCTTTCCTATATAAATATTATGAGAAGTCGTTAAAGACTTAAGTATTTATAAAGCTCTCATCATAAGAATAATAAACTTCTTGAAAGAATATTTTTATAAGAGTTTAAGCCTTAAAGAGTTAAACTCCCACTAAAAAGTCTTTATTAGAGTTCATGACAACAAAATATGCACTTGTAACAGGAATACAACTCTACAAGAGTAATAATCTTATAATAAATGTACTTAAAGAGTTTATTTGAATCTTGCTACTAGAGCTATATTACAAGAGTGGCGAGAGCCTTACTAGAGTCTTATGAGAGCTTTTTCCAGTTCACAAGAGCTAAATTCTCAAGAGTTTGTTAGTTGGGTGAGCACATCTCTTGCAGGATGTTCCTGTCTTTCTTGGCAGACGACAGTTCCTTCGCAAATGGCCATTTTCACCGCAATTCCAGCACCGAATCGAATCACCGCTGACAACCTTCTTGCAGAGTGTGCCCGCCTGCCTCAGCTGTTCACAGTTACTTCGCACGTGCTCGTGTTCACCGCATTTCCAGCATCGACTCGAATCTTCGTTTGTAACCTTCTTGCAGAATGTGGCTGTCTTCCTCAGCTGCTCACAGGCGCGTCCCACGTGTCCCTGTTCACCGCATTTCCAGCATCAAATCGAAACTCTGTTAACGACTCGTCTCGATATATCGATTCTCCGACAAACGTAATCATCCGTTACTTCTCGAACTCGGTTTGCTCATTTCCAACTCGTTTTTCTTGCTTGCTGGTCACACCTCCTGCGGAATGTTTCTGTCTTTCTCGCCTGTTGACAATTTCTTCGGACATGACCCTTTTCGCCGCAGTTCCAGCATTGAAATAAACTGTCGGTATCTTGCGTTGATGCATCCATTCGCTGGCAGACACAATCCTCGCACACAGTTACGGGCGGCTTGCTTCGCCGCTTCGAATGTCAGACTGTATGCTAGTGCGTCCCTGGTCGTTCGCTTGTCAGCTAGCCCTAACGCATGTTGCAATTCGCGATCCAAGAGAGCCGTAGTGAACACATCCACTGCTGTCTCGTTTCGATGTTCAGGCTCCGAGGTCGGGTATGACAAAAGAGCCAGCTGTTCAATGCCTTTTGCCAATTGCTGAAGTGTTTCTCCTGGCTTCTGTGCCCGATTACGAAGCTGCCATCGATAAATTTGTTTCATGTGCTCGTCATCGTATCGCACATCCATCGCCTGCACAAGCTCCATATAAGACGTTTGAAGTGGAGCAGCAATCTATTGCAGGATCTCAGCAGCAGGTCCTCTCAACGTCAGAACCAAAGCCGTGGCGCGCTCGCTATCCTACCAATCATTTACCACCGCAGCAGCCTCAAACTGTGTCTTGTAGATGTTCCAAGATATTTGTCCATCAAAAGTCGGCGCTTTCAGACTTCTAACAGTCGAGTCCATTTTGATTATTCCAGACGCTCTAGACGTTTCTCTGTCGCTATCCCACTTTTGACACCAATTGTTATATTTTTCTTGTCTTTTCTAGACGTTCCAGTGGGTTCGAAAGATTTTCGCGTACACAATAATGAATAACACTCGCTTAACTGTAACACTATTTATTACAACACACACGTGCATATACACGATTTACATTTTCACTAATTACTAGTTATTGATCCGACATAATCCACCCCGTCTGGGTCCCTGTGACACATAGCGCGGCTATATATTGGGACACAGATTTTTGGTGAGACGCGGCACCACGTACCCGAGCAGCGCAGGGAAGTCCTTTGTATGGTTGATTATACGCCATGGCGTGGATCTAGAGGGTGTCCGGAAACTGCCGCATAAACGCACAGGATTGCGATTCCTCAGTTGATTTCCAGCAAAAAAGTAGTATGGAACATACCCCCTCAGCTTAACCCTTTAGCTGCCACAGGCATTTAAAGATTTTTGAAAAAATAATTTTCTTGCACGACTTAAAGCCTAATATCTCCAAAGCTAGATCAGCTAGAATAGTGAAATCAGTAGCGTAACGTACGGTGTTCCATGTGTTCAGTGGAACACGGGCCCCCAAGCCACAGAGGCCCCCAAAGACGGAAACATGACGATGAAAATGGCTGTGGAGGGTTTTTTACTTCTATCCAGCTGCAGATTCTAAGAAGGAGTCAAAACATTCCGAAAATACTAATTTTGTGTACAGAAAAGAAGCTTGAGCTTCGTAGTATTGAACAGTATATCGTGGAGCCACAACTTTACGATTGGCTTAATCTTGTAATACATCAAAGCACTCAGTAGATTACAAGGATAACGTCTTCCAAGCTAGTTGAGTGCGGATTTGTATTCGTCTGAATATCAGTTTATACTGAGTTTTTGTCAATAAGAATATTGAAGAGATTCAAAGGTTAAGTGCTTCTGCTTCTCTTGAATGTTTTTGCGTAAAATTGATCCATTGTGATTTAGTTTTGGGAGTGTTTGACTCTTGTAGAAAAAGTTACTGCATTAAGAAAAAAGTGCTCACGACGTTTATTTAAAAGGATAACTGTCTTTCGACCCAAAGATCGTTCAATAAGATCCAAGTCAGAAGAACTTTTTGTAACTAGGACTCATTAAATCAAGAAACAAATGCCTGCAGATATACCTTTCTGTTCATATAATGGATCCATACAATTTCTCCTGCATGACGCATGGTTGCATGGTTGAGCTCCACGACGAATCGTGATCCTCAGATTTGGGTTGAACACTTCTACTCTAAAATCAATGACTGTTACGAGACTGGCATGTAAAGGAGTTCCTCAAGGTATGGTCTTCTTTCGCCGCTTCTCTTGAATTAAGTGATAAGTAAATATTAGAAGTTTTCCCGTACACCCTTATAATTATTGAAATTTTAATTTTAATTTAAAAACATTTCGGTTGATGTTGCTCAAACAGTGAATTTTCTTTGCCTTTTTTATTGGTGAACTGCTTTAAATGCGGAATCTGTCAACATTTTCTGGTCAAAAAAAAATAAGGGGCCCCAGTCCAATTTCGAACACAATAAATTTGGGAAACGTTACGCCACTGAGTGAAATAAAATGATTATTACAGCCAACAAATTTACCTATAAAATAAAACTAACCACACTAAAATCAGATAAGAGGTTTGGTTTTTACAAAGCTTCAAAGTCAAATTTGCGTGATTTGACCCAAAAACAATATTTTTTTCCATCTCAATTTTCTCCAACTTCTACCAAGGTGAGGCGCTTGTACGATTCTTTTGAAAATTGGCGCAAAGTCTTATAATCATATCTTTCTTACATCATTTTAATCTAGCTCCATTACTTCTAATAGTTTTTATACGTTAATTGTAGAAAACTAGGGTTAATTTTAGGTCGAATTCAATACAATTCAATTCACACTGCCCCTAAAGATCTGTAATTGGTAAAATCTATTCAAAGTATGTCGAAATCGAGCCAAAATTAACCTTAGTTTTCTGCACTTAAGGTACTAAAACTGTTAGAAATAATGGAGCTAGAATAAAATGATGTAAGAAACATATGATTGTAAGACTATGCGCCAATTTTTAAAAGAATCGTACAAGCACCTCACCTTGGTAGAAGTTGGAGATAATTGAGATGGGAAAAAAGATTGTTTTTGGGTCAACTCACGCAAATTTGAATTTAAAGCTCTGTAAAACCCAAACCTCTTATCCGATTTTAGTGCGGTTAGTTTTATTTTAAAGGTAAATTTGTTGGCTGTAGTAATCATTTTATTTCATTATTCTAGCTGGTCTAGCTATGGAGATATTAGGCAAGAAAATGATTTTTTCAAAAACCTTTAAATGCCTGTGGCAGCTAAAGGGTTAAGCTGAGGGGGTATGTTCCGTACAACTTTTTAGCTGGAAATCAACCGAGGAATCGCAATCCGGTGTGTTTATGCGGCAGTTTCCGGACACCCTGTATACTAAGAACATTCGAGTGATTATGCTCCCCTGCTCCCGAGTCATGTACGGGTAGCTCTTGGCATGAATGACCCCTCTCATAGATTACGGGTTATTAGTCATCATAAGGTTATTAGTCATTTGAAAATAAGACCTTTTCAATGCCGAAGGTTTTTTTTAATTAATTCGACAATTTTATTTTAATTTGTACTTTACAACAAATTGAATTCAAGCAACTTTTTTTCAAAACGGCTGGGGACTTCCCAATATATTTAATCCGCAACATCTTTTAAGCGCTTTGGGTGCCATCTGATCGTCATCTTCCGCAAACTTTGCATGCAACATTTCGACTGTCACCATAAATGCACGTGCGTTGTGTTGCCATTTGAACTGTCATTCTACTCGCCGAGTACAATTTGGTCTCTCCGGTTTTAATTTCGTTCTTTATTACTTAAAATCAGACATTTAACATCGCCTAGATTTAACTTACAATAGAACACATCAACCATGAAACGCCTGAGTGACGATCGCGCTAAAGTTGTTTTCGAAAAACTCGCAAAATTGTAAGTATTCACCGCCACAGAAACGTGTCCACCATGCAACAAGTCAATTCACACAATTTCCTTCCAATTTTTTCCAGCATTGGCCCTAACGTAAAACAACTCATTGACCGTCCGGATGGAACTTACTGTTTTCGCGAGCATCGCGAACGTGTCTACTACGTATCCGAGAAAACGTTACGAATGGCCGAGTCCTTTAGCGGCGACCAGCTCGTCTGTGTGGGAACGTGTTTTGGCAAATTCACGAAAACGGGAAAGTTCAAACTTCACATTACGGCCCTCACCTACTTGGCACCTTACGCTCAGTACAAAATCTGGTTGAAATCGTCGTGCGAACAGCAATTCCTCTACGGCAACAATATCCCAAAGTCGGGTATGGGAAGGATAACGGAAAACACTCCAAAGTATGCCGGCGTTGTTGTGTACTCGATGAATGATATGCCTTTGGGATTTGGTGTGGCGGCAAGATCGACGGCAGAGTGTAAATTGGCCGATCCTCTGGCGATGGTGTGTTTCCATCAGGCGGACATTGGGGAGTATATTCGATCGGAGGATACACTGTTTTAGGATTAGGACTGGGAATTGTTCTTGTTTGAGTGATTGAGAAATACACAGAGTGCGCGGATGTTATTTGATAAGAAAATGCGAAGAGTTTTGTTTTTAAAATTTATTTTGATAATAACTTGGCTTGAGCCCCTGTGTGCGGGGTTGCGTCTTTAAACTTATAAGGCTAATTCTTAAACCAAAAACAAAAATGACTTGTGACTATCGTCAATGTGAATGTGCATTAATTTGTCCATGATGAACAGTGTGGCGTACTCGTACAAATTTCGCCTTTTGTTCAATCAAATGCACGTTTTGGAATGGACTAAAATATAAGAATGTGACTCAGAGAGTCAACAATGGACCCCAGAATCTTGAATCTATTTTTCCCCACTAGTTTTAGTTTCGTTCCACCGATAGACTAGAGCTATCATGATTTTCTCAAGGAGGTAGCTTTACTAGAGGCATATGCTCGGATGTTTAATAAAACGGCTGGGACGACTCAGATTTTCCATTTAAAGTTTAGACGCTGTCACCTCCTGAGCAAGCGCCTTTAACTCTCGGAAAGTATCACAAATTGTTTGATTATATTTAAATGCACTCGTTTTGGCACTATCCCTGTACGCACAGACAATCAAGTTAATCCTGAAAATACAAAAAAAAACATTACTCAAAAATGTACACACTAATCCAAAAACTTACTGATTCAACGTTATACTGTAAAAGACACCGTAACCATCCACCACCATCGGAGCAACGAATCCTGTGATAACGGTGAATCCCAATGTGCTAGTCGATAGAATGAAGTTACCACCGCCACCACTCTTTGCGTACAGCGGATCCGAATAGAGTTCGGGGATTTCGATGCCATTCTCATAGGCGGCTGACCACATTCCGAAAATGTGCCGGTCGAAACCGTCCCCTCGTCGCATAGCATTCATGTTTTCAATGTGAGTGCTACAAGCAAGTTTGAATGCATCGAGTATGTCCTTTTTGGAAGATTTTGGATTCGTGGCGATTTTCACAAAGTTGGCAGCATTTGAGGTGCATGAACGTAAGGTTTCGGTTCGTCCTTTGTAGTATTGTCGCATGAGAGCTGTTTCGTAGGTGGGAGCAAGTCTGGAAATGAAAATCAACGAATGCGTATTTAGCAATGATTGAACCTTTTTTTTGGAATAGAAATTTGTTAAATTCTATTAAGCCGGATATGAGGTGCTTTGACTACTTCTTTTTCCTATGCTTGAGACCGAGAGAAGCCATTTGCTCAGTCTATATTCATGAATGCCGACGCAGAGTTTTTTTTAGCGCCTTGCTTGTTCGGAGTGTTTCAGAGCACCGAAACAGATTGAAAGCACAATCCATGTGGGAGTAGCGATGTGTTTTCCAGTGTCACCAGGTTACGCTTTAACTTCAGCCGATGGGATCTGAAGCGGATAAGTGAAAATCAACTCTTTTCGCAGCGAAATTAGTTCAGTGACGAAGCTCATTTCTGGCTGAACAGATATGTTCTCTCTGCTAACCCCTTGTGGGGCATAGGGCATCAACTACGCCTATTTCCACCTCGTTCTGTCCTCTACCATCGCCTTTAGGTCTGGCCACCTCTTGTTTAATGAAGCATGGTATGACCAGACGTACAGCATTTAGCTGTACAGTACAGCATTTCGACCTGCTGTTGTTGTAGCGGCGCAAGTGAGGGGGGGGGGGGGGACTAGTATCGTCATTCATATATGGTTGGCAGCCTATCCTCTAGTTCTAGACCTAGGAAGGTTGCCACCTCAATGGGGTTTTCCCATAGTGCTATAGGTGTAAGTTGTGTAGGTGCGGCAGCGCAGTCGAAAAGATGGTCCACATTATGTGGGCTGGCTCCACATGCTGGACAAATATCTGCAATGGCGTTGTCGATACGCAACCAGAATGAGTTGAGTCTGGAGCACCATCCAGAGCGAAGCTGAGCCAAGGTGGTACGTGTGGCTCTGGGTAGTTGTTGTTCTTCTTGTAGCGGTGCAGAAAGGTGTGTAACCTCTGTGCATCTATGTGGGTACGATTTATGGTTCGTCAATGTTTGTGTCCTTGAGGTCTAAGGACAAAAACTTAGCTGCTGCGATAGGGTTTTCCCACAGCGATATAGGGGTAAGATCAGTGGGCGCAGCGGGGCATTGAAACAAGTGACCCACATCATGAGGAGTACCATTGCAGTTTGGACAGATGTTTTGGATGTCCGGGTTTATGCGAGAAAGGTACGAATTAAGGCGTGAACAAAAGCCCGACCGAAGTTGAGCTAGTGTCACTCTGGTGGCTCTCGGGAGCCTAATCTCCTCAGGCGAAATTGGTGGTGGGCGCTCTGAGAGGACTCTATTCGCACCTAAACTCCCGATAGACCGATTCACTTCTTCAGTGTGGATCGCTGCAATGGCGGCTCGGTATGTAACTTCATCGTAAGGGTCCCGTTTGTATCCCTGAACCTCTCTCTCAAGGTCTCGTAAACCACGCCTGACATGTCGTGGTGGAGGAATTCGGTCCATGAGATGATTATTGGGATGATCCTCACGGTAACAACCAACAAGATACTGTTTTGAGAGTAGGAGATTGTGATCACGTATTGGCATCAATTTTGTCTCCTGATGTCGCGATGCGTAGAGCGGCATTTTTGCAGACCTGAACTTTGGACCAGTTTGTGTCACATAGACTATGTGTCCAAACTGGGGCTGCATAATCAGCGGCCGCTCGACCCACCGCTTTATAAGTAGCTAGCATGGTTTCTTTATCTTTGCCCCAGGTGCTACCAGCTAGAGCTTTTAGGATGTTGTTCCTACTGCGCATTTTTTCACATACTGAAGCTGCATGATTCGCAGACGTCATCATGTTCTCTAGGTGAAGCCCGAGAATTTTGGGGTTTTTAACAGTAGGAACAGAATTGTTGCCAATACGTATATCTATCTCCCATCTGATGTCCTCCCACCAAGTGGTTAGAAAAGTCGCAGAGGATTTGGACGCTTAATACTTGGTGATTTCAATGCACATCACGATCTATGGCATTCGAATCTCGACAACGACACCAGAGGCAACCTCATCGCTAGCCAAATAGATGACTCCGATTTCTGTCCCATGAACGATGACTCACCAACGCGCGTTACAGGATCATGCAGGAGCTCCCCTGATATATCTATTGCCAGTCCCGGGCTCATCAACAACACCACATGGGAGCCTTTCATCACCTTCTCGTCAGACCACCTGCCAATAGTCCTCACGATCGACAAACCGTCCCAATTCGCGTACACTGAGAAGAAAACGTACACAAATTTCAGCAAAGCAGACTGGATCGGCTTTCAAGCCTATACCAACGAAATGTTTTCTGCCTTACAAATTCCCACCGACGTACGTACCGCTGAAAAAAATCTGAGACGGATTATCGTAGATGCTGCTAATAGACACATTCCTTCCGGCCGCATACCAATCTTGAGACCACATTTTCCATCAAGTGCCGTAGAACTGGCAAAAATGAGGGATGAATTCAGAGCAATAGACCCCAGTGATCCTCGTATCAGCGACCTAAATAATGTGATAACCCAGCAAGTAAATGACCACAGAAGACAACAATGGAACAAGCATTTAAAATCCTGCCACATAAAATCCGGTGTAAGTAACCTTTGGAAAACGGTACGTGCGTTATCTAACCCCACAAAACCCAAAGGTAAGGTAGCCATTAAGTTCGGTGATAAGTCCTATAATAACGACGACAAATGCGCACACAAATTTAATCAGCAATTCGTCGAACATCCTGATAAAGATAGGCTCAAGCGCACCATCACAAGAGCTATCCGCAATAGTACCACCGATCAACACCTTCAAGTTACCCAAACCAGGTAAAGACCACACTCTAGCTGAATCATACCGTCCGATAACGCTCCTGTCTCCTGTGGCCAAAATACTGGAAGCACTTGTATTGCCGAAACTTTTAGAGCACATACAGCTTGCAAATCATCAACATGGTTTTCGTAAAATGCATAGCACCACCACCGCTCTCGATACGATCACGTCCAACATATTTAATGGACTCAACCAACCGAAACCATGCAAGCGTACCGTCCTGGTTGCTCTCGATCTGTCAAAAGCATTTGACACTGTCAACCACACTCTATTGCTAACAGATCTCCGCAATACAACACCACCGTACATCCATAAGTGGATCGCTAACTACCTTGCCGGTCGTCAATCCTGCACAGAGTTTAGAAACGGGAAGTCTAAACTCAGGAAAATCAAGCAAGGCGTTCCCCAGGGTGGAGTCTTATCCCCCACCCTTTTCAACCTCTACATGGCAGGATTACCTACACCACCAACGGGATTACAAATCATCTCATACGCAGACGACTGCACCATCATGGCAACTGGTAACGACATTCCCGAAATGTGCGATCTAATCAACGAATACCTGCAGGTTCTTAACGCTTTCTTCGCCAGTAAAAATCTGAAGCTATCTGCGCCCAAGTCCTCCGCCACATTATTCACAAGCTTCAACCAAGAATACAACACACAACTGCCCATCTACGTTGACACCCACATCATCCCAACAACCAGGACTCCCAAAATCCTTGGTGTCACGCTTGACAACTCCGGCAAATTCAACACCCACGCTGAAAATATATGTTCCAAACTCAGGAGCAGGAATAAAATATTAAAAGCACTTGCCGGAAGTACATGGGGCACAGACAAAGAAACCCTCTTGGCTACGTATAAAGCGATTGGTCGCCCCCTGGTCAATTACGCAGCACCAACGTGGACAAATGGTCTCTGCAAGACAAACTGGAGCCACATTCAAACCTGCCAAAACACAGCACTACGCACCATCACCGGCTGTGTTAAGATGTCTTCACAAGATCATCTACACCAGGAGACAAAATTAATGACTTTAAGGAGCCATAATGAACTTCTCACTAAGCAATATTTAGTCGGATGTTATCGAACAAACCACCCGAATAACCCACTCATGGACAAAACACCACCGCCGCGTCGTATCAGACGTTCAATCAGGGACAAAGAGCGTGAAGTCCAGCGATACAAAAAAGTTCCTTTCGATGACTCCGACTACAAGGCGGCCATTGCAGACTTACACACATCTGAAGTTCATAAAGCTACTCAAAGTCTCACGAACAACCGTGTACTTGGCATCAAACCTCCTGCCATATCTCCAGACGAAGAATCACTACCAAGAGCAACTCGTACCACCCTAGCTCAACTTCGATCCGGCTGGTGCCCGCGACTAAACTCCTATTTGTCACGAATAAACAATGAAATCGCCAACACCTGCCCAGCCTGCGGAACCAGTCCACATGACGTGGACCATATTTTCGATTGTTCAGCTGCTCCCACGCACCTCACACCACTTGCGTTATGGACACAACCCATCGAAGCAGCTTTTTTCCTAAATCTTGACCTCGAGGATGGAATGCCCACCATCTTCGAATGATAAATGTGCAACTTTACTGAATGTTTCCCATTTGTGCCGCTACTACAACAACAACATCCTTATCATTCCCTGTGGCGAGTACGGTGCAATCGTCAGCATAGGAAATCACCTCGATTCCTTCAGGTGGTGTGGGAAGGCCGGACATGTAGATGTTGAACAGAGTGGGGGAGAGTACCCCTCCCTGTGGAACACCTAATTTGATTTTCCTAAGCTTAGAACGTTTGCCTCGAAACTCGGTGAAGGAGTGCCGACCAGCTAGATAATTGGCAATCCAACGGATCTCTTGTGCAGCAAGATGCATATTCAACAGGTTTGCTAGGAGCATTGAATGATTGACCTTATCGAATGCACTTGATAGGTCTATTGCCACCAGAATAGTTCTGTGACAACGACTGCGTTGATTTAGCCCATCACGAATGCGTGTAGTGATCGCATCGAGGGCAGTGGTGGTACTATGCATCTTCCTGAAGCCATGCTGGTGAGGTTCTAGCTTCGCATGTGCAACAAGAGTGGGGTGAATAAGGGCCTCCAGCGTCTTTGCGACAGGAGAAAGTATCGTAATGGGGCGGTAGGATTCCCCGAGATTTGCGCTCTTCCCTGGCTTGAGACAGGGAACAATTCGACCTGTTTTCCAGATTTCAGGGATGGCAAGCGTGGATATCGACAAGTTAAAGGCGGCCGTGAGATACTCAATGGCTGGAAGGTCGATATGTTTCAACATGGTCATCGAAATGCCATCTGGTCCGAGGGCCTTGGAGTTTTTAGCATTCTCGATGACTTTTTTAACCTGGTCCGCTGTAAAAGATGGTATGGTGTCAACAATCCGGCTGCGAATCCTTCTTCTAATTTTGCGCTTGAGGCCGTCAGACTTGGGATGTTCAATAAATTGTTTATTGAACAGGCTAGCACACTGAAGAGGATCGCAGGTTTTAGTGTTGCCAAATTCAATGGCGTTGTTGCCCTTTTCTTTCCGAGGATTGGAAAGGGCGCGGACGGTAGACCATAATTTGCTGACACCTTCATTGAGGTTACATTCATCGAGGTGCTGATTCCATTTCGCCCTCCTATAGTCTTTAACTTGTCGGTCAATTTCGGAGTTAAGCTCCTGAATTCTGGGATCATCAGGGTGAGCGCTTCTGATCTGATCACGTTCATCGGCTAATCTGGCGGCACTAGTGGGGAAGTTAGGCCGAACTTTCGGGATACGTCCTGCCGGAATAAAACGTGCCGCGGCTGTGGTAATGACGTTCCTAATATTTTTCTCGGCCTCATGAATGGTGATAGGTGATGTTAGCTCGATGAACTTCGCCGACGAGTAAGCTTTGAAACCATCCCAATCGGCTTTCTTGTGATTGACAAACGTTCGCTTCTCAGACTTAGTCATGTTCGCTGGTTTGTCAATCTTTATAATGATTGGGAGGTGATCTGATTTAAGGGTGGTACGTACTTCCCATCGGGAAGCAGCAATTAGGCTGGCACTGACAATAGTTATGTTAGGAGAACTACTGCAAGTGCCCACGACTCTAGTCGGCGAGTCTTCATTAAGTGAACAGAATTCTGAGGCGTCAAGTGATTCGGCGATAGTTATACCCCTGGCATTGTTGTTGAGGTCCGAATGCCAGAGCTCATGGTGCGCATTAAAGTCGACAAGGATGACCCTGTGCTCTCCGGAAAGGAGAGGACCAATATCGAAACGATAGCCAGAAGGGCAACTAGAATGAGGTGGTACATATATATTAAAAATTTCGATATTAGTACTCCCTGATGGAACTGAGATGGCTTGAATTTCCGCCGTACCGTCAGCAACTACATCTAATACACAGTAATGTACGGACTTGTGTATTAGGAAGGCAAGTCCACCTCCAGGGTGAGAATCATCCGTGGCGGCCGGTCGATCTTTCCGCAGTATAACATATTCGCTATGGACGCTTAGAGACGAGTTTGCGTGAAGCAACGCCTCTTGGATGGCGGCGATGAGAATTCTGTTGGAACTCAAGAAGTGTGTGATCTCAGCGATTTTTCGGTGAATGCCATTACAGTTAAACTGTAATATAGATAGTGCAGTGAAAACTGCTGGAGGAGGAGGGCCAGGCGTAAGACTGGGTCTGGCATTCCTTATCATATTGTTTGGCGGTGTAGGGGGCAGTGGTGGAGAAGGTGGGCTGGGAGCAGCCCTGGGTTGCCCGGAATTCATACAACCTGGCGCAACATATGCTAAGGAGTGTTGACCTTGTCTTCGTAACCCTGAACACCTAAAGTGAACCCATTCCCTGCAGCAATTACAATGCACTGATCTGGCATTCGAACCGATACGTTGGTTGCAGACACTACAAATCCATACCTCTGGGCCTGGATTTGTTTCAACACCGGCGCGAATTAGTAAAATTGAGAGCAGCCGCGCCGAGATGTAATGCTCCCAATATGACGAAAAAACACATATATCGTACCCGCACATATACACAGACAAACACAACCTTCCTGCATTGAACCTTCAGGGCTCCTGCCGGGGCTCTTGCCAGGAAGGCATATTGGCAGCTTTTGGCCGTTTTGCAATACAAAACGGGTGTGGTCCGCCCCGTAGAGGCAGTTGCCGTAAGACCACGAGCTTTGTCTCCTGAAATGCCGCTATCAGAATTCTGCGTGTACTCATGAAACGGACGATCTCGCTGATCTTCTTGCAATGCCAGTTAAACTGCAATATCGTGAGTGGGGTGTAAACTGCTGTGGGGGGTGCAGGTGTTAAACTTGAGCGAGTATGCCTTGTTGTATTGTTGACTACGGATGGTGGTGGTGTAGAATTGGCTCTGGAGCTAGGGCCAGGAATGGCAGGAGATGGTGGTAAACCATTAGCTTGTGAGCTAGGGCCTGGGGAGGCTTGGGCCGACCCTTATTCAGACACCCAGGAGCAACAAAAGACAACTTGTTATACTGACTCATTTTTTTTTTAAGCCGGAGCAATAAAAATGACACCATTCTCTACAGCAGGTACTTCTCAAAGACCTGGCATTGCCGAAGATACGTCGGTTGCATACACAACAGATGTAAATTTCAGGACCTGGATTATAATTAATAGAATTGAGAGCAACCGCACTGAGATGAAATGCTCCCAATTTGACGAAAAAACACATAGAACACTTCCACACACATACACAGCCCTCCTGCATCGAACCTTCACAGCTCTTGCCATGGAGGGGTTTTGTGGCAACTCTTGGCCGTTTCTCCTTGAAAAACGGGTGTGGTCCGCCCCGAAGAGGCTTGAAACTCCCGTATGGCAGCGAGGCTGCCATCGGAAATGGTCGCCAGTAGGACCTTGCGCCTTGCTTGTTCGGAGTGTTTCCGAGCACCGAAACATACTGAACAGATCGAAAGCACAATGCATGTGGGAGTAGCGAGTAGTACGCTTTAACTTCAGCCGATGGGCTCTGAAGCGGCTAAGTGAAAATCAACTCTTTTCGCAGCGAATTTAGTTCAGTGACGCAGCTCGTTTCTGGCTGAACGGATATGCTCTCTCTGGTTCCTGCTAACCCCTTGTGGGGCATAGGGCATCAACTACGCCTACTTTCCACCTCGTTCTGTCCTGTACCATCGCCTTTAGGTTAATGAAGCAGCCTCGCTATCAGTCCATCTTCTCCACGTGTTTCTTGGTCGTCCAACACGGCGTCTTATATTGACTCCTTGTGGGTTCCAATCTAGGGCCTGTTTTGCAATATTTTTTGTTGCCCTCTTCGAATGCTATGACCTATATCCATTGCCACTTTCGCCTTTTGACAAAAGTGCCTATCCAATCCAGGTCTGTGATATTATGGAGATCATCATTCCAAATAATCTCCGGCTTGCGGATTTGTAGGATGCGCCGTTGACACTGGTTTACGAAAGTTTGCAGCCATAAATAATTTTGGTGCGCCTGGAAATGTTGTTATTTTGCCAGAAGGGAGTCAAAGTGAAGACTGGATAGAGATGGGGAAATCTTGCATAGATACTGCATGCCGTGTAGCAGAGACCGCCAGCATGCAGTTATGTCGGATTCTTACCGACTAAGCCTAAACACCTCTTTCGTCACCGCTTGACGCTTGACCGCTTGCGGGACCACCTTTCAGTATTACTTCACAGGGCCAATTTAGGCTAATCAGCCATCACGGGTAGCAGACTTGCGTCTACGCTCCTCCCTATATAGCTCCATGTGGACGGCACAAATTGCCCTACTCACTGAATCCCAGTTATTTGCTGTTAGCAGCATCAGAGTCACTAAGTTCTCAGGGCTTATGTTTTCTCCTAATTTCGCTTGGAGTTGACTGCGGATATCTTCAAATCTGGGACAATCAAACAAGATATTTTTCGCATCCTCCGCCACTTATTTGCATCTCGGACATTCTGGCGAGTCATATAATTTAAACCGATGCAAATATTGCCGGTACCCTCCGTGGCCCGTTGAGAATTGTGGGGAGGGGGGTGATGCCACTAATCAGTGTAAGGCTTTGTCTCGCAAGTTTCAATTCATGCTAGGGAAACAATGTGGAGATAATAAGTTTGAGCAGTGCGATACATTTCAGTAGGAGAGCTCCTTCCCATTTTTTCTCATGACTACTCTATACAATCCCACATGCGATTTGTTTCGCGGCTGCTCCATTCCCGAGCCCACGCGCTGAAATTTTTCGTAATTCTCACGGGGGTATGGAGTACTCGCGTCGTGCACCAGTCCGTCGAGACCTTGTGTCAGTCCACTGTGACGGAGCGTACCAGCTATACACGTGTACGCCATTGATTTTGGCTGTGACCACTCCATTTAACCCTCGCGATGTACCCTGTTTGAACGGATACCGTTCACAAGTCACAAGACAAATTGCTACATCGTTGTCCTTATCTGCGATCCAAACCGAGCTACTCAGTTTGTTTTTTATATTGGTTCCAGATAATTGCAACGTCGATTCCCTCTTTTACAGTCTGTGATTGCAGATCTTCTAGAACCTCATTTGGGGATTACTTCAAATTAATTGGTTCCTGATATGTATAGTGGGCACTGACGCATCCAGTTTAGTGCTTATAGTTGGTCCTGGCTGTCTCCTTCCACATTATCAATATGATCTGAGACAATATCAGGTGGCAACTTGTAGCGATATGTAGAGCAGCATTCTGACGTGCTTGGATCTTATTTCAGTGTGTACCACAAACGACTTGTGACCATGTGGTGCTGCATACCCAGAGACTTGCCTTGCAAGTGTGCAGCATGGTTTCTTTATACTTGCCCCAGGAGCTGTCGGCCATTGCCTTTAGAACGCGGTTCCTACTGTGCATTTTGTTGATTACGTCCTCGACCTGACGATTCGACTTCATCATGGTGTCTAAGTAGACCCCAAGGATCTTTGGAATAGTAACAGTAGGAACAACGTCATTATCGTGCTTACATCCAAAAATTCCTGCGTCCAGGTGGTGAGAAGTGCTTTTGGGCGCACATACTATTTAAATCTTTCGTTGTGGTGACGACGGTGCAATCGTCAGCATAGGAAATTAGTTTGACACCTTCCGGGGCATTGGAAGGCTCGCCAGGTGGGTGTTAAACACTGTAGGAGAGTATACGCTACCTTGTATAACTCCCTTCTTAATTTTCCATGCTTTGATCGATTACCTCGAAAATCGGTGTAGGATTGTTTCCCAGCTAGATAGTTGGCAATTCATCTGACCTCTTGTCAGCAATATGCATATTAAGAAGATCGACCAACTATGGCCGATAAGTCAAGAGTCACTTCTCTTTGAGACCATTGTGGATGTGATGTGTGATCAGAGCTGTTGTGATACTATGCATCTTCCTTGAGCCATGCTTCATGCGATACAAGGATAAGGTGGATAAGTGCTTCGAGCATCTTTGCATATTTATAATAATGGGAGGTGGTCGGAGGGTAAGGACGTAGCAGTCTATCACTTATGAAACTGGTGATGTCAAATGAACTATCGCAGGCGCCAACGACGCGTCTAGACGAAATTCCAATTTTAACGCGATGTATATACCTCTGGCATCGTAGCCAAGGAGAGAGCGCCGGTGTTCGTGATGGGCGTTAAAGTCGCCAAGTAGGACGCTATGGTGTCCTGCGAGGAGTGGACCAATATCGAACTTATATCTAGAACCACAGCGTGATGCTAATGGATTCCCGAAGATAACGTTGGTTGCATACACAGCAAATGTAGATTTTGGGACCTGGATTGGTTTTGATGCCAACGCGGATTAGGAGAATTGAGAACAACCGCATGTCTGCGGAGGACGAACACAACACAAGGAATAAAAAAATGCTAAAAAAGAGCCACAACGTCGGATAGTGTAAGTTCCTTAAAATTAACCGTTTATGAAAGCGGACATACTGGGAATAACGTTTCCAGTTGCAGTGGGTGGTTTCAAACAAAAAATCTATTTGCAGCCGTCCTAGTCGATTGGTCGAGGTGAAACTGGACGAGTAGTGTTTGACGGAGTAGAAGGTAATTGTTGTTGAAGATGATGGTAGTCTTTGGTAGTGTTGAGGTGTCGAGGATGTTTCTACACCGGCTATCATTTTACGTTGGTTCCAATCCCTGTTGCTGCTTAGTCGAGAGTAATTTTTAAATTCGAACCAACGGGAGAGGCCGGATGACCAATTTAGTGATGTGCCAACTACTAAGTCTACGGTCGACTTATGATGCAAGTACATAGTCCAGAACCAAGAAGACGAACTTCCTCCACCCCTCCAGTAAATACACAACTTACACAGTACACTAACGCAAAGCTTACTTACTCTTCATGCATTTTATAATATGCCAACTGCAATGCCATTTGTACAAATGAGTCCGGATGAATTTTCAACTCCTTCATAAACAATCGTCCGAAATCGGGGAACATATCACTGCTAACGATCACATCACTTTGCTGTGAACGCAAGAAAAAGAAGACGGAAAAAAATTGAAAATGTTGAGACCAAATTTTTGCTCTATTTATTACCCTGCCCTCGCAATCTTTCATTACTCTGCTAATCTCTCCACGCAACGTATCATCCAAATCGAAAAATTGTTCCACGGGCGGTTGGAATGTTTTTGGCACCACTTGCCAATCCGGCTCACCGGCTTCCATCATACTCAACAGGATGAAAAACATGAAATTCATACTGCACGTACCGTCATACGAAGAGTGCTGAAACACACGCAATAAATTAACCAATTTGTTTAAACCATTCGCTAGGACTAAACGTTACCTCTCCGACAAATCCGATGTGACCGTTCGGATACATCATCATCACACTACTGCGATCCGCCCATTTGGAATGAAAATCACCGGCAATTGTGTAGTTTGAGCTCTCCGAATAGTCAACCGGTTCGTGATCATCAATGAAAATGACGACAGCCGAACTTTCCATAATTTTCAAAAGTTCTTTGTTGTGTGGTGACAACTCTTGCAGGTACTTACGATTCTAAAATTTTTAAAAATCATAGAGGTTAGGGATTACTGAAATTCTTTTTATAATGAAGCGAAGATCCGACTACCGAAAAAAAAATTGTTAAAAAAATGTTTCAAAAATTATAGCAGCAACAGGGCCTGATCCCGGCGATGATATGATAAAGGATAGAGCGACCTACAGAAATCTCTCTCTCTCTCTCTCTGGTTCCTGTTAACTCCTTGTGGGGCATAGGGCATAAGGCCTACAGAAATAGGCTTAAAAATTACCGTCAAAATGGGCGACGTACCAACACGGTTCCTATCGCGGCCGGGTCTTCGCCCCGGAACCACCCATGCATTTTATGCATGGCCAAGAGCCGCACACCCCCCTCAACACATACAGGAAACAAAAGTTGCATCACATCTTTTTTACACTATCGGAGCAACCCATGCCGGCCCAGTTGCTCCAAATTCTACTTATACGCGCCGGCATCGAAATAAATCCTGGTCCATGGATGTGCTGCGTCTGTGGTAAGAGGATTTATTCTAACGTACAATCCTCAGTGCAGTGCTCATGCTGTATGGAATGGTGTCATTTCAAAAATTGTTCTGGGCTCAACAATACGGATTCACGATCAACAACAACGATCAGCACCTTCATAGCACCAAATCTGTGGCCAACAGTCTTCATCGACCTCACAACAACCTACGAATCAGGGCCAACAATCATCACCTGTCACCCCCACAGTCTCTGCACACCACACAGCACCACGACACACTCTTACACCACTGTTGCAAACTACTCCACCACAAAGATAGTTCAACTAAATTGTAATGGTCTACAACATAAAATTGTTGAGATCACTGACTTCATGGACAGACATCACATCCTAGTTGCTATTCTCAATATCTATATACCACCAGCATCAAGTTGTCCCACTGGTTTCCAGGCCAACATTTCCCTCCTACTCACCGGGCGATATCGCCTATTACTGGGCGATTTCAATGCTCACCATGATTTATGGCACTCAAACCTCAACAACGACACCAGAGGCAACCACATCGCAAACCAACTAGATGATTCTGATTTCTGTCCGTTGAATGACGACTCACCAACCCGCATTGCAGGATCATGCAGAAGCTCGCCTGACATATCCATCGCCAGCCCTGGGCTCATAAACAGCATTACTTGGGAACCGTTCATAACTTTCTCGTCAGACCATTTGCCTATTGTCCTCACGATTGATAAACCGTCTCAGGTTACGTACACTGAGAAGAAGACATATTCGAATTTCAGCAAAGCCGACTGGATTGGCTTCCAAACCTATACAAATGAAGCGTTTTCTGCCCTTCCAACCGCTACTGAGGTACGTACTGCTGAAAAAAAACCTGAGACGGATTATCCAGAATGCAGCCAAAAGATACATTCCAGCGGGCCGCATCCCAATCGACCGCATTTCCCATCATCTGCTGCAGAATTGGCAAAACCGATGAACTCCGAACAGCAGACCCAAATGATCCTCGCATCGGCGATCTCAACAACATTATAACCCAACAAGTCAACGACCACAGGAAACAGTTATGGAATTCGCATTTAAAAACCTGCCACGTAAAATCCGGCGTAAGCAACCTTTGGAGAACGGTAAGTGTTCTATCAAACCCCACAAAACCCAAAGGTAAGGTAGCTATAAAATTCGGTGATAACACATACAACAACGACGACAAATGCGCTCACAAATTTAACCAACAATTCGAACATCCCAAAAATGATAAGCTCAAGCGCAAAATTACCAAAGCTATCTGAAACAACACCACTGACCAACACCTCCAGGTAACCTCAAACGAAGTCAAGCTTGCAATAAAAAATGCGAAAAACTCCAAAGCGTACGGACTAGACGGTATTGCCATGATTATGCTCAAACACATCGATTCGGCCATTGAGTATATCACTGCTACGATGAACCTGTCGCTGAAAACCTTCATCATACCCGAGCTATGGAAAAAAGGCCGTATCACCCCCATACCGAAGCCAGGCAAAGATCATACTCTAGCAGAATCATACCGTCCAATAACGCTACTGTCCCCTGTGGCCAAAATACTTGAGGCACTAGTGTTGCCTAAACTCCTGGAGCACGTCCAGCTTGCCAATCATCAACACGGTTTCCGGAAAATGCATAGCACTACAACCGCTATAGACAGGATTACCTCCAACATATTCAATGGACTCAATCAGCCGAAACCCTGCAAGCGCACTATCCTCGTAGCTCTCGATTTGTCAAAAGCATTTGACACTGTTAACCACACAGTACTTTTGACAGATCTACGCAACACTACTCCTCCATATATCCACAAATGGATCGCGAATTACCTTGCCGGTCGTCAATCCTGCACCGAGTTTAGGAATGGGAAGTCCAAACTCAGGAAAATTAAACAAGGCGTTCCACAGGGCGGAGTCTTATCTCCCACCCTCTTCAACCTTTACATGTCAGGACTGCCCACACCACCCACGGGACTCGAAATCATCTCTTATGCTGACGACTGTACCATCATGGCGACTGGCAACGACATTCCCGAAATGTGCGACCACATCAACGAATACCTGCTGACACTCAACGACTTCTTTGTGAGTAAAAGCTTGAAGCTCTCAGCACCAAAGTCCTCCGCCACCTTATTCACCAGCTTCAACCAGGAGTACAATATGCAACTCCCTATATTTATCGACACGTCATCCCTACTATTCGGACTCCCAAGATCCTAGGTGTCACGATAGACAACTCCGGCAAATTTAACACACACGCTGAGAACATCTGCTCTAAACTCAGGAGCAGAAACAAAATTCTTAAAGCTCTTGCCGGTAGTACTTGGAGCACCGACAAAGAAACACTTCTGACTACCTATAAAGCCATCGGTCGCCCCCTAGTCAACTATGCAGCACCGACGTGGTCAAATGGTCTCTGCAACACAAATTGGGGCCACATACAAATCTGCCAGAACACGGCACTTCGCACCATCACCGGCTGTGTTAAGATGTCCTCAGTGGATCATCTGCACCAGGAGACTAAGATGATGACTTTGAGAAACCACAACGACCTTCTTACTAAACAGTATCTAGTCAGATGTTATCGTACAAATCACCCGAACAATAAACTCATGGACAAAACACCACCGCCACGACGAATAAGACGCTCTATCAGGGACAAAGAGCGCGAAGTCCAGCGATACAAAAAGGTTCCCTTCGATAACTCCGACTACAAGGCGGCGATTGCAGACATACACACACAAGACTAAAGCTACTCAAAGCCTCACAAATAATCGTGTACTTGGCACCAAACCTCCAGCCATATCTCCTGACGAAGAACAATTACCGAGAGCTACCCGCACCACCTTAGCTCAGCTCCGATCCGGTTGGTGCCCGCGACTAAATTCTTATTTATCGCGTATAAATAATGAAGTTGCAAACACCTGCCCAGCCTGCGGAACCAGTCCACACGATGTAGACCATATTTTCGATTGTCCAGCTGCTCCCACGCAACTTACACCACTTGCGTTATGGTTACAACCAATTGAAGCAGCTTTCTTTCTAAACCTTGACCTCGAAGATGGAATGCCCACCATCTTCGAATAAATATGATGCAACTAATCAAACATTTCCTGTCTGTGCCGCTAATACAACAACAACAACGTACCAACACCATCGACTAGTCAGCAGATGTCTATGAATTCGTTTTCTTCCGTGCCTTACTATACCACTCTATGGCTCGCCTTGCCTTACTTTACCACTTTGCCTATTCTGGCGGTGATCTCTGAGCCTATTTATACAAGCGCCTCTATCCTGGATCGTGGCATCGCTGACACCGACAATACGTACATTGTTGTTGTCGCCATTAACTGATCTAGATGAGCAAGAAAGAATTGAAAACCTGAAAACGTTACTCACCTTTGCCCAACTCGATCGTTCGTCGCACGTTAAAACCGGCACACAATCTCCCAACTGTGGTCCATGATCGAGCATTCCCTGAACGGTCTCCAAAATTCGTAAACATTCTTGTACCGGCAGCATTTCACCATTGGCATTCATACATTCAAAACGGAAGATGCGACCATGACCGATGATTATGCCATGTGATGGGCTGCCTCCTTCAGACACTATACAAAAAAAAACGATTACTGTCATGATGGGAGTCTAAGGTCTATTTTGGTTGGGGTATGTGATGCTTACGTGTTCTGAAATGCGTTTCAACAGTATCAAGAGGATCGCCTGGTACCCGTGAGGCACAAAAGAAGCGACGATACAGGCACATGGAATATCGAATTGAACCGTCCGGAGATGCTTGCTGCCGGAGCTTTTCACGATGCAGAAGGTCCCAAAATTCTATTGTATGGAACATCACTCGAGCGGCAATCTACACACACAATAGAAAAAAATCTCCGATGGTGAAAGATGCAAATGCGAAAATTTGTTTTGTACAAGGCTCAACGGTGATTGCTACCAGCAAAATGGCGTATAAATAGGGAATTTGTCGTTATAAGTTTCTTAGTAGAGTCGAAATCACAATCGTATGACCTTGCACAAAACACCATAAAAAATATTTTACAACCTAAAAACGCGAGGAAAATCTAAAAATTCTTACCGTTAGCCGATTCTCTTTTGTTTCGATAATTCCGATACTCTGAAGTGGTAGTGCTGTCGCCATAATGGTATACGGGTACAAAGGCACTCGTAAGAACCAATAGCCGTAGTCTTCCCACCATTTGTCGACCTATAACAAAATTAGTCCATTGAAAAAATGCTAACGCTAATTAATTCGGCGACCCTTTTTGTTTAATTGAGGCGATTTATTTTTGGGTCGCGGAGAACGAAAGCGGAAAAATCTCAAACCAATAACACAGATCTGTACTCACCCAATTCTTTTCCGTTTTTGCCTTCTCCACCACCAACTGATGTAGTTTTTTGCCAACACCATTTTTAAAGTTATCGATGATTTTTCGTGAGTTTGCCAACTCAGCTGGCGTACCGAAAGGTTTTAAATTTTCATAGTAACGTTCCATGGTGTCTTCCAGTTTGGGAAGTGGTAGTGGCGGTAAGCCTTCATCGCAATCGAAGGTTTTCGGCTCGCCGTCTTGTACGAAAAATATGTCTTCGCGTCGTAGCATTGTCAATGTCGTAGCACTGTTAAACAATGAAAAAATAAATGAAATTTCTTTCAAAATTTTCATAACAAATTTTTTTCTACATATAAAGTAGAGAGATATGATAAAATTATTATTTTACTCAATAATAGCATTGTTTTACAATTGACCACAATAAGCATATAAAAGAAAGCAATAAGCATACAACTTTTTTTATGTTGTAATGTAAAATGTATTAATAGTTTACCCAGTCAATAAAAACATTTGTTTAAACTTTCATTGGGATATTGTTGCCAATAATGTCTGTATAAACTGCATTTTTCATATCGACATCACGCAGTGTAGAGTGTAGACATGACTGAAGTTCAAACTTCAACAAATACCTACACTCGGCTTCACAAAAATTGGGCCACTCGCCACTTTCGAACTCAAATTCAATTTTCTCTAAAAGTATGAAACTTACAACTACGAACGTTATAGTATTTCCCCGGAGAAACGGTAATTGATTTACATCTAATAAATTTTGTTAATATGTGTAGCCATGATACATAGTAAATCAATTTTTGGATTGGTCTAACTGAAACTCACGCCTTTATTTCTGGAACACGTTTATTTAGACCAATCCAAAAATCGATTTACTATGTATCATCGCTAAATTTATTAGATATAAATCAATTACCGTTTCTCCGAATCTATGTACTCGAGTTCTTTGATTTGACTACCCATGCCTCCATATGTCCGATAAAAACTAAAAAGGTCAACTTCGACTTCAAATATTCGGGGCACCCTGTTATCTTTGCCCTACCAAATTCTAAATATTTCGTTCCAAAAATTGTTACCCTTCTACACATTCCTACCAAATTTCATGATGATCGGATGAGCCGTTCGCGAGTTATTTAGTGAACAAATTTTCTAATCTCCGGGACACCCTGTTATCTTTGTCCTACCAACTTCTAAGTATTTCATGGCAAAGACTGCTACCATTCTACACATTCCTACCAAATTTCATGACGATCGGTCCGTTCGCGAGTTATTTAGTGAGCAAATTTTCTGATATCCTGGACACCCTGTTATCGTTGTCCTACCAACTTCTAAGTATTTCGTGCCAAAGACTGTTACCATTCTAAATTCCTACCAAATTTGATGACGATCGGTATGCGTATGTGATGAATATCAAAAGCAGCCACACACAAGGAGCTTTACGTACGAGTAGAAAATTGCATAATGTCCAACCACGGCAATTGCATTAGCCAACCCCACGAAGCCGATCCTATTCAAATCCTGGAACATTACGCTATCAGCTCTCGCAAGAAGAATTTTCTTGTTCTTCTTATCGACACTAGCGACACTTATCTTACCGACCTCCATAACACAAACAACACAAAAGTTCTCCCTATGAGAACGGATAGCAGAACAAGCCTATGGATTTGTTCATTTGGGATAGGGATTTTTATACCCTTCGCTCATAGAGTGTCATGAAGTTTATAACGCATTGAAAGAGGCATCTCCGACCATATAAAAAGTATACATATATGATCAGCATGACTTGGGGAGTCGATTGGGCGATGTCAGTCTGTCCGTCTGACCGTCTGTTGCGACGCGTTTTACTCGGCCAATTTAAAAGCTATTAAGCTGACATTTTACAAAAATGCTTTTTGCTGGAGGCAGTTTGAATCGGTGAAATCGGACCATGGGGTCATGGGGCTGCCATACAAACCTAACCCCCAAATTAGGTTCTTCTAAGAAAAACTTTTTTAGTTGTGCACCGATTTCAACCAAATTCCACACAAATGTATTTCTATTGATGACACACAACATATGTGAGAATCGATCAAATCGGACCATGGGGTCATGGGGCTGCCATACAAACCCAAACCCCCAAATGAGGTTCTTCTCAGAAAAACTTTTTTGTTTGTGCATAGATTTCAACCAAATTTCACACAAACGTGTTTCTTTTGATGACACAAAACATATCTAAGAATTGGTCAAATCTGACCATGGGGTCATGGGGTGGCCATACAAACCCAACCCCCATTTTGGTTCTTCTAAGAAACATTTTTTACACCAATTTCACAAAACCTTGAATTAATGTGTCTTTACCAAAGCAACAAAAAAGATAAAAACGAATGGAATCGTACTGTGGAGTCATGCTCCCGCAATCCCAATAATTTCCGAGTAAATATTTTTATTTGCCCACTTATTTCAACCAAGCCCAAAACTTTTGTCAAGACGGAGGAAAAAGAATTAGGAGGAGGATTAAATACAAGTCATAGGTACGCCCGAAAAAACTTTTAGCCCAAGGAGAGCGAAGGGTATCCAAATTTCGGCCGCGCACGAAATTAGCCTCGGCCCCCGGGGGTTGGCGAGCGTAGCGAGCAGGGGGCGAAGCCCCCTAGTTTATAATTTTATTTCTATCCTGATTTTTTCTTTTATTGATTTTTGGTGATCTATACAGATTTTTTCCAACTTGTTTATTTTTGGTATTTTTTTTATACGAAACGTCGTTTAACAAAATCTATATATGTATGTATGTTTATAAAAGAAAGTCGTGTTAGTTACACCATTTATAACTCGAGAACGGCTGGATAGATTTTCATGATTTTGGATTTGTTGGATTGGGCTCTGGCCAGAATCGCATAATAACTATTAAAACATGCAAAAAATTCACAATGAGCTAAAATTCCCAATGGGTTCCTTTTCACCTATTTCTGCGTGTATTTCTTTAACATATGAGCGGATTTCAGTAAATTTCTTCCGCAGGATTGGTCTCTACCCAAAGTAACAGGACAACTATCGAGACATATGAAAAATTCACAATGGGGCCCAATTATGAAGACAATTCTTTTTCTTATACATACTTTCTTTCTGTCTTTCTTGAGCGAATTACAGGATTTCAGTAAGTTGACCCCAACAAGGAATGTTGCTGATTGACGATACGGCAATTTGTAGCAGGATGCGAGAGTATTTTGACGAACTTCTAAATGAAGAATTTCCTCGAGCAGCTTTTCAAGATGTTGAGCCGAATACCACAAATATTGAAGATATCTCAGAGGAAGAGGTGATGGAGGCAATGCATCAGATGAAACGCGGAAAGGCAGTCGGCCCGGACAAAATCCCCGCGGAATTTTGGTTGAAAATGGAAAATGTCGGGCTTAGTTGGCTCACAGTTCTCTTCAACAAAATCAAAGGTGGGCAACCGATGCCTGATGCTTTCAGGGAAAGTTTTCTTCTTCCTTTCTATAAGAACAAGGGAGACTCACGCAAACTCAACAACTATAGGGCTATAAAGTTAACACCTCATACACTGAAGATCTACGAGCGAGTTGTCTGCAACCGATTGAGAAAGATTGTGCGGTTGAATGACAATCAATGCGGCTTTGTTGAAGGTCGATCTACAGTCGATGCGATTCAGTGCATTCGTATTGCGATGGAAAAGTATAGAGCAGCACGAAAGGACTTGTACTTTGTGTTCATCGATTTGGAGAAGGCATTCGATAGAGTACCTCGTGATCTGATATGGTTGGCCTTGAGAGCACTTAATGTCTCCGAGGCATACGTCAGGATGATACGAGACATGTATGATGGAGCTACGACTAAGGTTAGATGCACAGCCGGTGAATCAGAAGAATTTCCGGTGAATGTCGGAGTACACCAGGGCAGTGTATTGAGTCCGTTGCTCTTCAACATCATCATGTGCTACATATTAACACGTGTCTCAGACGGCCTAGAAATATCTCTTCTTTTTGCTGATGATATAGTCCTCAGTAGCCCAAACATCGTTCCCTTGCAAGCTGCGCTTACAAAATGGTGTGACAGTCTGGAGGAGCATGGACTGAGGGTAAGTATAACAAAGACTGAGTTCTTATGCTGCCAATTCTCAGACCCAAATGCACCGATACCTGAAATGTACGTCAAAGGAGAGCAGCTTAAGTCTTGTACCAAGTTCAAGTACCTTGGCTCGATGGTGAACAGCGGAGCTACATGCGATGATGACATCAAACATCGCACAAAGGTTGGGTGGATGAGGTGGCGAGAAAACTCTGGAGTTTTCTGCGATAAGAAAATGCCACTGAAGCTAAAGGGCAAGTTGTACAAAACGGTTGTACGTCCCGCACTCATGTATGGATCAGAATGCTGGACCATGTATGAAGGTTACGCGAAAGAAATGACAGCGACTGAAATGAAAATGTTACGCATGTCAGTTGGTGTAACCAAAAGGGACCACATCAAGAGTAGCTACATCCGAGGCAGCTTGTCCATAGACCAACCAATCACCGAAAAGCTCGAAGACCGACGAATGGATTGGTATTGCCATGTTCAAAGGCGTCCGCCTGAGAACCCCGCAAAGAGAGCGATATCAATGGAAGTTCCACTTGATGGACCCAAGGCCAGAGGCAGACCGAAGAACACCTGGATGTGCCAAATGAAAAAGCAACAACAACGCATTGGTCTCGGCGATGACACGATCCAAGATAGAGCTGCCTGTAGAAATATGCTGAGAAATTATCGCCAAAACGGGCGATGTGCCTACACCGCAGGTCGAGCAACGCGGAACCATGGAGCGGTATAAAGAACGAGGCAAGGAAGAAGGAAGTAAGTTGACCCCACCTTATGGGTCTACACAAGGCTCCGACCGGAATGGCAGTATAACCATTGAAATAAGCAGAAAATTCACAATGAGCAACAATTCACAATGAGTTCTTTTTTCGCATATTTTTGTTTCTATTTCTTGAACGTCTTTGCGGATTTTCGGAAAATTTTCCTGCCGAATTTGTCCTCTCCCTGAATATCAGAATAACATTGAAACACGCGAAAAAATTATAATGAGCAACATTATGAAGATTTATTTTTCGTATATTTCTTTCTCTATTCCTTGAACGAATTGCCAAATTTCAGTCAACTGATTCCAGCGGATTACATCTCCTACACCTCCTTCCTTTTAGAATATCGAATTTAGTATCAAATACACAATTCGTTTTGTAAAGTTGCGAGCTCAAGATGGGAGAGCGAGCTCTCACATCTTGTATAATATAATACAAAGAAAAAGCAACAAGCTGTTTAAATTGAGGAATACATACAACCAATTCATATTCTTTATCCTCCCATACTTGGGCTCCATATAAAAGTATGGACTTGGAAGCCGACTGAAATTAATTATTTTTGGCCGTGTGTGATAAATGCGAATTGTTAAAGCAATTTTTCCAGACAGAATTTATAGCTCATTTTGATTCCTTAAGCTTCTGACTGAGATGCGGTTCCATTTTCAGATTGCAGAAAATCAGTTTTCCAAGATATTCGTAGTCCTTCACAACTTCAATCGCATTTTGATTTAATGTCCTCGTATCATCGCTTGTTAGTCGGAAACGCTTGATGAAGGCTCTGATTTCACAAGATTTACGATGAGCTTCTATTGAATACAATAATTTTCTAGGTGGTTGATCATTTGCTGCATTTGCTGTGATCACCAGGGGATTAACTAAAGACTATGTCGCAAACTGGGGGGGCGAAAGACTTCTCCATGTGTCCTCCGCGCGGGCGCCCCCTGGAAACGGTAGTGGGTAAAACCTCTAACGGCTAAGTCAAATCATCTGATGCGACATTTGGAAGAAGCACGGCTGCGCCTAAGTGCTGTATTTACATCTGCACCGTTTCAGGTTACTTAACGTGATAGGTGACAGAAAACGTCTAACTCAACCATTAAAGCAGCATCTTCGAGGCATGCCCATGATGGCCTTTACTAAACGATTAAACCCTATCATGGTTTAGCGATGTGCCGACAACTCATCCTAAGAAAAACTTCAAGTCAAGAAACCTGAAACAAAAGCCTCAGATTGGACGGATACAAAACAACGACGACCCCGCAAACGAACAACTGATTACTCTTTCGGATCCTGGAATGTACGCTCCCTGAATAGACCGGGGGCCTTAAGGGCCCTCCTGGATCAGGTAGAACAATACAAGCTGAGCATAGTTGCAATCCAGGAAACTAAATGGCTCAAAAGCGAGATTAACGACCTCAATTCGCACACTATTTTTACGAGTGGTAAAGAGGAGGGCAACAAGGAGTTTGGAGTAGCTTTCATCGTGAATAAGCAGCTCAAGGACAACGTTATCGGCTTCAAATCCATCAACGAGCGGCTATGTGCGATCCGCATTAAGACCCGTTTCGCTAATATCTGGCTCATTAATGCGCATGCCCATACAGAAGTAAAAGAAGACGCGATTAAGGACGAGTTCTACAACGACCTAGAAACACTCTTCGACTCACTTCCATCAAACGACGTCAAGCTGCTGCTAGGAGATTTTAACGCTAAAGTCGGAAACGAAAGCTGGCATAGGGGAACTACTGGTGGTCATAGCCTCCACGACGAAAACAACAACAACGGTCAGCGACTTATCGACTTCGCGAGCGGCAGAAACTTGGTTATAAGCTCTACATGCTTCCCTCATCGACGAATCCATAAGCAGTCCTGGAAGTCTCCAGATGAATACACCGTGAACCAGATCGACCACGTACTGATCAGCAAGAGATGGGCTTCTAATGTCCTAGATGTTCGATCCTATCGAGGAGCCAACTGCGACACCGATCACTATTTGGTGAAGACGACCTACAGGTGCAGAATCTCTTCGGTGCACCTAACGAGAATCAACCCTGCCAAGATCTTCGAGGTTGACAATTTGATTGATGATGCCACGGCGGCTGCGTATACTACAGCACTTGAGGAAAAACTGTCGCCCATGCTTGATAACATCAATAATCTAGGCATCCATGAGTTCTGGGAGGAGCTCAAAGACAGCATCAAGGAGGTCGCAGAAGAGGTCGTGGGCTATAAAGGCCGGCGCAGACGAGCAGACTGGTTCGACGACGAATGCAGGGCCTCGATTGAGGCGAAAAATGAAGCCTATCGCCAATACACACAACGCGCATCCCGAGCCAAGAAAGAAAGATATAACGAGCTTCGGCGAGTATCTAATAAGTTAATTAGACGTAAGAAACGCAATCATTTTGACGAGCAGTTACAGCAAATAAACCAAAGATTAGCCAGTAAGGACACTAGACAGGCGTACAAACTTATAACTAATGTCAAGAACGGATATCAACCCAGGACAAGCCTATGTAAGGACAAGGATGGTAACATCATCAGCGCCAACAAACGATGGGCCTCGCATTTTGAAGAGCTCCTCAATGCATCATCAACATCCCCCGCGGAGCTAGCTCTTGAGCAGTTAGCCGAACCAGGCCCTCCCGTTCTACCCCCAACAGTAGAGGAGGTGAGTTTTGCCATACAGTCGCTCCAAAATAATAAAGCGCCCGGCGCTGACGAGATCCCAGCAGAACTGCTGAATGCATGGTGGAACGTGCCTGACCAACGCTGTACATGTGCTACTGCTGAAAATATGGAACGACGAGGTAATCCCCGAACCCGAAGATTGGCGCAAAAGCATAATCTGCCCAATCCACAAAAAGGGTGACAAGCTGAAGTGTGAGAATTACAGGGGCATATCATTAGTTTGTACGGCCTATAAGATTTTATCAAAAATTCTTGAAAAGAGAATCAATCCGTACGCAGAACAAATCATTGGCGAGTATCAAGGCGGCTTCAGACCTGGTCGTTCAACGACCGATCAGCTTTACACAGTGAAGCTACTACTCCAAAAGTGCTGGGAACACAACATCGACGTATACCAAATCTTTGTCGACTTCAAGTACGACAGTATCGACCGAAGTGTACTGTACAACATTATGCTAAATTTTGACCGGCAAAGTTAGTGCGACTCACAAGGATGACGATGACTAATACCGTCTCGCAGGTCAAAGTGCAGAACCGACTCACTGACCTATTTGAAACTCGTACTGGACTCAAGCAGGGCGACGGGCTGGCGCCGACGCTCTTCAACCTGGCTTTGGAGTATGTAATTCGAGCCATGAATATGGACAGCAGCGGAACGCTACTCATCAAGTCGACTCAATTAGTAGCGTACGCCGACGATATCAACATCATGTCTCGAAGGTTGGGTGATGCAGAAAGCCTCCTGCATAACCTCAATAACGCCGCGAAGGAAGTTGGACTACATATCAACGAAAGCAAAACAAAGGCCATGATGCAATCGAAAACAAGGACGCCAGCAAATTCAAGCATCACAGTGGGGGACCTTAATATCGAGTATGTAGACAACTTCAACTATCTGGGTTGTAACTTATCAAAGGACGCCAACGAAACCGACCAAATTAAGCGACGGATACAACTTTCTCGGTCCTCCCTATAATTAATTCGAAACTTGCGCACAGGAACACGAAGCTCCGTGTGTACAAAACGATCATCCGACCCGTGCTATGTTATGGCTACGAAACATGGACCCTCACCCCAGCCTCCGAAATTTTGCTAGACCGATTCGAACGCAAGGTCCTTCGGCGAATTTTCGGGGCCGTTCGCGAGCGAGACCAATGGCGTTTTCGATACAACCAAGAGTTGTATCAATTGTACGATGAGCTGGAAGTATCGAAAATCGTGAAGCTTCAACGTCTGCAATGGGCGGGGCATGTACAACGGATGGACGACAATCGCATGCCTAAGAAAGTGATGAACGCAATTGACGCAGCGAAGTTGCGTGGACGACCGAGAGCTCGCTGGGAGAACTCCGTAGGTGAAGACGCCCACCAGCTGCTGGGCTTCCGAAACTGGAGGACAAGGTCACGTAACCGCGAAAATTGGAGGTCAACGATTCAGGCGGCCAAGGCCCGACGTCGGGCTATCGTGCCACATTGATGATGATGTCGCAAACTGCATTTACAGATGAAACTGGTATTTAACAACCGAAATGCACCCTCATAATATGCAACCAATAATCTTGGGGTCAGAGTCGCATTCGATAGCGTAAAAATGATTTACCCCTAAACTTGTAGCAAACAGTATGGTTTAAAATAGACTACGATAAGTGTAATCAATGTTTGACTGATAAGAAGTAATTTAATAAATATAAACGTAAAAAAAATGCAATCGTGCGTCGTCTGTCCAAAGGTAATAAACATATTCGTTTGCGATTTACAACTCCCGACAGCCAAGTTGACGCATACTGGACTGATCCACTAACCCGATGCGGTATTCTAAGTGCATTAATTAAAACAAGTGTGTCATATCGTCTTACGGATTGTAGAAGTACAAAAGTAATTTAGAGGAGAAAAGAAAATTCGAAGAATGGTTGCAAATTAAAATTCAAGTTAGACAACACCCCTTTTCGATTTTAATCTCGGATGCTGACATCTTTGCATTTTGGAAGGTCTTGCATTTTGAAACATATAGGTACATGACGACTCCATGAATTTGATGTCCTCTTGAATGAGCCTTGGAGCCCTTAATTGCAAATATAAACATACAATTATAATACATATATTTCTTCCTGCCTCTTTGTAGCGGATGAAAGAAAATCAGTAGTGCAACTGTACTTAATTAGTAATAAGAAATAATTTCACGGGTCCAAAGTTCATTTTCAGCCAATTTTGGGTAAACCTAGCTCTTTCACTACCCACTTCTGTTACCATTGAAATTATCCGAAATTTGGAATTACTTAAAACCCATAAATCTACTGACCTGTTCCTTCAGCTGAAAATGCACTTTACTAATGCGGTCAAGTCCTGGATTCGCCGGTTCTGTACACTAAACAGAAACACTTTCCACGATAAGTCCACCTGTAGCTCGGAGCGAAGGAAAATAAACACTGCCGGCAACTTGGACCGCATAGACAATAGCCAACACAACTTGCTAATCGCAACGACCTTTGATCAAAGCTCTACACCCGGCGTCGATGGCTCGTGCTGCTCTGTTTTGGTTGATGATGACTAAGAACCACCACAGGCCTGATATGCAAACGCGATTTTTATTTTCTCTTGTCTTGATGCGAGACGTTGCTTCCCGGCTCTGCGCTTGGTGTCACTTGACAGAATCACTCAAACAATCCCGAGGACTTTTGTCCAGGAGGCGATTTTAATCACTCAAAGGATCATTGACACCCAAGTTTGACCACAACTCTCCAGTGCGGCCGTACAATGAGAATGTAAAAATTCCCATAACGAGATTACGAAGCTTCTTCAGTACATTGGCACTTTCACTTTTGGATTTGTGTATTGATTACTGGCTTACTGGCTTCCATGGATGGGGGTAGTTAGTTGAACAGCTGATTTTGACAGAACGAGTTATGTTGCTTCAAATGAATGTCGCATGAGAGAAATGTTGCAAAGCAACATTTGATTATGAAGCTCGTTATTTTGTTTTATGAATTTAAAAAGTAAATAAAGGGTGTTAAAAGCAGAGCGCCAATATGAATTTCATGTGAAAATCAAACATACTCGTAGATGGCCGTTCGATTGTTGACCGTATGAGCATGAGGTATGAGATCTATATACAGAGTGTCCCGCATTAGGTGGTCAATAGGCTATGTCCACACATGTGCGCTTTCGTCTTCCCTATCGTCTTCAAGCTCCGTATCCACTTTCAACATTGAACATGTCATTGATTGCGTCAAGTGAACAGAAGAGATCAACGTCTCATTCTATCCAGATCTGTTCATTATTTATCGCTAAATATGTGTCACGGCTTTGGTCAGGACTGGTAAATGATAAATTCTTTCATGAATTGTATGAATAGATGATGTGTTGTTAGTATTTAACATTGGCAATTGCGTTCAAGAATGAATGCGTTTCTTCAATAGCGCATACATCTCAAGTTTCAATTGTCAAAATGATGAAGACGAACGAAAATTGAAACTGTCTAGACAGGCACATACAATAACCCAAGCAACAATTCGTTTGCTTTAGAAGCAATTCATACTGTAGCAATCATATAGTACCACGAAATCAATTTATCGTGTGACATCGCTTAAAGAAATATTTTGATCCAATAAAACATCCTTAAAGCATTTTCCGGAAGGCTATCATCATTATGGAATGAATTTAAAGTTGTTGGTATTTGACTTCGATAAAACTGTCTCTAAACGTTAACCTAAAAAGATACTCCTTTAAATACTCCACTCTTGTGCTCATTTTTATAGTGTGACATTCGTATGGTCATCCAATAAATTGTTTACCGTAGTTTTATAGAAGGATGGACTTTGTGATTATTATTTAATGAATTGACACTTACAAAGTTTTCTGAAATACACAATTTCTGCATTAAAAATTCCTGAAATCTTGCATGAAACTCACACGTATGCACTTAAATGTTATCTTCGAAACCAATTAAGGCGATCTCTGCGCAGAAATTGACTTTATTTTATTGATAAATGTATAGATATTTAGGGTGCATTTCAGAAGATTCGATAAAGATTTGTCAAGCATTTCTATAGAATCAACTAACCATTTGTAGTGTTTACGAGCAACCCAAGTAACAATTTCATCCCTATAATACTTCGTAAAATATTATCTTCTAACGACAATAGGGACACTTTACAGGGTATAAACTCTGAATAATAGTCCAATAATGGCGTTTGGCGCCGTTTTTAGATCCAATTGCACCTTATTGTAGCACTGAACTAAGCTTTGAAAAAGACATACATCAATGTGTTATGTCATCATTTTCTGTCATTTTCTCGTGAAAAAAAGAAGAAAAAAATTCCCCCAGCCAGCGTCGAACCAGCGACTGTCGGACGCCAGTCCGACGCCCTAACCACTCGGCCAACCTCACATATAGTTAACATTGGGTGAGGTTATAAAACACAACGTTGCGCAACGTTTCGCGCAACGTTTCAAATCAACCGGCCGTTACGGATCAGAAACTTCTCCATACAAACAGATCCTCTAAGCGCCCCCTTGCGAGGCATAGCTTGATTGATTGGCAGAAATTTACAATCTGCCGTCGAATCGTGCATTTCCGCCCTCATTTATTTATTAAACTATTTATAATCAATGTGAAATGTATCTGCATCTCGTTTAAAACTGGAAATTTTAATTTTCGAGCAAAACGTATCAGCTGTGATGTGTCAATTGTCACATTTGTCACTTTCCGAGAGATGGCGATGGGAACACCAAGTCTGATCCGGATCTATGCGTTTACAGAACACAATAGGAAACGTTTCGGAAAACGCGAAACGTTACGCGAACGTTGTGTTTTATAACCTCACCCATTGCTCGCAAACACTACAAGTGCTCAACACTTCTTTATCGACTCTTCTCCATTGCACCTTCTTCTTTATATGTCAGTCAATTGAAGTTGAATAAATCCACACATTCATCAACAAAATGCAGACATTTTCTGCGCTGAGATTATCTTAATTGATTCATAAGTTAACAAGAAGTGAGGAAATGTTAGTTTCATGCAATATTTCAATGAATTCAATTCAAGAAACGTGGTATTCCGGAGCACTTCATAAGTGTCAATTCAATAAATCACAAAGTCCATCCTTCAATAAAACTAGGCTGAACAATTTATTGGATGACCATACGAATGTCACACGATAAAAATGACACCGACTGTGCTATAGAAGAATATATGCATGTGTGTGAGTTAACTAGAGAGACTATTGCATGTGTGTGCTGTATCATCCAATAAAACACAAGAGTGGAGTATTTAACGGAGTGTCATTTTTAGGTTGACGTTTAGAGACAGTTATATCGAAGTTTTATACCACAATCTTTGAATTTATTCCATAATGATGACAGAAGCTTTCCGGAAAATACTTTAAGGATGGTTTATCGGATCAAAATATTACTTTAAGCGATGTCACACGATAAATGAATTCCGTGGTACTATATGGTTGCTACAGTGTGAAGTGCTTCTTTAAAGCAAACGAATTGTTGCTTGGGAATGCTGACTATATGTGAAGTTTGCTGAGTGGTAGCGTGTAGGACTGGCAATCAACAGACACGGGTTCGATGCTAGCTGGGGAAACTTTTTTTCTATATTTTTTTTTTTTGCAAATTCGTTCAATGACAGAAAAAAGAGAGTTTTACACTGACGTGTAAAAAACCGTATACGAAATTCCCGATTTCCAGAAAATAATTCCCGCGCGAATAAATTTTCAACTAATTTTATAACAGCTAAAAATCGCGACCCGACAATTTTGACTGTTTAAAGACGTCAAATATACGGAAATATGTCCATGCCTCCTTAGGACATGCTAAATTATGATATACTGTTTCGTATACGGTAAGCAAGCGAATTTTTATATGGAATGTCAAATTATGTCGTATTATTTCCAACGACTTGCTAAAACTCTCTAATGATGATACAAAGAAAATGACGTACACCTTTTTTGAAGCATGATTTAGTCCTACAATAAGGTTCTATTGGATTAAAAAAACGGCGCCAAATGCCATTATTATTCAGTCGTTTTACCCTGTAAAGTGCCCCTATTATTGTTAGAAGAGAGTATTTTACGAAGTATTATAGGGATGAAATTGTTACTGAGGGTGGATGGCACAACTTGTTCCAGCAAGAAAATTACCAATACAATCGGATATTTTTTACCGTTACCTTGTTATCACTCTTTGTGAAAGTCATCGCAAATCGTGACTTGTCATGCAAAATCATAATTTGCAGCCCTCCTGATGATTAAATCCAAGATTTGATTTCAGTTTCAGAAACTACATAAAATTTCACAAAAACTGAAGTTTTTCTGTTGCCAATATTATCGCCACTTTCAAGATACAGTTACTCAAACTTAATAAAAATTTTAAAATAGATTTTTCATCGAAAATTCAAGCAGTATTTTCATAACGGTGCTTTATACGTACAACTCTGCAAAGATGATAAAAGTTGCTTCAACATGTTGGCTTTCCAACGGTATATCATTTTTCATATTTACACCGTTATGAAATTACTGTTTGAATTTTTGATGAAAAATCTGGCTCGATTTCGACATTATTTGAATAGATTTTTCCAATTGCAGATCTTTAGGGGCAGTTTGAATTGAATTGTATTGAATTCGAGCTAAAATTAACCCTAGTTTTCTGCACTTAACGTATAAAAACTGTTAGAAATAATGGAGCTAGAATACAATGATGCAAGAAAGATATGATCGTAAGATTATCCGCCAATTTTTAAAAGAACAAACACCTCACCTTGGCAGAATTGGAGAAAATTGAGATGGAAAAAAAAGATTGTTTTTGGGTCAAATCACGCAAATTTGACTTTGAAGCTCTGTAAAAACCAAACCTCTTATCCGATTTAAGTGCGGTTAGTTTTATTTTATAGGCAAATTTGTTGGCTGTAATAATCATTTTATTACACTGTTCTAGCTGCTTTAGCTTTGGAGATATTAGGCTTTGAGTTGTGCAAGAAAATGATTTTTTCAAAAAGTTTTAAATGCCTGTGGCAGCTAAAGGGTTAAGCTGAGGGGGTATGTTCCGTCTTCTTTAGACGATTTACGGGATTTCAGTAAGTTGACCCCTATTGGTCTACACAAGGCTCCGACCGGAATAGCTATACTGCTATGGAAATAAGCAGAAGCAGATTCACAACGAGCAACAATTCACAATGATTTTTTTTTCTTGAACTTCTTAGTGGATTTTTGGAAGATTTTCCTGTCGAAATTGTCATTTCCCAGAATATCAAAATATGTAATTTGGAAACATGCAAAACAAAAAACAATGAGCAAAATTATAAAGATTTGTTTTTCGTATATTTCTTTCTGTATTATTCAATATCAAGTCACAAAAATGATATCGGCCAAGTGGCCGTCGCCGCAGTTGATTACCATACGGGCCCGTTTTATGGCATTTTCCATCACTCTTCCCGGAATATCGGGCGACAGGTTTTCGCATTCCTGGCGAATATTCTTCTTAAGGGCTTCAAGAGTCTGAGGCTTGTTGACGGAAGCCCGCGACTTCAAAAGACCCCAAAAAAAGAAGTCTGGAACAGTTAAATCTGGTGATCTGACCGGCCAGTGCAAATCACCAATACGAGATTCGCAGAGCCGGATTTAGCATCTGTTGCGCCCCTGGGCAGTAACGAATTTGCCACCCTCCGCCACTAGATAAGCATGAAGATAGCAGTTGTCACCTATGTGAAAAATTTAAAATTTCATATTTTTTACTACTACTAAGCGTATTTTGATTGCTTGAAAATTTTTTATGTTGCTTCCCAAGGGAGGAATCCAGGTGTTACACTCCCAAAATTATTTTAGGCATGATTAAAACTACAATGATAACATCAGTGGCGCAACGTTTTCTGAATTTCTTGTGTTCGAAATTGGAGTTGGCCCCCACATACCTACGACTTTTTAGCCGCAGGAAATATTGACAGAAATCGCATTTACAGCAGTCCACAAATGAGAAAAAGCAATCTGTTAAAGCAACATGTTCCAACATTTTATAATTTGAGACAACAAATTAAATTTAAATAAATAAACTGGAGAACTTGTAAAGATCTACATGTCTTATTTGAATATTTATCACTAACCTAAATAGAAGCTACTAAAAAACACCACCTCAAGACGTGCGCCTTGTCTAGTCTAGAACTTTTTACCCTAAATCTGAGGATCAAGTCATCTGGCACACTGCTCTGACAACCCCTTTCTAAGTTGGTGTATCCATGGCAAATTTCATTGATTCATGGTAGAGTTCCTCCAAAGAAAAATGTGTCTAGTAGGAGAAACGACTGTTCCGTTATCTGGACAGAAGGGTTTAGCGGCATGCATATATTTCTTGATTTTATGACTCCTGGATAAAAAAATCTTAAAGAAGGATCTTTCGACAAGTAGATCCATAACATTGTGAACATATTTCAGTATTCAAGAACTCAACGAACTGGATCACAATAATGGCTCAATTTGAAGCAAGAGCCTTTAAGGTTAACACTCCTTTTTACAAGTCAACCCTTATATAAAATCAATATTTCCTGACCAAAACCCAGAAAAGCTGATATTTAGATAAATCCCCACTCAATAAGCTTGTCAGACACTTTCTTCATAGTTTTATTGCAAAATTATGCCAGCGCCAGGTGTCCCATGTGTTCATTGGAGCACAGGTCCCCAAAGGCCAAAATCCATATTTGTTTCGAATTGCTTCAAAAGCTCATTAGTGTCAAGATCAGAAAGCCGCAGGAACAAAAGTGCCGAACTATTTTCGCCGATTTTTGCCTTAAGGTAAATTTAATATTTATGCTTTCAGTTAAAAGTATTAACACAAACCTGCTCCAAATAGACGAATTTCCATGACGAATTGGCAAACTCAAAAAAATGATGTTGACGAATTTCTATTATAAATTGACCAGTTTTTGTGTCCTAGTGACGATGTTCTATGTTAAATTGATGAATTTCAAAATATTGTGTAAGAATTTCCGATACAAGTTGACTATCCCATATTGACAAATATCTTGAGAAATCAAGACTAATTTGATATGTGAATCCGTCAATTTTATCTGGAAGTTCGGAATTGTTTCCTTGAGAATATGCCCGCGTTCCTTAGGAGTAAACCAAATCATGGCTCGACAGTTCGTATTCTACGTTTGTTTACTTCAGAAATTAGGAAAAATGAAAGAAAAAAAAAGGAGGGAAAAAAAGTTACAGCGATTTCCAATAGAGTGATTACTTTTGGCCCACCTAGTAGTTACACTAAATTAACCTACATCGGTGTACAAAAAAAACACGCCTAATATGTTCAATCAAATGGAATCGTACTTATTTTCCTGCTGGGCAGCCCGTTAGGATACTAAAAACATACCTGAAAAATTATTATTATTTTTTAGTGGCAATACGTAGCCTTATAATTCCTGTGTAACTTTGAAGGATTGGTAAATTTGTGGCAAAATTTCGAACTATGAAATTGCACCCCCACAAACCCATGAATTAACCCCAATCTCGGTCATTTTCATCAGTTCAGTTTTCACTCCAACTATATCAAGACATTTTCACCGTTATTTTCAATGATCCCATTAGAAAATTCTGCCTTCCTCGAATAATTTGTTCGTTTCACGACGGAACACTTTATAAGCAAGAATTAGGATCATTCCGTATTTTCACTTCAACTTTGTTATAAGTCCATACCAACTACATACATATTCTAATTTTTTGAGAAACGCGAAATTGCATAATACATTTTACACTACCATTTCTATGCAACACAACGACTTTTTGAAGAAAAGAACGAAAATTGTCGCGGATAGATACGCGACGATTTATTTACAAACAGCAGTGCCTCTAACTAGAACGTGTAGTATGTGCAGTCTATAGTGTACGTTTTCAATCTTTAAAGCTTGTGATGTGATAAGATAACCACGAGGAAATCTCGCCAGTTTGACCCGAAGTCCGTGTATTCTCGTTCACGCTTTTCAGTTGGATATTCCAAAACACTGTGCATATAGAAATCGATCATTGAGTGGGTGAATATACATTTTTTTCTTAAATTCAATAACAAAACGAAAAATCAATTGACAAGCATGCACAAACGCGAACCGGCTTAAAATTACAGAAGGAAGTCAGCGTACTAACAAGATACTTTTGAAGCTTTCTGCCGGTAAGTTATAGTTATAGGAATCATAGCATATATGTAGATAGATAGACAGAGCCACACAAGCCGTGTCCAGTATGTTGTTGAACTTTGGAGCCAAAGTTAAATTAAGAAATTGCATCGTCATTTATGATTTGTGTGTACCCATTTTTTCTATGAAGTTTTGTTAACCCTATAAGGTTTTTACATTTATAGGGTGGCAGTGGCACAAAATTAATCATCCAATTTTAGGTGCGATGTTTTCTGTTGTGTTGCCTCTGACCGCTTATATACCGGAGCAAAGATAAAAAGTTTTAGGCAAATTTAAATTATTTTTGTACGGCATATACGGGCTGCACTAACTAATCGAAACTAAATTTAGTCCCGCTCGCAACAGATGGCGAGGTGCTTACCAATCCATAATGCTTAGACAAGCGACTGTCTCTGAAATTTATGCAGGAAGAGCGAAGTCGTCTTGTTACTGGAATGATATCGTTTTCGATTTTCGATTCGCTACAAAGTTAATATGAAATTCCTGGTTAGAAAAAACGCGAGATTAACAAATTCTAATCATAATAATGTCCAAATAATCGAAATGTCAGATAAACCATTTCTAAACATGTGCACATTCCACAACCAATTCGAATAAAAAGAAGAAGAAGAAAGTTAATACGCGAACTAGACTAGGACGGTATATACGCCCTATGGAAAAGGTACTATCTCCAAAAATGCTTTAAGATAGTTTAAATTAAGAGCCGGTATGTAAGCGCTCTCTGTAGATCCGCGAAAGTGAAACTCATTCCTTTTCTTTAGATGGCCGATATATTTCGGGCTAAAAGCCCATCATCAGGGTCTTATATCTAAAAGACAATGATTTTTCACAATAAAAAAATATTGAAAAAATTAACAAGTATACCTTATAGTAATGAACAAAGACAATGGCCCGTATGAATAAAAAGTAGTAAATTGCACTTTACTACTTTTTTTAAGTAAACATAGATTTCTATAGTATTGTTGCTATGATTAAAATGACGTTTACTGCACTACAACTTTCGAACTTACTATACAAAGGGGAGTAGTCTGGCTGGTCTAGCGGTTAGTGCGCGGACCTTCAGTGCACAGGGTCATGAGTTCGAATCTCACCGTGGATCATGGTGTTTTACGAACTCACGAGCTTGTGACGGACTATGATCTCACTCAGATGTTAAACGAGTACCCATTAATGGGGATAAATAACACTGCTGAGCGTGATGCTGATCTCATTACCTCAACAAAAAGCAGATAAGATCTTGGAAATAGGATGTCACTAACACATCCTGCGGCCTTAGTCCAATGCTGGATTGTCGCGCCTGTTATTTATTTATACAAAGGGGAAACATTAGCAGATTTCATATGAATAAAAGTAGCTTTACTACAGTTTTCATGTAGGTAACAATTTGCAAACTACAAATAAGTATTGATTTGTAGTAATCAAACAAAGCAAACAAGGCAAACAATTTTCTTTAAAAATGTTTTTAAACATAATTTAACCGCGTAAAACGAAAAATTACCTAAAACGACGTGAAGCGTGCGACGATAATTTCACCAACACTCTAGACTCCATAAAAGAGGGGCATTTGTTGGCTCAGTGGATAGAGACGACACTCTACCGCTGAATTGCCGAAGCGTAGTGGTTAGAATCTCCCAGGGGTTCCGTGTGTTTGCTTTTTTTAATGCTCCTATGGCAGCCGATTCTACGATGTAAATCGTCCCGGTGCTACCCGGTGTTACAACGGGAAAGAGCTGCCAAAGCCGTCTCGATTGAAGAGAGTGAAATCGCTAATCTCTTGAATCGCTAAAACTCCCTAAGATAATTCCAGATAAATATCGTTTGCACAGGATGCATAGAAATGGAAAACTGTTGTTTTCGAAAAAAACAAACTACACAATCCATGTATTTTAAATTCAGTCAAATGTAGAAGAAATATGGATCAGAGAAGAATGTAACCTGCGACATCTTAGAATCATGTGCAGTTGAATTGGATTCATCAATGAAGACCCTAAAAAATGTGCCCAAAGAAATCAGAAACTCGCGTAAGTGCAATCCAAAGAATTCACCGAATCGGCGCGCGTGTCGTTAGTTAACATCCAAACACTCGTGTTCAACATTTATTGTGACAAAGTACAAATTCGGAAAAGCCGACTCTCGCTAAAGAGCCGTTCTTGCGATCCTCCATTTCAGAAGTCAATCGGGCGTTGTAGTCGTTGAGCAATTGAATCGCGTCATTCACCTAAAAGGAAGCATGAAATCACTGCCATCTAGATAGACAGGCCGGATTATCAGCTGATCTGTCAGTGGTCATGCAGCACTAGTAGTGCCATGGTTGGTCATGGTCCGCGCTTAGTACTGCCAAAGTACCGCTCAGTACAATCCACAAATTGTCCACAATCCAAATATCAGTGGCTGTCAGCCTGTCATTTCGTGTGACTTGCTATGATATACACATGCCAGTGCGTTGATTTTTGAGATAAATATGGTAAGTACGATGTTGATGTATACTATTTTACCACTTGCACATCAAAAACACATTAAAGCAAACCATAACCATTGTTTCGTAATAAACGCTCGGCATATTTAAACTTTTGGGTTCAGAAGCACTGGAGGTTGTGGGCTTTACAAATGTCAACTGTCACTGGTCACGAACGCACTTTGTCCACTTGTAGACGAACAAATTTCTGCAGTTCGGCCTGTCTATCTAGATGGCAGTGATGAAATACATAAACCGTCAGAGAAATCCGCCTAATTATGACACATGTGGCAGCGCCTACTTTTTGAATTGTAGCAAATGGTACTATTGCATTTTCGAAGTAGTAGTTTCAGTATTTCCGAAAATAAATTCTTATTCATACGAATACATGTAGTATCTACTTTTGAGTAGTTTCTACAAATTTGAAAATTTACTACTTTTTATTCATACGGGCCAATATCAAAAAATGACAGCAAAACTTCTCAAAACATTTGTTTACATAAAGAGTCAGAATTTCAAGCAAAATATCACAGATGTTATAAATTCTTAAGGCTAGGCACACATGGAGATGTTAAAAAATATCACAGCTGTTAAATTGCAAAGTGGGATTATAATTATTTTCATCTCATTTTAATTCTTAAGGTTAGTCTTAATCAAATTAATATACGTACTACTACTCGTATAATGTTTTTTATCGCTTTTTTCGTTGCATACTACACTCTCATACTTTATTATCTGATTTACTTCGTGGATTTGAAGTTTGCATTTATTTCGCTGATTTTTTAGAATTTGAGTCGAAAGTATGTTGGTTAATAATGGAGTGTTTTGCAAGGGCGGATATATTATCATTAAGCGAATTTTTAGTATCGTTTTTATGTTGATTTAGGCGAGTACCTAGTTTTTGAATCGTTTCGCCGATGTAAGTTTTTTCGCAATCTGCGCAATCCCTTTTTTACACAAGCACGGACTTTTCTTGTGGTGGAATTTTATTCTTAAGGTTTGTAAACATGTTACCATTTTTCAGATGAGGACGCATTGCTACATTTAATTGTGGAACAAAGTATTTACAAGACCTTGATATAGATTTACTTAAAAATACAAATGCAAAAAAATTTATGCAAACTATCGATCCCGGCAATTACAAAAAAACATTGGTTATAATTACGTATAGCCTATTTTACAATTTTAGGTGCGTTTTGAACTATCCAGTACAGGACATAATAGCACATTTTTTCATACTAATTTGAACATGAAGTTGCATACGAGTTGTTCTATATAAAGGGCGCCACAAACCTGACCATTTCTCGGCCGATCGATTGGGCAATCGATTGCCCACAATCGATCTGCCACCCGTACAGCACATACATTAGGCAATATATCGGGCAATCTGAAATAGACAGTATCACGGTCCACAAGACACAACACAAAATAGCGAAAATTATACCAGTTTTGGCGATGGAAGGCGGACATCCATTGCTACTTTGATGGAGATATGATCAGCATGACTTTGGGAACCGATTGTTTATGTGACACAAACTGGTGTAGGGATGTCAAAAACCGGACGGTTAGTCCGAAAACCGTTACTTTCAAAACTTTTTCGGTTTTTTCATCCTCCCGGTTTTAACCCGGACGGTTGTTTGCCCATCCGGTTAAAACCGAAAAAACAACTTTCCAAATTCATAACATTTTTATATTTTCTTGATTTGTCAGTCTGTAATTCTATTGCTTGTCTTCTATGAAAAATTTCGTATTTCCGAACACTCTCCTTAGTGCTATTATTCCAAGAACCATCGCTTCGTCAAACTACCGCTGCTTACATTTTTCCTTTCCAAGGCAGATATTGTTTACGTTGCGTGTCACACGTGTCTCTTTTGTGCTTCGTGAATGCATATGTGTATCAGTGCATTTAGAGTTCATTGTTATAGGAAGACGAATCGGCAGTTGCTACGACGTCCGCGTCCACATCGATATCCGCGTCCACTTCAGCATCTGTCGTGTCCACAAAGACTTCAACATCTACATCATCTATTAGTGCAGTCATATTAGCATTTCAAATAGAAAAAAATAGAGTAAGGTTAATTCTTGTGGTTTTTGAATCAGGAATCTAATACTCATTTTGCTAAAAAAAAATTTGATCGGAAAGGTCCCAAAAAGGACAAAAAAGGATACTCTTTAATCCTTGACCGGAGGTCGGCATGTGGGGTATCAAATCAAATGGGACGTTAAGTACATTACATATCCGGTGTTTGTTGTTTTTCTTAGCAAATTTAATGGTAGAATCTTTAGCTATTATAGATTCGGAAAAGTGAGAAACATAGTGACAACTTGGATTATTCTCGTAGTTATGGCTTTGGAAAGATACACGGAAAACACAATAATTTTCGATTTAATCTCGATTAATTCCGTTGAAGGTCCTTGAAACAGGAAACAAACACCGGATATGTAATGTACGACGCTGATACAAAAACCACAAAAAATAGCCTTACTCTATTTTTTTCTATTTGGAGGCCTGAAGTGGGATATGTATTTGACTGCACTATATTATATACATTGTCTAGTCGGCTGGTCTAGCGGTTAGTGCGCGCACCTTCAGTGCACAGGGTCATGAGTTCGAATCTCACCGTGTTCCATGGTGTTTTTCGAACTCACGAGCTTGTGACGGACTATGATGTTAAACGAGTACCCATTTGTGGGGATAAATAACACTGCTGAGCGTGATGTTGATCTCATTACCTCAACAAAAAGCAGATAAGATCTTGGAAATAGGATGTCACTAACATATCCTGCGGCCTTAGTCCAATGTTGGATTGTCGTGCCTTTTATTTATTTATATACATTGTCTAGCAATAAAACTCAGTTAACTAATTTTGAAACATTATGAATACCTACTTCTGACAATTTTATTTGATTATCTTTTTTGTTCAACATGTTTCAATGCCCCGCTGCGCCCACTGATCTTACCCCTATATCGCTGTGGGAAAACCCTATCGCAGCAGCTATGTTTCTGTCCTTAGACCTCACGGACACAAACATTGACGAACCATAACTCGTACTCACATAGAGGTTTCACACCTTTCTGCACCGCTAAAAGAAGAAGAAGAAGAAAATATTGTTATGTTTCTCGTCTTTTCTAGACGTTCTAGTGGGTTCGACCGTTTCGCGTACACAATAATGAATAACACTCGCGTTACTGTAACACTATTTATTACAACCACACGGCTATACACGGTTTACAATTTTACTAATTACTTCACTAGTTATTGACTCGAGATTATTTCTTCCTTGCCTCGTTCTTTATACCGCTCCATGGTTCCGCGTTGCTCGACCTGCGGTGTAGGCACATCGCCCGTTTTGGCGATAATTTCTCAGCATATTTCTACAGGCAGCTCTATCTTGGATCGTGTCATCGCCGAGACCAATGCGTTGTTGTTGCTTTTTCATTTGACACATTCAGGTGTTCTTCGGTCTGCCTCTGGCCTTGGGTCCATCAAGTGGAACTTCCATTGATATCGCTCTCTTTGCGGGGTTCTCAGGCGGACGCCTTTGAACATGGCAATACCAATCCATTCGTCGGTCTTCGAGCTTTTCGGTGATTGGTTGGTCTATGGACAAGGTGCCTCGGATGTAGCTACTCTTGATGTGGTCCCTTTTGGTTACACTAACTGACATGCGTAACATTTTCATTTCAGTCGCTGTCATTTCTTTCGCGTAACCTTCATACATGGTCCAGCATTCTGATCCATACATGAGTGCGGGACGTACAACCGTTTTGTACAACTTGCCCTTTAGCTTCAGTGGCATTTTCTTATCGCAGAAAACTCCAGAGTTTTCTCGCCACCTCATCCACCCAACCTTTGTGCGATGTTTGATGTCATCATCGCATGTAGCTCCGCTGTTCACCATCGAGCCAAGGTACTTGAACTTGGTACAAGACTTAAGCTGCTCTCCTTTGACGTACATTTCAGGTATCGGTGCATTTGGGTCTGAGAATTGGCAGCATAAGAACTCAGTCTTTGTTATACTTACCCTCAGTCCATGCTCCTCCAGAATGTCACACCATTTTGTAAGCGCAGCTTGCAAGGCAACGATGTTTGGGCTACTAAGGACTATATCATCAGCAAAAAGAAGAGATATTTCTAGGCCGTCGGAGACACGTGTTAATAAGTAGCACATGATGATGTTGAAGAGCAACGGACTCAATACACTGCCCTGGTGTACTCCGACATTCACCGGAAATTCTTCTGATTCACCGGCTGTGCATCTAACTTTAGTCGTAGCTCCATCATACATGTCTCGTATCATCCTGACGTATGCCTCGGGGACATTAAGTGCTCTCAAGGCCAACCATATCAGATCACGAGGTACTCTATCGAATGCCTTCTCCAAATCGATGAACACAAAGTACAAGCCCTTTCGTGCTGCTCTATATTTTTCCATCGCAATACGAATGCACTGAATCGCATCGACTGTAGATCGACCTTCAACAAAGCCGCATTGATTGTCATTCAACCGCACAATCTTTCTCAATCGGTTGCAGACAACTCGCTCGTAGATCTTCAGTGTATGAGGTGTTAACTTTATAGCCCTATAGTTGTTGAGTTTGCGTGAGTCTCCCTTGTTCTTATAGAAAGGAAGAAGAAAACTTTCCCTGAAAGCATCAGGCATCGGTTGCCCACCTTTGATTTTGTTGAAGAGAACTGTGAGCCAACTAAGCCCGACATTTTCCATTTTCAACCAAAATTCCGCGGGGATTTTGTCCGGGCCGACTGCCTTTTCGCGTTTCATCTGATGCATTGCCTCCATCACCTCTTCCTCTGAGATATCTTCAATATTTGTGGTATTCGGCTCAACATCTTGAAAAGCTGCTCGAGGAAATTCTTCATTTAGAAGTTCGTCAAAATACTCTCGCATCCTGCTACAAATTGCCGTATCGTCAATCAGCAACATTCCTTGCGAGTCCTCCACGTACTTTGGCGCCTGTATTTCCCGAGCGTTCCTTCTCCTTTGGGCTGCGACCCTAAATATCCTGGCGTCGTGCTTAGGTCTCTCGCGCAAAGACGGTCCTTCGCTCGCAGTCTGAGTTTCTAATTCTTGGTAGAATTTCTCAGCTGCCTTCGCCTTTGCTTGAGCTACCAAGCGCTTTACTTTCTTCCGGCATTGCATATAATTTTCGCGAAGTTGAACCCGTTCGGCTTCACTGCTTGACTCACATTTCGTCCATGCCTTAAATGCGTTCGATTTGGCTTGCACTGCTTCCTTAGTTTCGGTGTTTCACCACCATGTTTCTTTCTTCGTGTGGAGTGGACCTTTCGAAACTCGAAGTGCCTTTTCCGCCTCACCTACTGACATTTCAGCGAAACTATTCCACATTTGTGTTGGGCTGTGCTCGGTGCAGTTTATGTTGTTTTGAAACCACTCCGTCATTTTATCAATGAATGGAGTTACTACAGGTTCAAAGTTGTCGTTTGTGAGATTGTGCCACTTGATTTTTTCGACAGGCTTGGGAGTTCTTCTATTTCTGGCTCCTCCTGCTTTCAAAATAAATTCTGACAGGAGCAAACGATGTTGGCTGACGACAGATTCACCCAAGATCACCTTGCAGTCTCTTACCCACCTTCTCATAAAATCGAAACAGAGGTGGTAATCGATCTGCGTTTCGTGTTTCCTATCTCCGTGTCCACTACTGTAGGTGATTAGGTGTCTCTCGTTTTTCACAAACCATGTATTTAGGATGACTAAACCATGCGATCTGCACATGGTCAGAATAGCTTCACCTTCGTCATTTCTGACCGTTGAAGGGCTACCCTTTCCACCATGGCAATCATCGTAATCATAATTTGATTCACCCACATGGCCATTTAAATCTCCTCCCAAGAACACCAATTCGGTATCTGGAATGGTCTGAATTAGGGTGTCAACGTCGTTCCAAAATGCCTGTTTTTCTTCTGGTGGCAGTCCCACTTGGGGAGCGTAGGCACTTATTACGTTCCACACCCTTCCGCAGATAACCAATTTGATGCTGATCAAGCGGTCACTTCTCTTCGCGACACTTATTATACTGCCAAGTAAAGACGACGCCAGAATAATGCCAACTCCGTTTCTTTGGTTTGTAATTCCATAGTAGTACAATTTGTACTTCATGGAATTCGTAAGAAACCGGGCTCTGTCGATATGGGTATTTCGCCACTTTGTCTCTTGCACGCACATAATGTCTATCCCCCTCCGCTTCATGATATCCTCAATCTCCTCGCTCTTTGACGTCACGGAACCGACATTCCAGCTTGCAACTCTCAGCTTCTCCACAATGTAATTGGACTGCCTTATATTGCTCGCCCCCGGAAACCGTCGAGCTCTGGTGCGAACTAGGTTCGCCCCGGGATCACTCAACCGCATAGCAGAAGTAGTGCCCAGCGGGGTAGTGCTTGTATCTGCGTCAATTTCCATAAGGCCTTCCATTCTTTTACACCTTTTGGAGAAAGGTTGTGTTTTTGGCACTAGTGTGTGGAAATAAGTAAATTTATGGACTTTCCTTTTACGTCCGCCGGCTATCTCCAGACGCGGCAACCCATACACACACACACTAACCTATGGGAGGTCTTGTTGATGTTAAAACGTGCCTCAGGCTTCAGATGTCATGGTTGCCTGCGACCTTCGCATACTAGCGGCCAAGCACCCTCTTGACCATGCATCCCTCGGCGCATGCTGATCCACCTTGGATTAGGTCCCTTTTTAGTCGCCTTCTACGACACGCCGGGAAAGGCGGTGGCATTATTCGCGACCCATGCCACAGGGCATGAGATTATTCACGGCTAAAACTAGACTGACTCGTCGACACTAGTCGACGCCCTTATATACTCGTTTCCACTGTTCCGGAAACTTCGGTGACGCACTTTCAGGAAACTTCCAGAAAGTCGTTGCTGTTGTCGTATCGGTCAACCCTATTTCTCACTAGCGACACTAGCGCCATCTGGTGCCAAGTACGGAAATACAATTTGGGTTGACGTATAGTCTATACACATCACATTACCCCCCTCCTTAAACCTGTTCGTCCCGAACAGAACACGCTTCGGACTCCTCCGTATCGTCGCCTCGATAGAGTGCGTATAGTATAGGCACATCACAATATTAAATGACATAGTCCTTTTGATGCGTGTTCCTCAAACGGATTCTGCATGCGGTCCAAGTTTTACATGAACGGGCTTACAGGCAGGGTTTAAAAAAAAAAAAATTTTTTCCTATAACAAATATTCATTGACCTAGGCTATAGGGCTGTCTCTGCGTTTAAATTGTGGGTTTGATTTTTCAAAAGTTATCATGCACATTACAAACGATGGGCTACCACAAAACGTTTTCGCGATTGACGTTATGAAATATACCGTTGATGAATTATATGGCGAATCCATGAATTTAATTGAATTAAAATGGACTTTATTCTTCCGATGAATTCGCCGTGTATGTGCGGCATAACAAGTTTTTTTTTTATCAGCCAAAGAAACTTCTTCAATACATTAAGTAAGATTTTTTCGTAATCTTTCAGAATTTTGCTATGTGATGCCATGGACCGCGATAAGCTATTCATACTAAAACCAGGCGAAGGTAAATCATTCGACCATGATCCCAACCTACCACCCCTACCCCTACCTCAACTGAATGAGACCATGGAAAAATATTTCGATTCGCTTAAACCGTTTGGAAGTCCGGCCGAGCTGGAAATTTCGCGTCGTCTTGTCGACGATTTTACGAAAGGATACGGTCAATCGTTACACGAATTCGTCGAGATCCGGTCGTGGTCGAATAAAAACTGGGTAAATTTATTAAATTAACTTTTTCATGTGTATAGGATATGTGATATTATACGAAATGTTATCATTTCTCTTATGCATTAACACTTTACACATCTCCCCCAACATTTACCACACCGCACACAACTCATCCATATTCGCAGATTAACGACTGGTGGGAGAAATATCGTTTTCATTTATTACGCTTCCCGCTATATCCTTATATCGTAATGGCGCTACCACTGCCGCTCCAGAGTATTGGAATTCCGGAAAATGAGGACTACAGCCTAAAGGTTCGAACTGAAACACCCAACTCCCAACATCCTTCTCTCTCCTCCCCTGTACCATGTTAATTTCACACTCGGAAAATGTTTATTGTCGCTAACCGTATTAAAATATGTTCTGTGTGCGTATGCATGCTCCCATAGGCAGCCGCTCGGTGTTTATATCATAAAATCGAATTTTGGGATTTATTACATCGCGAACGGATACGTCCTGTAGCGCCACCGGATGGTATGAAGTATTTCTCAATGGAAATGTTTAAGCGATTTTTTTGTACAACGCGCGTACCTGACGAGCCATCCGATCGGCTGGAGACGTACTTTAAAACAGGTAAGTGACGGACGGCGTAATGGAACGAGTGCGGTCCTTTTTGATATTACGGGGGGTCCTCCACGGGGTGATCCGACAGATGGGAAAATTATTCTCCAAATTAGGGACTATAATGTTAACATTTATATTATCCGCAGTTTTATGGCGAATGGAGTTTTTTCGACTTTTCCGGGGAATTTTAAGGAATGCAGATGAAATGAAGTTCTGGTGGAATGTAACGTTAACATGATTATAACAATTGAGTTAGTGGATTTTTTTCGCGAACAAGAAAGATATATAGGAATTTTGTACGAATGAAAAATTTAATAAAGTTTATTAGTTCGGCGAACATTAAACGGTTCAATTTTACTGTTGAAAGCTGGGTGGTCCTCAGTGGCGTGACGTACGGTGTTCCATGTGTGCAGTGGCAAACGGGCCCCCAAGCCACAGGGGCCCCCAAGTCGCGAATATAAAAAAAAATTTCTTTAACAAACTTTTTGGCTAACTGTTCTTTTAAATACATTCATTTTTATTAGTCCGCAAACAATAAAGACTTTGTGTACTGTATACGGCCAACCAGCTCTTTGGTATTTCTGCAAGGGACATTCGGCCCTATATGCTGCAAACAAATATTTGGGCAACGTGATGGGAGCAGTTGAGCTTTGATCGTTGCAGGCACAGTAAGCGGTTTCGCCCAGTAGGCCGCACTTGGCCATAGTTGTGTTGAGGCATCCCGGATTCAGCGTTTTGGGGTAGTGTATCAGGTTTCTTGAAAAACGGGTGTCTACCATAGAATTAAATCCGCACCTTAGTAAATGTATATGTATTGTCTATAGTCTATAATGCTGTAATAAATCAAAATAATCATAATCAAAACTGAACGAAAGATATGCAAGGGTATTGGCTCTTCTAGGCTCTTTTCTACTTAAGGTCCTTTATTTTTTAGATACAGCTATCTAATCGAGAATCGGTTCTATGTATTTTGGAGGTATAATGCCTAAGTTATTGGCACTAAAATGTTGCCATCGGCGCCCGTGCTAGTTCAAATGTGACTTTGTTTTATCTGCTATCCTTTGTGTCTAATCATGATAGGCTGCAAATCCTTTTTTTACAAATTTAATCATTGCGATCTTCAACGGGTGTGGTGTGAATTTCCTAACTTTCATCCCTTTTACCCTCAAACCTTCCAAGGTTCACACTGATGTTTTTTTTTTTAATTTTTATTTCCGAGGATTTACATTTATGAGTAAAATTTACAAAAGACAAACGGTACATCTCATTTTTTAGCACAGGGGCATTCCGAAGTTTTTAATTTTGCGGCTCGCTTGAACACACAAATTTTGGTTATTTGGCTCATGTCAGCTCCTCTGTTGGACACCGGACACCCCAGCTCTTCAAGTTCTTCTTGAAACTTTCACTCATCCAGAGTATATAACAAATTCTCCAAGCGCCCGCCAATTTTTTTAGTCAGGTTTAGGCTTAAAATTTTTTCGGCTTTCAATCGTTAAGTTAAGTAAGAATCGTTAAGCCCCAGAATGACGCGTTCGTAAATACTGAAAATTTCATATTTATGCCTCAATCGCAATACTCCGTTCCGTTCCGTTCAGCTGTCAAAAGTAAACCTTAAAGCTACAGTCAGACCGTGCTAGTTACTAGCTACTAGTGCATGCATACAAGAAATCTCCACGGTGACGACGACGTCAACAACGAAACAGTGTCATATAAATGGGTGACGCGTTGTTACGACGTTCGTTACCGAGAGTGTGTGCAACTAGACGCGTGAATAGTCACCCTATCTACCTAGGAATTAGTTGTATGCGCGAAATTACCACGGTGACGACGCGACGTCGTAAACAACCAAAAAAGTGTTATGCAATTTTACTAGTAAGTAGTAAAATGTATTTAATAGTGGAATAGGACATGTTCAATTATTCTACTGGGAAGTGAATATACACTACAATTATTTCTCGGTGGATTTCGAATTAACGATCCACACGAAATTCAGTGGGAATGTGTATAATGGTAGGGTATTTTCTACGAATACCCTTGAAGTAGGAAAATGTTAACAGGGTGTCCCAAAGGAGGTGCAAAAGTAGATTATTTTATTTGTCATCGGAAAAGGGTGTATATCGACATGAAATTCAGTGTAAATATGTCGAATGGTAGGTTATTTGCTACAAATACCTTTGAGATTGGGAAATGCTAACAGGGTGTCCTAAACGAGGTGCAAAAGTAGATAATAATCGGCAATAAATTTAGTATGAATGTGTAGAATGGTAGGATATTTGCTACCTTTGAGAATCAGAAATGTTAACAGGGTAGCCTAAACGTTGTGCAAAAGTAGATTGTAATCTGCAATAAATTTAGTGTGAATATGTTAAATGATAGGGTATTTGCTACGAATACCTTTGAAGTAAGGAAATGTTATCAGGGTGTCCCAAAGGAGGTGCAAAAGTAGATTTTATTTGTCATCGGAAAAAGGTGTACCGGCTCGTATATCGACATGAAATTCAGTGTAAATATGTAGAATGGTAGGATATTTGCTACATATACCTTTGAGATTGGGAATTGGAACAGGGTGTCCTAAACGAGGTGCAAAAGTAGATAATAATCAGCAATAAATTTAGTATGAATGTATCGAGTGGTAGGGTATTTTCTACGAATACCTTTGAGAATCGGAAATGTTAACAGGGTGTCCCAAACGAGGTGCAAAAGTAGATCATTTTGTTAATAATGGTTAAATGGATTTACCAGATGACCAGTGTTTGTATATGCCGGTTCATTTTATTTGTCATCGGAAAATGGTGTATATCGACATGAAATTCAGTGTAAATATGTCGACTGGTAGGTTTTTTGCTACAAATACCTTTGAGATTGGGAATTGCTAACAGGGTGTACTAAACGAGGTGCAAAAGCAGATAATAATCAGCAATAAATTTAGTATGAATGTGTAGAATGGTAGGATATTTGCTACGAATACCTTTGTAGTCGGGAAATGTTATCAGGGTTTCTCAAACGAGGTGCAAAAGTGGTTGTCATAATCAGCATACCCAACAAACAATAGCTAACAACACAATACAAAAATTCGGTTAGAGAAAACATTCACAAAAAGTGACTGTTTGCTGTGCATTTTCGTCGAAGGGTCGCTACCCCTATTTTTTCTATAGTCTGTATCTGTGTTGATAACTATTTTTTGTTGGGTATGCTGATTATGACAACCACTTTTGCACCTCGATTGAGAGACCCTGATATCATTCCCCGACAACAAAGGTATTCGTAGAAAATACCCTAACACTCGATACATTCATACTAAATTTATTGCTGATTATTATCTACTTTTGCACCTCGTTTAGGACACCCTGTTAGCATTTCCCAATCTCAAAGGTATTCGTACTAAATACCCTACCATTCAACACATTCATACTAAATTTATTGCCGATTATAATCTACTTTTAACATTTTCCAATCTCAAAGGTATTTGTAGCAAATACCCTTTAAAAAAATAAATAACAGGCGCGACAATCCAGCATTGGACTAAGGCCGCAGGATGTGTTAGTGACATCCTATTTCCAAGATCTTATCTGCTTTTTTGTTGAGGTAATGAGATCAGCATCACGTTCAGCAGTGTTATTTATCCCCATTAATGGGTACTCGTTTAACATCTGAGTGAGATCATAGTCCGTCACAAGCTCGTGAGTTCGAAAAACACCATGGCTCACGGTGAGATTCGAACTCATGACCCTGTGCACCGAAGGTGCGCGCACTAACCGCTAGACCAGCCAGACTACAAATACCCTACCATTCTACAAATTTACACTGAATTTCATGTCGATATACGAGCCGATACACCCTTTTCCGATGACAAATAGAATAATCGACTTTCGCACCTCGTCTCCGACACCCTGTTACCATTTCGTAATCTCAAAGGCATTCGTAGCAAATACCCTACCATTCTACACATTCAAACAAAATTTATTTATTATGTCCTATTCCACTAGTATCTAGGAAATGTGTCTGTTGACTAGCTACTAGTAAAATTGCACAAAAGTTTGTTGATTGTTTACGACGTCGTCACCATAGTAATTTCTCGTTTGCAACTAATTCCTGTATATAGGGTGACTAGTTGCGCGTCTAGTTGCATCACACTTTCGGTGACGACGTCGTAACAACGCATAGTCACCCATTTACATGACACTGTTTTCGTTGTTTATTACGTGTCGTCGCCTATGGTGATTTCTCGAATGCAACTTTACTAGTACTAGTAGCTCGCCAAATGTGACTGTAGCTTAAGGACTGGGCATGTAAACGCACACAACGGTTGTAACGGAACGGAACGGATCGGAAGAGTTGACCAAAATTCAACTTTTACGGATCACATAACCTCACTTTATGGAAAATGATGGAGCATAACAAACGGATATGAATATGGATGACGAGTAGTACATCGAAGCCGTACATTAGGTACAGTAAGTATAAATGAAAAAACAATTCTAACATTTCAAGAAACTCCGACAAAACGTATGGCAACTGCCAGAACGGAACTGAGCATTGTGCTTTGCACTAATATTTTGACAAAACGGAACGGATTGGATGGTTGACGGAATGGAGTATTGCGATTGAGGCTTTATATGTTTACATGTTTGACATATAGACGGGCGCTTTCGCGAGGTTTTGCTTCGAGCACCAAAATTCCTTCGCACGGCTCTGGCCTCTCCTGAAGGTTTTTGCGTAAAATTGAGCCATTGTGATTTAGTTCTTTGAATATTTGACTCTTGAAAAGAAAGTGACTGCTACATCAAGGAAAATGTGTTCGCGACGTTTATACATATAAAAGCATAACTTTGGATCTTTCAACCCAAAGATCGGTCAATAAGGTCCAAGCCAGGAGAACTTTGTGTAACTAGGACTTATGAAATGAAGAAAGAAATGCCTGCTAATATACCCTCCTGTTCATATGTATAATGGATTCACCATTTCCCCTGCATGACGCATTTATCTTCGATGGATCTCCACGAATTAGATTTCAGTCGATTTGAATCAAGATGTGGACGTAGACTAGTTTTCGTTTAACTTGCCCATAAGGGGGCTCTCCATATATGAATCTCAGATTTAGGGTGAACACTTCTACTCTAAAATCAATGACTGTTACGATACTGGCATGAAGAAGAGTTCCTCAAGGTATGGTTCTTTTGCCGCTGCTCTTGAATTAAGTGATAGCTAAATAGTCTAAGTAGAAGAAAATGGAAAATGTTGCTCGAACATAAAATTTTTGATGCGCTTGTTTATTGGTGCGCTGCTTTATATAAGGGTTTTGTCAATATTTTCTGGTTAAAAATCAAAGATAAGGGGCCCCCATCCAATTTCGAACACAATAAATTTTGGAAACGTTACGCCACTGGTGGTCCTGATCCAATTTAAATCCTGTTGGACTTTTATAATTCAAAATTTATGTATTGCCCTAAAGTTTCAGAAGGTGGTGCTGGCCCCAAACATGGTATCATCATTTCCAAAGGACGAATTTTTCAATTTGACTGCGTCAAACCTGACGATTCACTTATAACAGCTCCGGAGATCCTACGCATCCTACAATGGATTCGAGGTGCAACCAGTACACCCGCCGGCAGTCATTTAGCTCCAATTCTAACCTGTGATGACCGGTCGCGTTGGTCTAAGGTAATTCTGGGAATATCCCAACTAAATCACAATATAGAATTGAATAATAATTCCGTTTATTTCCTTTTTCCTGACCGGCCGTTCACGCATATAGAATCGTAAACACCTTATCGAGCTATCAACGCACAACGAGCAATTATTAAAAATTCTAGAAAGCTCCATTATCATGGTCTATTTCGACGAGCATTCACCCAAGGACTATTCGGAATGTGCCCAATTATCCCTGACCGGTGGCGACTTCCATTCGAAATGGGCCGACCGTAGCACAATAATGGCCGTCTATCGAAATGGCAAAATATCATTAATTGGAGAGGTATTTACTGTTCCATTTCATCTAGAATGCCTGTTGGCCCGATGCGATGTATATTGTATTCGAGGCGACTACTTACTAATAAATTGATTGAATTCAATCTTTTTCTATTCGTTTCATCCCTCACTTCCCCGCTCAACTCAACATTTCATATTAAATACAATATTTTCGCTCGTGCTCCTCTACGTGTACTCTATACGCCTCATATAACATGATGGCGTATAGCCGTCCGCTTACGACGCCCGATGCAGCATTAGTTTTGCCTTTTTCCTTTTATTGAGCTTATTAGAGACGACCGAGCCTGATTGGAATCAAGAGACCACTCCAATTTTATTATCACCAGTGGAGCACATATTCGATTTGGACGAGCCACTCAAAGAGGAAATTGAACGAATTGTCGAGGATTGTGAGTCGAGGGTGAGTTTGGATTGTATGTAAGCCTATGACCAAGGATAATACGTACAAACGGACATGTGTAATGTACACGTGGAATTATTGTACTAACGATTCCTGTAGCCAAGCACTCACCGATGCCCATATGTGCTCATTATATCCTTTTCATTTTGTAGCGTGACGAAATAACAATTGCGTATAAATCATTCAACGAGTACGGCAGAAAATGGATTGCCACCAACGGTCTGCATTGGGACTCGTATGTTCAAATTGTTTTGCAGCTGACCTATTATAGGATGCATCAACGGTACGTCTAAAATCATAATTAATCTTCTTAGCGAATAATAATTCCCTGTCTGTATTGTTTGGGGATTAGGAGAAGAACATGGAAATGATTTCTAGGAACAATTAGGCATCTGGAGTACTAATCCTTAAATCGCTTTTTGTAAACTACGATCAATAAATCATCCTCCTACGATTGAAATACCTAATTATTAGTTAATTTGTGTTAAAAGCGTTGGACTTGATCCAATCTAATCCCAATTTAACTGAACTTTTCCAGGTATCCTTCCACACAAGAAACCATCTTACTACGTAGCTTCTATCACGGTCGAACGGACACTTTGCACAGTTTCACTCAGCAAACGGCCGATTTCCTCCAAATTGCAACAAATCCAGAATCAAGTCGAAGACAAATCTACGATGCATTCAGAAAGACCGTTTCTGCGCATACTGAAATGCGAGCCAGTGTCAAAAACGGGCAAGGATTTGATCGACACATGTTGGCACTCTATTGTGCTGCAACTGAGACAAATTCACCGATTCCGGAACTGTTTCAGGACCCGCTATTCACCAGGAGTGGTGGACTGAGGAAATATGATTTAGTGACGAGTACGTCGGGTTTTACGATCGTCAATGTTTTTACGGCACCACTGGTGACGGATGGATATGGATTTTTCTATAGTGTAACAACAGAAGGGTAAGGCTTTAAGGAGGATATTCATTTTTCAGATATTTTTAAATATTTTTATTTTTATTATTTTCAGGATAAATGTAATAACTACAGCGTGGAAAGCTAGTACACAGACCAGTGCTTTCAAGTTTTCTGCGACATTTTGTGATACGTTGCGAGAGTTTAGATCTTTGGTTCAGGAGACTGTGGAATCGAAGTTATAAATGTTTAATGTTTTTTTGATCACCAACAACTTGACCTGATTACCCACCAGTCGGGACTTTTTTCCACAATTATGAGACTTTATTCTACTATCCAGGTTGATAGTTGTTTATTTTTAGACTATGTCAAATATGAATTAAAATGTATAGACCTATAAATTGAAATGAAATTTTCGTTGGTTCACATTCACATAACACAACTGCGATATTTGTGGAAACGCTTTAAATTTTGGATATATAGCTAAAAATGCCAAATCAGGGGAATAGCAGTTGGCCGTACTTTGAATACAATTTTGCAAAAATGATTTTTTATCTTGGTCGTAGATTAGATTTTTTCTCACGAACTTCACCTCAACACAAAAATAAACTTCCACGGTTTAATTATTTTAAGGCCAATTATGAGATAATTAATGCTAAATTGAGTAGGATTAATTGGTCGTGCGTCCTTTCTGAACTTAACTGCGACTCTGCGGTGGATGCATTCTATAATATTTTATATGATGTCATACAGCAAAACGTTCCGCTTCACTCCACTAAACCTCGCATTGATCCTATATGGTTCACACCTTACCTGCACAGTCTTATAAGAAACGAGACCGAGGCTTAATTCGGGCGCGGCCGAAATTTGAATACCCATCACATTTGAATAAAACTTAAGCTTCTTTTGTGTTAACAATTCTTATCACAGCCCTATGACGTGTTCGGAATCTATCTGCACCTGGATGCGTTGATGTTAATCCAGGAATACTCGGATGAACTTTAGTTAAGATTCATAAAAAAAAAGTTTTTCTTACAGGAACCTAATATTTGGGGGTTGGTTTGTATGACCGTCTGACGTAATATTCCGATTCCATGCACTCCTAGTTATGTTTTATGGCTTTACTAGAAACACATTTGGGTGTAGTTTGGTTAAGATTAGTTCATAAAGAAAAAAAATTTCCTTAGAAAAACCTAATATTCAGAGGTTGGTTTGTATGATAGCCCTATGACGTAGCATTCCGATTTCATCCGTTCCTAGATATGTTTTGAGGCTTTACTAGAAACACATTTGAGTGAAGTTTGGTTAATGATTTCGTCCGTCCTCGCACTTCGTCTCCGGGCTCGTCGAGGGCTATAAACGGTTCCTTGTTCTCGAAAACGGCGAACAACTCTGCGAATCGTTGATCTCCACGGAGCAACTCTTACATGGAGCGTTCGTCGATACTCGCGCTGTGACTCAACAATCGAATTATTATTCCGCGTGTGAATTTGTATTATTTGAACTCGTTGCTCAACCGTATATCTTTCCATGTTGTTTTTTCAATACTAATGCATATGGATCCTTACCATTTTATTTTTTCAATGTAATTTTATAAAAATTTGATAAATTTGAGCAACGAGACGAGACAAGCATTCATTGGATGGATTCAGATTGTTAGACGAAACCGGACGGGTAAACTTGCACGACAAGAACCATCGTTCTTACAATGTGAAATGCACAATGCTTGTCTGCTGGCCACTACAAAAGCTCTCGCCGTCCGTTTTTTAGCACAAACAAATGTTATATATCATGGCAGCCCCATGATTCCATGGTCGGATTTGATCGATTCTTACATATGTTTTGTGTGAAATTTGGTTGAAATTGGGGCATAAATAAAAAAGTTTTTCTTGGAAGAACCTAATTTGGGGAATTAGGTTTGTATCGCAGCCCCATGACCCTATTTTACCGATTCAAAGATACAAACTACCTGCAGCAAATAGAATCGTTTCTGCGAAATTTCAGTTTCATAGCTTGTAAAATGGCCGAATAAAACGCGTCGCACCAGACGGACAGACGGACATCGCCCAATCGACTCCCCAAGTCATGCTGATCATATATGTATACTTTTCATATAGTCGGAGATGCTTCCTTCAATGCGTTACAAACTTGACATGACAAAGTTAACCCTTTCACTCTATGAGCGAAGGGTATAGTAAAAAAGTTATGCATGGTTTACACTAGTTACATTAAATGGGCCACCCTGTATTCATGTTGCACAATATTTGTTGATGCGGCCAATATCCATTCTGTTTGGAGCTGTGCTATATGCATACATCCTTCGACGGAAGGATAACACCCATACATGTGGTATAGCCGCGTATGTATAGTGAACAAAAGGAAACAGCAAACGTAAGCAGCAATTTAAAAATGTGCGCAAGCGGATGAGTGGGGAATTAATATTATTATATTTTCCATTAAACTGTTTTTTTTTTGTTTAATTGTTTAAAATGTGTATATGTGTAGGTATACTCGAATAATCTGCGATTGTGATGACGTTCGCATTTTAAACACATTTCATGCTGCTGACAAGCAACCAAAATGGACACTTGTGAATATAAAATGACATGGTTGACATAGCCGATTCTACGGTGGTATGGTGAATATGGTAGGGATGAGACAAAAATTATTTTTGTTGGATTTTTTGAATATAATGGTTTTCTCCTCAAGTGTGAATTTTGTTACTGGGTGATTAGAATCACGAATAACCTAGCCAGCATTTAACACATTTGTAATCATTATTTCATGCAACACGCGTAAGCACATATTGCTTATTCATTCATCACGTTTTCATACAAGCAGTATATGACGATGTCCCCCTATTTCATGTATATATGCATTTGCGTTTTATTACGGATAAACTTTATAAAATCAATATTCGTAAACATTATGTAATAGTTAAGTATCATATATATTCAATGCACAAATGCATAATTTTAAAAAAACACACGTGCGACGGTGAGTCTCGAGCTCATAACCCTATGCACGGGAGGGGCGCGCCGTAACCACTACTCTAGCCAGACTATACGAATGATCATGTTTTATTCGTGATTCTAATCACCCCAGCAACAAAAATCACACTTGAGGAGAAAACCATTATATGTATTTCCTATATGCATGATCCGTCGACATTCCTTCAGCTGACCATCCCAGCCAGGATCGGCGTCATATACCGTGAACATAGCCACAAATAAGCATTACTTCATGAATCACGAATCGGCATTATGTATCGATAGGACGCATTGAAAGTTAGATACATGATGGTCAGCTGAAGGAATGTCGACGGATCATGCATATAGGAAATATAATGTTTCATCCATCCCGATGATCCTAAAGCTTACACCAAATCAGCGCGGTAGCGTTACGCGGTACACACAACACACACACCACAAGAATTGAAAAGTACTCCGTGGTGTACCGCGGCGGAAACTATTTCATACATTCTGACACGTACCGCTACCGTTCTGCGCTGGTTTGGTGGAAGCTTAAATATGGCGCTGGGACACCAAATCGGTTTTGTCTAGACGGTGTATTCTGTTGTGTTCAAACGAGAGTTAGGTGATGATGCCATTTGGAAAATCGATTTTTCAAGGAATTCAGATGATGAGTTAATTTTAATAAAATTTGGCATGTACCTAGATTTATTCTTGTAATTCCACCCGGTTTGATCCTGTTGTGGTAGGCAAAAAGGGTTAGTTATATAGTGAATTTCTTAGCTATTCCTGATTCCTGGTCATGAAACCACTTTATTGTTGTAAGAGCAATGCTAGTCAGGACTCAACAGGTTTTCGGGACCTTTGATGAGGGATAAAAGAATATTTTCACATGTACATGTCTTTCTCTATGTGTCTTAGGCGCAATGTGGAACTTAGGAAATATTAGGGTAACGGATAGGGTTAAAGTTATTGTTACATCGCAGTTAACGTTATTATTAGGGTTAAATGTAAGGATAGGGTTCGGGTTAAGGATGAGTCTGAGTTTGAGGTTTAGGTATAGGCCAGGGTTATGGTCAAAGTTAGGCTTATCATTAAGTTTAAAGTGATGTATAAAGATACCAAGGTTAGCGGGGTTACTAGGGCTACCAAGGCCATCGGGATTACCAAGGTTACTAAGGGTTTGCAAGATCACTAAGGTTGTCAAGTGTACTATGGTTACTAAGATTACCAAGGCGAGCAAGGTTACCAAGGAGACGAAGGTTAGCAAGGGGTTATCATTCTTATAATTATTGCTATCAAACAAATTCGTGACAATAGGGCAATAAATATCGTCTTCATAATTTATTTGCGAATTTTGTAAATCGAAAACTGCAAAAAGATATGATCTCTCACAAAAACAACTGTGTTGTAAAAGGTGTCCGCCAAAGAAAAATTCATCAGCCGCAAAAAGGATTGATATAAATACAATCCCGCCAAAATACTCGCATCTTGTCTCAATGATGGTGGTGGAGCAATTTTTTTTCAACGTGATGAATGAATAAGGTATATGTGCTTACGCGTGGTGCATGAAATACAGATTACAAATGTGTTAAATGCTGGCTGTGACCATCTAAGACAACATAATCGAGCGGTTGAAGATGAAACTCTCAATTCACTTAATTAAGTCAACATGAATACCAAGTGCGTGAAGCTGTGATAGAAGGGCTGGGTGCCATATACTCTATCAAAAGCCATTGAAATATCTAGAGCTCCAATTTTTGCTTGAGATGTCCCATGGAGCGGGCAGCTCGAAATCCGGTACATTACGCTTTCAGGTCCCCAAGGGAAATTTTTCTTGTTCTTCTTATCGACACTAGTGACACATATTTTACCGTCCGCCATATAGCGGACATATAGCGGAAAATATCGGAAACATCAAAAATTTCCCTTGGGGACCTGAAAGCGTAATATACCGAAGTTATTGCAATAGGCCTATAATTATGGGGGCCACATTGGTCAACCTTCTTGATGATAGGTTGAACATGTGCCAGCTTTTTTGCGGATGGGATGAAATTTCTAAGGCATATGATGAGTTGAATATCAGGCAAGACGCACAATTTTTGAGAACTGCCATCAGGTTCAGTAGATTTAGGAATGCCAAGACCAGCCAATAAATTAAACACTTACCAAACAATGGTACGAAAATGTAAAGGTCGCTGTCGACCGGTGTAACGAGGGATTAAAGGAGGCCTTAGCTGACTAGGTGGCAAATTCGAATTATTAGTAAACACTTCAACAAATCAATCTTGTTTGTTTTTTTTTTTAATTCTATTGTCATGCAGTAGAGGTGGAATCGGTGATGTCGAAAGGTTGTTTTTTACCGATATACCTATTTTATGCATTTCGAGAGGATTTCCACCCGAATAATATTATTTCCAGAGTTGAAATTAAAATAGAAAAAAAAAAAATACAAAATGAAAAGAATTTGTTTTTCGTTCATAAATTTAACTGAAATTCCTATTTACTATCCATCGATACTATACTATAGGTACGATAGGAAATATCCAGATTCTGCTCATTCCTGCTTTGTAACCCATAAATATTATTTGTCCACTTCAACGCGAAACTCCGCAGACATGCACACACAACTTCTAGGCACTTTAACAACAACAACATATTTCCCTCGTCCTGGAAATTACCAAGAAGAATTAATTGAAAATTGTCAGCGAAAAAAAATATGTATTTCATTTTTCGGTTGTCATCTGAATTTCATTAAAATGGCATTTACCAGGTCCTTGTGCCCGTGTAAAAAGAAGCAGAACATAACCACCTCCATACGGCACGGCTAGGCTATAGTGTTAGCCGTTAAGGACACAGTCTCTGCACTCGGTTTCACATATAAGTACGTCCTAGGGCACATACATACATACATATTAATATTTATGGCACTTTTTTACAAAAAGAACTAGAGAGAGAGAGAGAGAGTCCTGTGTGTGACGCCCTAAAAGTTTCATTTCGTATATGACCTATGCTCGCAGGATATCGTTTTTTTGTCGACAGTTGCTGTTTTCTTTTTTTTTTCCCTGCTTCGAGACGAAGCGACATGATGTCAAGTGCGACTATAATGAATTTCATTTTTCGTAAAGGTGGCTCAGACCATTCTTCGTGCCGACACGCTCGCTCATATTGTACACGCGCGCCACGATTATAAATTGCTGTCACATCATTAATACCTTTTAATTTGTGGAATTTTAATTATGCGGTCGAGAATCGAAATGTATGCACCCCTCCGTTCCGCCAACATCAGCGTGCTTACGCATGGATATTTAAAAATTGTATACAATTATTAAAAATAAGGATACCTACTATTTTGTTACCGATGACGCAGACAATGTATGGATGATTTCGTCCTGACTTTTTTCCTGCGAATATTATAATGGTGCAAATAGGCGGTGCGTTGCCAAGTGTAAAATTGGCGGGCGTAAGCACGAAATTTACTTTTTTTTATTATTTTGTAATGAGGAGTGCATACGGTTACTGTCAAAAAATATTAAAAAGGACAAGTTGACGGTGCGGGCTTAATGCTATTATTGTGTGGGATTACAGGCCATTCGTTCAGTGAAAAAAAATAAATATAATTTACACGAAATTGAAACATGATTTCAGCAGTAATTGGATGTTTTTGTCCATTATTTTAATGGATTTCATATTTAATTTGTTACAAAGCTGATTATTTTAATATTTTCGGGGTTTTGCTAGAAAAAACAACAAACAAAAAAAGGATTGTGGATGAATCACCTTGTAATCGGCTGACTGTGTACATTTTAATTACACCCGTTTCGCATGCACCATAAGCAGATTGGAAAGTCCTTTCTTACTAATTTATTCTGAATAAGATTTCTTATAGTTTGCATAAATCACAATTCATTCCTTGTACTGCTCTCTTGTAGTACAACCACTATCGACCAATGCGGTTATGTATCAAAGGGCGCCTAACAAAACCTAAGCCCACTCCACACTAACCACAATTTTCACCACCAACGGGCTAATTTATCATTCCCGTTGATAGTCGGGAGTACATAAATTAACCACAAATGCAAACAAAATATTAACGAGTGCCTACTTGACTATGGTCTCCTGCCTGCGTTTCCTATCGTTCACTCACATGCGCCAGGGAAAAGGCAACAAGCAGCAAACAGCGCACGAATAGGGTTCACATACATAGTACACTTTTCCCATCCTTACGCTGTCTTTCAGAACATGCTCAAGGATTGATGGTTAATGATGATGATGATGACGACGAAGAAAGTACAACAAACATGTAGGAAAGCAAAGAGCCTCCTTTGTACTAGAGACACGCAACCTGTAAACCTCTCTCGCAAAAGTGCCTCGTTTGGTGGCACATTAACGTTCATTTTACCTTTCAACGCAAACCACATTTAGACGCTAGTTATACGCGCAAGGAATAGTTAGCATTAGCACGTAGGAACATATCCGCACCGTAAACCTCAACTGACAAATTAAATCAACAGCCTAGTCAAAATCACAGCGCGCGAAAGCTGTCGAAATTCAAAGGGAATTCAACAACTTGACGCGGGGCGTCAATTTAAAGCCATACTCGTGTAGAAGCGAGTCCTGGTCCTGGATATGTAGGTATGGATAGGTGGTAGTATGACGCCAAAATATTGTACATTAATAACCCTCTCGTTGAGTTCCGTTGCCAAACATTTTGCCATGATGTTTGCTTAATAAATGCTATCAATTATAAGCTTTTTCTGCTAAATCATCGCAATTTCGTGTTTACTTGCGCCACGCCAGTCCAGCCGTGCCTCGCGTGCCTTTTACGTGGCGCGGCTTACATTTAATGTTTGGTACATGCATTTGTATGCAAACATGATTCAATATAAATTTTCGGGTAGTCCTCGTTGTAAAAAATAGGAATCAGACAGAGGGAAATGTTTGTTATGGTCGTTTTCTGGATTTTGACTGACGTCCAACATATTGGCTCCCCTCTCGATTTATTAGCCGATTTGCGGATACCCGATAGGCACTTTTCCGACAACTTATGACTCCCTCGCTATACAATGCCAAAGGAAAATTCAATCTAGTTAAACAAATGTTGACTTAATTTGTTGCCTTAACAATGAAAGAATGAACGTACTCGTACGCGTACTTTCTCGTATCCTGTGTTACTTGGAATCCTGATCCTGTAGAGGCAGAATAAGAGAAGGAGTTCTTCAAAGGATGTATAGGGATACCGAGGAACTGATAGTGTGAGGGAATCTGAAAGCAATTCAATTCATTAGATTCTTTCAAGATTTTCAAAGTAAGGGTCAATATTTGAGTTGAGTGAATATCCCCAGGAAGCTTACGCACACATAAAAGTTTCATGTTTGCTTATTATGAATGTCGAAAACGTAAACATATTTCTTTGTCATGTTTTCGAAAGGAAGTATGTACGTGTATGGCGTAGCACTTTCGGTAGAAACTGAATCGGAATCGGTGGCAAGAGGAAGGGTTTTTTTTGGATTAATAAGCAAATTTCCGTTGCCTATTTAAAAACACATTTTTTTGCAACTTTTGGAACAGTTTAAATCTATTTAAATACAAATACATAAATACCAAGTCCAATGTAGATCCTGTTGCAGCGCACATTTTGCTGAAAGTTTCAGAGTAGGTACTAGCTGTCCGCGTTCGGAAGTTACGGCCAAAGGACCATAAACTACGTGGTTTTTACTTTGGAACAAGGCTGTGGCTTTGGTAGTTGCGGTTGTTGCGTCACTGTTTGGCCAGTGCTGATTAACCGTTGTTTTATCAGCGCCGATAATATTACGGCCGTGTATCCAGTCACATGATGATGAAGTGTTCGGTTCTCCCACTCGTTGGGGGCGAGAGGATATTTTGACTAATCAATCGTTGAGCTCCTGAGCATGCCTGGTGTATTTCGCAAGGATTTTTGTATTGACCCTTGTGGCTATCGGAGAGTCGTGAAACGTTGTATCGTTCAGCAACGTTGAGTTGAAAACATCAGTCGTTTTGATAAAGGTAATGTATGATGCAATTATGTTGCTGGTGATTTTGGGCTGGCTTTTCAATATGATCGTCCCGAACTTCAGCGTACAATCTTCATTGATTTCCAGGAACCCGTATTCTTGAAGGACGATTGAATGGGTCCTTGTCCCATAAACGGCGCTTAATCGTTCTATGGAACGGAGAGCGAAAATCCATTAAATCTGATGCATTGGAGTCGCCATAGACTAAGGTGACCAGACTCCCGAAGATCCAATGCTGTACACAATTGCGGAATTTGGTTTTATATAATTTTGCATTATAGCGAAAATCAGTATTAGTACTCCAATCAATAGAGACGAAATAATACGTGTTAGCCTGCAAAAATTGGCGATGTCCTTGATATCTTATAAATATATGTGGGGTAAGCTAAAATCCAAGTTTGCGTCACTTTCCCCCCTGTGCTCTCGCCACCATCTTGAAAAAACCATCTAAAATCGGCCGTTTCATCAGTTTTTGACCTGTAACTTCTTTACAGTCCATTTGACCACGAAATGTGCCGAGACAATCTTGGAGAGCAAACAATTTCCTATAAATTTATTCTGATAATTTTTACTCTACAATCAAAATTGGCAGAGTTATAGCACCAAGAAAATGGAGAAATTATAAAAAATCATGCTAATTTCATCCATTTTTTTGATTCTTCGTTCTGGCAAATTCATACATTTTCTTCGATTTTGACAGAACGAAAATTAAAAAAATGGATTCGGGTTGACCGTGTGTGTGCGGAATTGGGGTAGATAGGGCGCTCTTCTTCAAATCATAGGTTCGCTTGATCAAATCCCATTGTAGGCGCAAGGAATTAACTATGCTTAACCTTCCTATACCCGCGCGTTGGTCTGTCAGACCGACAAAACACTTTTTTCAATTTTTTTAGCTTAAATGAAAAGGTAGCGGGTCGAGTTTTTTGCTAGTTGCCGGATTTGTTCCTGACTTTATTTTAGTGCATCTCTTGTGATTACGCAAGACGGGCGTATTGGTGCATTTGGAAGGTATTGTCTGTGAGACCGACGCGGGTATAGGTGTGACTTTTTGTGTCAGTATAAAATTAGTATGTTAATTTTTTTTTAGTGTTCTTTGAGTCATTCTTTGATTCTATTTTAGTACACATCCTGTGTTTATGCGAGACGAAAGAATATTTTTGTGTTTTAAAAGGAAAAGATGTTTATGTTGAGATTCTATAGTTCCAAAGTATAAAAGTTGCAATGTTGAAGTTTTTTCGCAAAAAACTGATTAAAATGGAAATAAAGTTATTGAATGACATTGTTGTTTCATTATACACTTTAGTTTTATTATTTATTATCCTCTATTTATCTTTTGTTATGGAAAAAAACACAATTTAAAAAGGATTGAAAATCATCGGTCTGTGAGACCGACGCGGGTATACGTGTAACAAAATTTGACGCGGGTATAGGAAGGTTAAATATCCCCAACACCTATAGAGGTCAATGCTGCGCATTGAAATCATTAATTTAACCCGGGAACACTAACCTTAATTTCAGGCGCTTGTTACTAACCATGAGTCATTCTGACTCACTATGGAAATTGCTGTATTTAAAGTAAAAGAGTATGAAAACTTGTGCCAGAATTCTTCGGAATACTTATTTTATACAAGCTATATTAAGAGTTTGTGCATTATATCCGAATAAACTGTAGAAACAACCAAGAAACCAAATATGCCAACTAAAGAATTTACACGGTTGTTACTAACGTGAGTCATTTTGACTCACAAGAAACGTTCGTTTAGTACTAACCCCGTCACAGAAAAATACAAATAGCTGCTTACCATAAAATCGGAAAGGTTTGCTTACTCGGACATTCATTAGAAAACATATTTCTTAAAGAATACATTGGTAGCGGAACCCAATGGGCCAACCGCCCTTTCTACGAAAAATGGAAAAATGTGGAATATGCGTCAAAATGACTCACATTAGTGTTCCCGGGTTAATGAACAATTCTTAGGTTGCTGGCGGCTTTCCTGGCACATCTACGGAGTGGAGTCCGAGCGATGGAACGGTGGCTTATCCTGGTTGCGATGTTTCTGGGGGAGACTATGAACTCCTCCATGGTTATATTAGTGATGACATGCCGGTCCCCTGGGATCTTAGCGCCATTTTATTGGATTTTATGGACATATTGGGGGAAAAACTTTATCTGGAAATCTTTGAAGAATCCTTTAGTATGCATTTTCGTTTAGAGGATGATAGAGAAATCGGATGGGACACTGAGATTTTTCCATCGTTTTGTGAAAAATTATCTTTTTTTTCACGATTGACCCTTGTCAGCCATAGAGGCTTGATATTTTTACCATTTTCGATGCTCTGTAAAAATCTGCCAAATTTCGAAATTTTCTGCTCCAAGTTATTGGCAATTTCTGATTAGAAAGCACAAAAATGCGAATAGGTAGGACTTTGAAATTTAGAGCAAATGTCAGCGCCAAGTAGCTCTACAAACTACAAAATGCCAATTCGGAAAGGTCGGTCAAAGTGTTCCCGAGTTATCGAAAATGAACGATTGCCAAACATAAAAGCGCGACTATCGAGCGAGAGCGGATCATCAGTCACAGTTATTTTTCAAGCAGATTGTCAGTCAATCAATTAACCATCTTTCAACTTGTATAGAAAGTGACTGATGACTAAAAAGTGTGGATCTATACCTTTCAAGAGTGTTTTCGATTGATTTCTTCACTCTGGTTTTTTCTCAGTGTAGGGGGGCTCACTCAAGAAGTAGGCGGGAGGGCCCCGAGTGAAGTTGTTCCGCCACTGCCAATAACTCATAGCCCCCTCTGCATTTTAGTATAGAGTTCTCCAAGATGGTTTGAAATTTGCTGATAATGATTTTTGGAATTTTTAGCATATTCTTTGCGCTATAACTCTGTCAATTTTGATTGTAGAGTGAAACTTATCAGATTAAATTTATAGGAAATTTTGTGTTCTACAAGATTTTCTCACATTTCGTGCTCAAATGGACTGGAAAGGAGTTATATACCAAAAACTGATAAAAAGGCCGATTTTAGATGTTTTTTTTTTCAAAATGGTGGCGGGAGCACAGGGGAGAAAATGTAGTTCTTTTTTAAGTTCACCCCACAACCTTCCAGGATCAAAATTTCAAGGCGTAGAGCGTACTTAGGTATAATCTTTAGGCGATTCTATAAACTTCCGAGTTCTTCCTGAAATGCGTTGTCACCTTACGGGATTTAGCTCGCGCGTATCAGTCAGGAGTTTAACTTCGATATAAAGTTGGTATATCTACCTTAAGGTGGGGATTATGAAAATCTACATCTGATCTCTAGAGCTTTGTTCGACGTACAATAATTGCTTCGTTGTGCCAAACCTATTACTCGGGAAACTCCGTTAAACAAGTAGAATTGTAACAATTTTAAAAGCTTGAAGCGACAGCTTCAAGATCTTGCCAGCAGATCTCAAACTAGACCTGTTTCTAATACCGGTACATCGGTTTAAAAACGGTGTTTAATCAGTACCGGTACCAATATTTCGAAGAACTGATATCCTGTTTTTTTCAACCATGGGTGCCGGTGCACCGGGTACTGAAGACATACGGTATCCGATACTGAAGTCTGAGTACCGAACATGCCTACCTCAAACGACTAAAAGATTTTTTTAATTGATAGAAAAGCATAGAAAAAATATGATGGTTACTATTCCTTAATTTACTTTTTTAGACCCCTTTAATTTAATGCACTTCCCTGGGCTGAAAAAAAGTAATTCTGACCACTGATCACCTCACCCTTCCGAAAAGCTATCTATGCCACTGGTTTCTCTTAAGAAGCATGTGAAACACAAACGTATGTTTTAAGAAGAAATAAGATTCTACACATAAAATAGAAGACTGATTTCATAAATTTCAGATTTCTGTAAGGACTGTCGTATGATCTGGCATCAGAGAACTCTTAAGCTGGTGGTGGCTTTCCAGGCACAGTTTCAATGTAGTTCCTTCAGAGTACAGTCTGAGGAGAACCTCCTGAGCAGTGGAAGGTTGTGTATCATGGTTGCGATATTTCTGTTGGAGAGTATGCATCCCTCCATGTTTACATTAGCGATGCTGAGCCGTAACGTCATTTTAACGGAATCGAAGGACATATGGTGAGAGAAAACTTAATCTAAAAAACCTTGCAGTCCTTTCTTTAGTATGTATGCATTTGCTTATAGAGGTTGATAGGGGAATCCGATGGAATATGGTGGCTGATTTTTCATTCGTTTTGTCATGGGAAAAATAAATTCACCAAATACGGACATTGCGGTGCCTTGCAAGTCTACAAAACTCCGCTCAAGAATTACCAGTAATGAACAATTTTCGATTAGAAAACACAAAAGTTTGTTTGAGGCAACTGTAACTTCCGAACGGTAGGACCTTGAAACTTGGAGTCAAGTCAAATACCCCTACAAGGGCGTAAATTTTCACCAGTTTTCAAAATTTCAAAATTGTTTGCTCGCAAATTTCGGGTTATGGATAATTTTTGATGAAAAACCCATAAATTCAGATTTGGGCATCTGTAACTTCCGAACTCGGTTATATAGGACCGTGTCATTTGGAGGAAATTCGAGCGCTAAGTAGTAGCAAGTAAGTAATGTGGAAAATTTCAGAAATATCGAAAAGGGTTCCTAAGTTATCAAAAATGAACGATTGTCTAACATGAAAGTACGACTATCTTGCTAATTATTGATCATAACAGGGGTCAAATTTTACACCTTAAAACCTGGCAAGGCTGATCGCAGGCCTTACCTGAATTAGGTTTCACTGTGTGGCATGGGGAATGCTGTACATTTTGCTGTACATTTCCCAATGCTGTACGGCCTGTTAAAATGCTGTATGTACTGTACAGCAAAATGCTGTACGTCTGGTCAGCTTACCATAGACTATACAATCGATTGTACAATAAAGCTTATTTTCTGTCGATAAAGCTCGTTTTCTCTGGCGAAGTCGGTAGTGGAACCTAAAAAAGGAGCTTTATTGTACAATCGTTTGGACATTCTGTGGCGACTCTAAGTATAGCCGCGGCCAGAATTCCTGTGGATCACCTTGAAAGCACACCGGTCCTTATTGAACAAATTCAGTTCGCAACTGAATAGTAATCATTCAGGTGTGTATATTCACTTTTTTTCGGCGTATTTTGGAGTATTTATTCAATGCGTCTGGCTTCGTAGCGAAGAAATGGCTCCGCGCTTAGTTAATTGCGAGCAACGAAGTTGACAGTTCGATCGCAACCGATGGAATACGTACAAGATGGAATAATGCAAAAACATCACGTTAATTGAGATAGCAGTGAATGTGAGGTGGGCGAGTAACAGTCGTTAGCTTGCACATTGCTATGAGATTGTCCTGATCCACGGGTAATTGAATATTCGGCGGGAGATGAGCTCACATCTTCATGGTTTCCTCATAAAACTGCTTCTTCATGAGAGATAATAGTAGTATAGGCTTTGCTTTTTTAGAAAGACAAATAGGTGGTTTTCACATTTTCTATGTTCTCTCCCGGAAATCACCATCGATAACTCCAAGAAGAGAGTGTGCTACATTTTAATATTTGAATTCTAGAAATCTGTAAGCTGTAGCCATCATCCAATCGGAAAAGAAGCTATGTAAATGGTCTTCTGTAGCGCTCAGATAATGGCCCCATAGACTCAGCGATTTATCGGGCGAACAAAGCTCATTTCTGCGGAGAAAGCACATTTTTTAGGTTCCACTACCGAATTCGCAAGAGAAAATCAGCTTTTTCCACAGAAATGAGCTTTGATTGGCCGATAAATCGCTGAGTCTATGGGACCCTTTAGAAGCACTAGAGCGCGCCTCTCAAAAAGTAGTATAAATGAGCTTCCTAAGAGTCGTCATAAGAGCGCCATATTCTATTCAATCACTTGTACAATAAAGCTCATTTTCTTTGGACAAAGCACATTTTCTGTGGAGAAAGCTCATTTTCTCTTTTGACATCGGTGTGGAACCTTAAAAAAGCAGCTTGATTGTACAATCGATTGCATAGTTTATGGCGACTCATAAACTGTGCAATAAATTTTATAATAAAGCTCCTTTTTTAGGTTTCACTACCGATTTTAATAGAGAAAATGAACTTTCTCCTGTCGAGTCCAACTCCTTGATGGGTAGGGACCATGCCCCCCTGGGCATACCCATCCCCGGGGTACACTATTCGCTGAAAACTTCTCTATAGAAGGTGTGATCTTCCATCGGTCCCCTATTAGTTAAGCCTCACGTACAACATTCAGATGTTCATATCCCAGGTTCGTTGGACCAGTGACAATGACTGCGTTTCACATTCAGGCGGACCTTCAGTTTACTAATCAGCAATGCCCTTCGGGCCGTGTGGTCATCAATCTACAAATTAGTTAGATATAGGCGTGAAGGCATTTTCCACAAATAAAAATAATGACCACATGAGGGATTCATCCCCTTGATCCCCTCCTTATCTACGCCATTGGGCTTCAGTTTGAAAAATACGACCAGCTTCCAATCGGTTGTAGCCAGTTTTAGCTTATCGATTCTTTTGAAGTGGATACCCGGGGATAATCCGAACATGGTCGCTTGAATTTGCCTGTCCACTGCCTTAAATGGTGATGCAGCCAAGCTAATGGCTCTGCTTAAGGCGTTTTGGTCGGGCTTGCAAAACCAGGTGAAAGAAACAGTAAAAAGCAGCAGCGCTTTGTTTCAATCGGCTCTTCATCATCGCTTGCATTGTTGTTTCTTTCTGCTGCTTCTTGATGAATGATGATTGTGATGGCCGGATGAAATTTTTGTTAGGATCTTCTTTCGTGACTGCACAATTTCATCGTTATTTATGAATAAAGGTGCTAGGCGATGTACTGAACCCTTAGGAGTTCCGTTGGTTGTTTTAACATCCGCAACGCGAACTACCCATCTTTGCCCGGGTAAGTGGTAATAATTTTCCTTAAGAGCCATTTCATGACGGGAAGATAGTCATCATTGATTATTATTAACAGCATTTCGGGCTCTTCATTTAGATTCTGCGACGCCCATTTTCTCTTGTAGTGCAACACGTTGGGGAAAATTTCTTGACCACCTTTCCCAAATCTCGTTTTTGATGTAGATGGCAAGCTCCCATTTCGTGAGAATACTTGCCTTAAAGGACTCAGCGTGCGAATTGATCTGCGCTGTTTACGCCTCGCCTGTCAAAAAGAGGCCCGACATTAGTGCGGTTGAGTCTGATGACATCGGAGAAAATGGCATCGAATGCAGGGTGGCCTCAATCTTAATCATAGCCTCTAACTCCTCATATGTAAGAGATTCCATTTACACACTCATGACTCAGCAACATGAGTTTCGCAAACTTTGTAGCCGCTTCCCAGAGACCTCCGAAATTAGGCACCCTGTTAAGGTTGAAATTGAACGTCATTCCACGACTGTTGCATCTGCATGCGCGGGTTATGTCCTCCTGGTCGGATGCTGAGAAGATAGCACTGTTTGTGGCGTTATCACAACATAGATTGAGACAATATCCTCTTCGTTCAATGAATCATCTTATGAAGGCCTCCGTGGTTAAATCCGTAACCAGCTCCAATTGAACCACCTTCGTTGCAAAGCAAAATAGACCTTGAAATATACCCAAAAGAGACCACCGTAATCCACTCCTGTGTGTCTTTTAAACGCTCTTGATGGGGTGAATCTGGCTGCCGCCAAATACCCATTAGGTACTTTTTGCATGATCTTGGGCCGTAACCTGCTACATCGAACAGAATGCCAGACAATTGACCTCGTAGTTTTCACCTTGCTGTGGAGCTATTGCTTCCAATATTTATTCGAAAACAAAACTCAAATTCCTAATAATTTTCAAGTTTCACTCAAACAAAATCCCCTTCATATTTCACTGCACACTAAAATCAAATTTAATTAACTCCCAACAACACCCAGATCCTTTTTCCCTCTGTTACAAAATACTCCACTTGACCTTTGAACCGAACAAATACCAACAGAATACAACGCACAGTTCGTATTTATGCAAAAACAACTCATTTAAACGTAATATGCATACAACATACACTATACACTCTCCATACCTTCCACTACTTTTTAATTTGGAAAAACTTTTAAACATTTCAAAATTAACAAAAATCTGACAATTCAGTAGGATCTCATTTTCACATCCGTTTAGAAGAGCATATCCTGTTCTCGTGCTTCGTAAACACAAATGCTATCATTCAAATTGCCATTAGAGTGTTTGTGCATGAGCGTCATGTGATATGTGTGCCTGTGTGTATAAATGGTGTGCACAAAAACTTTCTATATTTCACAAAAACCTCCCCAATTTGAAAGTATCCCCAAAAATGCAAAAGGTGCCCTCGGCGATAAATTTAATAACATAATTATTTTCTCACTTGAATAAGTTTTTGGAAGAGAGAGACAGAGAGAAACCACGGGCAAATTGAGAGGTAAGGCCGCTCGGTAGAGACTAAAGAGAGAGAGGCAGGACAGAGAGCGGGCAGGGGTTCCAAAAAGTGACGGTATCATGCACACGGAAACGAATGAGAAATATAGCGTAGTCGTAGATTGTTTCAAAAGGTTGGGATCTACCCTCTGCTTGCTCGATGTATGAACAAAGTGGAGCAGGATATACACGACTATGGCAATGCATTGTTGTCCGGGAGTTTTCTATCTAATTTGCACAACACACACGAAACAGGGACCATAAACAAATGCAAGTGGTTATGGTCCTGCGGTTAAGTGCCAGATTGAGCTTTGCGGAACTAATATAGGGTAAAGCTATGCGGTCGTGATAATTTTACTATGGGCAAGAAGGATACGTACTAGAAGTTATGTGATTCCTTATTTTGTTTTTATTTGTATGTTAAGATCGATTTTTAAACCTTGATGCTTTATAGAGTCCAAATTAAGTTGCTCAATTAAAGGGAGATCAGATAATCAGATATCTGAAAGAAAGCAATAAAATTATTTAGTTATCCTTCTCCTTATAACCACTAAACACCATTCTCCCTTGTCTCCTCATCAACAATTCTAAACTATTGCCACATCCCGTATATGTTTACACATGCATGAATTGATGTCCACAAAGTTTTTCGTATGTGCTCCTTCCTACTCATATGAACAAGCGGTTGTAGTACATATGTATCCTTTGCTCGAAAAATGAGGAATTTCGTTTCCTTTTCGTTTTTTTATGTCCTGGGTACGTACTTTATTATTGTATTTTTTTTTTGTAGAGTTCTTCCTCTCGAGCAATTCCGGCATGCTTATCACTCGCCCATTATACTGACATAGAAAAGCGGCAACAAACAAGAGTACTATGTACATGTGTGTGAAAACAACATGGCATTTCCGTTATATTCTCGCCCTCTGCATTCTGCTTTTCGAGCCCACTCTTCCTCTACCACCCACCCTGCACTGGAGGTACCATTTTAACGACTTAATTTGCTTGATTGTCGCTAATTTCCATTCCGTTGTTGTGCCAGGTATACTAAAGTGAGAATCATGTCCATGCTTTAAAAGGACGACAACCGAACGTGCTATGGCAAAGTGACGGTATATATTTCATATTGTACTCGTTTTGGCTACACACACAGTACCACTACACCACCACCATTGCAGTATCCATGACTGTTTGTATATGAAGAATGAATTAATTATGCAAAATGTACATCTTTGTTTAATGAACATTTTCCGACAAACATTTTTAAAGAACAATGCACCCTCACCTTGGATTGGGGTCTTCTCTGTTTCAATGCGCGAATGACGGTATGGTTTTTTGGTACACATATACAAATACCTGGCATAGAAGCAGTAGCCAGTAGACGGAGGACATGTTGTGGGGATACTCATGTCGTACACTTGTCCGCAAAAGTGGGTGTTCGGATAGAATTCCTGTTTGTGCTGATGTTGCGGAAGCTGTTTGCACAACAAAATTAAATTGGAAAGTTGAAAATTTTATTTTATTTGATAAGCAAAATGCATAGATATCTGCCTCAGGGAAGTGGAATTTGTAATTATATGAGGATTCAGGTGAAAAACCCAGATACGTGCAGTACCACCTTGAAAAAAGCAGGTTTGACTAATTCCAATTTTCTTTTCCTTATATAAATGGGACGTGTTAAAAAAAAAATAACAAATGGCTTCTTAAGTAAACTGACCAGACGTACAGCATTGCGACCTGTCGTACAGCACTAAGAAATGTACAGCATTTTGAAAATCACACAATGAAACCTAATTCACTACAAAATAAGCTCCTTGGCGAGGCCTGTGATCAAACTTGCCTGCTTATATTTAGCGCGATAATCGCACTTTTATGTTTGGCAACCGTTCAGTTTCGATACCTCGGGATACTTTCCCGATCTCTAAGAAAATTTTTGCACACACTTGTAGAGCTTAGCTACTTGGCGCTCATGTTTTATGCAAATTTCACGACCCACCTATCCGCGTTCGTAAATTACAGCTTCCCAAACCACACTTGTGTGTTTTCTAATCGAAAATTGTCCGTAACTTCGAAGTTCTTGAGTGGAATTTTGAAATTTGGCAAACATGTTAGGCACCGTACTGCCCACATGTGGTGAACATTTCAAGGCTCTAGCCGCCAAGGTTCAGAAGTCGCCGAAAGATGCGATTTTAATTGATTTACCTAGTTACTGTACACCACCATCCGATTCCTTTATCAACCTCTATATAGGAAAATGCATACTAAAGAAAGCACTCAGCATGAGGTAGGTTTCGAGCTATGTAGTATTATACATGACGCGCTGCATACGTAGAGGCATCTAATGAGAATTGCAGCGCGCCATGTAATACGTAACGTGCTAGATCGAAACCTACTCGAAATGCACTCTGTGTGCCGCAACTCGCTGGAGTATGCATCAGTGGCGGCTCGTGCCTCCTTGCACAGGATGGGCACATTCACGGAATAAAAATCTTTTGGAAACACCTAAAATTAACGACTTTCCACGTAAAGTTCGCATTGTATTAAATGGAACCATAAATTTACGCTTCAATTTCACAGTTTTGCAACCATTTTTTAGATCAAGATATTATTTTTTAATTTAGGATCATTTTGTTTTTAAATGAAGTGTCCTAGTATATAATTATTAGACATGCGAATTAATGTTGTGCGCCTTTAGCATTTTCAATGTAAATGTACATAGTCCAAGGCCTCCATTACACAGTCATATTTCTATTATAATATGTATGTCATATGCCTAAGCCTACTCGATTCATTAAGTATACATTTTTAGACGTGCAGAAAGCGAAATCAAGTAGGCACTGATTCCATTCGAGCTGCTATAGGCCGGCCGACCTTGTCGGTGTTGAATTCGATGCCACCGCTTCCAAAAGTTTCATAAACTTCGAATGATTTGTTGTTGTAATTTGGTCACCGGCGCAAGTGGCCCACTGTGAACTGGATGCCTCGTCTTTATGTCGATGGTAAGTAAGATTTTCAACAATACCTAAAGGTTTGAATATGCGAGTTGATTATTGCATACACATAGGCAGTTTCGATTTTTATCAAACAAAAAAAGCCTAAAAGCAGCCTAATTTGTTGATTAAGACAAACACCGGAAATGTTTTTGTGCAGTGGCTCCCAAACAGTAATTGATAGATTCGCGAGAGACTTGGTAGTGATGGGAAAAAACTATTAATATGAATGATGTTCACCTAATAGCCAAAGGTAAAATTTTGTTGTACATTTCTACTGATGTTAAAAGATGTGAATATACAATAAGTGTATTTATTTATAGGGCGGGCCGTGCCCACCTTGCCCACTATGACGAGCCACCACTGGTATGCATACTTGTGCAGTCCCACTATGGACAAACTGGACGGTGGATAACTCAAATCATTTTTTGAGCATGCTACATCCACCGTCCAACAACAATGTTTTTGTTGCTTTGCCCTACCCTCCATACAAATGACTCCTCTTTGACATTTTCATTGGGCCTTAACTTTCGACAAAATATCGCTAGCGACGTCAAATTTTAAATGATGCCTTATTATGACATATACTTTGAGCTGAAAAAGGCCTTATTAGCCCTACCCCTACCTCCCCTACAAAGCTTTATTTAGCCAAATCTTTTGATAGAATGTCGCGAATCACTTCAAATTTGTGTCAAATCGTAGCTTTTGGAAGCCCCTTTAAGATATTACAAATGCAGATCCGACTCAGATACCCCCTCCGCTACAACAATTTTTTTAAATTTTAGGTTTTGGGTGCCTTCTAGGCCTGTACATGGGTATAGGGTATACACTCATCGTGATATTCGCACGATTTGAACTCGGTCTGGTTTTTTCTTGTGATGGGAAGCTTCTTATCGCATCGGATCGCATCGCATCGCCAGCAATGTGAACGGGGTATTAGAGGAAGATGCCCGAAAACAATGTGAGTAGGAGCCAAAAGTAATGGGAATTGGCTGCAGTAAGTAGGAAACGTAAAAGGAACCCATTGTTAGACCAAGTTTTAGTTGTGGACAAGTCTCCTGAGGTCCTATTTGAGCTTATTTTGAAACCTAAAACATGCGAGAAGAGAAAGAAAGAGATATTTGATCGGATCGGTCTTAATTGGTCATTTTTCGATTATTAAAACGTAAAGACCACTCATAGATTTTGGTTTTACTTAAGGCAGCTACCATAAGCATTACAGTACAGCTTATCCCCGACAGCAAAACCGAAATTGTTCACGTTTCAGGAAAGTCTGGGTTAGCATTAAATTGTTTACGTTTGACGCAGTTCACGTTAACGCGAGTCTACTGTATATGCATACATACATAATGGATCAATCAAGGTGAACAGACTCCCGAAGACCCAATGCTGTGCCGCTGTACATTGCGGAATTTTTTAATGGCATCTTTCCACATCTGTAACTTCTGAACCTTGGCGGCTGTAGATGCTTTCAATTTTTACCTAATATAGGCAGTGGAGTGCCCTATACAAGTCTGTCAAATGTCAAAATTTTCGCTCAACAATTTCCAAGTTAGACACTTTTCGATTAGAAAACACAAAAGTGCGATTTGGGCAGCTGTAACCTTGAAATTCGGAGGAAATGTGATCGTCAAGTAGTTCAACAAACTACCAAACTGCCAATTCAGAAAGATCGCTCAAAGTATCGAAGAATTATCGAAAATGAACGATCGCCAAACATAAAAGTGCGATTATCTCGCTAAATATCGATCGTACAGGAGTCAAACATTACATCTTAAATCTCATCTTTTAACGACTATAACTTCTGAACCTTGACAGCCAGAGCCTTTAAATTTCCACCAAATATGTATGGAAATATGCAAGTCTGCAAACTTAATTTTTTTTTGACAAATTTTGTGGACAATTTTCGATTAGAAAAGGCAAAAGAGCGATTAGGGCGGATGTAACTGTCGTACGCGGATAGGTAGGACCTTAAAATGTGGAGGAAATTTGAGCCATAAGTATAGCTCTAGATTGTCTTAAATTTTAGAACGATCGAACTGACAAAACTGACCACATGCCTCACACAGGAGCTTTTTGTATAGTGATTCAGATTTCTTTGTGTGGCATTGGGAATGCTGTGCATTTACTAACAGGTCAAAATGCTGTACATCTGGTCAGCTTAAAGTCAATGTGTTCCAGATGCACGCCACGTTTTACAGGACAGCTACGCCGATTCCTTTTCATCTCTTTATTATGCACATCAAGCTCAGCTGTATTTTCTATTTTATATATGTATGTAATAGGTTGGGGATGTGCATTTATCCTATATCTTAAGTGTAAAAAAACACTTTAATGGACTTAGTATTAGTCATTCATGCCATCATAGAGAAACACAAGACACCCATAAACATTATGCGCTAAAATCGCAAGGTGCGAGTGAATTGTGTGCGCGCGAGTAATCTGCTCTTGAAAGATACATCCATATTCTGCCATGGCTAGCTGCTGGAAATTGCTTTTTTATTGGTACAACGGCTATAAAAGGAAATTCTCCACAATATGGACACTTTATTGTTGGCACGATGATATTCATATTGTACCAGATCCACTACACTACACTTAGAGAACTCCGGGGAACCAAACATTGTATTTTCGTTCTATTGTTTATCATTTTTTGGCCTTAATTTGTATTTACTCACATTTTTCTTATACCTGTATAATCTTTGTAAACTATTAGCTATTCCGAATTATTATTAATCCTTAAGTCCGTATCACATGAATATCTAATTGCACCTCTAGTTGATCCGCATTAAATATTCATAATTTTCTAAACGTCCCTCTCGGTCTTCCAATTAACACTAAGAACAAGATATACGACAAACACGTTGTTCCTTACAGTTTCGCCTAAAGAGCCTTCCTAGAGCCTACGATATGTCCTATAATACCAGGCAAATACCTATATAGTATCCTGGCGTTATCTGATATTAATGGACCTGAAGTGCACTAGGACAAGTTAACGAGCTAATTGTTTCGTATATTACCGGAGTAGCACGACAGAAGGACTATGCACGAGTATATGACGACGATGACGACAAACGGGCAGGTTGATGGGCACTTAGATTTACTAAGCAAACGCCTTAATTAGACTTGAAGATGAAGTGCCATCATTGCCGTGTTGAAGCAGAAGTGTATTCGTACATATGCAACGGAAGAGCAACAGTTGCATTTGCACTCTGATACTGGGACACCTAAGAAAGTCAGGGTCTGTTGCCTTTGCCACTCTTGCATATAGCTCACACCGTCTCACTTGAATGCAACACGTAACAACGCACACTCAACAAACGGAGACATAAATTGGAGACTCTGCCTAATGACACTCTGAATTAGAATATCCTGCTTGATGCCTACATATGGATGATAATGTGACTCGTGTCGAGTTGCGAGTCCTTGCAAAACACCATGAAACTCTATTGACGCGGTGCTTCATCTGCACTTGTCCATTTTATAACATCAAACTTCATCATTTATCCATAATTCATGTGAAAGTACATAGAGGACGCAATTTTATTTATATTATACTATTTCGAGTCGACCTGGAACCTGGTCGCCTGAAGCTGTATCTGCTGGCTGCGGTACTTGAATTTGTCATTTGCATAAAATTTTGTTGTAGTGAATGTTTAGGATGCGGCGCGGCTGCTTATGGCCGAGCAGAAGAAGAACTCTGAATGGGCCAACATTAAAAAAGTTTGTTGGTCGAAATTAACATAAGTACACAATTTGCAAACATTTTTATTGTCCGTGTTCGTGTAATGATGAGGCGTCATTACTTTAACCGAGACAACTTTTTACTTAGAGAGAGGTGTTGCTTGTGTATGGTGCGAAGTTTGTTTTTTTTTCTTTGTAATTAATGAAGAAATTCTTTTAGCTTGCGAGATGTTGTATAGATACTCCTACTGTATTTGTATTTGATGATGATGTAATGAACAAGGATAGGCTGGGCAGAGATTTTTACTTTCTGCAGTTGTAATGATTTTTTTTACCTATAAGAATTTTTGAATTTTTGCAATTTTTGAATGAATATATACCACCACTAGTCTGCGTCAAAAACTCTGTCTCATAATGTATTTAAATTGGCCTTTCATCTTTCTCATAATCCTGGTACTCATTAATACTCGTTGCGGAACAACTTCACTCTGGGCCCTCCCGCCAACTTCTTGAGTGGGCCCCCTACAATGAGAAAAAAGCAGATTGAAATCAATCGAAAACACAAGGCTCACACTTTTCACTGATTGATGACTAAAAAGTGTTAATCGACCTTAAACTAAGCTGACCAGACCTACAGCATTTTGCTGTACAATACAGCATATTGACCTGTCGTACAGCATTGGGAAATCTACAGCAAAATGTTACAGCATTCCCCATGCCACACAATGAAACCTAATTCACTACATAATAAGCTGCTCGATGAGGCCTGTTATCAGCCATATCTGCTTTCAAGGTGTAGAAGTACACTGTGCTGTCGATATTTAGTGAGATACTCGCACTTTAACGTTTGACATTCGTTCATTTTCTATTACTCGGGAACCCTTCCCGATCTTGGTGAAATTTGGATACTTGTAGAGCTACTTTGCGCTTATATTTTCTCCAAATATCACGATTCACCTTCCGCATGCGGAAGCTTTATCTGCCCAAATCGCACTTCTGTTTTTTCTAATCAAAAATTGTCCATAACTTGCAAATTGGGCGGAGTTTTGAAATTTGGCAAATTTGTAGGGCACTTTTTGTTATATTTGGTGAACATTTCAAGACTCTAGCTGCCAAGGTTCAGAGGTTACAGCCGTGAAAAGATGAGATTTTAAGATGGAAAAATCAGCCATTGTACTCCATCCGATTCGTTTATCAACCTCTATAGGAAAATGCATGCTATAGACAAGATTTTTCCCAAATGTCCTTAGAATCAAGTTAAAACGGCGTTAAAAGTCCAGGAGAACGCCATGGCATCACTAACGTAACCATGAAGAAATGCATACTCACCCCCAGAAATATTGCTACCAGGTTTAGATAAGATTTAGACCTCTGGTTCGCCCTTTGGTTTACTTTAATTCGGCGGCTCACCCTTCGCTCCGCTCAGATCTCACACTGTAAGTCGCGCATTAAAGAATTCGCCAAAAGTTTTGCGACGCAGTGCTGTTGCGAAATAGGATAACGCGAAGGGTAAGCGCAGCGAGCCGTGGTCTGATGGAAGGCATTTTGCTGGACTTACATCTCTGGCTCATACAGTAGTGGAAATTGGAATAGGTTCACCCGAAAAAGGTTTATTCTACGGAAATTGTAACCATTAATAGAAAAATTTTTTGTTGTGAAACACAAGTATTAAACAAGTTTATTGTTATTCGTTATTAAACTTACAATTAATAGTTGAATTATTAAATGATTTCCAAAAAAGCAAATTTTAGGGTGGAAACTAGAATAGGTTTACTAAATGAAATACATGTGCTCATCAATGACATTATGGTGAAACCTTCCTTTTAGTAACTGATTGAATCACCCCGTTTCTGAATCAATTCGTGAATTCGATTAGGCATCGAGTGAACTAGATTTCCTAGGATATCTGAATCAATTTTTCGCCATTTGGATGAGAACGCCTTTTGCAATTCTAAAACATCAGAAATCTCAGGGCTTCTGGTCGCCCAATCCAAAGTCGGTACTTTCTTATTTTTTTTTTAAACCATTCCTTAACCACCCTGTCAGTGTGAATGGCCGCGTTGTCTTGCTGGAAAATGAAATGTGTTCCAATAATATTTCCTGCGGTATCAACCATCACATTTTCCAGCTGATCGATGTATCGTTCAGAATTTATTCGACCATTTAACCCTTCTGTCGGCACCTACTACAATATGCATATTCTATACCCAATAGGTCTGGCTAGACCTACTGAGAAAAAAATTTTAATTTTTAGAAAAAGTGAAATTTTTATCGGTATAATCATTCTACTCATTCTTTACAGCCATTTATAAACAATAAAAGCATTAAAATCGTGTTTGGAGATATACTAGAGGCGTTTTTAAGAAGACATATTTTGAGGTGTTATTAGTACAAACATGTTTCTCCCTTTTTTTTCTTCTATTTTTGCTTCTCTTTTTTCATTGCGTATCCGCACAGAAAGTTTGATCGAATTTTCCAATTCCAATATCTTTGGGGAAATATTTGGCACTTTGTTTGTAGATTTTACCACGATATTAGTCTGAAGATTTGGGAAAATAGATAGAAAGAAATAGGGAATTTTCAACCCCAAAAATCATTAAATTCTAAATTTTCCGTAAATATCTCAATTAAATATATTAATAAACACCATCGTAAGTCACTTATACTTAGTTCATACTATTACAATGGAAATAAAACTCTTTTGATTTTCCTAGAATCAAATCTCAGTTATTAGGTGATGTTATAAGACGGGATAAAATTAGGCGTACCCAATTTGCGAACTTCACGGCTTTTTAAAGCAAAATCTTATCGTTTATCGTACAAATTGAATTTTAATGACTTTATTACATTATAAATAGGAGATTTTTAAGAGAATTTAATATTTTCACTTTTCACCTCAAGACTAAAATGGGGGGAAAAACTATAGGTCTGGCCAGACCTATTGGGTATCAAAAAGCACTATAAATTGAAAATCATCAAAAACATACTCAAAATTTCAACCGATTTTTTTAAATTTTTGCAAAATGCTTCTAAACATATTATTCTAGGATATCATGAAATATGAAGTCGCTACGATTTCATCTTCTATACTTTTTTGACCAAAGTATAGTTCCAAAGGTCTGACCAGACCTATGTGCCGACAGAAGGGTTAAAAACGCGTTCGGGGTCCTCCCAGTCGCGGAGAAGCCGCCACCGGAATGACGGTTCATTGCAATCTGCTTCTCCTTGCGTAAATCGTGCCAATAATACTGACACCTATCAGGACCATCCAAATTAAAATTTTTTTCGTCGCTGAACAAAATTTTATTCCACTCTGTTGTCCAGCAATTAGAATCTAAACCTTACCTTCTTTCGTTTTTGTTCCAAATTTATGAAAACTTCTATTTTTATCAGATTCGAAAACTACAACACTTCACTTGGACCTATTCTAACTTCCGGCTGTTGGTTGGCTTCAAACGCTATAGTTCAAATGAATTGATCGAACTGACGAGTAAATTCAATAGAACTGGCAAATGGCAAATACCGCTATGGCAGAGTTGTGGAATGTTTACTTTAAGGTGGTTTCACCTGATAAATGCGTTTATTGGGAGCCCTTCAAGGCTAACCTATTCCAATTTTCCCCACTGTACATTTATTTATTTATTTATTTATTGATTAAACATATACACAGAAAAAAATTCCAATATTTGTACATGTATGCATTAAAAATATTTCAAGAAATATAATACAAGTATACAGATAATTTAATTCGAAGTAAAAAAAAGAAAAACTAAGAAAAATGTACCATATCATAAGATAAAAGACGTTGAAGTACTATTCTACGGAAAGAACTAAAATTCAATGAAAAAGGACCAAACTGGAGTTCATCATGTATCCTCATCATTCTTAGTAGAGGAGAATTAAAGTAGATTGCCAGCCTGGCTAGTGGCGGATCAAAAATGTTAGTAATGCGCGAAGGACGAATCCGAATTCTAAATCGAATACTTTCCACTAAGTTGGAGTCAATAAGTCCATGACAGAGCTTAAAAAGGAAGCATTCGTCTAAAAGTATTCTTCTAGCTTTCAAAGATCGCAAGTTGAGGAAAAGCAGACGGCCAGGATAATTAGCGTAGGGTATGCTAAATTTATAGAAAAGCGTTCTGGTAAATTTTCTTTGTACAGCCTCAATGTCATTGGTATGAGTTATTTGACTATTCGGAGACCAAACTACACTAGCGTATTCAAGAACGCTTCGAACAACAGAACAGAAGAGTCGAACAGCTGACTGGATACACCGAAAATGCGAAGTACTGCGTAGGACAAACCCTGCAAGTTTTGAGGCTCGGTTTACTATATCATCGTAGTGGCCAGTAAAATTCAATTTACTATCAAACTTCACTCCTAAATCGTCAAATGAGTACACCCTGGCGATAGGTACACTATTTATGGTGTAGGGAAAAGACAAGGGAGAAGACTTCAGAGAAAAAATCATAAAGAAACATTTTGACAAGTTTAGCCGGAGACCATTATCCAGACACCAGGAATAGAGATTGTTTAAAGCAGATTGTAATCGTAAACAATCGGTGACGGAGGATACCGTAAGATAACACTTTAGGTCATCAGCAAAGAGCAAGCTTTGGCAATCGAGGATCTGAGGAAGGTCATTAATAAAAAATGTGAATAGCAGTGGCCCCAGAATGGATCCTTGTGGGATACCAGATGTGGGAATGAAGGGAGATGATAAGCAATTGTTGAAAGTTACTTGGCCTGTACGGTCGGTAAGATATGAATCTAGCCATTTTATCAGTGATATGGGAATATCGAGAGATATAAGTTTAGACAGAAGTTTCTGAAAACTCACCGTATCGAAAGCCTTCCAAAAGTCCGTATAAACAACATGTACGTCTTGCTGAAGATCAAATGTTTTGGCAATAAATTGCGTGATCTCCAGCAAGTTAGTCGTGGTTGAACGGTGTTTTTGGAAGCCATGTTGACAATTGGCTACAAAATGTCCAAAATTTGCTATCAAAAAGTCATTTACAATTTTTTCCAAAATTTTCGCACAAGACGATAAAAGCGAAATGGGCCTATAATTTGAGGCGGAAGAAATTTACTCAGATCCTGGAGGTCACCCTTGGCTTCGCTCAAAACTCCCTCTGTCTGACGCGCTTTTCATAATTCGCCAACATCCTTGGGACCAGCGCTGGAAGTTGATAAGACGAGGTGCAATCGCAGCGAGTGGTCAGCCAATAGAAGGCAATTGGAAAAATATAGAGCTTTGGCTCATCCTTAAGCCGGCCCCACACCGTGCAACAGTCGTGCAGCAACAGTGCAGCAGTGTGGTTGAATCCAAAGTATCATTCTTGGACCGGTCTTTTGCGCGGTGTTTGTTACACTCCGGTCGGTGTGGGGGCGGTTTTAGGATTGCTATTTCCTATAGCTCGCCGTTTGCTCCACCCAGATCTCGCTGTCTGTCGTTCTTTTCACAATTCTCCAAAAAGTTGATACGTAGCACTGCTGGGAAATAGGATGAGGCGAGCGGTTACTTAATGTAAGGCAATCCGTAGGATTTAGATCTCTGACTCGTCCATACGCATACTCAGACCCTGTACCTCGCCTTTCACTCCGTTCAGACCTCGCTCTGTCTATCGCGCCATTCAGTATTCGCCAACAGGTTTGCGACGTAGTGCTGTTGCGGCACAGGATAAGGCGAGGTGCGAGTCCAGCGAGCGGTGAGCGAATGGATATGGTAATTCGAGAAAATTAGACCTCTGGCTCGTCTTTAAGTTTACTTAAATCCTGTGCTTGTGCCTCGCTTCGCCATGTCTATTGCGCGTTTCAGAATTCGCCTACATTTGTGACGCAGTGCTGGTGCTAACAATGATAAGGCGAGGTGCGAGCGAAGCGATCGGTAAGCCAGTGGAGGCCATTTCGTGAAATTTAATCCTATGATTCGTCCGTATGATTACTCAGATCCTGTAGCTCGCAGTTCTCTGCGCTCAGACTTTTCTCTGACTGCCGTACATTAGAGAATCAGCCAAAATGTTTGGGACATAGATCTCGGACCTGGAACCTGGATATATGGCTCTGGATTTGCTCGAGAACCTAATTCCGCAAGTATGTGTACAGCATTGGACTTTTCGGAGTCTGGTCACCTTTCCTTAAACCAACTCTTTTGAAACATGATTTTGATGTTTGATGTGGGCGGCCTAGGCCGTAACTTGCTAGACCAGGGGTGTCAAACTCAAAGCAGACCGCAGAGTGAATAATTCGAAAACAAAGATAGAAAATTATATTCGTAATTTAGTCACAGAATTTGACCTTTAAAATAAGACTATGATTTTTTACTCAAAAATATTCAAATTTAAAACCTAAGACAAGAAATTCAAACGCCAAAATTCGGTTGATCGATCATCATTGATCGATCACAATTTGTGAATTAATTTTCGCTAAATTTTAGACAGCTGATTAGAACATTGCTGCACGTCATTCAGAAACATTCTAGCTCTAGCCCAAAACAACCTTAGGTGCCGCAGTTGGGCTGTAAAATTAAGTTAAATTGACAAAAATTTGTTTGGTGATGTATGAAACAAACATATGCATCAGTAAAGCTTAAAAAGCTAAAGGGCAGAAAAATCGTGTATTTGGGATGAAATGATCATGTTTTCGAAAATTCACATCCAGGTTATTTCCTCACAAAATATATGATCGGGGTCTTTAAAGTTTGGACCTTCTTTTCAAATAAATCGCAATCCAAGATGTTCTTATCCCAGAACCTGAAAGGTGCGAACGCGAACTAAATTGCAAAATTTGGGAGCAAAACAATTTCACGAAGGGGCTTGATCTTTTCGTTCACAAAATAGACCCACTTTAACAAATATACCTCATATGATCGACAGCAAATCAAATTGTTGTAGTGCATAGAGGAAGATTTATAAAAAAAACATAATTTAAGCTTCGTATGACACACCGAGTTCTTGGCGAGTTTTAGTAAATTTCTTGCCTTAGACTCTTCAATCGATCAATCAAGCTCCTTTTTTAGGTTCCACTACCGAATTCGCTAGAGAAAATGAGCTTTCTCCACAGAAAATGTGCTTAATTAAGTCTATATGGTGACTCTTAAGGTTTGTGTTGCTAGAAACGACTGATGTGATATCGCTCAGCGATCGCACAACTATATAGATTTTCTATACATACATGTCCCTATAGGTCATAATCGATGTCTAAAAAAAATATCTACGTCGGAGTGTTGTTTTTCGCAGTCGTGCTGTTTTTATGGTTCGAGAAATCTTTCATGTGGCTTTTGGGCCCTTAAATATCGTGTGTCCGTTTTAAATTCTGGCTTTCCTTGGTTCTAGAGGATCGCATCTCCTGCCGAAAAATACCGAGAAGCCTCTTGTCTTACATCCACAGAATCCATAGAAAGAAACATTATCCGACAGTCGACTCGAGAGATTTAGTGATACATACAAGCCCGAAATTTTTTCAACATCATGATTTTCTTAGGAGTTGAAATTGATAACAAATTTAATATTTTTGCAAAAAATCTTTTTCTTCAATTTTACAACAGATGGCGTCTCCTATCATTAAGGAATTCGTGCTTATGATAGTAAATTTATGTAATAATGGCGCATTTCCGTCATTCGAAAATCAGTGTGTGATTCTGATTACATTCAAATGGCCCCCAATTTCAGCTTTTTAGACCGTAGCTCGTCAATATTTAGTGCTATTTTGTCTCTCGGACTGCATATTCCACTGGCGATTGAAAAGAAATAGGCCAAGAGATCAGTTTCTGTCTTTTATTATGGAAATACGGTCGATTTTGATAAGATTTCCTCCACATTTAACATAATATTAATAGTAGCTAAATTTCATTGATGGTATGATTCAGCTACAAAATTAATTTCTTTACAAGGTCCCTAACTATGCAAAGCTGTTTACCATTTGTCACGAAAATCACTTTCAGATGGAATGAAGTTCAATTCCACTACTTTCCCCGAGAGACCTTTATGTGACAGTTAAAATTGTGTTCTGCAAATATGGGATTTTCGCAAAGGAAACTAGGGGGCTTCGCCCCCTGCTCGCTACGCTCAACCCCCGAGGACGAGGCTAATTTCGGGCGCGGCAGAAATTTGGATACCCTTCGCTCTCCTTGGGCTAAAAGTTTTTTTCGGGCGTACCTATGACTTGTATTTAATCCCCCTCCTCGTTCTTTTTCTTCAGTCTTTACAAAAGTTTTGGGATTGGTTCAAATCAGAAAATTTTATTGGGGTTGCGGGAGCATGACCCCACAGTACGATTCCATTCGTTTTGAACTTTTTTCTTGCTTTGACACATTATTTCAAGGTTTTGTGAAATTGGTGCAAAAAATGTTTCTTAGAAGAGCCAAAATGGGGGTTGGGTTTGTATGGCCACCCCATGGTCAGATTTGATCAATTCTTAGATATGTTTTCTGTCATCAAGAGAAACACATTTGTGTGAAATTTGGTTAAAATTGGTGCACAAATAAAAAAGTTTTTTTTGAAAGAACCTAATTTGGGGTTGTTGGGTTTGTATGGCAGCCCCATGACCCCATGGTCCGATTTCATCAATTCTTCAAGAGAAACACATTTGTGTGGAATTTGGTTGAAATTGATACACAAATAAAAAAGTTTTTCTTAGAAGAACCTAGTTTGGGGGTTAGGTTTGTATGGCAGCCGCATTGAGTAGTTAATTGGGAAACCGACCAATGAATACTAATTTTTTTGAAATGGAAATTCGTCGATTTGTTCTGCGGAAATTCGTCAAAACTATTTGATAAATGTGTTAATTATTAGACATGAAAATTCAATTAAGAAATGCTAATTCATCATTTTGAAACGGAAATTCGTCAGCATAATTTTGAAATTCGTCAATTCGACATGAAATTTCGTCTATTTAATTTGGAAATTTGACAACATGTTTCTGAAAGTCGTCAATTTTTAACGGAAAATTTTCAATGAAATGCGTTAATATAATTTGGAAATTCATCAGTTTGTAATCGAAATGTTGGTCAATTTGGAAAATTGTCACGATAATTTTAAAATTCCATTCTTTTGATTTGGAAATTCGCGAATTTTGCATGGAAATTAACCAATTACAAATGGAAAGTCGCCAACATGATCCTGAAAATCGACAATTTGGAACGTGTTTGTATCAAAACAAGTATAACTTTTAATTTAATCTTAAGCCTGAATCGGTGGCGTTAGTTTGGTACTTCTGATCCTGCGGGTTGACTACGTTTTTGTGCACTTGATTAATGAGCATTCATATTTGAAACGAATATGGTTCTAAGCCATTGGGGGCCCTTTTGCATTGGGGGCCCGTGTTCCAATGAACACCGTACGTTACGCCACTGTTCAGAAGGCTGCTGTTCTCTAATTGTTTTTTTTACCGTCACTACGTGAAAGGGTATATTACTTTGTCATGAAGTTTGCAACGCACAGAAGAAAGCACCTCCGACTGTATAAAGTATATAATATTACTGATCAATGTGACGAGAGAAATCGATTAAGCGATGTCTATCTGTGTGTCTGTCTGTCCGTCTATTGCAACGCAAACTAGTCCCTCAGCTTTGAAGCTATCTTGCTAAAATGTTGTACACAAGTTTCTTTTTAGTGTACGCTGTATATATGTCGGAACGAATGGAATCGAACCATGGGGCCATGGAGCTGCCCCTGAAAAGTATGTTCTTCTAAGAAAAACTGTTTTTTTAAGTACCAATCTTAACCAAACTTCACCCAAGTGTGTTCCTAGTAAAGCCTCAAAACATATCTAGAAACGAATGAAATCGGAACACTACGTCATAGGGGTGTCATACAAAATAACCTCTGCCAATTAGGTTCTTCTAAGAGAAACTTTTTTTCATTATGAATCAATCTTAACCAAACTTCACCCAAATGAAAAGCCTCAAAACATATCTAGGAATGGATGGAATCGGAACATCACGTCATAGGGCTGTCATACAAACCAACCCCCAAATATTAGGTTCTTGCAAGAAAAACTTTTTTTCTTTTTGAATTTTTGCCAGAATTCATCGAAGTGTGTTCCTGGATTAGCCGCAATGCATCCACGAACGGATGAAATCGGAACATGTCATAGGGCTGCAGTAGAAATTGTTAACGCAAAAGAAGCTTAAGTTTCATTCAAATGTGATGGGTATTGAAATTTCGGCCTCGCCCGAAATTAGCCGCGGTCTGGTTTTTTTTAGGAAAATTTCTGTAATTGTATGGTCCAAGTTTTGTCTTCGTGGATAAGTTTTTCCCGTATTCATATTCACCGCATACCTACATTACAGAGGAAACTTGATTGTATCCAAAGTTTTGATTGAATGCAATTTTCTTCGCAAATATTCCATAAATCATATCACGAGCTCGTTCAAGTCCGCCACAATTGCCTTTGATTACAAAAGGCATAAAGTTGAAGTTTTTTTTTTGTTGAAACATTTCCTAGAATAGCATTCGTCAGTGCATTTAGGTATGCAGATGTTGATCTCATTGTACCTGATACGAATTCATATTCGGCTATGAATTCTGCTGAATATGATGCAACAAAGGAGCTTTATAAAACACAAACTGCATTCATTTAAATTAGTATTGTTATAAAAATATGTGATAGAAATACAGTTAGAACCTCGCAACCACATCATCACCCAACATAAATTTAATTTTCGCATTTATTAAAAAAAAACGAGACCGAGGCTAATTTCGGGAGCGGCCAAAATTTGGATACCCTTCGCTCCCCTCGGGCTAAAAGTTTTTTCGGGCGTACCTATGACTTGTGTTCAGTCCTCCCCACTTCCATGCTTTTCTGTGAATTTTCACATAAGTGCCGTGGCGAAGCTTTATTGGGGGAGGCGGGGGACATGAGTTTCTTAGTACGGCAGCCCTGTGAACGCATGGCCTTTCCATCAATTTTTATGTATGTTTGTGGCATCAAGTAAAACACATTTCTATGAGATTTAGTTGAAATTGGTGGACAAATAAATATAAAAAAGCTTTTCTTCGAAGAACCTAATTTGGGGGTTGGGTTTATATGCCAGCCCCATGAACCCCATGCTGCGACTTAATTAATTTTTGCATATGTTTTGTAACATCAATGAGGTTTAGTTGAAATTTATGTCCAATTAAAAAAAGTATTTTTTAGAAGAACCTAATTTTGGGGGTTAAGTTTGTATGGCAGCCCCACGACCCCATAGTCCGATTTCATTTATTTTCACGCTTGTTATGTGGCATCAATACAAATATAATTTTCTGAGGTTAAATTAAAATTGGTGTGCAAATAAAAATGTTTTTCTAGAAAAAATTGATTTGGGGCGGCTAGGTTTGTATGGTAGCCTCATGACCACATATGGTCCGACTCCATCTATTCATACATATGTTTTGTATCATCAATAGAAGCTCATTTATGTGAAGTTTGGTTGAAATTGGTGTATAAATAAAAAAATTCTAAGAAGAACTTAATTTGGAGCCATGCCTCCATTGTCCGATTTGTTCCAATTTTACATATATTTTGTGATATCGCTAGAAACATATTTGTGCGAAATTTGTTTGAAATCGATGAGAAAATAAAAAAGTTTTTCTTAGAAGAACGAAGAACCTAACCCCCACGACCCCATTGTCGGATTTTAGCCAGCAGCAAAAAGCAGCATTTGTGCAACATTTCAGCTTCATAGCGTTTAAATTGGCCGAGTAAAACGCGTCACAACAGACAGACAGACGCGACAGACGGACATCGCCCAATCGGCTCCTCAAGTCATGCTGATCATATATGTATACTTTTTACTTTACTTTTTATTTGGCCGGAGATGCATCCTTCAATGCGTTACAAACTTCATGACAAAGTTAATATACCCTTTCACTCTATGAGCGAAGAGTATAAAAATAGTTTCGCCAAATGTTATTTAAAGAAAAAAATACCGGCCTACAGAGGGCTGCGCCCGCAATACGAGAATTTTTTAAAATTTTGATGCATAGTGAATATTTTTGTACATAATATTTTAAAAGCTATTGCTTATAAGAATTGCTCACAACATTAATGAAATGCTTCCTGTGAATCTATTTTTGGATAGGTCTAAATAAAGGCGTTCCACCTTTAATTAGACCAATCCAAAAATAGATTTACTATTTACCGAATTTGTATAAAAGTACTCCAAGGCAAATCTACAGGCATTTTTCGATTTAAGATTTCTGATGGCATTTGAGCAAAAAGAAACTCAGGCAAACGTAAGGATGGCTTGCCTTTATATATGAACTGAATTATTAGCTACAAATCTACTGTTACTGTTTTTTTTATCAAGGAAAAGCAACTTATATCAAATGATTCCATTGTGTCCCCTGACATAAGAGCCCACGCAAGCTTTCCTACGAGTATTGAACAATTATACTTTTGCAGGTATTCAGGGACACCCTGTTAACTTGGTCCGACAAACTTCAAAAATATTTGTGCCAAACACTCTTACCACTCTATGCATTTCCACCAAATTTCATGTTCATTGTTTCATCAAGTTAAAAGATATGCATTGAAGAAATGCTTAAGAGGCTTCCCTTGCAAAGGCCATTACTAAATACTTACTTGGCTATATTTCCGGTTTGGATACAGTTATTCGCAAATTTAATTTTACTTTTCCTCAGCAAAAGTCAACAGTCTTATTTAACGTATATAAGACCATACTGACCAATCTTTGTGCAAAGTTTCATATCGATCCCTATAACGGTTTAGAAAACCCGAGGTCCAAAAAGAAGTTTAACTTTAAACGCCAATAACTTTTTTTACCGTTACTCGAAACTGGAAAATATTAACTGATATGAGATGTACTCGTTTAGATCTTTGATTTAAATACCCATGCGTCAATCTCCGATTTAAACTATTAAAAAAGTCGACTTTTTTCAAACGTTTGGGAAATCCTGTTATCTTCTTCGTACCAACTTCTAAGGTACACTGCCTGTCATAACAATAGCCACACCATAAGACAGTCTGATCCTTAGAAATTTACAGAGAGCACAGTTATTCCATATACTATAAACAAAATTGGTATTTAACCCTGCTGTTAGGTTTAAAAAAATGTACTAATCCCTCGTTAGCGGACCATTTGGTCCGTACTGAATTTTCCGTAGAAAATAAGAATTTAGTCTAATATTTAATACATATATTGATCCAATAATTCGTAAATGTATGTTTTCACATTTTTTATTGGATCGTGTAGTGTGAAATATTTCTTATGGTCGGCCATAAGCACTAAACAGCTGTTGTAATAATGTGTTATATGATTGCCGTTATTGCTGTGCTCCTAACTTTAGTCTGGTTTGTTTTGCTCTGTAAATTTTTCAATTTTGTTGATCGGACTTTTTTTTACATCGCGTTACAAAATGACAAGACGTTTATTGAAAGATAATGAAAGATGCTCAACGAAGAAATCGGCTCTGATATTTCTGATTCAGAGTTTGATTCTTACTCCGAAAATATGAAAATTGGTGATTCTGAAAATGAATCTGATGTGGATGCATCAGGATCTGCCGACCCATTCTTTACTTCCAAAAACAACATGGTGTGGTTGCCACAGCCCATTGGAACTCCAGCTGAAAAGATTATTTCAACACAAGGAGGACCAACTCGTTTCGCGGTATCAAGGTATAATGACATTATGTCAGCATTTTAGTTGTTTTTTCGCCTCCAATAGAAAAAAATATCATCGACAATACTAACAAATATGGTAATGTCAAATTTGACGACACATGGAGCATTATTGACACAGACACTTTGCGGCCATATATTGATGTACTTATTCTTGCAGGCCTATTTTAGTTACCTACATTTTTGAGTTATTGACTAGACTTTTTCATGTAGTGGAAGCAATGAAGACGTTCATGGTTTATTCGTAACCATTGACTGCTCGTCGCATTCAGGGGACTATGTTCGTTTCGGCAATTTATGCCTGCAAAGCCTGCAAAGTATGGTTTGAAATGTTGGCTTTTAGTTGACTCAAAGTCAGGCTACGTATAGAACCAACCATACCTTGGGAAGCCTAAAAATGCCCAACCTGAGAAAAACCAAAGAGAACGAGTTGACAATTTTTTCTCTCAATTTATGCCTGCAAAGTCTGCAAAGTATGGTTTGAAATTTTGGCTTTTAGTTGACTCAAAGTTAGGCTACGTATGGAACCAACCATATCTTGGAAAGCCTAAAAATGCCCAACCTGAGAAAAACCAAGGAGAACGAGTTGTGTTGGATCTGACTGAAGGCTTGAAACGCCAAAATGTAACAGCCGACAATTTTTTCTCCTCATTTGATTTGATAACTAAGTTACGCTATAGGAAACTTACTTATGTGGGAACAGTTCGGAGGAATAAAACATTTATGGCCATCCATTGTATTCGCCAATATAATCGACATATCGGCTTTGAATGCGTATAATTCATTCAAAAATATACCATTCATGGGGATCAGCTGATAGAAATCGAAGAAGGCCGGAGTTTTAGCGGGAGCTTGCGCTTTCCTCCTTTCCTTCGCTTCAGCATAATCATAGCCTCCTCGAGTAAAATAACATCTGATTCGGGGGCCAGAACGCGTGGAATATTTGGTTGCTGCATGTCAAAATTTGACATGAAATGCTCCATTTGTGGCAAGTTTATCTGCAAATCCAGCAGAAAGACACTTAGCTCCATTTGTATTAATAAAAATTAATTTGCAGAATAAAACACTTCATTTTTTTCGTAGCGAAAATCTTATATTTTGATTTCAAGCAATGCAAATACCCATTGGACCAAATGGTCCGTAATCCAAGATACGTAATTTTCAATTTTTCTAGTCTCCACTTTGGGATAGAAATTTGTATTTGTGATAAAACCATCGTTTTGTTAAAAAAGCAACGTGAGCCGAAATTTTAGGTCCAATTGTGCCATCATAAAAAAATTATAAAGAAAAAACTAAAAAAAATGGACCAAATGGGCCTAACCTAACAGCAGGGTTAAAAGACTATAACTATAGCCGCACTTGGAATTATTATGGAAAAATCTGATTCAAAAGCAGAGATTGAGGCAATTATCAATGGAAGAGATTCTTTTCGAATAAAATAGATTCTGAGAGATTGTTTTGTTTATTTTTCACGAAATAATTTTAAAGGTTTTTCGAGTTTTTTGCTTATTAACTTCTAAGCATCGATAACCGCTGCTTTTATATAGAAAACTCTCTGGTATCTGAAGTCGTGTTTTTTATAAATTTTACGTAATAATATTTTTCCAATGTTCCCTGTCCAATCTCGATCAATGGGAGGCCCCCTCCCTAACATTTGTAACATGGCAACCAACTTTAACTACTACGACTGGTGAGAGATGATGCAATCTCTTGCCTCAAAATCCGTTATGTGTCCTATCTTAAAATGGAAGCAGTTTATTATCAGGACAATCCTATGAATTTTTTCCTATGCCGGAAATAACGAAATCAAGTGTTCAATTGGTAGACTATCCTGGCCAATAATTTTAATGAGCACTTGGTAGATTTCCATAGATCTTTATACAAATTTTGGACAGTTATTTGATATTGTTAAGCTGGTTTGTTTATACATTTAAAAGTTGATGTGACCACTTCTAACACAGTAAAAACTTGGAATATCCTGATCATAAAGTTTTTTCGTTTTAATACAGAAGACATGGCACATAACGGATTTTGTAGCAAGAAGTTACATCATCTCCCACGAATCATTACACTTCAAGGAGGTTCAAATGTAAGAAATGTTACGGAAGTGGCCTCTCCTTTATCAAAAGTAGACAGAAAATCTTTAGGGAACATTATTACGTAAAATTAATAAACAAAAACACAATTTGGAAGAGTTTTCTATGTAAAACAAACGGTTATCGCTACTGTGAGGTCAATAAGCAAAAAACTCGAAAAACCGTTATAATCATTTATTGAGAAATAAATAAACTAATCCCTGAGAGTCCATTTTATTTAAAAAAAAGATTTTTACCGTTATTAACTTCCTAAATTTCCGATTTTTAATAAGTTTTTGCCATACTAATTCCAAGTGCGGCTATAGTTATGACAGACTGGAATTTCAGATTTTCCTTTCTAGAAGAATAACGGTTTGAAATAAAAGGAAAATTTCTGTGAAATTATTTGTCTTTTCAATATCCCTTTACTTTATAATATAAGTGGATATCGTTTATAACGACATCGGTTATAACGCCGCATCGGCTATAACGACGGAAAATCCAGATCCCGAGACCTAAGAGGCTCGTGCGATACAATTTTTGATGGATATAGCGACCATCGCTATAACGACCGAGCGGTTATAACGACTGAATTTTTCTGGCTCGAGAGGCAAAATTATCGGATATAACGACGAACGCTCGTCACATGTCATTTTTGTATGTGAAATGACTGCTTTTCCGACATGCAAAGATCAAGTTCGAGTTGAAAATTAAATTCAGTGCTGAAGTTCGTTCATATGTGAAAAAAGTTCAAAAATTCTTGTTTTTGGAAGACCAGAATGGCACGACATCACATCGCAATCGCTACTCAACCTGAAGTTATTAAAACGTAAGAAATCTAAAATACATGTTACGAAATTTTGTTTGCAATAAAACAATAAACTTCTCTTGTGAAAAATTGCACGCCAAAAAATCGTGCCCGTTTTCGTCACTAAACATAGTTTTCGGAATCTGCCCTAAACTTTATGTAGCGGATCCACATCAATTCGGTACCAAAAATCGTTCAAGATAGGGGAGCAGTTATTGAGCGAACGAAATTCGTTGGAAAAAAAATGAAAATGCTACAAGAATTACCCGCCACCAAACCCTTTCTCCGCTTAATATAATCCTCATGCGAAATGAGAAATGAGAATCCAATTGGAGTAAAAATCCTCTGCTACATTTTACGTTCGCTGAATGCAGCCATTACTCCACACTATTAGCGCCTCAAAATTAGTTTTCTGCAAATTGCTTTGCGACAGGGACATATCGAGATACAAGATTCGACGACCGACGTCCTAGTTGATTCGCTGATTTACCAGCTCTGGCTTTATTCTTTTAAGCCCTTGAAATCAAGAATTTATGAAAAGAAACCACAAATGTTTAAAAAAAATAAGGAGTCAACCGAAGAATTTAAGTTTATCTGGTGTGAAAAGTAGGCTGAAGTTACCGAAAATGACTCCAAAAGTTTAATGATGAAAAAGTGCCAAATTATTTGGTTTGCTTAAAAAAACATTCTGAAACTTCAATTTTCACAACCGTTTGGTTCCCGTCTGCAACCCTGGGGGTCTAAGAAAGTTCTCGCAATTAGGTTGGAAAAAAACTACAAAACCACAATTTGCCAATTTGCTGACTTCTCCATTTATGCCCTCATTGGTATTTCTAGTGTTCTCCTTTATTTCTTATTTTCGAAAAATAATTTAAACAAAATTCAGAAGCAGCTATTCCATTCATTTGTGTGTCACACAAGGACTATATCTTTGTCGTATACCATTTAAAAAGTGAACCACCAAGTTCGTGGTCTAAAACGGGTTTTGACTTTATATTGCAATGACCGCTTATTACGACGACAGGACGCTATAAACAAATATGATCGTATATAGCGACGGTGGTCGTTATAAACGGAATGAGCGGATATAACGACGATCGGCTATAACGACGTAAAATAGTCGGTCCCTTAGATGTCGTTATAAACGATATCTACTGTATTATAAAGTAAAGGGATATTGAAAAGACAAATAATTTCACAGAAATTTTCCTTTTATTATAAAAGTATGTGGAAAAACTGTATTGTCTTTCAATTTCCAAGGATCAGTTTGTTTCATGGTGCGGCTATAGTTATGACAGGCAGTGTATTTGTGCCAAAGACTGTAACCATTCTACACACTCCTATCAAATTTCATGACAATCGGTTGAGCCGTTCGCGAGTTATTTAGGAAAAAGACGGACGGACGGAAAAAATCGATTTCATAAGGGTTTTTTGAAAACAATTCTAAAAAACCCTAAAACAGTGGAAGTTGTTCTGGTCAGGTCATAGCACGTTCTTATATGGTCTCGATAATATACGATTCGTTGTATTACATATTATCCACATGCGACTGCTCTAATAGAATATATGATTATACAATCGATCAAAAAGAGTGTAAGAGGGGATTCACACTACTGACATGATTTACTAAAAGGGGATTCACACTAAATCCACTAAATTAATCGATTTCAGACCCTCCTCCCCTACTAGATTAAATCTTATGTCATTAAACTGAAATTGCAGCGTAGAATGCAAGTACCTACATACATTCATTATACGTTATTCGAATTGGAGTACAATATGGTACAACTGAATCTAGGATTACAACGTGCAATTAGTTAACGATTGCGATTTAATGCAATTAACAATGGTATCATTATGGTTCATCCTGATCGTAATTGCATTGTATCAATCACGCCACGCACCTGAGTGGAAACCTATCGAAATGATCCACCGTGTCCACAGAGAAATATCAATGCACATCTCCTCATCGAAATTTTGATCGTGAACCGTTTCAAATGTGTATCCATCAAATGCAAACTCCACCCACAATACCCCTCCGAAATGAGAACGTTTCCTATCCTGTAACCTGACCTTCATCCATTATGTACATAACACATTTGATTTCTTGGAATCGGTACGATATAAATAGAGCACTTGTCCACTTCTCGGTAATCATTGCAATCCGGGAATTTCTTAAGTAACGATATCCAGTGAAAGTCATGTTCACATTATACGTTGAAGGCGAACATTATCCTGTAATCCAGAACAACGGTCAACGGATCATTGGACCGTGTCTGAACTGGCAAAAATTTAATCAGAATCCGGAAAAAACCAGAGAGGTAAGTGTATTCGTTCGTTCAGAAAAATTATTACGCAAACTTCAGAAGAATTTGATTTTGACCGTTTTTTTTTTCGTTTTAGATTTTTATCTACCGAATTCCACGAACCCTGACAGAGGAGCAATTGATGCCGATCTTTTGTAGAGTTGGCCCGGTTTATAAATTTCGACTTATGATGAATTTCTCGGGGCAGAATAGAGGCTATGCTTATCTACAGTACGTTTTTGAGGAGCATTATTATCTTGCGTTTCAAATGTAAGTATAGTAGCACCCCAAAAGTTATTACACAAAATTTTCTATTAAAAATATTTCAATTTTTTTGCAGTCTTTCGGAAAAAGTTTTTGTCAACAATTTGATGATCTATCAGGTATGCATGACGTCTAGTTTAAATATCTGCGCACTCCAAATGGGAGGTTTAAGTTCTCAGCTGGATGTGAAGCTTGTGATGGAACATATCAAAGAATTGGTGCCCTGCAATGCAATCGTTTTGAATATCAACCGAAAAAAACAACTCGAGCTAAAAATTGAATTTCCAAACCATCGTTGTGCTGCTCTGGCAAAACGCACTTTACTAAGCCGTTTATCGGAATTCGGAAGAAGCGCGTTTGTGAAATGGGAACCACAACGAAATCACGGATAACATTTAGAATTGATACTAAATTGCATAATTGTACTGGTATTTTTATTAAGATTGTAGATTTAAGATGAAATGTGAAGAAGTGAATGTCGTATGTATACAATATGAATTACATATAAAATCAAATTTAATTTTTGCCGCTGTATTTTTTTATGGTAATGGTTTAAATTTCTGGGCAGCTTTTTTTACATCCCCCACTTTAAAAAATTAAATATGCAGGTAATAAACTTTAATATACATTTACAAGAGATTAAAGGTGGATCTACAATTTTCTCAGTCGCAGTCATTGGGTGAGGTTATAAAACACGATCAGATCCCCTAAGTGCTTAGGGAATCTGTTTATAGGGAGAAGTTTCTGATCCGTAACGGCCGGTTGATTTGAAATTAAAGGTTACGTTGTGTTTTATAACCTCGCCCATTTTCCACACAGATTGGGCTTGGCAGTCCAATTAACTTGTGTAGAAAACGAAACCGAGGATAATTTCGGGCGTACTTACGACTTGTATTTAATACCCCCCACAGTCTTTCCCTTCCGGCTGCACAAAAGTTCCATTGCGTCGACAAAACAATATTTGTGTGGAGTTTGGTTGGAATAAGTGGGCAAATAAAAATATTTACTCAGAAAATTTTACTGGGGGATGCGGGAGCATGGCCCCATAGTACGATTAAATTTGTTTTGACCTTTTTTGTTGCTTTGATAAAGACACATTAATTAAAGGTTTTGTGGAATTGGTGTAAACAAATTTTTTTAGAAGAACTAAAATGGGGGTTAGGTTTGTATGGCAGCCCCATGGTCCGATTTGATCCATTCTTACATATATTTTGTGTTATCAAGAGAAACACATTTGTGTGAAATTGGTGCACAAATAAAAATTTTTCTTAGAAGAACCTAACCCCCCGAATTAGGTTCTTCTTGATCCATTCTTACATAAATATTTTGTGTTATCAATACAAACACATTTGGGGTAAATTTGGTTGAAATTGGTCCACAAATAAAAAGTTTTCTTAGAAGAACCTAATCTGGGGGTTGGGTTTGTATGGCAGCCCCTTGACCCCCTAGTCCGATTGTACCGATTCAAATACACAAACTGCCTGCAGTAAAAAGAAGCATTTGTGCAAAATTTCAGCTTTATGGATTTTAAATTGGCCGAGTAAAACGCGTCGCAATAGGCGATCGGCCAATCGACTCCCCAAGCCATCCTGATCTGATCATATATTAGTATAGTGATTTTAGCTGAAAAAATGATGAAACCCAAACATCCAAAAAAAGAGCTGACTTTTGATGCCAAATTGTTCTCTGGCCTGACCGCATTACGCAGCAAAAAGTTAGACTTTTTTGCGCGTCACATTTGGGGGGGAGAGGGTGGAAAAGGGGTGAAATTAGGATTTTTCGCCAATATCTTGTTAACTGTAATATTTACAGCAAAATGTTCTGAGGACGATTTAAACTACACAAAATTTCCTCTCTAGTGATATATTATATCATATACCTTTTCTTGGCAGATTATATACTAGACCTTAAAACATTTGGTGTAATTTAGATTTTTTGATAGTAACATTTGGCGCTCTAGCTCCTGAAGTAATTTAATTGGAGCCATGTTAATTGGGATAACTATTCCTAACAATATATAGCTGTCCCACACGGAGACTCAGGCTGCCCCGACAAAGCATTCCCCTATTCTCCCTATTAACATTTAAAAAAAAGACATGCCTGTAACTTTTCGCCGAATCACAGCAGGCGGAAAAAATTTTGGTAAACGTTAAGGCTAAGTCCCATTAGACCCTCCACCAAATATTACTTCGATCGGATTAAAACAAAGGGTACCTCCCATACAAAATGACCGGAAAATTGCCTACGAGCAAAACTTTAATTTTGGTTGACTTGTTCCCTTATTTCTTAATAAACTAGTGGCATTGAATTTGTATGGGAGGTACCCTTTGTTTTAATCCGATCGAAGTAATATTTGGTGGAGGGTCTAATGGGACTCAGCCTTAACGTTTACCAAAATTTTTCCCGCCTGCTGTGATTCGGCGAAAAGTTACAGGCATGTCTTTTTTTTAAATGTTAATAGGGAGTATAGGGGAATGCTTTGTCGGGGCAGCCTGAGTCTCCGTGTGGGACATCTATATATTGTAAGGAATAGTTATCCCAATTACCATGGCTCTAATTTAATTACTTCAGGAGCTAGAGCGCCAAATGTTACTATCAAAAAATCTAAATTACACCAAATGTTTTAAGGTCTAGTATATAATCTGCCAAGAAAAGGTATATGATATAATATATCATTAGAAAGGAAATTTTGTGTAGTTTAAATCGTCCTCAGAACATATTGCTGTAAATATTACAGTTAACAAGATATTGGCGAAAAATCCTAATTTCACCCCTTTTCCACCCTCTCCCCCCCAAATGTGACGCGCAAAAAAGTCTAACTTTTTGCTGCGTAATGCGGTCAGGCCAGAGAACAATTTGGCATCAAAAGTCAGCTCTTTTTTTGGATGTTTGGGTCTAGAGCTAAAGTCACTATACTATATGTATACTTTTTATATGGTCGGAGATCCTTCCTTTAATGCGTTACAAACTTCATGACAAATTTAATACATATATCCTTTTCCTCTATGAGCGAAGGGTATTATGACTGTAACTGATGACTGAAAACGATGAATCGTCCTTAATAATGGCCACTTAAGGAATTTGTGGTCAGGTTGGTGTTGTGGTCGCATTAACACAACACCTTCGCTGCACAGGGTCGTGGGTTCTAGTCTCACCATGAACCATGGTGTTTTTCGAACTCACGACCCATGTAACGGACTATGATCTCACTTAGATTTTGAACCAGTATCTATTTATGGTGATAAATAACACTGGTGAGCGTGCTGTTGATCACAACACCTCAACTAAAAAGCAGTTAAGATCTTCGAAATTGGATGTCACTAACACATCGGCGACCTTTTAGTTCAATGTTGGACTGTCGCCCCTGTAATTTATTTTTATTTATTTAAGTAATTTGACGAAATTTAGCTACTGAAGGTATCAAACATAAGAATCTTTGAGTTTTTGAAAAAAAAAAAACTCATTCATTACAACTGCATACAATTTAACAAAAAGATGTTAAAAAAAACTCAACTCAACTTTTTGACTTGGACACAGGTGGACACATTATACACCTAGATAAATTATCCACCCGTGTCCACGTCAAAAATTCTTCTTCACTCAGATTTACACATTCAATGCATAACAGAATTACATATTTTGGAATCCCACGCTCAACTTCAGATCAATGTTTGCTACAATTAGGACATGAAACGGATAAGCCATAAAGAAAATCATTAACGTGGGAAACTTTGGTTTTCTTGCTTCTCACGGTTTTAAGTCTCTCGTCGCTATTCGCTATGTACGACTTTATCTATATACTTCTCCTTCACAAGAGAGTCATGCCAATCGGGTCATCATGACAAAGTGGGGAAAATGGGGTAGCGAGTAGCTCTCGTCTGCACTTAACGAAGCGATTGTAGTCTCCGTAGATTTCCGAAAGTGTACCTTTGTTTGGCATAGGTAGCATGCAGTAGCCAAATCTAATTTCTCGATGTTAATTAAAGGTTATTGTACTCGCCGTAGTGTGTCCATCCAAGCTTCCATTATAAAGGGTGTCCCACAGTTAATACACACTTAATTGTCTAGAATGCTTTTGATTGAACTTGTGCGTACTATAGCAAAATTTAAGTACAGAGTACATTTTTTTTGTGATAGAGAATGATACGAGTTTAGAATTGGGACTAGTTTCCTTAGAGAAAACTTTGTGGTTATTCAATTGTTATTTTTAATTTCTGTAAATTTGGTTTGTCCGACTCTGAAGTTTGAAAATTCTGGAATTTAGCGCAAATAGCGACAAATTATTTTTGAATTTTGCTTAGATTTCAACGACTATCACATTTTGCTTCTTGTTCCTAATTTGAGTGTGAATATTTCGTTGACTTATATAATGTAATTACAGTGAAACCTTTCATAGCCGGACACTCATGGTTTCAGTCTTTTTTGTCCGGTTATGGGAGGTGTCCGCTTGTAAGAGGTATCGTACAAAATTCAATATATAAACGTATAGAAGCTTCATTACAATATAAAAAGCATTAAAATAATACTACATAATGTACTTCATATTTATTATTATTGGTATAAAAACGGGTTTTTATATTAATTTTACAAGTAAAAGAAACAGAAAGTCCGCAAACGGGCAATTTGCTCAAGGCTTCTGCAAAAGATTTAATTGGATTTGTTTCTTGAGTCTCCTCGTCACCATCGTCGCCATCGCTTACGTCCACAATGTCTATTGAACCTTCATAACGAGTCTCAATTTCATGATTTTCAGTATGTGGACCGTCAAACCGATAGTCCAAAATTCCCCTATCGACTTCGATTGTTTGCACTGCCGAACACATTTTGAAAACCGAATAAGGTCAATGGTATGTCGTCTTTGGGATCAAATTCCAAAAGAGTCTGGTTTGTTTGCGAGAATGCTGCCTTTTTAAATCTGTTTTTTTTTTCTTTTATAGAGGTTGCATTAACTTTGTGCCAAGAGGTTTTGATAAAGAACATAGCTTCAAGAACAATTCTTGCTAGATCTAAAGCTGATGTTGTGTCAATTTTTGAAATTATGTTCAGGATTAATCGTCGGTAGAGTACCTTCAAATTTTAGGTTACCCCCTGACCTAAGGGTTGACACACGGACACACGGTTATTGTATTAGCTGACAAAAAACACGCTGGTGACATTTGTAAAACTTAATTCTCTCGGGTAGGACGCAGCATTATCAAGGAATAAAAGCACCTTTCTGTTTTGTGTTTTCATTTTACTTTCAAATTGTTGTATCCATTCGGAAAGCGTCATCCACAGATGGCCGTGAAGGCCCAAGGTCGAAACCTAAGAAGGGAGCAAGTCCGAAGATACTCTCTTCACCTGACTGCCAGGTACGCACGCTTGCAGACCGTTCAGTTATTGTGAGAAACGGAGGAGGTTCATAAGTGTGGCAGCGGTGACCTGACCATTACTTCTAAAAATATCGTGAGTATGCCCGTTAACAAAACAAGAATAATAACAAAATAGCCAATTGTAAGATAAATCTATGGGAGCCATCCACTATAACTATAATTCTTCCACTTCCAAGAACCACCAATTGCATTACAACCAAAGACTGCTCTCAATACCTTAAATTAGGGAAATCGCCAAAATATTTGTATTTTCGTATGCGAGAAAGTCAATTTTCTGTCCGTTTGTGAGAGGTTTTTCGAATCATATGTACAGAAATATGGTGTCCGTGTCCGTCTATTAGAGGGTCCGGTTGTTAGAGGTAAATTTGTTCCCGAAATATATCCTAAAACGTGTGTATCAAAAAATTGTCCGGTTATGGGAGGTGTCCGCTTATGGGAGGTGTCCGCCATAGTAGAGGTTTCACTGTATTGCAACACTCATAATGGGTGAGGTTATAAAACACAACGTTCGCGTAACGTGTCGCGTTTTCCGAAACGTTTCCTATTGTGTTCTGTAAACGCATAGATCCGGATCAGACTTGGTGTTACCATCGCCATCTCTCGGAAAGTGACAAATGTGACAATTGACACATCACAGCTGATATGTTTTGCTCGAAAATTAAAATTTCCAGTTTTAAACGAGATGCAGATACATTTTATTTTGATTATAAATAGTTTAATAAATAAATGAGGGCGGAAATGCACGGTTCGACTGCAGATTGTAAATTTCTGTCAATCAATCAAGCTATACCTCGCAAGGGGGCGCTTAGGGGATCTGTTTGTAGGGAGAAGTTTCTGATCCGTAACGGCCGGTTGATTTTAAACGTTGCGCGAACGTTGTGTTTTATAACCTCACCCAATATCACTAGGCCTCTGGAGAACACATTACTGATTTTTTTTTGTTTTTTTAGAAAGCCTTGTTTAAGGTGGATGCACAGTTTTCAGTGATCAGTCACAGTCATTTTCCATACAAGTTAACAGATTGTCAGTTAATTGATTGACTGACAATCTGTCAACTTGTATGGCAAATGACTGTGACTGTGCTGATGACTGAAAAATGTGGATCGACCTTAACCCTGAAATGCATAGCGTACCATATATGGCACATGGCTAGATTTCTGTAAAAGTCTAGCGATTGAAACATTATTTTAAATTGCCTGTGTATGTTCAAAGTGAACGAAGGTTATTTTTTGTGGAATTTTAAAAGCTATTCTCTACAGCAGTGGTTCCTAACTCAGAAAGGTCTGCGGACCACTTAGTCTGAAACAAAAAATAATAAGGGCAATTTGTGAGAGGAGATAGAGCGTGAGCTTCTGAATATAAAACCCCAAGAAAAAAATCGAAACCTTAATTCGTTTCATTTTTAAATAATAAAATGAAACGAATTAAGGTTTCGATTTTTTCTCGAGGCTTTGTATTCATCTCCTCTCGCAAATTGTCCTTATTATTTTTTGTTCGCGTCAATCACTTACCTCACCACACCACCAACAACTGAGATTTCTCTCACACAGGAATTTGCGAATTCTGATCTGGAACTGGAAGAGCTAACTCCGATTGAAAGTTATCCAGCAAAAGGTATAGCTCGGTCTTTAAACTCGGTTTTGTTACAATGTTTAATGAACTTTGAACTTTTGCAATAGGGTTCGAATTTTGATAAAAAGTTTGAATAATTTCGGAATTAGGCTATAAGGTTTGTTACCTATAAGCAACCCACCGCCTACCCATAATCACAGGCCTAGTAGACGCAAATTATTTACTGGATAATCTGTTACATGATGATGTGATAGCGTCTTTGGCATGTAGCGTTAAATAGTTTGATAAGAAGTCTCCAGAGTGTTCGCCCGAATGAATGGTACACCACGCATCGATATATCGATACATACAAACCTTTCGATCGTTCTTAACTTATGCAATTATTCTTCTTTAGTTGTAGGTAGGGTGGGATATGTTAATAACGAGACCTAGGCTAATTTCGGGCGCCGCCGAAATTTTGATACCCTTCACTCCCCTCGGGCTAAAAGTTTTTTCGGGCGTACCTACGACTTGTATTTTTTTTCTTTCTGTCTTCACAAAAGGTCCGTTGCCTCGGCAAAACAATATTTGTGTGGGGTTTGGAATAAGTGGGCAAATAAAAATATTTACTCAGAAAATTTTATTGGGGGATGCGGGAACATGGCCCCATAGTACTATTCCATTTGTTTTGAAATTTTTAGTTGCTTTGATGAAGACACATTAATTTAAGAATTTGTGAAATTGGTGTAAAAAATCTTTCTTAGAAGAACCAAAATGGGGGGTTGGGTTTGTATGGCAGCCCCATGACTCCATAGTCCGACTTGATCCATTCCTATATATGTTTTGTGTCATCAATAGAAATACATTTCTGTGAAATTTAGTTGAAATTGGTGCAGAAGAACCTAATTTTGGGGGTTAGGTTTGTATGGCAGCCCCATGACCCCATTGTCCGATTTGATCCATTCTTACATATCTTTTGTGTTATCAATAGAAACACATTTGTGTGAAATTTGGTTGAAATTGGTACACAAACAAAAAAGTTTTTCTTAGAAGAACCTAATTTGGGGAGTTGGGTTTTCATGGCAGCCCCATGACCCCATTGTCCGATTTTACCGATTCAAAGATACAAAGTGCCTGCAGCAAAAAGAAGCGTTTGTGCAAAATTTCAGCTTCATGCTTTTAAATTCATCATCATCAATGTGGCACGATAGCCCGACGTCGGGCCTTGGCCGCCTGAATCGTTGACCTCCAATTGTCGCGGTTACGTGACCTTGTCCTCGAGTTTCGGAAGCCCAGCAGCTGGTGGGCGTCTTAACCTACGGAGTTTTCCCAGCGAGCTCTCGGTCGTCCACGCAACCTCGCTCCGTCAATTCATTGTGCGTTCATCACTTTCCTTGGCATGCGATTATCGTTCAACCGTTGTACATGCCCCGCCCATTGCAGACGTTGAAGCTTCACGATTTTCGAGACTTCCAGCTCATCGTACAATACAACTCATGGTTGTACCGGATACGCCATTGGTCTCGCTCGCGAACGGCCCCGAAAATTCAACGAAGGACCTTTCATTCGAATCGGTCTAGCAAAATTTCGGAGGCTTGGGTTAGGGTCCATGTTTCGCAGCCATAACATAGCACGGGTCGGATGATCGTTTTGTACACGCGGAGCTTCGTGTTCCTGTGCGCAAGTTTCGAATTAATTATAGGGAGGACCGAGAAATATGTCTTATTGGCTAGTTGTATCCGTCGCTTAATTTCGTCGTTTTCGTTGGCGTCCTTTGATAAGTTACAACCCAGATAGTTGAAGTTGTCTACATACTCGATATTAAGGTCCCCCACTGTGATGCTTGAATTTGCTGGCGTCCTTGTTTTCGATTGCATCATGGCCTTTGTTTTGCTTTCGTTGATATGTAGTCCAACTTCCTTTGCGGCATTATTGAGTTTATGCAGAAGGCTTTCTGCATCACCCAACCTTCGAGACATGATGTTGATATCGTCGGCGTACGCTACTAATTGAGTCGACTTGATGAGTAGCGTTCCGCTGCTGTCCATATTCATGGCTCGAATTACATACTCAAAAGTCAGGTTGAAGAGCGTCGGCACCAGCCCGTCGCCCTGCTTGAGTCCAGTACGAGTTTCAAATAGGTCAGTGAGTCGATTCTGCACTCTGACCTGCGAGACGGTATTAGTCATCGTCATCCTTGTGAGTCGCACTAACTTTGCCGGTATACCAAAATTCAGCATAATGTTGTACAGTACACTTCGATCGATACTGTCGTATGCCTGCTTGAAGTCGACAAAGATTTGGTATACGTCGATGTTGTATTCCCAGCACTTTTGGAGTAGTAGCTTCACTGTGTAAAGCTGATCGGTCGTTGAGCGACCAGGTCTTAAGCCGCCTTGATACTCGCCAATGATTCGTTCTGCGTACGGATGTAATTCTCACACTTCAGCTTGTCACCCTTTTTGTGGATTGGGCAGATTTATGCTTTTGCGCCAATCTTCGGGGATTACCTCGTCGTTCCATATTTTCAGCAGTAGCACATGTACAGCGTTGGTCAGGCACATTCCTCCATGCTTCAGCAGTTCTGCTGGGATCTCGTCAGCGCCGGGCGCTTTATTATTTTGAAGCGACTGTATGGCAAGACTCACCTCCTCTACTGTTGGGGGTAGAACGGGAGGGCCTGGTTCGGCTAACTGCTCAAGAGCTGGCTCCGCGGGGGATGTTGATGGTGCATTGAGGAGCTCTTCAAAATGCGAGGCCCATCGTTTGTTGACGCTTTCGATGTCGCTGATCCTTGTCCTGGGTTGATATCCGTTCTTGATATTATTTATAAGTTTGTACGCCTGTCTAGTGTTCTTACTGGCTAATCTTTTGTTTATTTGCTGTAACTGCTCGTCAAAATGTTTGCGTTTCTTACGTCTAATTAACTTATTAGATACTCGCCAAAGCTCGTTATATCTTTCTTTCTTGGCTCGGGATGCGCGTTGTGTGTATTGGCGATAGGCTTCATTTTTCGCCTCAATCGAGGCCCTGCATTCGTCGTCGAACCAGTCTGCTCGTCTGCGCCGGCCTTTATAGCCCACGACCTCTTCTGCGACCCCCTTGATGCTGTCTTTGAGCTCCTCCCAGAACTCATGGATGCCTAGATTATTGATGTTATCAAGCATGGGCGACAGTTTTTCCTAAAGTGCTGTAGTATACGCAGCCGCCGTGGCATCATCAATCAAATTGTCAACCTCGAAGATCTTGGCAGGGTTGATTCTCGTTAGGTACACCGAAGAGATTCTGCACCTGTAGGTCGTCTTCACCAAATAGTGATAGGTGTCGCAGTTGGCTCCTCGATAGGATCGAACATCTACGACACTAGAAGCCTATCTCTTGCTGATCAGTACGTGGTCGATCGTGGCTTGACGTCGTTTGATGGAAGTGAGTCGAAGAGTGTTTCTAGGTTCTTTGTAGAACTCGTCCTTATTCGCGTCTTCTTTTACTTCTGTAGGGGCATGCGCATTAATGAGCCAGAGATTAGCGAAACGGGTCTTAATGCGGATCGCACATAGCCGCTCGTTGATGGGTTTGAAGCCGATAACGTGGTCCTTGAGCTGCTTATTCACGATGAAAGCTACTCCAAACTCCTTGTTGCCCTCCTCTTTACCACTCGTAAAAATAGTGTGCGAATTGAGGTCGTTAATCTCGCTTTTGAGCCATTTAGTTTCCTGGATTGCAACTATGCTCAGCTTGTATTGTTCTACCTGATCCAGGAGGGCCCTTAAGGCCCCCGGTCTATTCAGGGAGCGTACATTCCAGGATCCGAAAGAGTAATCAGTTGTTCGTTTGCGGGGTCGTCGTTGTTTTGTATCCGTCCAATTCGAGGCTTTTGTTTCAGTTTTTTTTAGTAATACTACATGAAAAATCAACTTTAAAAAATTTAAGAAACATTTTCTTTATTAAAAATTAAAAATTTCGAATTGTGATGGGTTTTTGAAATTTTAAATGATTAAGAAATGTCTGCTATAGTGTTAACTAAAATCCAAAAATAAGTTTTAACCCATTACCTAAGCAGTTTTTTTTTAAATTCTTACTTTAAATCGTAAAATTCAAGATTATTTCAAAAAAAAAAAACCTAAAAATTCAAATATCTCAGTGTTCGGACATCACCACGAAAATCGGCCTAACATTTATGGCCTCATTTGGTTGCATTTTGACCCTATTATAACGTGTCGCAGAGAATAGTTTGACTTAACCAATAACCCTGTATGTAGGTAATACTAATTGCCCCTTTAGCCAAAATATTGAGGGAGGCAGTTGCCCCCCGCTGCCCCCCCCCCTTTTCCGTCGCCATTGGGTGGAGCGTTTGTTGTTTTATATCCAGGAATTCTTACGAGTTCATAATTATACTGAAACTTCCCAAATATTTTTTTTAGTATTCTAAGAAAAAGTAATGAAATGCCTAGTTCAGATTCATTTCATCTGAATAAATAAATTATTGCTGCAAAAAATGCCCATTAACCCTAATATCAATTGACACTACATAATATCAAAGACCAATACACATACAAATGATTTCCACAGCCCGTTCATCATCATCTTAAATATGATTCTCATAAAACCAAACCGTTTTATGGACAGCTGATTGCTTTCAACTTCTTACCAAAATGTGTAAATATTTAATGCTAATTCTCTCATATCACTCAGCACTGACTGCCTGAGCCCGAGCCTACGATGGCTCGAAATCCCAAGATCATCCATCCATGTGTCCGGATTACCGTCAGCACTTTTCATACTCACTGTGACTGAATTTCTGATAGATAAGTGTCATCATGAATATGAAATAATAATGACTGTCACTTAGCCAAGGAAAATTGGGATGAACACAAACACATCCGCACACACAGATTAATTGACGAAACGAAGAAGCCAAGCCAAGCGGCAATAATAAATCATGTGAAATAATGCAATGAGGTGAGTGAGGTATGCCTTTGGTTGAGTTAATTTATTGAGCTCAGCCAATACTGTCTGGGAAGTGAAGATTGAGCTCTGAGCTATGCTGACATGCATCAGCATCCAGGATATCGAAAATCCTGTTCTTTTTGGCTTTTTGTTCGGACATCATGTATATACGGTACAGCATATCTGCCATCACCGCTGTCGATTCACAAAAAAGAGGCCACCCCCCACTTGAAACTGCCGTCAGACTTATTAAAAACAGGCAGGCACAGGCAAAACTTGGTATACTTGACAAACTTCCTGAAACATACCTGCCATAAAGTATGTCATATATTAGATTCCTCATATACTCATATACGGCATACGGGTTAGTACTTACCTACTGGTATCCTGCATTTTGCCTCCACAGGACTATGTGCCGGAGAGTGCGGCGAGTATAGTAAATGTATGAAAACAACTTTATACGATTTATGTGTCTTCAAAGTTTTGGGCTTTGCCCAAAAAGGATATGTGTTGTCGGCAACAAGGACAGGATTTTCAAAAACATTCAAAAAGAAAAAGAAAAAGCTAGAAGCTGACTTTGAGTCGCTCTCTTGCATCTTGTCGTCGTCATCATCATCGTCTTCGTCGTCCTTATGGTCGGTTGGTTAGTTCATAGTTACTTGCCGAGCTCTGGCTCTGCGTACATTCGGTTGACTTGTAGACATTCATCTGTGGCCGTAAAGAATCCTTTTTCACCATCATATACGAACAAGGATGGCGAGCCTGAAGACTACTCGAAAAACTAACGGTGTGCCCGACTCTGATGTTGTTTGTTAGCTATCAACTGCATGAGTGCAGCACACAGCCACAGGATGCTTTATCGTGCAAGGAACGATGTGATGGGCGTCGAAACGGGGTGCGGAGGGATACGGAAATAATCGCGCGAAGATATGACAGGACCTTATGGTTCGTCTTACATATGGTACATATGAAAATTATTTTTTTATGTTCTTATGTGCTCTCGCTGGGTGTATGTATGATGTGATTTTATATGGAGCGCAACGGATGTATCCATGATGGCTTTGTGACGACGATGATGAGGAGGAAAGTTTCGTAATTAAAACTTTTAACAGTCCATTAAGAATTTGTAATTGTCGGGCAGGTGGTTGGCTCCGCAGTTACTTTTTTTTTGTCGTTTATCAAAAGTAGAGGCATATGAGTGCAGCGGCTGTGTAAAGAAGCTTGTTCACACACATGCTTGATTTTTGATAGATATATAGTCCCTAATTTGTAAACTTACATCCTAGCCCAGTGCAGAGATAAATGAGAAAGTTTTGTCAAAATACCATTGACTTGTGCCAAAGTGCGATGGACAATTACTTTGGTGACCCAAAATTTCCATTCTTTTTCACGTGAATATATATACATATAACTGCACCCAACGTGATACCGAATCTACTGGCATAGGTACATACTACAAAATTGATACAGTACTGTGCAAACGTTCTCCGATATTTTTTTCCCTGGTCTAGTTGCTCCTCGGTAAGAAAATCTCCGCGCGTTTCATCATTGGACAGACGCCAAAATCATCACCCAAATGACTGAACCCAAATATTTGCCTTTAAATTGAGTCCACACGACTGAAGGTCATCATCGTCATCATCATCATATCTTGCTCTCAGCTTCCCTTCCATATATATTCTGCAGATAGATTTCATTCGAAAATTTCAACAGTTTGTCCTGGAAAATTATTGCTAGAAAAAAAAAAAAAGAAAATGTCCCTGTGCCTCGTCGTGTAGCTGTGTATACCTATATGCATGCCCTATGGTTTGGATGTGACTAGGTCACGATAAAATTCAATGTACCAGCCAGTCACTCAACCGCGACGGTCTGCAACATATACGTACGTTTGCAGATTTCAGGGGATGTTGTTTGAAGCCAAAAGTGCGCAGACTCACCAAATTTTCCGTCCCCTTTTTTGGGTAGGAGTCGTGCAGTTTGCAGAAGACTTCCGTGTGATAAAGGTCGCGTTTTCGACGGAATCAATCCACTTTAGGTCAGTAGCGACCGAGATGCGGTTCGTACAAAAACCACGCTCCTGGAAGAAAATTTCCTAAAGCAGCCAAAAAAAAATTTCTGTAGCTCGATATTTTGGAATGATATCCACCTGGTCTAATGAATCTAATAATAATCCCAACGCAGGATGCCTACAATTTACACAAGTTGCTCCGTTTACACCCAATCATCATCCTCGGACCAACTACACCCAAAAAATCAACCAAAGTAGAATCGTCTATAGCGCTCACCCATATAGCTACTTTCTCTATAATGGGAAAACTTTTACGACAAATGACTTCTGCAAAAAGGGAAAAATCAATAGACAATTGGAGGATTACTTCTAATGTGAATTAATTTCCTGGTTATCTAGCCCAGGGAGCCATGGAGAAGATACCGCACGCGGCACACACGAATGGTCTCGTCTCTGGTTCTCGGGCTCTCGATTTGCTTCAACTTTGACTCTGACTCTCTATACACTGTGCTGCTCTGCGTTCAGCCTTTAATTTGAGGCTGTTCTGTGGCAATTGTGGTCTTTGGCCTTATATATGTACCACCTCTAGAACAGAGAGAGATGTCGTAGAGAGAACTTTGTGAACTTAATTTTATTTCCTGTCTCCGCAAATGATGAGGATATTCTTAATGGGATTCCGATTTCGTTTAATATCCGAATGAGGATTCCGAGGCATTTTCGGAAGGTTAAGTATGTCTGTATGTAATGTATATGCATGTAATTTTGTTTTGGATAACGCAGGACTCAGGATTGACTGGATGGCTGGCTGGCGGTACGACTAGAGTTTCGGTTAAAAGATTTCCTCTGGGTGATTTATTGAGTTAATGATTGATTGTACGACTGGCGAAAGGTCAAATTTAATTTGACATTATGTGATTTGGCCTGGTTTTGGTTTTAGGATTGTTTGGAATGAAAAGCATTTCTGACCTTCGAAATTGAGTCATTTATTGGGCTTTTTTTAGTTTAAGTACATTTATGTTCAAGGAACTGTGGTGTGAAGTTCGTAGCTGGAACCTAACTTATTTTATTTTATATTTATTTATTTAGTATGTACTTAATATTACAAAACAGGAATAAATTCCCAAAACATGTAATGTAAAGAATTCAAAGTAAGGAAAATAAGTATAAAGGAAAAATAAACTTATAAAAACAAAGAAAAGAAAAAAAAAACATTTAAATAAAAAAATAAGTTCAAACTACAATTCAAAAAGTTAAAATAATACAAAACAATTAAAATTCAAAAAGTTAAATGAAAAATAATTAAATTTTTTGTAGCAAGGTGTTTTTTAAAGAAAAAAAAGAAGAAGGTAACGGACCAATCTCTAATCGGTCGTAATTTCTCATAGCTCTAAGTACCGGAGAGTTTTTATAAATAGAGAGTGAAGATTGAGGAGAATTGAAAATTGCAACTGATCGAGTGTTGTAAGATGGAAACCGATATTTTATATCTTCTATGAGTGATGAAGTAGTAAGACCCTTGCATAACCTGTAAAGGAAACACTGGTCAAGACAGTCTCTTCTTTTGATTAGTGATGGTAGATTTAGGAAATTAAGCCGATCTTGATAAGGCCTATAAGCCAAGTTATATTTAAACAATAAGGTTCTAGAAAACTTTCTCTGAATTTTTTCTAATGCATCACGAGAAACAGAAGAATAAGGAGACCAAACTACCGAGGCGAATTCTAATATGCTGCGTACTAGCGTCACAAATAAGTTCACACAAGTATTAATAGATTGAAAGCTAGAGGAGCACCGTAAAACGAACCCAGCTAGTTTCGACGATTTGCTAATAATCGACGAGTAGTGATCAGTAAAACGTAATTTACAATCAAAAACAACCCCTAGATCTGTAACCGTAGAAACACATTGGAGGGGACTGGAGTTTATTTGGTATTGAAAAATGAAAGGAGTAGATTTCAATGAATATACCATAACGAAGCACTTAGAAATATTAAGATCCAGCTCGTTTGAGATACACCAGGACGTAAAGCTATCCAAATCGGATTGCAAAGCTATACAATCAGAAATAGATGAAATAGCTGAAAATAGTTTGCTATCATCGGCGTAAAAGAGAGAGTGACAGTTAAGACAAGATGGTAGATCGTTTAAAAAAAGTAAAAAAAGAAGGGGACCTAAAATAGATCCTTGTGGCACACCTGATGATGGACAAAATTCGGAAGAGGTTAAATTTTGGAAAACAACTCTAGATGAGCGATCATTAAGATAAGAGAAGAGCCATACAATAAGGTAAGATGGGAATCCCAATGCTATTAATTTATTAAGAAGAATTTGGTGGTTGTCGGTGTCAAATGCTTTTGCGAAGTCTGTATAGATTACATGTACGTCCAAGTGCTTATTGAAGGATTTTGACACAAAACTAACAAGTTCAACTAAGTTGGTGACAACGGATTTGTTTTTGGAGAATCCATGTTGTTGATCCTTAATAAGGTAACTTAAATGTTCATGAATAAACTTATAAACAATCTTTTCAAGAAGTTTCGAAAAGGATGACAGAAGAGAGATAGGCCTATAGTTAGACACAGAATTAGGATCGCCCTTTTTCGGTATGGGAACCACATACGACGATTTCCACTGAGTTGGGAAAACACCTTCATGTAGGCTTTTACTAAATAAAATGGCGAGAGGTATAGATATGGAAAATTGTGTTTCTTTTAAAAACGAATTTGGGATTCCATCAGGTCCAGAAGATGAATTAGTTTTTAAAGAAGATATAAGTAATTCAACATAGGATGGTAAAATGAGAGGTGGTAAATGTAAATTGTCCATTTCTTGAGGTACAACAGGAGGACAAGTTAATGAAGATCAGGGGCGGCAATATCACCATACAGAAGTACCGAACTCTCCACACGAGACGTCGGCCCTTGGAAACGACGACCATCGATACAAAATCCACCGAAGTTAATTAAAAAACTGAAAAAAGAACTAAATTTGTGCTAGATTTTGGAATCTATGAACTTAATGTCTCAAAAGTTTGATATCAGAACAATAATAACAGCAACAACTCCGTCAAAATACTCGTAAGATGCAGATAAATTGATTGAAGGTAGCACCAAACGAGAACTTCATGGATTGTGACATATAGCTAATTTCTACAGAAGTGTAGGCAGTAGTTCGACTGCAAAACCTGTTATAGTACAATTTAACAACTGGACGGACCATCAAATGGCGGTCAGCTTGGATGCAACAACTGCCAGTTGGTAGCATGTGCTACCATTTGGCGGTCAGTCTGAATGGACCTTAAGAAAGAAGAATGATGGATCAGGCATTTAAGAGAGTCTCAACTGGGTGATGATCGAATATTAATCGGAGATAAGTTAACGCCAGCAACAGCGAAGCTTTTAAGGGAGTCGAAAGCCATTGCGAAAGAGAGAGGCCTATTGGCTGATTTCAGATTGTAAGACGAAACCGGACGGGTAAACTTGCAAGACAAGAGAGCTTTTGTAGTGGCCAGCAGACAAGCATTGTCCATTTCACATTGTAAGAACGCGTCTTACGAAAGAAAAAAATCGTGACACGATTGTTTTTCTTTCGTAAGAATCGTACGATCGATAAGACGATTGCATCTACCGATAGTTCAGGCGTTCTGCGACGACAATAGCGCGTGTTTTACTTGCATTTTAATCTTGTCGACTCGTCACTTCATTGTACACTAACTTTGGAGCGTGCATGGCAACATTTATACATACTTGCTGTGTGATTATTGTTCGCCGGTCCGTGTTTTGATCGGATAGTGTGAAATGATCATACGATGGTTCTTGTCTTGCAAGTTTACCCGTCCGGTTACGTCTTACAATGTGAATTCACCCATTACAGACTATACGAAAACAATCGTACGGCGAGAGCTTCTATAGTGGCCGGCAGACAAGCTTTGTGCATTGCACATTGTTAGAACTTCGGCTAGAACGGCTTCGATCAACAATTTGAAAAACAACAAACAGAAGTCTCGAAAATAATTGACGAGAAGTCTCGAGAAAATTCAGAGAAAATCAAAACAGTGGCCGAAGAGGTTCTGAAATTGAAAAGCGAAGTTACCGGAGAGGTGGATAAGTTTAACCCGGGAACACTAATGTGAGTCATTTTGACGCATATGCGGCAGATTACATTTTTCGTAGAAAAGGCGATACGCCCAACTGGGTTTCGCTACCGATGTTTTCCTTGAAAAATATGTTCACTACCGAATGTCAAAGGAAGCGGAGGGTTCTGATTTTATGGTAAGCAGCTATTCGTGTTTTTCTCTGACGTCGTTAGTACTAAAGGAACCTTTTTGGTGAGTCAAAATGACTCACGTTAGTACTTTACATACTTGGTTTCTGGGTGATATTTTACAGTCTATCCAATTATCAAACACACATTCTTATTATCCTTATATAAAACAAGTATTCCGAGGTTTTTGGCGCATCCTTTCATACTCTTCTCCTTGATATACCAAAGTTTCTGTAGTGAGTCAAAATGACTCATGGTTAGTAATAAGCGCCTAAAATTAAGGTTAGTGTTCTCGGGTTAAAAGTGACGCGGTTGAGGAAAATCCAGATGTTAAAGAAAGATATGGAACGTTTAAAAACAATGCACGTCAACTATTACCAGCAGAGCTCCGTAGTAGTTGAGGAATTCCAGAAGTCGAATAGCGACCGAGAAACATCCAGGAAAAGTGAAATATTTACTCGTAAAAGTGACTCGATTATTAAAAGTCTGAAAGCGCCGACTTTTGATGGACAAATGTCTTGGAATATCTATAAGACACAATTTGAGGCTGCTGCGGTGATAAATAAATGGTTGGACAATGAGTGCGCCACGGCTCTTGTTCTAGCGTTGAGAGGACCTGCTGCTGAGATCCTGCAATCGATTCCTGCTCCACTGCAGACATCTTATGTGGACCTTGTGAAGGCGATGCATGTGCGATACGGACACGAGCACATGAAGTAAATTTATCCATCGCAGCTTCGTAACCTATGGTAGGATGAAAACCGGAGGAAATACGCAAGGCTCAGTTGAATGACGAGGATATCGGTTCCATTCTCGTGTGGAAGGAGTCCGGAGAGAGGTCCAGTTGGAACGAATTGTCAAACTATGGGCGGACAAAGAAAACCTATTGGGCTCAGTAGAATTCTCTTCACTTTGCGGATGGCAGGCTGAATCAAAAATGGGAATCAGCGGATGGAACGTCGAGTAAAATGCTCCTGATACTTCCACGGAGCAAGGTTGACGAAGTGCTGCGGGAAATGCACGAAGGAACATCGGGAGGACATTTTGGCGTCAACAAAATCTTGGCAAAAGTTCGTGAACAATTCTATTGGGTGCATGCTCCAGGTGACGTTGAAGAATGGTGCTGCAGATGTACGAGGTGTGCAGCGGTTAAAGGACCAGCTAGGAAGCTGAAAGGACGTATGAAGACATATGACTTCGGTGCGCCATTTGAAAGAGTCGATATTGCGGGATTATTTCTAGAAACCGATCGTAGAAACCGGTACACGATGGTAGTGGCTGACTATTTTACCTAGTGGACGGAAGTATACGCAATACCCAATCAGGAAGCGACAGCGTTGACAAAACAGCTCGCCAATTTTTGGGTCTGTCGATATGAAGTACCTTGTGAGCTACATTCTGATCAAGAGCGAAACTTCGACTCTGGAGTATTCAGCGAGATGTGCCGATTATTGGGAATATGGAAAACTAGGAATACGCCTCTACACCCTTAGCCCGATGGAATAGTCAAACGTTTCAACAGGGCAATGAACGAACATTTAGCCAAAATTGTGTCAAACAATCCGCGACCATTGGACAAATACATAAAACTATTCCTGATGGCATACCGCCGTACAGCCGAACACACATCACCAGGAGAAACACCATCGTAAATTCTGTTCATACATGTGGATCGACTGGCACCCAGCAAGTTCTGTTCGGTGCGAACAGGTTTAAGGAGGGGGTAATGTAGTGTGTCCCGGATACATCATACACAAATTACAAAATACAAACGTCGAGAAGCCTGCCTAAACCGCTTTGCGAAAATCAACATGATTTCATGTAGGTACTCTTTATACTTTTTGAATCGAACTTCTGTGAACTTTAGAAAAAAAAATGTCCTATTCCCACCAACACTATTTCGTTCAACAGACTCCGCTCGAGCTTTTCTGAAAGCAACGAAAAAAAAATGTTATTTGATGAAAACATTCCAATGTTATTTTTTTCGGTTTACATCTTAATTTTTTTAATCTATAGCCAAAAAGCCGCCTCAAAAATTTCGCGCTCTGGGGGACCACCCGGTTTGCCCCCACTAAAGCAATCAGACAATGAACAACGTGCGGTAGTCGCGATTACAATTTATCTGTACCGCCATAATGTTGTCAAACATATTAACACAAGTCCAACACACACACAAGTTTCTTATTAATAAATTGAATTTTTTACATAAGCCTGTGGTCGTTCTTCATGCTGTGGTTGCGGCGATCATTCTCCATCAAAGTAGCAATGGATGTCCATCTTCCGTCGCCAAAAATGGTATAATTTTCGCTATTTTCTGTTGTGTCTTGTGGACCGTGAGACTGTCAATTTCAGATAGTCCGATAAATTGCCTAATGTAACGGCCGAAATGAAGCACCCACCGAGCGTCACGTACGCAAGTTTGTGCAAAAAGTTCGTGAGACTGGCATGCTAGTGGACAACACTCACGGTCCCCGTCGTCGTACGGTGCGCACCATAGATACAAAAGAATTCTAGTCTAGTCTAAATATCTTAGGTGCGCACAGATGAAAATGTGGCTGCTGTAGCCCAGAGCAGGCCCGTGCGCAGGGGGGGGTTTTGGGGGTTGAAACCCCCCCCATTGGCAAATGTTGCCAGAATTTCTTATTAAATACTATTGCTCTCATAAGGCGAAAATTTAACTTCATAAAAATGTAAACTGGCGTTGTTAATTTATACCTTGCCAAAAGAATTTTCTCTCGCCGCTAGACACCATCCAGTTTCGGACAGTTCAAGCACATTCGTGGTAGAAACTCATAAGTGTTGGTATGCAATCCGAAAAGCGGTATTTTCCCTATACCGAACGTATTGTAATTCAAAGATAAATCTAACCGCGCGGCATGTGTAGATTGTAGTGGGTGAACTATTGTAGGGCATTGCAGGGGATTTGTTGTTGATTGCGACATTTCAAGGCTCTAGCTGCCAAGATTTAGAGGTTACATCCGTCAAAAGATGAGATTTTAAGATGAAAAAAGCAGCCATTGTACTCTATTCCGATTCCTTTATCAACCTCTATAGGAAAATGCATACTAATGAAATGACTCAGCATGGTTTTTAGGTAGTTTTTTTTCCAAATTTCATTAAAATCCATTTAAAACGGCGTTACAAGCCGTGCTCTGTGCCCATGATTGTTCGGTCACTACTCTGTGATATAGAGATTCATAGAGAGAGAGAGAGAGAGAGTTTCTAAACTCGTCATGACCCGCCGCAAATTTATTATTCAGAAGAAGATGATAAGAAACAATCTTATTGTAGAATAATAAACTAACAATGCGTCTAATAAATGGTATGGCTGACAACCGTATCACACTCCGAATTTTGTTGTCTTTGTAACGTTGACGATTACACATGCCACACAGTAGTCGTCAAGGCACCATCCTCCACTAGGAGTTAGGGTAAATCAAGGTAGATAAAAACCTAGGGGAACGACATGGCATCCCTATCGTAACTATGAAGAAATCCTTATTCTCCTCGTGAAATATTGCCACCAGGTTTAGATAAGATTTATACCTCAGGCTCGTCCTTTGGTATTTGGTTTACTATAATTCGGTGACTCACCCCTCGCTCCGCTCAGATCTCACACTGTCAGTCTCGCATTAAGGTACGTGTTCGTGTAGAGACGACTCTTGGGATGATCGCTCAGCGATCGTAGTTTTGCATCCAATTCCGAGCCATATTTGCATATTTTTGTAATGGTGTTACTTTCCATGTGTCGACCATAACATGTCTGTATAGAAAATATGCGCGTATAGTGGTCAGAACCGATGGTTTAACTGCGATCGCTGAGCGATCATCACATGAGTCGTCTCTACGAACACGTATCTTTAGAGAATTCGCCAATATTTTTGCGAAGCAGTGCTGTTGCGAAATAGGATAAGACGAAGTGCAAGCGCAGCGAGCAGTGAGCTAATGGAAAGCAATTTGTTGGATTTAGATCTCTGGCTCGTCCATACATTTACTCAAATCCTATAGCTCGTCTGTTAATTAAGATCTCGCTGTCTGTCGCCCTTTTCACAATTCGCCAAAAAGTTGATAGCGCTGCTTGGAAATAGGATGAAGCGAGCGCAACAAGCGGTGAGTTAATGTCAGGCAATTCGTAAGCTTGACGAGCAGTTACAGCAAATAAACCAAAGATTAGCCAGTAAGAACACTAGACAGGCGTACAAACTTATAAATAATATCAAGAACGGATATCAACCCAGGACAAGCCTATGTAAGGACAAGGATGGTAACATCATCAGCGACATCGAAAGCGTCAACAAACGATGGGCCTCGCATTTTGAAGAGCTCCTCAATGCATCATCAACATCCCCCGCGGAGCTAGCTCTTGAGCAGTTAGCCGAACCAGGCCCTCCCGTTCTACCCCCAACAGTAGAGGAGGTGAGTCTTGCCATCAAGCAGGGCGACGGGCTGGCGCCGACGCTCTTCAACCTGGCTTTGGAGTATGTAATTCGAGCCATGAATATGGACAGCAGCGGAACGCTACTCATCAAGTCGACTCAATTAGTAGCGTACGCCGACGATATCAACATCATGTCTCGAAGCTTGGGTGATGCAGAAAGCCTCCTGCATAACCTCAATAACGCCGCAAAGGAAGTTGGACTACATATCAACGAAAGCAAAACAAAGGCCATGATGCAATCGAAAACAAGGACGCCAGCAAATTCAAGCATCACAGTGGGGGACCTTAGTATCGAGTATGTAGACAACTTCAACTATCTGGGTTGTAAATTATCAAAGGACGCCAACGAAACCGACGAAATTAAGCGACGGATACAACTAGCCAATAAGACATATTTCTCGGTCCACCCTATAATTAATTCGAAACTTGCGCACAGGAACACGAAGCTCCGCGTGTACAAAACGATCATCCGACCCGTGCTATGTTATGGCTGCGAAACATGGACCCTTACCCAAGCCTCCGAAATTTTGCTAGACCGATTCGAACGAAAGGTCCTTCGGCGAATTTTCGGGGCCGTTCGCGAGCGAGACCAATGGCGTATCCGATACAACCATGAGTTGTATCAATTGTACGATGAGCTGGAAATATCGAAAATCGTGAAGCTTCAACATCTGCAATGGGCGGGGCATGAACAACGGATGGACGACAATCGCATGCCAAAGAAAGTTATGAACGCACAACGAATTGACGGAGCGAGGTTGCGTGGACGACCGAGAGCTCGCTGGGAGAACTCCGTAGGTGAAGACGCCCACCAGCTGCTGGGCTTCCGAAACTGGAGGACAAGGTCACGTAACCGCGACAATTGGAGGTCAACGATTCAGGCGGCCAAGGCCCGACGTCGGGCTATCGTGCCACATTGATGATGAATTCGTAAGCTTTATATTTCTGACTCGTCCATACATATACTCAGACCCTGCACCTCGCCCTTTACTCCGCTCAGACCTCGCTTTATCTGTCTCGCTATTTAGTATTCGCGACGTAGTGCTGTTGCGGAGCAAGGTAAGTCCAGCGAGCGGTAAGCCAATGGATGACAATTCGTAAAATTTAGACCTCTGGCTCGTCCTTAAGTTTACCTAAATCCTGTGTCTTGCCCTTCGCTTCATCCAGACCTCGCCATGCCTTTCGCGCTTTTCAGAATTCGCCTAAATTTGCGACGCAGTGATGGTGCTAAGAATGATAAGGCGAGGTGCAAGCGCGGCGATCGGTAAGCCAATGGACGTCATTTCGTGAAATGTAAACCTATAACTCGTCCGTATAACCTGTAGCTCAGAATACTCTGCGCGCTCACACTCTGTCTGTCGTGCATTAGAAAAACAGCCAACATGTTTGCGACATAGACCTCGGACCTGGAACCTGGATATATGACTCTGGATTTGCTTGACAACCGAATTCCGCTAGTTTGTGTACAGCATTGGGCTTTTGGGAGTCTGGTCACCTTATTATAGCCTGTATATTTTAAACTTTAAATATACCTTTCAATGAAAAATTTGAATATATAAGTTAAACCCCCCCCTTGGATGATTCCTGCGCACGGGCCTGGCCCAGAGTGTGAGACTCTATCCACGAACATCAACACGCCATCGATCTCAACAGTTAAACATTTCACGCACAAGCCTGAGAAGAATTCTGCACAAAGATCTCGGATTATTCCCTTACAAGGTCTAAATGACTCAGCAATTAAAGTCGCACGACCATTTACTTCCTTATCGCTTCGCAGTTTCGGCCTTAGAGCAGCTTGAATCGGACAACGATTTTGGGCGAAAAATCATCTTTTCTGATGAGGCGCATTTTCATCTCGGCGGCTACGTTAATAAACAAAATTACCGCATCTGGGGCTCGGAAAAACCGCACGTTATTGTCGAGAACCCAATGCAATACAGAGGAGCCAATGCATAACAGAGAGTGACAGTGTGGTGCGGATTGTGAAGTGGTGGCATCATTGGACCATTTTTTTTCCAAAATGAGGCTGGTAACAACGTTTCGGTCAACGGTGCGCGTTACCGAGCCATGCTATCCGACTTTTTATTTACTGAAATTTAAGACACGGATTTGGACGACCTCTGGTTCATGCAGGATGGCGCGCCGTGCCACACAGGCCATGCCACAATCGATCTTTTACGCACCAAAGTCCCAAATCGTGTTATCAGCCGTCTTGGCGATGTCAATTGGCCGCCTCGGAGCTGCGAATTAACCCCTTTGGGCCTTTTTTTTGTGGGAAAACGTGAAGGACCGATGTTATGCCAACAATCCAGAAACGATTCAAGCCACTTTACATCATCCAAGCAATCCGTGAGCTACAGCCTGAAACCATCAACAGGGTCTTGGGAAATTGGTGTGGCAGAATGCGCTACTGCCACGCCAGCCGGGGCAGCCACTTGAGTGAAGTTGTGTTCCATCATTAATGGGAGCTTATATATATGTGATTTGGGGATTACCCGAAGCAGACCACTACTATTTGGGTCCATTTTCGTCCCCTTACAGTCATCAGTGATTTCCAGAAGTCGACTGATAATTATCGACTTCTTCCTTCATCAATGAGTCCCGTGTGATGAGTAGCATATCTTTGAAGCTAAGTTCCCTCATGGATTCCACACCGATTGTGGATTTGCCTAGTATCCTTAGCCTCCTACTACCTAGTGCTGGGCATTCACATACAATGTGTGCTGCCGTCTCAGCCTCTTCCAGACATAGTCTGCATACATCATCTTCCACGATTTTCATCTTAGATAGATGAGCTTTAAAATTACCACGTCCTGTTACTAAGGCAGTTATCCAACTTAAGCTGCTCCGTGTGTAACTGAGTACTTGTTTGGCTTTCCTCCCTAGTGGACTGGTAATTGCGTTACGAGTCTGTCTACAAGTTGATAGGCTTCGCCATCGTTGCCGATGGATGGAATCAATCCAGCCATGTATCCTGGCTTTAATCATGCCGTTTCCCAAAGCAATTTTGGGTTCCGGTCCTTGGAACTTTTCTGCTGATCCCTCTTTTGCTAAGGTATCGGCAAGTTCATTCCCCAATGTACCTACGTGTCCTTTAACCCACATTATCAGAATTTTCTTCCCTAGTATCCCGCCTTCCAGAATATGATCCAGCGCGTGCAGCAGTCCAAGCATCTTCGCCTGATATACCGATACATACTCTCCTAGGCGAAGTGAGCATGCAAGGTTTAGCTCCTTGGAGTATATTCCAGCCCCCGCTCTTCCGTCCATGAGAGACCCATCAGTAAAAATAGCAACATCACGTGTATACTCTTCGTGTATCCTACCATCCTCTATGATAGTGATGTGATGTCTTTCGACTACCCTACATCTTCTCATACCATCCAAAGGCATATGAGTCTCCCTGACATTATCACGAACAATATCAAGGATCCTCTTATGACCTCCGTTGCTACCAAAGTGATGCCAAGTGCCTTCTCTTACCATTATTATTGCTGTGAGCGCCGCACTTTGTTTTATAAACAGATCCAGTGGCGGTAATCCCAGTATAACCTCATTGCACCACATATGCTTATACATGCTATGCGTTGAATCCCATCCAGCCGTTGCCTATAGTAGTTTTCTGGCTACCCTTGGGCCACCAGACCACTGCTGCATATTATAGAACGGGCCTAACCATCATTGTATAGATCCAATGTGCCGCTTTTGGTGATATACCCCACCTACGTGCACACACTCTCTTACACTGATGCAAAATCCTTGCTGCTTTTTGTGTCTTTTCGTTAACATGAGAGTTCCAAGTAAGTTTGGGATCTAAGGTTACCCCTAGGTACTTCACCTCCTTGGACTCTATTATCTCCGAACCAAAAAGCAGCATGGGAGTGGTTTCTACATCTTTCCTTTTCAGAGTAAAGACTATAGTGCTTGACTTGCTTGCGTTTATAGTTAGCTCTTGTTCATTACACCATTCTTCAGTTGCTTTGAGAGCTTGCCTCATGCAACCTTGAATAGTGTCCATGAATTTGCCACTGACCATAATTGCTAAGTCATCAGCGTATCCTACTGTATGTACGCCCATCGAGTCCAGTTTCCAGAGAAGAGAGTCTACGGTGATGTTCCACAGTAGAGGCGAAAGTACCCCTCCTTGTGGGCAGCCCCTGACTACCCTTCCTGTTATTCTGGCACATCCATTACTGAGATTTACTGCCCTCCCACTAAGCATCGAATCGATCCATGCTATTATCAAGGACTCGATCTCCCGCTCAGCTAGGGCATTTCTTAGTTTGCTGTATGAGATCTTATCAAAAGCACCCTCTATATCCATAAATGTTGACATAGCGATACCGCTGTTGTTAATCTCTCTTTCTGCTACCCGCACTACTTCATGCAGAGCGCACTCATTAGATCTACCTGCTCTGTAAGCATGTTGACATCTACTCAAAGGTCTATACATCAGCGAGGTATTCTCTAGATGGTCCACCAATACTCGCTCCATTGTCTTCAATAGAAAAGAGGTTAGGCTAACCGGCCTGAATGACTTCGCTTCCGTATAATCCTTTTTTCCCGGTTTTGGTAGAAAGACAACTTTGGTCTCTCTCCAAGACATTGGGATATATCCTGTCGATAAACAGGCAACGAATATGTTCCGGATCTTCTCCAGCAAAGCTGCTATGCCCCATTGTAGAAGTGCCGGAAATATTCCGTCCATTCCAGCCGTCTTATATGGCTCAAAAGTATTTATAGCACTCCTGACACCATTTGAAGTTATTATCCTCTCGGCCTCTTGTCGTCCGGTCGCCCCTACCAATTTACAGGTTTGAGTCCACGGATTATTTGACTTGAAGCTTCTTGGAAAATGGACTTCCATAAGCGACTGCAATGTCTCCTCCATTGTTTCCGTCATAGTTCCATCCGCCTTTCGGATTAGGCCCATTTTGGAAACGCTGTCTTTCGAAATCATCTTCTGTAATCTGCATACATCGGATGTATTCCTCATATTCGAGCAAAATTCCCTCCACGAATTCCTTTTACGTGTACGTAGAGTCTTCTTCAGCTCTCTCTTTTTATCCTTATATAGATCCCAAGAGCGAGGGGTCCTCTCTCTCATGTACCTATTAAACGCTTTCCTTGTCTCTTTCTTCATAGATTCTAATTCAGTGCACCACCATGGTGTTGGATCCTTTTCATCTATGATTGTAGCGGGACAAGCCAGTTTGAAAAAATGAGTTATCGCAGAATTCATTTGTTCCACCGATCGCTCTATCTCAATCGTGTTATTAGGTATTTCCCCTGAAATTTCCTCGATCTGTTCCAATAAACACATTTCATACTTAGTACAGTCCGTATTCCTTGGCACTCTAATACGTTTGTTTTCGCTACTCGGTTTCGTGCCATACAGAATTCCAAACTGAATAGCCCTGTGATCAGACATGGTTAGTCTGTCTACCACTCTCCAGTTCTGAATTCTGTGCAGCATATTGACCGAGCTCAGGGTAATGTCTATCACCTCAGCCCTTCGCGCATCAACGAAGGTGGGAGCCACCCCTGTATTAGCTATTAACAAGCTGTATCTTTCAACAAATTCCAGCAGCTGCTGTCCTCTGATGTTGTCATCTGTGCTGCCCCACACAGTATTATGTGCGTTGGCATCACAGCCTAATATCAGACCTATACCTCTTTCTTTACAGTATTTTACCAGGTTCTCTACTTCCATTGAAGGAGGTGGTTCTGGTGAGTCGTAAGGGAGGTACGCCTACGCGATTATAAATGATCCTGCCCCACTTCCAATCATTACGACCGTAAGATCGGGCGAGCTTAGATGCGTCATTTGTACCGCATGTACACCATGCCGCACCAGAATACAAGTCCTTACCTTTCCACCCATCTGTACATAGTATAGATTGGCGGACTGTTGCGACAAACCCCTAATTTTGTTTTCCTTGGTAATCCAGGGTTCCTGTATCAATGCAATGTCGAGTTTTTCTTCCTCAAAGCATCTCATCATCATCGCTGATGCTGATATACAGTGATGAATATTCAACTGACACACATTCAGTGTTTGTTTGTGCGGGCCCACCTCCATCCCTGATAGATTCACCCTTACAGGTTCCTCTACCCCCGCATTTTGAACGATATTGCGCTCACTGTGCATTCCTCTGGAATTTAACGACAGCTTGTTCAAGACCGCAGCTGAGTTTCCCCCCTGCTTTCCTGATAGCCTCCGCGTCCTCCTTTGGACATCACACAGTAAGCGTCGTACCGCGCTCTTCCGCAGATCCAAAAGGCTGTGTGTAAGTGACCCTCCATTTGGAAGTGTCTTTTACACATGCATTCTGTTTCTGCAGCCGCTTGAGAATAACATCCTTGCTCTCGGTACAGCCGTGAGCAAAGATAATCAGTCTCGCCTCATTGCGCATGACTCGCAGACTATCCACACGCAGTCTGGCACCTTCCCATAAGTTGGTTAGGTTTTCCTGCATGCCGATAAGCCAGCTCTTGGTCGATTGATTCCTACACGTCAGTGAAATAAATCCATTAACCAATTGAGTAATGGGAGCTTACTTACTTTCTAAAAAAGCCATAAGACATGGAAAAAATTTGTAATTTTGTCCATTTTATTTCATTTTTAAAAACGAACTTGTAATTGGCCCACTCTGTATGTGCTATACGGGCGGAAGATCGATTGCGGCCAATCGATTGTCCAATCGATCGGCCGAGAAATCGTCCGGTTTGTGGCGCCGTTATAACAAATTCGGATTTAGGTTGCCACATGGAGAGCTTTGTTCCTTATCACGGAGAATTACCGAGGAGTGTAAGCGGAAGGAAAATATCCCAGGGGCGCAAAACCCCAGAGACTCCGAGATCATTTCATCCTCATCCGAGATCATCCAGAAAACACACTAGATTCCATCTTCTACTGGATTTTCTACCGCTCTCCATGGCGAGTGTCGGTGTAGGAGGCACATCAGCCGTTCTAGAGGTTCAAATCATTAGAAAGTTGGGTTTTTGCGATAAATGAGGTTTGCCGATGGTCACACCAAATCACGGGGACCCACGAAAATAAGTATCGTTTGGAGTGTTTCAATATTTTACTCCCTATTTCGCGTTTTGCATGTGATCCCGGGCGATGTTAAGTAGATCATTATGTCGACGCAAGTGTGCCTTTCCCCTAAAAAAAACTTACATTTGTTCAGACCTTGAGAGCCTCATGTTCGGGCCCTCATTTTTTCGGGGGTAAGAAGGACCAAAAACCTCAGGTCCCTAACACATGCAAAATTTACGCTTATTATGAAAATTTCGGTGTTTGCAAATGGCACAATGCCTAAGCGCATTATTTCATTTGTGAATGTGGTTCTTCCACATAGCGAACTAAGCGCACTTCGACCCCAGCCTATAATTTAATCGTAGGCTGCATATTGATAAATCCATTTTTCTAGAATTCGTAAGCATAAAATTCCATTTGCGAAAATATTTTCCCGAAAATCATCCAAAATTACAATAGAACTATTCTGCATTCGATTGCCCATCAAACTTAAACATCCTGAATCAACCACATTCATACGTGCCAACAAGCACATGGACCCGTTTTCCCAATATCTATCATTGATGATGTCCCTTCACCATCGGTACATGGTCAATGCCTCTGCCATCCATTGACCAACAACATATTGTTGAACGCTCTCTCGTTCGGCCTGTCCAGTTCAACGGATGGCCCAGGGTCTACGATGATAATTATTTTTCATTGTTTGTCCGAAATGAAATTTCGATAACGTATGTTGTATGTAATTGTATTTCCCACGAAACATCCACTCAATTAACATTTGATTTAGGAAGTCAAACATCACGACGAGCAGGACGAGTACCCGGTAGTCTATGTATATTGTATAATGTTTAGTTACCACATCGAAATCTGTATCTGATTCGTTCGAACAAGCATGAATCCATGAATCGATCAAAAGTTCACGAAGGCATCCCTGAAAGTGACTGGACAAAAACGTATTTTGTATCCATTATACACAGAGAAATGCCATGCATGCCGTGCCATTGCATCCTATATGGTATAAGGTTTTCAATTGAAAATATGTTTCCACTGAAAGTACGGTCAATATTAGGCGCATTCTGGAATTTTGTACATTAAATTGAACAGAATCCTAGTACAAGGAGTCTGAAATGGATGGAAGGGCTTTTGAATGTGCTCAGAATGTATTAAATTTTAATGACAAACAGAATAATGTGTATACTGTGCTTCTGGGTTTGAGTTCAAAGGTTAGGCAATTACAACGTCTCAATATTCAAAAGTAATAGAAGCTGCTATTTTCACTTCCCTAGATGAATACGCCTTTACAACTCGTCAAGCAATGAGAGTGTTGTTTTGTGTAAAATTTTCATAATTCCTGCAACAGGCAGACAAGTTGATTAATTTCAAATTTCTGTTGAATGCGTGGATGTATTTCTTCTTGCATCATACATCTAATGTCCTTCTGACCTTAATTCAGGATATCCAATTCAACGTGTAGGTCTTTTTTTCCGGGAAAATATCCTGCACAAAACGAACGTCTCTTAAACAAATATTTCACCTGCACCTATCAATTCGATGCAGTTCCTTATTTCATTTTCAAATCGTTGTCCTTTCTCATGTTTATTTTTCTGTTTTTGTTGGGTCCTATACTACTTTCATTTTACAACAAGATGTGTTCTTTTCCACGACTTTTAACCCTATGGGATGTTTACCTTTACCACCTGAACTTATTCAGCCACACTTACACACACAAGCAGAAATACAATTCCTTTTTCCCATCAGAATACCAGTCATCCAACAGTGCAAGCAAACTGATCTATATACACTTTGCGCTACATCACATCTTGGAGTATCGGTTCCTGTGCTGTCTTCGACCAACTTCTTGAAACATACGAGATAACAGAACGTTACAAAACTTTGTCAAAGGTAAATACCAGAAACATATGAAGTTGGTGGAAAAACAAAACCCTGAAGAATACCGACATAAAATAAGTGATAGACGTTTGAATGTAGCATCTATGTGAACTGGTAAGATTCAATTAGGGATGTCCAAAAATTATACGATAGCTGTAACACCTGAAATATGACAGCTAGGGCATTACAATTTACAGCAAATGAGGACAGTACGCGGGCCTAAGATTTTGCCAAAATTCAAAATAATCTGCTCATGAATTTAACGAGTTATCGACATTTTTCGACCGAAAAACAGCTAGAGCCTTTCAAAATTCAGAAGATCAGAAATTTAATTATTTTGAACAAGCTGGCCCGGCGAACTTCGTATCGCCCTACCTTTTAACCCTTAATTTGCATGGTGAGTCCCAGGGACTCCTCTTCAGATTACTTTTATCAATAACTTTTATAATAAGGCAAATACGTTTCAGTGCGTTTTAGTACCTTCCTCCAGTAGCGCGGTGGACTTGGACAGAAGACGACGTGTGCTTGCGCTATTTGCTTCGGTGAGTAATAACGGTAGAAGGAGTCCGTGGGACTCCACCTCCACCATGCACTTTGTGTTATAAAATGAGAGCAATTGTCGATTTTTGTATTGTGCTCTATCAAGCTTTTTTAATGTAATAAGCTATTTTCATGGCTTCCAACAATGTAATATTACCCATATCATTGTTTTGGAGTAAAATTCTGCTAGTGTTCCGACACAACGGTTGGAAGAAGTCATTATTTGGATTGCACACTAGTTAGTTATGTTTCCGAATAGAGAAATGCTGTCTGTTTTTGTTCTTTGGTACACCATGACCACACTTTTTTTTCTGACACAAATTAACCAGAAATTATAATTATGTATATTATAATTACACCAAGGGTAAAGTAGATGCAATCGAAATGTACACTGGTTTTTCACGCAGCCATCGTACTCTTCGATGACCTATAGTAGATATGTTTGTTATTTTCGACACTTGTGGAATCAATCCCTATGTCTTCAATTAATCTTAAAATGTATGCGCAAAACTAAGAAGGCTTTAGTTCCTGACACAATTAACTACACAACTGAAACTAACATGTACAATACATACAATGTTGCCCAGAACAACAGGCTCACAGCATTAGAAACCCTAAAGGTAAACCTTTTAACTGATGAAATTGATAATGGAGTTGTGATAAATTCCTCGGAATCAGAGAATATACTGTTTCTCATGCTGAAACAAATAATGGAGAAGACAATTTATATTCGCAACTCTTATTACAAACCAATATTCCCGCCATGATCAAAAAAGTATGAAGAAAATTCACAGAACATTATCTGAATTGAAGCAACGCACGTTTTTTTTATTTAGATGCTATTTGAGAAGATTTATGTTTATTTTATAATTGGATATGTTTATCTATTGAAAATTAGTAAAAAATGGAAATTATTTTTATTGAAAGTTTAAATTTTACTACTTTTAAGGAGTGAGCATTCTTTTATGCGATTTTTGAGACTGTAAATTTAACTGGAAGTTCTAGAAAATAAACTCATTAAAAGTTCCTAATGTAAGTTAAAATCTATTGTTGATGGACAATATTAACTATATTTATAGATAATTTTACGAAAACAACATTGGTTTTGCTTTTATTAAGATTGAAGTAAGGAGTCCCTGGGACTCCACCATACACTTTAAGGGAGTTTTCACCACCATGCAAATCACGGGTTAAATGTACCAATTGGTGGGTGACGAAAAACTACGAAGATCCGAAAATACGTCCTCATAATTTTACCCCTAAAGAATTTTCCGAGTTTGTGCAATAATATTACTTTGCACCTGGCATGCAAACTGTATATACATACTCAAAAAGAGTAATCCGTTCAAGAAATAAAAAACGTGGCGTCATTTTGGAAGGGTGTAATTTCATGAAAACCCCTAGTTTGTTCAGAAGAAATAGGAAAAAGCATGTGAGAAACAACGAAACCAAGAGATATGGAAAGGTTTACTTACCATATATGATTGTCCGTGTTTGGCACGCTAAATAATTCCCCTTACCTCAGCTACGCCCCTTAGATTACCTCCGAACACACTCAAGGTCATCGCTGATTGTCATTTCATCTGTCACTCACTTGTCCGCCAATTTCGCTTGTGTTCAAATCGCAGGGACAGGTTCGATTACGATCGTTTACTGATTGATTTGATTGTGCAAACATCAAATTCCTTGTGTTTACCGGCTTAGTATTACGTGACGCAGCGCCGTAATTTGTTTGAAAACCATTTTTTTTAAACGCGAACGGTGTAAACGTAACAATTCAGTGTGTGGTTGCCGGTTGCTGGAGCAAAAAGGCTTTGAACCCGAAGGGAGTGTCCTTCCACAAGTAAGTTCAATATATTTTCAACTAGAGATATGTATCTAACGGTTGAAACCCGCGGCTTAAATTTGCATACAGACTAAACGCTCAATTTTCACTTTTAAAAACCACAACAGTACTCCACGACACTTCTTATTTCGCCATAACCGTCAATTTGACAAGCAGAGATGAGAACTGTCTTATTCCCATTTATTCCTGTTAAGTGTCCATAGGCGTTACAATTTTCGATTTGTTGTAATGGGCTGCTATGCAAGTTTTGCGACGAATTTTCTTTTAATTTATAGTTTTCTTTCGAAATATTGAGTAAACTAAGGGGCGATTCAGACTATCGACAAGATTTACTAAATCCTAGATTTAGTTGACAGTTGTACTATATTGTACTGCAATTTGAATAATGCAAGTACATTCTACGATGCATTTTGAATTTAATGGCAGACGATTTAATCTAGTAGGCGAGTTTCGACTCGATTAATTAAGTGGTTTTAGGAAATCCTGTCCACAGTGTGAATCCCCTCTAAGATAAATATAATTGATTCGTTGTAGATTTCCGTCGGATGGGCCGCGACGTGCAATATGGCTCCGCGCCTTGAATTTAGTGGAAAAGGATATTTCTAAGCACGCGTTTAGCTTCGAGATGGAGGAATGGGTAACTGTATGCCTTTAGAACACATACCCATCCTAAACGCCAAACAACAAAATGCGGTGACAGTGATAAATATAACTTTTAAATTTAGAACACAGAACGCGTAGGAATGTTGGACGATGCCGAATCAATTCATCAAGATGATAGCCTCTACTTGGATGACAACGATATGAGAGATTTTCTAGGCATCACATATGAACATAATTACCACCTCAATCCGAGAATATTATCGCGTTTCGTTGTAGCTGTGTCTGAGTTCATATCAGGGTTTATTGCGCGGAACCTATTTAAAACCCTCAATTGCAGCTACTGTATTGAAGCAATACAGGGATAAGTAAATGAAAGCTCACTTCTCACATATAAAACAACAGGGTTTTTAAAGTTACCTTCGAAAATTTTGGTGTTCGGTTGTCGAAATTTGGAAGAAGAAATAAGGCTTGCTGAACGTTGTGGAACGGATATTTTATTGAGTCAAAAAATCGCTACCTCAATATTTGTTCGAGCTCAGAAGCAATGCATTGGTCAGGACTTATTTTTTGAGACAGATGCGGCAAGCTCCATGCACTACTCTTTATTATTTCAGGCAATAACACAAACCTATTTAACCCTTCTGTCGGCACAAAGGTCTGGCCAGACCTTTGGCACTATATTTTGGTCATAAAAGTATAGAAGATGAAATCGTAGCGACTTCATATTTCATGATATCCTAGAATAATATGTTTAGAAGCATTTTGCAAAAATTTGAAAAAATCGGTTGAAGTTTTGAGTATGTTTTTGATGATTTTAAATTTATAGTGCTTTTTGATACCCAATAGGTCTGGCCAGACCTACAGTTTTTCCCCCCATTCTTCTCTTGACGTAAAAGGTGCAAATATGAAATTCTTTTAAAATTCTCTTATTTATGATGTAATAATGTCATTAAAATTCAATTTGTACTATAAACGATAAAAATTTCAGAGACTTTTCTTTGAAAAGCCGTGAAGCTCGGGAAATAAGTATGCCTAATTTCATCACGTTTTATAACATCACCTTATCAACTGAGATTTGACTCAAGGAAATTCAAACTAGTTTTTTTACTTTGTAATAGTTAGGACTAAGTATGAGAGACTTACGAACGTCTTTCTAAATAGATTTGATCAAGAAATTTACGAAAAATTTAGAATGAAATGATTTTTGTGCTTGAAAATTCCCTATTTCTTTCCACCTACTTCCCTAAATCTGCAGACTAATATCGAGGTAAAATCTACTAACAAAGCACCAAATATTTGCCCAAAGATATTGATATTGAAAAATGCGAACAAACTTTCTACTAGATATATGCCATGAAAATAGAGAAGCAAAAAGATATGAAAATAAGGGAAAACATGTTTATAATAATACCACCTCAAAATATGTCCACTTAAAAACGTTGCTAGTGTATCTACAAAAATGATTTTAATACTTCTATTGTTTAAAAATGGCAGTAAGGAATTGATAGAATGATTCTACCGAAAAAAATTTAAACTTTTCTAAAAAATAAAAATTTTTCCTCAGTAGGTCCAGCCAGACCTATTGGGTATATAATATGCATATTGTAGTAGGTGCCGACAGAAGGGTTAAAAGTGCGGTATCATTACGAGGCTAGGAAGCTTTCTGAAAGACTTCCGATCGGAGCATATATATGGAGATTAGCCCATTTTCGAAATGATTAAAAAAACTTCTGGCAAAATAATCTAAAATAATCCGATACGTGTATATACTACAAATAAATCTCGAGCTTGTACACGACTGCTTCCTAATATATACAGACATACACATCTAAGGCAAGGAAGCCAACACTTTAATTTCGCCGAAGTCGGTCCCAAGCCCGTTTATAAAGCTCCTGTATATGTGTTTGGAAAAAACATGGGTTTTTAAAGGAAGAGGGATATGCATTTATGGACAAAAAGTGACAATTGTTACTTAAACTCGACCGATCAAATCACCCACGCTCGGCGACTTTTTGATAGTTGTAATTAGAGATAGAATTTAATGTACATTTTAGAATAAAGCCGCATTAGAAAAATCTACCTATATTAACAAATTTATATGCAATAACATCAACAAAAAATAACTTCCAGTAGCATACGTTTAAACCTAAATCTATATTTAACAATAATCGCAGCACAACTGATATTAAAGCCAGATCTATTCATCTACGCACTTTAACATTCACGTATTTATACTTATCAAAATAATAATTCAAATTTTTCGCGCCAAATCCGAGCCCCTTCATTCTCCCATCATCTACTCCACTGGCAATTCACAACTACTATGATAGCACGCACACAAATCGGAAAAAATCGTACCAATAATTTGACATAATGGCCACTCCTTGGTGAGAAAGAACTGTCTTCATAATTTTGCTCGTTGTAAATTCCCCACATACTTTAATGCTTCCGCTCAGGAAGCCCCACCCGGTAATATCCGGTGGAGCAGCTGCCTTCAAAATTTTACTAATTTTTGGAAGCCGTTCAGGAGAGGGGTGCTAAAATCTAAAACTCGGAGTTTTCGGTCCGCTAATTCGTCCAAGGAATATAGACAAAAGTAGGGGAAAACTGAAAGAAAACTGCCTTGATAATGTTTCCTTCTCCAATTTTTCTTCAAAAGTTGTTCTGCGATTGAGAGTGGATGAAATTCAGACAGAGGGGGCAGGGGTTCAATTAGCTGAAATACGGTAATCCGATCAAGACAAAGACAAAATTATAACACAACTAGCTTATGATTTTTAAACTTACGTGAAGTTAGACCGCACACATTCTCAAATAACGCTCGTAACCGTTTGTTCGCCGGCGGCTACGTTTGTTCGTGAATGTTCGTCAATTATTTTCGTTTGTTCGTCTCTAATTGTTTAGTAATAGCAACTTAAAAATAAGGAGTGTAAACTTAGCCCACCATCTGTAAATATGGTCGGATAAATATAAATTTGGTATCAATCGAAAGCCAGATATTTGTTCGTTGTTTTGTGCGTTTGTTCGTCCTGAAAACGCGAGGATTCAGGGGCTGTGTGAAGTTAGCCAGTCATTTTTTTGAAATTAGGTCCTTTTGCTCGGTGAACCGTTTGTTCTACAGCGGCTACGTTTGTTCTTGATTGTTCGCCAATTAAGATCGTTTGTTCTTCTCTAATTATTTAATTATAGCCACTTTAAAATTGTGAGTGTGAACTTAGCCAGTCATTTTTAAATATGGGTCGGAAAGGTATAGGTTTGGTATCAATCGAAAGCCAGACGTTTGTTCATTTTGTAGGGCGTTTGTTCATCCTGGAAACGGAAGGATACAGGAATTATTAAGGAAAAAGGGATTAGTTGTGACGCCATCTACACTCGACTAGCGAAAACGCGACACAAATGTGTAGGAGTTCATAGTACGACCATTGAATACACCTAACCGATTGGACATTTGAGAAAGTGTGCGGGCTAACTTCACATAAGTGATTTTTAAGTTGGTGGTCAGGATATAAATTTTCCATCAATTGCTATTCTGCTATTGAGGGTCAAGGCTGAAGATCATTCAGAAGGAGAGTGTGGGGTGGATCGTAAGAGAAAATGAACTGACTTGAAAGTGTTCCCTTGGCTAATTTTACTTCAATCGTTATTCTTCCTTCGAAGGTGGAAGTACTTTACTGAAATATGGTAAGCCGATCAAGATATATAGGCAAAAGCTAGCAGGGGGAAATTAACTGCCTTCACCATTATCTTTCGGCCAATTTTTCAAATGATTCATGTTCTCGGAGCTGTGGTCATTAAATAGTTGAGAGAGGAGGAGGCTAGGTAATGATAATTTTACAGAAGTACGTAATTTCGATCAGCAAATATAGACAACAGATGGAGAAATGAATTTTTCTCCTGGTCAATTTAACAGATGTTTCAATACAGTGACGCAGCCACGAGTGGGGCTAAGGGGGCCCAGACCCATAAATTGGGAAAGAAAAATTGCAAAATGATATATGAAGTAAGACATTTCCTTTGCAAATTTTATGAAAAACATTAAAAGCGAGTTTTGGAGCATACGTTCCCCGCCAGTGTCGATGGTCTGTGCAGGTTGCAATATCCTTATCAGAATTTTACAAACATCGTTGTGCTAAAAAAGAAGACACACTGGTCTGAAGTAACATTAATAAAAGAGAAAATTCTTCAAAATTAATGCTCCCAAAAAATTTAACTGGATTCAATTGTTGCATCCTTCCATCCATCTTATATCGCCAGTCGCCATCGAATCAATTCACATCCGAAATCAATTGGTTCTTTATAAATAGAGTCCTCTAAGAGCTTCCATTGCTATTTTGCCTGAGAGGGATAAGGTTTCCTGCAGCCATTAGCCCAACTTCGATCCAGTTTAAGTTTGTCCCTAAATTCCCATTTTTTTTGTACATTTACTAATTTGGCTCTGATTGCGGTGGACCATGACCAATGAATCAGTAAGTTAGCAAAGTGTTATTCCTTTAACATGTGACGCTACAAAACATTTTACATAAAAAAACTGAATGCAACGGCACTACTGTATACTGCACTATCCCCCAACTTGCGGCAGCAGCATCAGATATCAGTAATGATGAATTTAGCCCCCTCCAGGACAAAATCCTGGTTGCGCCACTGTTTCAATAGGTATTCTACTATTGAAGGTAGAAGTCATCCAGCTGCTGATGCTGCTAATTCAAGCGAGAGATGGAATTCACTAAAATGATAAAATACCATCTCCGAAATTTTACTCATTGTGAATTTCCTCCTGTTTCAATAGTTGTTTTGCAGTTCGGGGCTTTCGCCCCAATCTGGAGGGTCCAATTTACTAAATTGCGTTAACGGTTAACCCGCCCAAGATATGTGGGCAAAAGTATGTGAAGAAGACTTGTCTTCATCATTTTGCGCATTGTGAATTTTGAGAATGTTTCTGTAGTTATTCTCCTGTTCGGGGTAGAGATTCCAATTTGGTGGGGCTTAATAAAAATCGCTTATGTGTTTAGGAGAGAGATAAAGACAAATGTATGTGAAAAAGAACTCTTTCCACAATTTTGCTCATTATGAATTTTTCACATGTTCCAATCGATAGTTATGCTACTATTCTGGGTAGAGACCAATGATGTAGCTTCTGTTCGCCGAAATACAGCAATTCGATTAAGAAGTTCGGGGCGTAGTATTTTAAAAAAACACTGTGTGCATAATTTTGCTTATTCCGATATCAGTTTTCAACTATTCCGAGTGGAAACCAATTGGGAAGGTAAAATGTTCGAAAACCCGTTAACACGTTTAGGAAATGCAGCCAGAAGTATGTGAAAAAGAACTCATTGTGAATTGTTGCTTATTGTTAATTTTTCGCATGTCAACATTTTTCAAAAGCTATTCGGGCCGAGATATGAAAATGGTGTAACTAATATGACTTTCCTTCATAAGTATATATAGTCGCGTTCATTTTAGGCAGATGTAATTATGTTCTTTTGAATTGTCCCGATATTTCTTCGAGGCAGGGCAATACAAACTAAAAACTCCTTACTACAGTAATATGACTTAGTTTTTAAAGAAAAATGTGAAAAGGGGAAAAAAGAATTTTAACAGGTGATTCTCCATTTTTCAGCATCTATTTCAGGCCAAGAAAAATCCAATTGGATAATTTACAAAAATACGCTAATCCGTACATAGCAACATAGTTCAAAATGAGCAAATTTTGAAGGCAGCCATTTTGTACATATTTTTTCCTATATCATGATTTCGACAAATTTGCAGCAATGTAATGTATTACAAAACACCAGAATAACTACTGAAATGTGCATAAAATTCACAAAGTTCTTTTAGACACTTTTATTAACACGTTCACTCTCCGGACGGTTTTCGCCGCCATTGTTCCCACGTCCTACTGAAATCCGGCAATTTCATCAAGAAATACAGAAAGACATTTTGTGAAAAAGAACTGCCTTTAGAATTTTACTCATTTTGATTTTGTTGGCATGTTTCAACAGTCATTCTTGGAAGTGACTAATTCGGCCGAAATATCTCAAAAAAAAAAAAAAATCCGATTAACACGTTCAAGAAATATATGAAAAAGTATGCCAAAAAAATTATTGTGAATTGTTGCTCATTGCAAATTTTCCATCGCAATGTTCATACTGACGTTCCGGCCGGAGCTTTGTGCAGACCAATCCGGTGGCATCAATTTACTGAAATCCAGTAATTCGTTCATGAAAGACAGAAAAGAAGTATGTGAAAAAGGATTGTCTCCATATTTGTGTCCATTGTGAATTTTTCATATGTCTCAATAGTTGTCCTGTTACTTTGGTTAGACCCCAATCCTGTAGATCTAACTAAATTTAACTGAAATCCGCTAAAGAATCCGCTGTTAAAGAAATACACGCAGCAATAGGCGAAAAATAAGCCATAGTGAATTTTTCGAGTGTTTCAATAGTTATTCTGCTATTCCGACCAGAGCCTAGTCCAACAAACCCAAAACCATGAAAATCGGTCCAGCCGCTCTTGAGTTATAAATGGTGTAACTAACATGACTTTCTTTTACATATATAGATAGATAGATAGAAGGTAGAAGATTCAGAAATTTAGAATTTTAGAGATTCAAAAGGTCAAAAATTCAAAAAATGTTGAAATTCAGAAATTCTCTTCAGAAGTTCTCAGTTATTCAAAAGTTTCAAAATTTCGTAATTCTGAAATTCAAAAATTAAGAAATTTAGAAGTTTGGAATCAGAAAATCCGAAAATCAGAAAATTAAAATATTTAGAAATGAGGAAGTTCAGAAATTTAGAATTTCAGAAATTCTCAGATATTCAGAAGTTCAGAAATGCAAAAACTTCGAAATTCAGAAACTCCGAAATGCAGAAATCCGAAATTTCAGAAATTTCGAAATTCTTAATATTCAGAAGTTTAAAAGTTTTAAATTTTTTTATTCCAAAATTTAAAGATCCAAAATTCTGCCAGGTAGGTCTTGTGATATTTTGTGAAAATCTGACAGCCAAGTGTCTAAAGCTAAATATCAGAAGATCGGTGAACGAGCATCTACATGCGAAACATTTCCATAGAATCGATACATTTTATCGATACCTTTTCGGCTTATCGCAGAATTTCTCCCAAAGAAACACAATGAACAAGGACTCATCCTATTCTTTGGATGAAGCAAGCAATATTAATGCTATTTACTTTGGTTAATGGCGATGCTCCAGGAATGGCAGTCGGTACCTACCTCTCTTGACTTCCGTTGCGATATTCTATTATTTATAAATTATGTATCGATGTATCGGAAATACATGACTTTGGCAAACACCATCGATTCTCGTTCGTATAGTACATAAAAATGTCCTTGTCGTCGTCATCGGTGGCGAGACAATGCGCGCAATGTCGAGTGTCTCGACACGACCGAACACTCCGTTCATTCGTAGGCAATAGAACAAGAGTAACTATAAAGTGCTGGTCGCCCCGAAGGCGTTCAAATACATATTGCAAAAGGATATGAGAAAGCGGAAACGAGGCGATGTGAAGGACTCGTTACAACTTCGCGCCGAAGACACACTATCATAAAACAATAGAGGATAGACGAAAATACGTCTATACGTACGTACTTTGGTTCAATGTTTTCCTTAGATTGCTCTATCTCTGTCTCTCTGCAACGAGATTTCGAGTGTGTGTAGTGTATTCCTTTTTCCTTTCCGGTTTGCGTCTCGGTTTGTTGTATGTGGCATTATTTATTGTGTTTCTTACACTTAACGGCTGCCTTAAATGACTTTGAAAGTTTATTGCTTCGGGCATAGACAATTCCACTCAAGCGAAAATATTCTCCGCAACTTGTAATAAATTCCATTTAAGGATACACAGTATATACCTACTGTGGGGTAAAATCAAGTGAAACAGAAAGACACTATTGATAAATTATTGTTTGTTTCAAGTAAAATTGAATAGTTCATGATGTATTTTCGCCATAAAATTGAGAGAATGTGCACTGAAATTGAATGTATTTATGGAAGAGAGATAGACAGAGCTCTTTGTTGTTGGTTGCCATAGAGAGTCAAATGTCGGGCTAAATGTTGATGAATGAGTGAATTCTGCTTTATAGGTGCAATACTTTGAAATTCATTCCTGGATGACTGCGTTTCCGAACGAGTACATTAAAATGTAGGAAATACAGAAAATGTTATACCGAGACTAGTGAAGGATCGAGCAAATTACACAAACAAAAACCGAGAGACACGAGATTAAAAAGCAAATACTTAATTGCCACCCTATATATGAAATATTCAAGACAAAATACAAGACTTACTAATTAAAGTTTTTTCTAAACTAGCCTGGAAATTTTTCCTACAAAAGTATTCTGATCAGTTTTTATTTTGGCAAAGCTCAACCGAAATGCGACCTTATATGGAAAATCCAAAAAATAAAGTGTAACACCACTACACCCTGCACACACCATAAATGTTCATCAAATCAGTTGACTACCGGTGTTCCGATAACAGCACCGCCACCGTATGCAACATACACATAAACAACGTACGTGCGTAACGATCAACAGCATGCGCACCTATCCACTCAGCAGGGTCGTACTCGTACAGTATAAAAGGCGAGTTAGACACCGAGTCAGTAGCATTCAACATTCTAGTCTTGGCATCGAAGCATCCATAACTGGAACAAGACTCGAACCGCTCTCCGCGTCAACATCGAATGTACAAACCTGAACCATTCGGACAGCGTGTGTTGAATATTATGGTTTTTGTATCATTGAATCGGATTGAAAATATTTAAGAATAAAAAACAAACCTAAAAGATTGCTCCATTTTTTCACTAAGAGGACTCCCCGAAAGAATACACATGATCATTACCTATATCTATCGGTTACATAAGACATTTGAAATATTCCGAGCCAGCTCATAATTGTAATAGTAATTTATCAAAAAAAAAAAAAAAACCTAACGGACTCGCATATTGATTATTTCTCTTTACATGCCCTAGTTCTAGTCAGCGTTCTGGAAAATAAACAATGGCTGGTCCAACTTTACTTTCCAAATACGCCCATCTTTTTCTATACATATAAGAAGAAAACAAACCTCTCGTCTACGTCTATTTCGAACTTTAATTTCCGCTCAACGCTCTATATATGGCAAGTGAAGCAAGATTCAAGCAATCAGTTAATATACATAAATCTCTCGGAAAAACATTCCAGGGAGTTTTCCCTCACTCAACAGGATATTTACGATTTTATATATGTCTGAATACTCTGCACTCGCGGTGAATCCACCAGAAACCTCGCGTATACGTTTAGGTTTGTCGAAACAGCCACCTATGGAACTGGTATCCGTAGATACCAGATATAAAAATCCATATTCATGTGGAACGTTTTGAATACTTCTTCAGTATTCAAATAATAATATATATATAAAAAAGGATACGTTAGAAAACATCCACACACTTGTATAAGGATATTTTATACGTACAGCAATAAATGCATGCATGAGACATGGCTTGGCTATACACTCGGTACATGGTTGAGTAAAATCACAAGGATCCACCAACGCCACCGCTACCACGCCGCGCAGCGCCGTTTCGCATATAATAGTGATAGCGAAAAAAGGCGTATTTGTGTGAATATTCGCTGAACTGCGCTCCACTCCACTCCACACGCTTCAGGCTTCATAAGAACAATATTTTCACATACTCTCTAACACCGCTTCTCGGGCTATAAATTTCCTGAAAATTTACATTTATTGAATGTGTGTATGGATGATGATGATTTTTCCCTGCTGCTGTTTTTTTTTTCGTCCTGTACGAGTGCCTGTGGGATAGCAAAATGTTGGAGGAAAAAAGTAGCAACCAACGTTATTTCGAGAATATACTACATATGTATGTAGTACATGCTAACACGGCTCGATGATTTCTTTTTTCATAGTTGGGAGCATGGTAAAAAAAAAGGATAAAAATTCGCAATTTTGAATATGAACTTTCCCGGGGATCCCAATTTGAAATAATAGTGCTAAGCAAATAGATTCTATACGAGCGTGCGGTGTATTATGTTGATGTCGGCTTGAGGCATACTACATCATGAACTATAGGGGGAATGTATACGAAAGAGTGTGTGCGTAGCCTTGAAATTTTAAGTGATTGGAATCCGAACAAATGATTCTATTCACTACCTGCTAAATTTTTCATAAAGATTTTATGATAAAAATAGATTTTTGTTGACGTGAAATGGCATTGATGCTGTTGCCATGATAAAAACCGCATTCTCAATATTAAATGCCTCAAAGGATAAGGACACCCCTGCGCAAATTCTAATTTCACCAGATCCAAAGTATCAGCCATTATAAATATTTTTTGGATTGTTTGCAGGCAGACCTCATGCGAGTATGGGAAAATAGTAGTCAGTGCTGTCGACACAAATCCACAAATCCTGAAGGATTAAACAAGCACAAACGTTCAGTGGTGTCAGTAATATTACTCGCGAGGAACTATCAAAACTCTTCAAAACCAAACAAAACCAACAAACCAACTTAACATAGTTTATCCTAGAGTTCCGACTTGACTGAAGCTTATGCACGCAAAAGTCCATGCGTCTTAGCCTTAGATGCAACCGCGAACATGTGGGCGTTCACGAGCTCCGTGAGCAGAGAAAACACTCCATCTCTGAATTGCTGGCGAGCCTGAGTTCAAATCCCACTGTATCTATGGATCCCCGCAGGGGGGTCGGTGTCCTTGTGACATCAGTCAAAAAGACTGTGTAGTGGGGCAGAGATCTTTGGTGAGTTACGACGCCACGTACCTAGCAGCGCGTCGATACGCCATGGCGTGGATCTGTACAAAGACCATTCGGGCGATAACGTTCCCGAGCTCCCTAGTTATGTACGGGTAGCTCTTGGCTTGACCCACCTACTCCCATTACTTACGGGAGGGAATTCATATAAAGGCCTATAGCACGATAAATGGTGTTCCCTGAGGGGGGGGGGTTCACCATACGGTTAATCGTGTGAGCTTCGGAGCTGGCGGCTTCGCATAACCCAACCCTCGAAGGAGCTAGTTAGGGAAAATGGCCTTGGTGGAAGATGCCTACGCGCCTATATCTAACTAGTTTGTGGATTGATGACCACAAGGCCCGAATCGCATTGCTGACTAATATACTGAATGGGTCGCCCGGATGTGAAAAGCAGCGCTATGAGCCTGCTTTAAGCAGACGAGTAGGTCCAACGAGCCTGGGATGTATACATCTGAATTCTTACGTGAGGGTTAACTAATAGGGGGCCGAAGGAGGATCACACCTGCTACTGGGTGTCCCCAGTGGACCATGGTCCTTGCCCATCAAGGTGTTGGCCTCGAGGTGGCTGTAGGTTGTTACCCGAGTCATCGAGCTGGTGATGCAACCCCGGGGTTGGGTTTCTGAAGGTGAGTGCATTCGCTGGATGAAGAAATCCCCATTTGACAAAAAGACCATGTCAGTAAAAAGCCGAAGGTCCAAACCGCCCGAAGGACCGGGAGATAGAGGCCTCGTAGATGGTAATCTTGTATCCATGGATGTTTGTCTACGTCGATGTAAATCATCCCGGAGCTAGTATTTTAACGGTTCAAAGCGGTTAAACGAAGCCTCCCTCGATTTAAGGGAAATTAAGTTTCTTGAATTGATACTAAACACTACATCTTTCCTGGTCGCCGGGCTTATGACGATTGTGTTAGACCTTACCTACTGTTGGAGTATACAAAAAATTGTATCTTGACGTTGAACCCAAATCGTACCATTGAATATTTCTACACAATAAGGTGCCCAGACGTACATCATTTTGCTGTATTGTAAAGCATTTTGACTTGTCGTACAGCATTCAGAATAGGAGCGTACATCTAAATGTACAGCATTCTAGTTTTCACACAATCAAGCCTCATGAGCAATCCAACGAGTTCCTCGATAGAAAAACTGAGCTAGGAATACACTTTATACAATAACCACAAATGCATTGTTTAGAATGACAAACAAAATGTAATGCGAGAGTGAATTCACATCAGTGGCGGATCCAAGATTTTAGGAAGGGCTCCTTGGTACTAAACAGGGAGCCCTACAGTTCTCAATGTACTACTCAGTGGCGTACATATTGTTTTACAATAAATTATATAGATTTAGTTCTTTGCTATTAATTGGGTACATTTCGTAACAATATCTTCAAAATTTCATCCACAGGGAAACTTCAGAATTAATCCTTTTTACAGTATTTTCAATTGCATAATTGTAACTGCCTTGGCTAGAATTTTGACAATTTGGCGTACATGAGATTTGCATTTCTTAAGCGTTGTTTGTCAAAAAAAATGCGGCTGCTTCAAAAACAAATCAGCTGCCATTTAATAAGATAAATTTACATTATAGCGAAAATCGGTATAGCGAGAAAATCTAGTAATGCAATAGGCTTCTAACTGAACGGCATTACGGCACATGCTGTACTAACTTGTTTGAACAATACTGCGTCATGCAGTATGCAGTTATGTAGGATTGTTCTCGAATCAAATCACAACCATCTCGTTCACTCATCCGCTGGACCATTTTTCGGTTTTATTTCAAAAGGGCGGCCTCAACGCCTTTTTGTCCTGCGGGAACGATTCTTCACATTTGTGCTCGGTATTGCATATGAACCTTCAACTTTAAGTTCACCCACAACCTTCAAGGTTCCAACTTATAAAGTGTAAGAGCGTATTCTGTGTACTGATAATTTTACACGATACTATACATTTCTCAGATCTTCATAAGAGTGACGGCCCATTTTTCGATCTCGTCGGAAGACCTCAAACGACTAAAATAAAATTTTATTCGATAGAAAAGCATAGACACAAGATGGTGGTGACCTTAAATTTCTTATTTAGATCTCCTCAGCTTAATGCTTTTCCCCTGGGCTTAAAAAAAATTATCCTGACCACTGATATCCTCCCCTTGTGAAAAACCATCTACGCCACTGGTTGTCCTTGACATAAAATCACATTGTAAAAAAAAACTTTATCTGAAAATCCCTAGCAGAGTTCTTTCTCTCATATGGTTTTACCTATAGAGGTTGATAGAGGAATCGGATGGAGTACAGTGGCTGATTTTTCATCGTTTTGTGATAGGAAAAATTAATTAAAGTCGCATATTTCGACGTCTGCAACTTTTGAAACTTAGAAGCAAGCGCCTCGAAATGGTCATTGCGGTGCTCTACAAGTAAGCCAAATTTCAAAATTCCGCTCAGGAAATTCCAAGCTATGGACAATTTTCGATTAGAAAACTCAAAATTGCGATTCGAGCAGCCGTAACTTCCGAACGCGGATAGGCATTATCGTGTAATTTGGAGCGTCAAAGCTCTACAATAAGTAAGGGTTCCCAACATATAGAGAATGAGCGATTGACAAACTTTTTATTGCGATGATCTCGCTAAATATCTATCGAAAAGGGTACGGGAGTCAAACTTTACACCTTCAAAAGCAGACAAGACTGATCACAGGCTTCACCTAGGAGCTTATTATGTAGTGAATTACGATTCATTAGTTGCATTTAGCGAACGAAAAATGTAGCAGAAAATGTTAATTCTAATGGGCCTGTCTACACGCTTTTTTTTTTTAAAGAGAATCTTTCGAAGTCCAACGGTGTCAAATCACATGATCGTGGCGGCCAATTAACATCGCCTAGACGAGAGATAACACGATCATTGAATTTCTCGTGCAAGAGAGCCACTGTTTCGTTGGAATGTGGCCTCATCCTGTTGGAACCACATCGTCCAGGTCCATATCCTCGATTTCTGGCCACAAGAGGTCCGTTATGTGGACGCATTTGGTCGATTATGTTGACCAAAAAAATGACGAAGTGCACGAAAAGCATTTTGATTTGAACGTTCATTTTCGTAAAAAGCTTCAACGACCTTAACGCGCTGCTCAATTGTGTACTTACTTCTGCATGGTTGAATTTGCAAAACACTGAAGCAAAGGAATGTCTAATAAAGTTGGGCGAGAAACTTACCTTAAATCGTCGACCATAGCGACATGGGGGATATGATTTGTGTTTGGATCGGCTTCGTAGTGGCATTGTGTACATAAAAATGGAAAGGTTGTTTGCTTACTGTTTGGCGCTGTTTGAAGCTGATTGGGAGATATCGACACGAGATGCATGATTTGTGCAACGATATTGGAATACTAAGATCAGACACTCATTAAAAGTGACTCCGTAGCTCATCTTTATGAATGTGTTAAAATTCTTATATCCGTGCACATTCAAGTTGTTAGAAATTGCGAAACAAATAGTTGAAATAGATTGGATGCGTCAGCATCGGCATCAGCAGAAAAATTTCAATTTAGAACACACGCATTTGCCTTTGATGACCCACATTGACAGCAGCAGCAGCGGCAGAAGCATTTTTTCTGCGTCTGCTGTCAATGTGGGTTATCAAAGGCAAATGCGTGTGTTCTAAATTGAAATGTTTCTGCTGATGCCGATGCCAATGCTGACGCGTCAAATGTATTTCAAGCAAGAGACACACCTATAACCGTTAACAATTACCATGTTAAGGCCTGGATAGACCTCGGGCGGAATGAAAACGAAATTTTTGTCCGCCGCGATTTTATCACTGAAAATGTATACTTACTGTCGTGGAATATGTGGTAAATGCTGGGGAATTCAATTAACTAAAATCCGAGAATGGTTTCACAATTTGTCTCTGCCCTTTTATGTGTTATTTTTCGATTCCCCGGTCATTAGATAATTTCCACGATGAACTCGTCGTGGACAGTGAATCGGTTTGACGTTTGCAAAACTCACCACGAACGACGGAGAATATGCTACAGAGTCGACTCATTTTCACGTTGAAAATGCATTCGGACAAGGGGGAAATTATTTTTTCAGTTATTTTTAAGATGATTTAGGACGTAAAACGCCTTTGTAGCAATTTTCGATGCTAAAATTTTAAATTCACCACGGTTTTTATGCCGGTTCATTACCGTTTCATTTTCATTCCGCTCGAACTCTATCCGGGGCTTAAATCCGAAAGAGAAGAGCAAGTAAACCGTTTCGCAAAGTGCTCATTTTACTCTCAACTTTTCGTTTGGCAACCCCGAAATTCTGCTATTTCGCTACCAATACATACCTAAAGATGGGCTAAGCAGCTGATATTAAATTGGTTCCGTGCTATCCTGTTCAATGTAATTTTGCGTTTAAATTTTTTTTGAATATGTGTGCGGCTGTGAATCATGCATTTTCACGGACAGTTCTTGAAAACCGAAGCACCTAGAATGTTGGGTATGGGGTAGCACTGTATTATGGCCGGTTAGCTAAGTCTAGATCAATAATTACCTAGAACAACATCGAAACGTAGCCGAAACTCACACAATGCAGCCGTATCTAATCCATCCGGCGATTATGCCACTCATCCAGAGGTTGTTCTGCCGAGTATCTTTACTTGGAGTGGTCTCGATCTCCACAAAAACTAATAACAACAAACGCGAACAATTTATTTGAAATTACATTTCTTTATTAAGGGCCCCATAGACTCAGCGATTTATCGGCTATCAAAGCTCATTTCCGCGGAGAAAGCACATTTTTTAGGTTCCACTACCAAATTCGCAAGAAAAAATGAGCTTTTTCCACAGAAAATGTGCTTTCTCGACAGAAATGAGCTTTGATCGGCCGACAAATCGCTGAGTCTATTGGGCCCTTTACAAGCACCTTTTGCTTTCAAAATACAAGACAGGAATGAACATGGAAGTTCTAGACTACTTGGATTGAAAGAATCGTTAACACAGCGCTTCCTGTCGAGGGACATTTGCGTTCGGACCGAACGTAGCTCAAAATTACCTTCTCGATGTCAGCAGTTGTTTTCGCCGCCGTTGATTATTAGCAGCTGTTTGATCGGTATGTTGTAACGACGGCGCCACAGTTCCACGCAGCAGACGAATTAACTGTAATTCACAAGATCAAGTCCATTATTGATGCCACTTACCTAAGGCGGATTCCATCAACCGACACTATGGGTATTGCCACGGTCATCACGTCCTTCCTTCCCTCCTGTCAGACGCTCGCTGAGTCCTGTTGATACGAAGCGAATAAGTTCCAAGCCGTTTAGTGTCCCGACGTGGCCCGAGAACACAATCTGAAATCAACCATGTTTATTTTTGGAAACGTCATGTATTGTCAGATTTCACTGACAGGTTGGAGCACGGTTACAAGACTCGAAAATTGAACGAAGGATGTGTAGAATTCTAAATACCGATCACAGAATCAAGACCGTGCTATTGAACTCTGCGTCGATATGTATGCCCCTCGAGGATTAGCGGTGTTTCAACGTTTAACCGAAATTATAAAAGGGCGAAAAAAATTACGGGATACCCTCTTTCTATTCGGTCGGTTGGACACAAAGGTGGGTATCAAACGTTAACGCTTGATCATTTGGCATCGCCACGACGCTCTTTCTATTTGGTCGGTTGGACACAAAGTTGGAGACAAGATGAAACAGGTGGAACGTAAGCAGAACGAGGAGAAGAAAGCGCTCAAGTTAGAGGAGCGTCTGGAGAAAGAGCGAATGTGGAAGAAAGCAGAAGCAGTGCTGCGTCGGTTGATTCATCGAAGACTTGGAGGAGAAGAAAGCGCTAAAGCTCGCGTGGAGCAAAGATCAAGCAGTCCGGCGAAAACAGGTGTACCAATTATGGTAGTCTGGCTGGTGTAGCGGTTAGTGCGCGCACCTTCGGTGCACAGGGTCATGAGTTCGAATCTCACCGTAACCATGGTGTTTTGCGAACTCACGAGCTTCTGATGGACTATGATCTCACTCAGATGTTAAACGAGTACCCATTTATGGGGATAGATAAATAACACTGCTGAGCGTGATGCTGATCTCATTACCTCAACAAAAAGCAGATAAGATTTTGGAAATAGGATGTCACTAACAAATCCTGCGGCCTTAGTCCAATATTGGATTGTCGCGCCTGTTATTTTTAATTATGGGGCGGGCAACAGCAACATTTTTTTCTATTGTTTTTTCCTCAAATTTCGAATCAGCGACCCAAATTTACCTTAGTGCTCCTGCCACGCCGATTGGACGAGTATTTGCCGAGATAATACCATTCTGGGACGGGCAGCCCCAAACATTTTTTTCTTTTTTTTTGACCTCAAATTTGGAATTAGCGACCCAAATTTACTGTAGTGCTCCTGCCACGCCGACTGGACGAGTATTCTCCCGAGAAAACCATCTTGGGGCGCGCAGCCCCGAAATTTTTTTCTTGTTTTTGTTATAGAATTTGCAATTAGCGACCCAAATTTACCTTAGTGTTTCTGCCACGCCGATTGTACGAGTATTTGACCGAAAAAAAGACATGCATTTTTGGGCCGGCAGTCTGAAAAGAGTGCGCGTATGCTACAAACTCGGTTTAGCACAATAGGCTCACTGGCTTCAGTGCTGCGAAACCCTTCGGGTTCACGCCCCTCTACAATCTACAAACTCGGTTTCATTGCACTGCATATTGCGGCAAACCGCACGAGCCAGCGCTGGTATCAAATACCATTGAAAAATGTCTAGCCATGGAAACAAATCGCATCGCATCGCCCAGCCCGACATCGCATTGAGTGTAAACACTTCGCATCGCATCGCCCGGCCCGGAAAAGCTCGGCGTCGCACTGTATGTGTACGCGCCCTTAAGTGGCGGAGTCGTCATCAATCGTCCGTAGTGCAAATTGGTCACTATGTATCGTCTATTGTCTCAGCGCATTAGTCTATTTGAATCTTATTGTTAAAAAAAAAAAACGGGACACAATGACAGTGACAGTTATAGGACAGTATCCGATGGCTACCGAACCGTCTGACCCATCGAGCGCAAACGAACTAAATTAAAAACTCACTTACCAAAAATGTAATTTTACTGTCACCAGTAAGTCAATTTTGATTACATCTTTACCATTCCCGACTTATCCTAATTTGACTTGAACGGCCGCGCCGGGCCCCACCTTAGACAATAAACAATAAATGTCCATTTTGACCCATCACAATTTATTGCAGAGGACCTCATTCACGTACGCCCATATTGTATACAGCACTAATCCTCATTGCACGATTTATATGATAAATGGAGTCATCAAAGCTCATTTGGGTGCTATAAATAAAACCCGGTGTCGGTGCCATATTATTGTTAAGTCCAAAAACATGACACAATCACCTGAAATGAGCGCCATAGTCGCAAGCCAGGAATACACATACATAATACGAAACTACAAAATCATACGAATAACATTCTACATAGATACCCTGCCCGATTGTACATATTATCCTTCCCCCGAAATGTGTCCTTCTATGGAATGACGACGAAATAAAGCTAAACATAAGCGCACTTGTCAGAGACAAAACGTGCGACCAAAAAGGATCTGTGCTCTGTGCAATTCCACTTGTTATGTACCTTCTATTGGACACTTACGTACAACTGCGATGTGTATACACATAGAATGCGAGTGCTGTGCTGTTGAAAGGACTCCACTATGCTCGTGATGGCATTACTTAGAGACTCGTCCTTAAACGTCACAAACGTCTCCACTATTTTCTTAATGAACTTCTACAAATTTTGGTCACGAAAAGTCCATCAAGGAATTCCTTGGGTGTTTTTCCTTTTTTTTCCGGTGTGTCCATACTTGCGTCCTTGGCTTGTTCGTACGTAAGGGACGTACGGACAGACGTACATACATCTGTTCGACAATTTTTCTTACGTTACCGTTATACCGTACTCGCTTCACTTTCATTTTGTAGGTACGTTTAACCGTTGAAAGTCAGGCGTGAGACCGGAAGAAAATTTATAGGTAAAGCAGATGAAATGAAGAGGACAAGACAAGCTTTTTGTTCCATGTGCAGTTGCTCCGATTGCAAAAGGATGACCGTGTTGTCAGAAATTTATCATTTAGCGCAATGTTTACCGAGAACTTGGGAAGTATGTAGTTGCGATGAAAAAAAATCCGAACATTTACATATTTAAGGAATTCGAGGGAAATGCGATTTGTTTAAAGTTTTCTTAGAAGTACAAAGCACTGATTGCTGAAAACAAATTAAAACCTTTACAAACAAGCGAAAAGTACTTTGTACTAATCCAGCAACCCTTCGACAACGACATCTTCAAGATAAAACAAAAAAAAAAACCATTTTATTACGACAACTGTTGAAGGACATAGAAAAAGAATCCTTGACAGCCTCAGGAATTTCCTAATGACCCAACTAATACCATATATACAAGCTGACATTCCATAGCAGCAGCATTTCCAAAAGGACATTTCTTTTATCCAGGTGTGAAGCATTTGGATCTTATATACTCACAGAGTCAGTAGTGCTTCAATTAATGCGTTACGACAAGAGAAGCGGAGACCGGAGATGTCTTCAAAAGGGATTCATCGCCTTATTATTATCGTCATCATTGCAGTACAAGGCGTCGTCGTCGGCAATTCAGGACTATTATTAACGCTCCGGAAAGAAAAACATTACGTCTGCTCGGCTAATAATGCCGGTAAAAGCACATCCAATATCGAAAAGAATGAAAATCATTAAATTTTATTAAAAGACAAAAACAGGGTGAAAACTATAGACATGTTGTTTTGAACCTGTACTGATTTTTGTTCCTTGGCCAAGAGGAGGCACGAGTTCGTGCGTATTTATGCGCATAGTATGTATTCGCTCTCCGGAATAATAAAATTGGCGTGAAAAACAATTCGTTGCCATAAGAACAACGAGTGGAAATTGAGTAGGAAAATTGGAAAATGTTAAACGATTCGGAAAAAGGACCAATGGGTTTGAGCTTTTCGTATTCAGTGGAGATTTTGCTATAGCAACGCGATGAGCGCGAGTGCAAGTCTGAGAAAACACAAAAGGTACACATGGATGACACGGTTGACGGTTAAAAGTCGACAGATGTATACAAAATTTAATTCAACCGTCTACAGATTTTTGTATCAACTTACCGGCCGATAGCATTTGGGCGCCTTTAGAATGGGGCATCAGGCATGTCTTATAAAATTACGCACGAGAGGGTTGCGTTGATTTTGAAAATTCCTATTTTCGCTACTATTGGTCAAACTGGGATCTGAGAGAGGCGTGATTTTAACGAAGGTACGATCAGTTAGAGATCGGATGTTACACTTCCCCTGAATTTCGGATCACGCGTTTCTTGGTGATTTCGAGGGCTCACCCGGACCCAGTAATTATGAAAAGATAAATTGCGAAATTAAATATAAAGAAAAGAATTTCGATGCAGAATTAAAAAAAAAGTAGGAGGCATTTCGTAAAAATATTTTAAGCAGAGCGTCAATCGCTTAGGGCGCATATAGGCCTGTTCGGTGCCGAGATTTCAGTACCGGGTTTCGGTTTTTTTCAATACCCGGTACCACAAGCGGTTTCCCTGACTCAGGTTTTTTTTCAGTACCGACGGTTTTTTTTAACCATAAGCCGGTTTTTTGAGTACCGGGTTAAAAACCGGTACCAAAAAACCTGAAAAAACCAGCTCATGGTTGAAATGAATCGTTCTTTTTAACTCGGTATCAAAAAACCGACTCGTCGGTCGGTTTTTTTTTTAACTCGGTGCCAAATAACGGGTACTTTAGAATATCGGGTCTGGTACCAAGTGAACACCGGTTTTGTACCGGGATCCCGGTTTTTGGAACGGCGCATAGCTGGAGATGTATTTCTCAGTGGCGGCTCGTGAAGTACAGAGCCGGGTGGGCAGATTTACCATCAGGAAAGAATACTATACATGCATATCCACACTGTTTTTTAATGCGTTAAAATTGTGCTCTTTGTTAGTCAGTCCATTTTAATGTTTTTAAGCTTGTTCTATTTACGTATGTAATAAGTGAATCGTTTAGAGTTTTTTTTTACAAATCAGTTATGCTCAATCGCACCATGAAAATACATATAGCTACAGTTCGGAATCCTATATTACATCAATTTTTTTGGCAGAGAACGGTCGCAATGTGGAAAAATAATCCAGTATTTACCTTTCAAAGGGACCAGCAATAGTCGCGACAATATTTCAATAAAATTATATTCAATAAGTAAATATTAAGCACTGCTCCTTTTAATGGTAATTCAAATTTGGATACCTCTTTCTTTTTTTGAGGCTAGAAAAGGCAACCCAAACGGACCACCTAATATATGATTAATTGTAATGATATATTAAATTATGATGAGACATTACGTCCGAAAGTTTGTTTACTTAAAATTATTTTTTTAAAAGCAATGCCAACATTCTTTCGCACAATAACAGGACATACCTACAAATTTTCCTGAATAAATAATTTATCAAAGACAATTCCTGTAAATTTATATGGAAGTTAGGTTATACTTTCAAGCTGCTATGTATTTCTACAATTATGTAAATAAAATGCACTGCCCAGCAAGAGCTAGCGGGGAGGGTTTAGATCCCTCTTGCCATGGGGAGGAAAAAGGTGTGAGGAATGGAAGTGGGAATTGTTTTCCATATCATGCACATGCAATAACATAACAGCAACAAAAAATCATTTTTTAAGTATATACAAACTAAATTTAAAACTTCCAGATCATTATAGAGGAGAAAATATAAATAGGTATCTATATCAAGCAAAATACATATTAGATCAAATAAATAAGATGTTAATATTAATCCCAACACCAAAATAAATATTTTATAATAGTAATTAATAACACTAAAATGTAGGGGATCAGAGAAAAGCGATTAGTGTTTTCTAAAAACATACGTAACAAATAAAAAATAAAAAACGGCCGTTGATAACGTAATTATATACTACTGCTACAAGTACGAGTATAACGCCTCCAAACCACTTCAAAAAAGGAAGAAAATCCGACAAAAACACACGCACAAATTAAATAATCTACAATGCACCATGCACAATTTAAATGCGAAACGGCCTTTTTATTGTATCCATGCACTACGCGCTATACTACGAGTATCTAACTACTAGAACAGCGCCACGGGCCACACGCTCGCGAACGTTGCACAAGTTCATGGATACCTACCTACTAGTGTAGTATTGGGCATGCCCTTTAAGTGAAGTTCAGATACTTTCATTGCGCATGCGCTGAGCGTATAAGAAGATTTGTCGTGTCTCTATGTGCTATGGAATAGCTAAAGAATAGATTGATGGTACATGTGGGCAGAAAGGTATTCTGCCCATAGGTTGAGTTGAGATGATGATGTTGATATGATGAGCAGATACATGAAGGAAGTATGAATGGGCGTAATGCAATGTACATAATGGTTGGTGATTCACGCGTGCGCTTCTTATAATTATTCAATCGATATCAATATGAGCTTATGTAGAGGAGAGAAGTTTTTTATATTGGCAATTTAATCGTGATTAAGTACTAATGAATGGCTATTGTCATTTTAAGGAAAGTTACGTTACGTTAAGTTAGATATGCATGTAGGTACCGAAGTGAATCAATTATGTTCTAAGAAATAATTTTTATTTTTAGCTAGCATTTTGTAGGGTGGGCAGTGCCCTACCTGCCCACTTAGACCGGCCGCCCCTGGTATTTCTTATCCGCATTGTTGAAGCATTTTCAAGGTCCGAAAAGCCACTGAAAATCGGGGACAGTGAAAACAAACAAAGAAAAATTCCATTTGATCACAGCGTAACGTTTACCGAAATTTTTGTGTTGGAAGTTAAAATGAGAGCCCTACAGTGAATAACATGTTGACTACAGTGAATAGCATATGAAGGATGTTACTACTAAGCCATGGGCGTAGTCAGGGGGGGGGGGCAGCCAGACATTTTTTGAACATCATGATTTTCTTAAAAATAAATAACAGGCGCGACAATCCAACATTGGATTAAGGCCGCAGGATGTGTTAGTGACATCCTATTTCCAAGATCTTATCTGCATTTTGTCGAAGTAACGAGATCACTATCACGCTCAGCAATTACTCGTTTAACATCTGAGCGAGATCATAGTCCGTCACAAGCCCGTGATTTCGAAAAACACCATGATCCACGGTGCGATTGGAAGTCATGACCCTGTGCACCGAAGGTGCGCGCACTAATCGCTAGACCAGCTAGACTACAAAACGATATAGCTGAACGGAAAAATTGCACTTTGGTCAAGACCGCCCGTTGCATGCAAGTTTACGCAAATTTACCCCCCCCCCCCCCCCCATCACTATGGGTAGAGGCGATCGCCATACGGCAACTTATACGAGAAATCGGTGCCCTACGAAAACGATACTGGACGGTATAACCCCAATTGAAAGATGCACCGGGAACAAGCCGAATCTCGCGAATCTCCGCTCATTGGGCGAAAAAAGCTTTTGCACTCGAGAAATCCCCGGGAAAAGGGACGTTTGAACCAAAGGGGATTCCCGGATTCTTTTTTGGTTATGACGATCATTCCAAAGTATAGCGGATACCCGACGAACAAAAGATTAGAATATCTCGAGATGTTAGATTCTTGAATGAATTTCAATCAAATTTGATCGAGGTCCAAAGATCGTAACGAATATTCGCAACAGATACCCGAAAAACACACAACCAGGGAGCTAGTACTGGACGCCAGCATCATCCGTCCTATTAAAGAATCTCAACCTGAATATGTAGACTGACAACGAAGCGGAGGTCGCAAGACCGAAGAGGCGCACTGGTATTCCAAAATTGATAAGAACCAGCAAAAAAGTTTCCCCCCAAAAGCAATTCAATGAGGAAGTCCCTGATGAAGACCCAAGCGACAAAGACGCAAGAAATGAGGAGGAACCCCTTCAGTTTCCATTCGATGAAGACGTTGAAAACACTTCTGAAGACGATTGCACAGTGATGACCGCCATTAAATTTTCTCTTAACGACGCCCTGAAGAGAGAAGAAAAAGAAGAGTGGTTTGATTGCAGCAATGTCGTCCCGTCCTGTGCACCAAATTAAATCCGGATGGGAGTTTAGATCAACATAAGGCACGAATTCTTGCTCGCGGATTTTCCCAACAGCTCGGTATCGACTTTACCAACTCTTTTGCACCAGTGGCCTGGACTCATTTCGACAGTTAGTGGCACTTGTCTGCTAAATACGGACTTCACGTAACACAGCTGGCTGTAGAGGTCATACTTCATCGAAAATAGCAATGGATATCACTCTTCCATTGTCATAAAGTATATTTTTTTCGCTGTGTTGTGTCGTGTGGATAGCGAAACTCTCGTTTTAGATTACAGTGAAACCTGCCTAAAAGACCACCTGTGTTAAGCGACCACCTTTCATACCGGCCGATTTTTTGAGAACGGAATTGGCTTCAATACAACTCCATATACATTTGTTTCCCGTTTATCAGACCAGCGACCACTTCATCACTCATTTGACCATACAAGTTTTACCCTTCTTAACCTTTATCCAGGCGCGCCTCATTTTGTAACATAACCGGGTTCGCGGCGGTAATTTACCGCCCTTGTCTTTCCCCGCCATATGCGGTCAACCTTTACGAGCACAAACCTTTAGCAGCTTTTAGAATCGCTAGTCTCTGTAGTCGCTATGAATCTCTTGTCTAAAACCCCTCCCGAAATATCTTCCTGCGTACGTCCCTGGCGAGGACCCGTCATCATCGAAGCAGCATTCATATATTAAATGATTAAATCATGATGACGGTACTTTTTCTAATAACATCATTCTTCAAGCAAGAGCAGACAGAGAAGTTTTTTCTGTGCTAGCGATTTCGCCGTTAATTTTTCTTCTTCTCCTTTATGACACGATAGCCCGACGTCGGGCCTTGGCCGCCTGGATTGAAGACCTCAAATTGTCGCGGTCACGCGACCTTGTTCTCCAATTCCGAAAGCCTAGCATCTGGTGGGCGTCCTCACATACAGAATGCTCCCATCGGGCTCTCGGTCGTCCACGCAATCTGGCTCTGTCCACTCGTTGCGCGTTCATCACCTTTTTATACCCGTCACTATGTGAAAGGGTATATTAACTTTGTCATGAAGTTTGCAACGCACAGAAGGAAGCACCTCCGACTATATAAAGTATATATATTATTGATCAGCGTGACGAGAGAAATCGATTGAGCCATGTCCGTCTGTCTGTCTGTCTGTCCGTCTGTTGCAACGCAAACTAGTCCCTCAGTTTTGAAGCTATCGAGCTGAAAATTTGTATGCAAGCTTCTTTTTAGTCTACGCTGTATATATGTCGGAACGAATGGAATCGGACCATGGGGTCATGGGGCTGCCCCTGAAAATAAGGTTTTTCTAAGAAAAACGTTTTCTTTATGCACCAATCTTAACCAAATTTCACTCAAGTGTGTTCCTAGTATAACCTCAAAATATATCTAGAAACGGATGGAATTGGAACATTACGTCATAGGGCTACCATACAAACGAACCATTGAAAATTAAGTTCTTCTAAGAAAAACTTTTTCCTTTTTAATCCGACCGTAACCAAACTTCGTCCAAATGTGTTCCTAGTAAAGCCTCAAAAAATATCTAGGAGCAGATCGAATCGGAACACTACATCATAGGGCTGTCATACAAACCAACCACTGGAAATTCGATTCTTCTAAGAAAAACTTTTTTCTTAATGAACCAATCTTAACCAAACTTTGCGCAAATGTGTTTTTAGTAAAGCCACCAAACATATCTAGGAACAGATGAAATCGGAACACTACGTCATAGGGCTCTCATACAAACCAACCGCTGAAAATTAGGTTCTTGCATGAACAACTTTTTTCTTTGTGAATCAATCAACCAAACTTCACCCAAATGTGTGGCCAGACGTAAACCATTTTGCTGTACAATACCTAAAGCATTTGACCTGTCGTACAGGATAAGTAAATGTACAGCATTCCCAACGCCACACCAAAGAAGCCTAAATGACTTCATAAAAACCTCCTCGGGGAGGCCTGTAGTCAGTCTGTTAGGTGTTATTAGCAGGATAATCGCACTTTCATGTGGCAAACATTAATTTTCGATAATTTCGAAACTCTTTGGTCAATCGTTCTGAAATTTAATGTACCTAAATGTAAGCGCCAGGTAGCTCCACAACCAGGGGATTACATTTCTCCATATTTTAGGGTCGCCTATCTGCGTTCGACAGTTACAGCTGCCCAAATCGCACTTTCGACTGTTCTAATCGAAAACTCTATAAAATGTGTCCAATAAATTTGAAAATTGGCAGACTTGTGAACATTTCAAGGCTCTAGTTCACACTTGTAGCTGTAGAGCTATACTTGGCGCTAACCGCTCACATTGTCTCCAAATTTCAAGGTCCTACTTATCTGCGTTCTGGAGTTCAATCGATTTAATCGAAAATTGTCCCTAATTCGGAAATTTTGGAGCGTAAAATTTGGAAATTTAACAGCCATGTATAGAGGACCGCACTGCCCGTATTAGGTGAAAATCCCAAGCATCTATAGCTGCCAATACTCAGAAGTAACAGCCATGTAAAGATGCGATTTAAATTTTTCACAAAACGATGGAAAAATGACTGTACTCACTCCGATTCCCCTATCAACCTCTTTAGGAAAAAAAAAATCAAACTAAAGGACTCTGAAAGGATTTCCCCCATATGTTGACCAAATCCAATAAAGTAGCGATAAATCCCCAGAGAATCGCCATCCGCTTAAGAATTCTCTACGCAATGAGGTATTAATTTATCTATTGCAATAAACAATACGAAACTTTTAAATAGGTAGGTACAATGAGGTGTAATTTTCGTACTTCAAATAAACAGTTTCATGATTTTTGTTTCAGGGTCACGGATAGTCAGAGATAGGGAAAGGGCCATCATCATCCCAACAATGCTGCTGAGACTGCAATTTCGAACACTGGAATTCAAAAGTTGAAAAATACCTATTCCTAACCCTAAAAAAAATCGTGTTCATTGTGTTAAACAAATGTTGGGTTTGCCCCTTTTAAACAAGATCCTGGCTACACTTCTCCCATGCCTGTTATAACTTTGCGTCTTAAAACATACATTTGCACTTCACATGCTGATGATGTTTTGTCTATGAGAACATTTAGAAGCTGAGGGATCTTTTCTGGGTCCTGTTTAGTACCAACAGAACTTTGCAAGGACGTAGCCAGGATTTAGCTGGATATCAGAAATTATGAAATTATTAGAATCTTGTTGTTAATTGTAGACACTAGTTTCGGCGCTGCCCCAATGCATAATATGCCTCCTGGCCCCACTGTTCCTGTGTCGAATCCAATATTATCGCTTGACGAGGCTGGGCGAGCGAGAGTGCACGCACGATTACTTAATTGCTCTACTATCATCGGAAGCAGAGAGTGCCACGTCTACCACGCCAAAGACTTCTTTTCTGTACAATTATAGAAGGGCTCGTGGGCCATGGTATATGCACGAAGCAGCAACTATGGAACTATGGAAAGTAGGATCGCGTATTCGGTGCCCTCGTCATGCTGCTTTTGCCTTCCCTTCGCACGGCTCAAAAAAAATTCTTCTACAGGGAAATATTTTATTTCAAATTGTGTAGCCTGTATTAGTTCTTACGAAATTTGTTGAAGTTTCCATTATGAAAGACGATCCCAATTTTGGGTCACCAGATTTTTTGTGTGTTCAAAATTGTTTATTATATAGTCACTACTTTCGTCCAGATGACACAATTTATCTGACTGCAAGCTTAATTTCGGCAGAGTTTTAGGAATGAATAAATTAGAAATACTGCGGCCCATTCTCTCGTAGATCTTATAGAATGGTTAGTCTTATCGCCCAGAGAAGACACAAACAATATTCAAAAAGCTTCTCCATTATATTGAATTGATTTTTTGTTAATTTTGCATAGTTATGTTATCTTTTGCTTATTTACGCTGTTGGATGAAAGTGCGCAATGATTTTCGCAATCTAAGATGATGGCTTAAACGAGCAAAATATGGCGTAGCTATGCAAAATAAACAAAAATTCCATTCAATACAATGGAAAAGCTTTCTAAATATGGTTATGGTGTGTGTCTTCTCTACGCGATAAGACTAATCAGCCGACAGGTACTGAATAAGAGCTATCAGAAACCCGGCCAGTAGGAAGTTAGGGACTCCTGGACCCCTCCTCTGGCTATGTCCCTGGAACCTTGCTTTTCCAAGGTTCACCACACATTTCCCAGAATGCTGTATTCCGTTTAGGAAGATATCACTTATGAAAGGATGGAGAATATGTGGTCGTTTTATGGCATCCGTCATGGTGGTAGCCACGTGACATACAATCGACGCCGCTTAATGCGATCACATCGGGATCTTGCTGTTTTGATAACATTAAGCGAATGATAACAAATAATAAAATAGTACGATTGAGCGTTTGCTTGAAAACCGAATTCCGGAATGTGTACTGCATTGGGCCTTCGGGAATCAGTTCACCTTAGGCTAGTAAAGCTTCAAAAGATATTTAGGAATGGATGAAATCGGAACATTACGTCATAGGGCTGTCATATAAACCAACCCCCAAATATTGGATTCTTGTAAGAACAATATTTTTTCTTTTTGAATATTAACAAAAATACATCCAAGTGTGTTCCCGGATTAACCCCAACGTATCCAGGAACAGATGGAATCGGAACACGTTATTGGGCTGCGGTAGAAATTTTTAACACAAAAGGAGCATCAGTTTCATTCAAATGTGACGGGTATTCAAATTTCGGCCGCGCCCGAAATTAGCCTCGGTCTCGTTGGGCATGCGATTGTCGTTCATCCTTTGTACATGACCCGCCCATTGCAATCGCTGCAATTTCACGATCTTCGACACCTGTAGCTCATCATACAGCTGATACAGCTCAAGGTTTTATCGGATGCGCCATTCACCTCGTTCACGAACGGCCCCATGCCTCGCAGCCATAGCATAGCACAGGTCGGATTATGGTTTTATACACGTGGAGCTTCGTGCTCCTGTGCACCAGCTTCGAATTCATAATTGGGAGGACCGAAAAATAATACTTATTAGCTAGTTGTATCCGTCGCTTTATCTCATCTGTTTCGTTGGCGTCCTTTGACAAATTGCAACCCAGGTAAGTGAAGTTGTCTACATCCCCTATATTGGGGTCCCACACTGTGATGCTTGAATTTACTGGCGTTCTAGTTTTTGATTGCATCATGACCTTAGTTTTAGATTCGTTGTTATGTAGCCCATCTTATTTGTCGGCGTTATTGAGATTATGCAGAGGGCTTTCTGCATCACCCGATCTTCGAGACATGATGTTGATGTCGTCGGCGTACGCTACTAGTTGAGTCGACTTAATGAGTAGCGTTCCGCTGCTGTCCAAATTCATGGCTCGAATTACATACTCCAGTGCCAGGTTGAAGAGCGTCGGCGCCAGCCCGTCGCCTTGCTTGAGTCCAGTACGAGTTTTAAATAGGTCTGTTCTGAACTCTTACCTGCGAGACGGTATTATTGATCTTCATCCTTATGAGTCGCACTAACTTAGCCGGTATTCCAAAATGCAGCAAAATGCTGTACAGTACAGCTTCGATCGATACTGTCGTATGCGTGCTTGAAGTCGACAAAGATTTGGTATACGTCTATGTTATATTCCCAGGAGTAGTAGTTGTGAAAAGCGGATCGGTTGTTGAACGACCAGGTCTGAAGCCGCCTTGATACTCGCCAATGATTCGTTCTGCGTACGGATTGATTCTCTTTTCGAGAATTTTCGATAAAATCTTATAGGCCGTGCAAACTAATGATATGCCCCTGTAATTGTCACCCTTTTTTGTGGATTGGGCAGATTATACTTTTGCGCCAATCTTCGGGGATTACCTCGTCGTTCCATATTTTCAGCAGTAGCACATGTATAGCGTTGGTCAGACACGTTCCACCATGCTTCAGTAGTTCTGCTAGGATCTCGTCAACCCCGGGCGCTTTATTACGTTGGAGCGATTGTATGGCGAGACTCACCTCCTCTACTGTTGGGGGTTGAACGGGAGGGCCTGGTTCGGCTAACTGCTCAAGAGCTGGCTCCGTGTGGGATGTTGATGGTACATTGAGGAGCTCTTCAAAATGCGAGTCCCATCGTTTGTTTATGCTTTCGATGTCGCTGATGATCCTTGTCCTTACATAGGCTTTTCCTGGGTTGATATCCGTTCTTAACATTATTTATAAGTTTGGACCAGGCCCGTGCGCTGGAATCATCCAAGGGGGGGGGGGTTTAACTTATATATTCAAATTTTTCATTGAAAGGTATATTTAAAGTTTAAAATATACAGGCTGTAATAAGGTGACCAGACTCCCAAAAGCCCAATGCTGTCCCCAAACTAGCGGAATTCGGTTGTCAATCAAATCCAGAGTCATATATCCAGGTTCCAGGTCCGAGGTCAATGTCGCAAACATGTTGGCTGTTTTTCTAATGCACGACAGAAAGAGTCTGAGCGCGCAGAGTATTTTGAGCTACAGGTTATACGGACGAGTCATAGGTTTAAATTTCACGAAATGGCGTCCATTGGCTTACCGATCGCCGCGCTTGCACCTCGCCTTATCATTTTTAGCACCATCACTGCGTCGCAAATTTAGACGAATTCTGAAAAGCGCAAAAGGCATGGCGGGGTCTGTATGAAGCGAAGGGCAAGGCACAGGGTTTAAGTAAACTTAAGGACGACCCAGAAGTCTAAATTTTACGAATTGTCATCCATTGGCTTACCGCTCGCTGGACTTACCTTGTTTCGAAACAGCACTACCTCGCGAATACTGAATAGCGAGACAGATAGAGCGAGGTCTGAGCGGAGTAAAGGGCGAGGTGCAGGGTCAGAGTACATGTATGGACGAGTCAGAAATATGAAGCTTACGAATTGCCTGACATTAACTCACCGCTTGTTGCGCTCGCTTCATCCTATTTCCAAGCAGCGCTACGTATCAACTTTTTGGCGAATTGTGAAAAGGGCGACAGACAGCGAGATCTTAGTTAACAGACGAGCTATAGGATTTGAGTAAATGTATGGACGAGCCAGAGATCTAAATCCAACAAATTGCTTTCCATTAGCTCACTGCTCGCTGCGCTTGCACTTCGTCTTATCCTATTTCGCAACAGCACTGCTTCGCAAAACATTGGCGAATTCTCTAAAGGTACGTGTTCGTAGAGACGATGATCGCTCAGCGATCGCAGTTAAACCATCGGTTCTGAGCACTATACGCGCATATTTTCTATACAGACATGTCATGGTCGACACATGGAAAGTAACATTATTACAAAAATATGCAAATATGGCTCGGAATTGGATGCAAAACTACGATCGCTGAGCGATCATCCCAAGAGTCGTCTCTACGAAAACGTACCTTAATGCGAGACTGACAGTGTGAGATCTGAGCGGAGCGAGGGGTGAGTCACCGAATTATAGTAGACCAAATACCAAAGGACGAGCCTGAGGTATAAATCTTATCTAAACCTGGTGGCAATATTTCACGAAGAGAATAAGGATTTCTTCATAGTTACGATAGGGATGCCATGTCGGTCCCCTAGGCTTTTACCAACCTTGATTTACCCTAACTCCTAGTGGAGCATGGTGCGTTGACGACTACCGTGTGGCATGTGTAATCGTCAACGTTACAAAGACAACTAAATTCGGGTTGTGAGTGTGATACGGTTGTCAGTCATACCACTTATTAGTCGCACTGTTATGTTAGTTTATTATTCTACAATAAGAATGTTTCTTATCATATTCTTCTGAATAATAAATTTGCGGCGGGTCATGGCGAGTTTAGAAACTCTCTCTCTCTATGAATCTCTATATCACAGAGTAGTGACCGAACAATCATGGCCACAGAGCACGGCTTTTAACGCCGTTTTAAACGGATTTTGATGAAATTTGCGAAAAAAACTACCTAAAACCCATGCTGAGTCATTTCTTTAGTATGCATTTTCCTATAGAGATTGATTAAGGAATCGGAATAGAGTACAATGGCTGATTTTTTCATCCTAAAATCTCAACTTTTGACGGATGTAACCTCTAAACCTTGGCAGCTAGAGCCTTGAAATATTGCAATCAACCACAAATCCCCTGCAATGCCCTACAATAGTTCACCCGCACTACAATCTACACATGCCGCGCGGTTACATTTTTCTTTGAATTACAATACGTTCGGTATAGGGAAAGTACCGCTTTTCGGATTGCATGACAACACTTATGAGTTTCTACCACGAATGTGCTTGAACTGTCCGGAACTGGATGGTATCTAGCGGCGAGAGAAAATTCTTTTGGCAAGGTATAAATTATTAACAACGCCAGTTTACATTTTTATGAAGTTAAATTTTTGCCTTATGAGAACAATAGTATTTAATAAGAAATTCTGGCAACATTTGCCAATGGGGGGGGGGGGGGGGTTCAACCCCCAAAACCCCCCCTGCGCACGGGCCTGGTTTGGACGCCTGTCTAGTGTTCTTACTGGCTAATCTTTGGTCTATTTGCTGCTCGTCAAAATGTTTGCGTTTCTTACGTCTAATTACCTTATTAGATACTCGCCGAAGTTCGTTATAGTTTTCTTTCTTGGCTCGGGATGCGCGTTGTGTGTATTGGCGATAGGCTTCATTTTTCGCCTCAATCGAGGCCCTGCATTCATCGTCGAACCGGTCTGTTCGTCGGCGCCGGCCTTTATAACCCACTACCTCTTCTGCAACTCTTTTGATGCTGTCTTTGAGCTCCTCCCAAAACTCATGGATGCCTAAATTGTTGATGTTATCAAGCATGGGCGACATTTTTACCTCAAGCGCTGTAGTATACGCAGCCGCCGTGGCATCATCAATCAAATTGTCAACCTCGAATATCTTGGCAGGGTTGATTCTCGTTAGGTGCACCGAAGAGATTCTGCACCTGTACGTCGTCTTCACCAAATAGTGATCGGAATCGATAGGATCGAACATCTAAGACATTAGAAGCCCATCTCTTGCTGATCAGTACGTGGTCCTTATGGAATGCTGAATAATTTATTGACCAACTAGTTACGGTATGATAATTTATCGTAAGACTTGAAATTTCAGATGTTCCTGGAATAAGAGAGAGATGCAAGACTTTTTTTGTGTTTTCTTTTCATTGTCTCTATCTCTCTGATAGAGACAATGAAAAGAAAACCCAAAAAATGTCTTGCATCTTGATTTTTTTTTTCAAAAAATGCTCTACCAATGAGAAAATAAAAAAAAAGTAAAACGACATAAATGAAACACTAAATCATATTTGCATAAAATATGTAAAATCGACTACGTAAATTTTTGCACTTTTAGTGTGCACCCGCAGTGATTTATTTAAAAAGCAGAACTCGTTTGCACAAAAAAGTTGAGATTCATTTCTCAACTTCTGCAATAGAGTGCAAATAAAACAAGCACCGAACCCCGTCTTCCTTTTGACCCGAAACAGTATTTAAATGAGCATGCAACTCACAAATATAGCTGAAAAAATTTGGCCCTTGATGGTGACCACCAGCAGGCATCTTTAGGGTGTTGGGTGTTGCGCTTACGAAAAAGGACAAACTGCCTCCTCCACCCTGCGTCCGAACTTTATGAAAATTACAAAAGTTTCTTACGCTGATGATGGAGGCGTTTTTTTCGTGCTACAACCTCTTGGCACCATACTCCAGAGAAATGGCCACTTGTGTCCTTAGAGTACACCATTGCATCCATATACATATACATATACATACAAAACTACATACTCAATCTTTGGTTAAAATGCAACTTCCGGTGAGAGAGTAACAAGAATGAATCTCTTTGGTAGCCAACCGCAAAAATTATGGTTACAAAAGTGCAGAACAAAAAACTGTCAGACTAAAAAAAACTGCTGAACAAGGTGTTGGTTAAAAGGCGCGCACTATGAAAAAAAAAGAAAAAGTTTTGCCGTGGTTACACGACGACATGCCACGCTCTGTTACCTTTGTAAAGACTTGCTCACTCCGGTTTTGTTGCCTTTAGTTTTTGAGAGAATTTTTCATCGCTCCGGTTGACAATATTATAAAAGTTTACAGCCGGAAGCTGGGTGCGAATGGACAAGTTTGATGACGAAACTGTTGCGTGTATATTTTTGATATAGTTATCGCTCTCGGCGGTGACTCTAGAGGTGATGTGTTTAATGGTGAGATGAGTTGTTGTTTAATTGTGTCGCTTAGTTGGACTTGGAATAATTGGTGCAGAAAAAAGTGAGAAGGTTGGTGAGGTTGGGATTTTTTTATTTTGAAGTTTTCTCGTAACTTGAAGATTTAATGGTGTTGTTTTTTCGATTTTCCAGCTATTTACAACATATATCATATTTGTGAGGCACATATGCCTCATGGTGTACTTTTGCATGAGTCATATGTGCTTCATAGAACAAACGAAATTTCGAAAAGCAAAGGTCACATATTAAACAATAAAATAAAAACGATTGGTTGCAAATTTTGAAGCGTTATTTTAAATTGAACACATTGGATATTGAATTTGGATTTCCGTTTATGATTAAAATATTCTTCTGTATATAAAAATGGAACGTGATTTCTTTGCAACGCAAAAACTCGAAAACCGCTGGACCGATTTATATGATTCTTTTTCTGTTAAATCCGTCTTAAGCTGCGGAGAAGGTTTAAACACCGAGGATATTTTGAAAATCTCAAAGAATGTGGCGGTAAATAGAAATTCCTTTTTGTGTGAGAGTCACCTGTTGCAAACATGTTTTCATCGATGACATTTGAATTAAATAAAAATATTGAGTCCTTAGTAAAGCTACAATGAAAATTGTCACAGAAACTATGTATGTACATAAAAAAAAAAGAATTAAAATTGCAAAGATTCGAAAGTCGACAAATTGCCATTGTGAAACGAGTGCTAAAGAAGAGCAAGGTAAATTGTACGGTACACTGTCAACAAGTCCTTGTATACATATTTTAGACTATAAATAATGCCATCGAAAAAACGACCAGATTTAGGTTGGTGCAGTCAGTTAACAAGGCGTCATACGAACTTTCTTAAGCAACGATTAATTACCAACCACTCTCCTACATCCAAAAACCAACGTAAGCGAGCACAACAATGCCAAAATGATGTACATATTTCGTACAACTGCAACTTCGGTAGTCCTAGAACGAGCTGCCTTTAACTACAATCCTGAAATCGATAATTGGTCCGATATAGCAGTTATGATTGGAGGCATGTCTGCTATTTGCCGGTATTGTAAGGCGTTGAAGTTCATCGGCGAGCCTCAAGGATTATGCTGTGCTGGTGGAAAAATAAATTACCACCATTAGTGCCTCACCAGATCCTCTAAATGCTCATTGGTCTGTGCCTGTGGAACATCAAGAGATTCGGCTCATTTCCTCACAAATATACAAAAGTATAACAATTGCTTCCATTTAGCGGGGTGCTTATTGACACAATTGGAACACAAGTTTTTACAAGTTTTTATTTATTTGGTAATACGAAGTTCGCTGGGAGCGGTCCAATAAAACGTTGAAATTGACCACTTCCTCCAGGTCTCCAAATTCGACAAGAAGTATGTGCCGAGAATCGATTCTGTCTGATAAGTCTGGGCAAGCAACTAAAAAGAAAATACTTTGCACTGCCTTCACATCCTCGCAGTTTCTGCAGAGATCATTATACGGAAGGTGAAGCCTTCTGGCTTAAGGGGATGCTTAAAGTGAGCGGAGTGAGCACAAATTGAAAGTCAATGCTTCGCTACATGTTACATATGTCATTGCAATATATTTTCCAATGTCTAAGAAATAACCCAAACATGCAGAACGTGTGCTTGGGTATTTCTCTTATTTTTGTTTTTTGAAAAATGCTTATGTGTGTTTAGTACATGTACCCATGTACCTTTGTACTGGACAACGCGTCTACACTTTTTTTCATGCTATCCATATTCATGTAGTAGTTTGACCAGTGTTGCCAATTTAGCCGTTTGCCGGCCAAATTTAGCCGGAAACCGTGCTGTTAAGCCGGAAGAAATTACTAATTCCGGCCGGCCGGATTTTTAGCCGGAATTGATTTTCTTCGTCCGGCTAAAATTATTTTATGAATTTTTTTAATTTGAAACTAGAATCAATTTTTCAATATTCACAAAGAAAATTATTAATCGCCGTCAAATTATTCTTACCTACACTTATTGTCGTGTATTAGGGTAAGGACCTAGTATATGCCCACCCATGTCTCCTGGGAAAAATTTGCCGCGGAGGCCTTTTTCAATAAATTTAGGGTAATGGGTTTCACGAAAACTGACGATATTAGTACCTAGTCTTAGCATGTAATTTACTAACCACCAATATGCTGAATAATTTGCAAAATGAAAGACAGTATCTTAGATAAAATTCTTGGCTGAGCAATTCTTGGAGCATGGGGGTACCTGAACATTTTTTCATTTTTCAAAGCATCAATTCTTTACCACAGATAACGTAATCATCCCAGATTACAAGGGTGAAAATCTTTTAGCGCGATTCATAGATATTGATAATATTGCCGGAACTTTGTAGTGTGTATATATTTCGGGGCAACTTACCCCCTTCTTCAGCACAAAAGCTAAATGCTGAAGAAGGGGGTAAGTTGTCACCGAAATAAAAGATGTGTGATATCCGATTCCCAAGATCCTAACTGGTTTTTTGTTGTGGTGTTGAGATCAACAGCACGCTCAGCCATGTTATTTTGCTCCATAAATGGGTACTCGTTTAACATCTGAGTGAGATCATAATTCGTCACAAGGGGTGTGAGTTCGAAAAACACCATAAACTGAATTCGTTCACGGTGAGTCTCGAACCCTTGACCCTGTGCACCGAAGGTGAGCGCACTAATCATTATACCAGCCAGACTCTAAATTTTGCCTTAGAAATATTTTCGCGACATGTTCAACTCCTAAGAAAATTTTGATGTTGAAAATATTTCGGGCTTTTCAGTTTCAGTGTGACAACCCTAACTACATAGTTCGTCAAGACGCGGATGTGTCTCCACAACTCTTGCCAATGGCCATTGGTATGTTGGATACTGGCCAGTCTTTACCTTGATGTTGGGTTTTGGTGTTAGCCATTTTGGTCGTTGTTGTAGCCGTAGGATTAGCTACAAATCCTGGCTCCACCGTCACTAATACGACTGTTTCATGTACTGTACTAGTCTCCGTCGCTTGACGAGTGTTAGATTGGCTTCGCAAGGATCCGATGTTATCTCAAAAAGGTTGCTGCCAGTTAGAAAGTGGTCTGGAGTCAAGGCAGACACATCTGCTAGTTCAGAGCTATTCTCGGTCTGGAATAAATTGATACAGGCTTCAATTTGGGCTAAGAGAGAGAGAAAGTATACATCTCTTCAACGTTCATAAGCCCATTGGTTTAGGTGGGTGCGTCTTTGTGGACTAAATGCCAGCTTCTCGGAGTCCCCCAAGATGCGGACTTCCAGGAGAAATAAAATTCCACACTATGCCTTCGTTGAAAAGCGTTGTGCTGCACTGTCTCAATACTTGCTCATATTCAGCTTCTAGGACTTTACGGACTCTGGACGATGGAAGCATGCCTATGAGTTGGTGGTTTGGTTAAGACGTGAATTTGAAGCAGGTTAATCATCCTCTCAGCACCTTCTTTGTGAGACATCAGCTGGTGGTCGCCAATGGCTTTCAGGTTTAATAAGCCATTCCACCATAAATTCGATGAAATTAATTCCGTGGACCTCTCGATGCCATATCAGCTGGATTGTTTTTAGAGACCACGTGGAACTAGTCTGAATGGGAAGTGGCCTGTTGGATGATGGTGACTCGATTCGCCACAAAGACTTTCCATCTAGGTGGAGCTTCTCTTATCCACGCGAACGAAACTATTGAATCAGTCAAGTAAGGCCTTTATGAAACGATACCCGCCATTGTAATTTGAGTAATAAGTTGATAGCTTCGAAGATGACATTAATGAGCAACACCTTCCATACATATATGGATAGCTGTGATCACCAAATCTCTAAAAGTCAATAATAGTACCGTGTTGGGTACTCAGACTTGTTCCTTCCCGGTTGAAAAATCCAGTCCTCTAATTTTTTGAAAAAGACATTTTTTTCCATTGTATAAATAAATAACAGGCGCGACAATCCAGCATTTGACTAAGGCCGCAGGATGTGTTAGTGACATCCTATTTCCAGGATCTTATCTGCTTTTTGTTGAGGTAATGAGATCAGCATCACGCTCAGCAGTGTTATTTATCCCCATAAATGGGTACTCGTTTAACATCTGAGTGAGATCATAGTCCGTCACAAGCTCGTGAATTCGAAAAACACCATAGAACACGATGAGATTCGAACTCATGACCCTGTGCATCAAAGGTGCGCGCACTAACCGCTAGACCAGACAGACTATGCGTGAAACAAAAATTGAACGATGGAACTTACTCAAAATACAGGGAAATAATAATTTTCGTATGTTGCTGGTGATATGTTCCTCGAAAAATTATAGCTAGCTATAGAAATCTATCTCCGAAATTAAAATTGTTTAAAGAAGTTTCTTAGTGAACTTCGTTTGAAATACAAGGAAACTCGTACTATCTGCTTTCGGGCAGACATCTAAAACAGAAGAATTTCATTTAATTATAGCGATCATTATTTATGATTTCACATTTTGATGACAATAGCTTTAATTTAATGACATGTCATCAAAACGATAAAAGTCACCGTTAACGCGACGATAACAACTTTCGACAACGACAATTCTGCAGGACCGAGTTCTGCTTATGGAATGACTCGCGGCAACGCTCGGCTTAAACTGCCTAAGTCCCCTTGACCGAAGGTCACATTCTTTACCCGCTACTGCAAAAACAAACCCTTATTGCCCAAACACAGTTTTTCATACCAGAACTGCTACTCATATTTTACAACAAACTCAAAAGCCGTATTCTTTATCAGTTAATTTTGGAGGGGGTTTGAACCCCCAAAGCCCCTACCTAGGATCACTACCGACAGACTGACTGACTGACAGTCTGCCAACTTGAATGGAAAATGACTGATGAGTGAAAAGTGTGGATCGACCTTCAAGAGTGTTTTCGATTGATATCACTCTGCTTTTTTTCTCAGTGTAGAAGGGCCCACTCAAGAAGTTGGTGGGAGGGCCCCAAATGAAGTTGTTCCACCACTGGGTAGATACCATGCTAGATTTCTTCTCAGCGGTTAAACATTTGTGGACGGTAGATCCCAGAAGATAGTTTGTTCAAAGTACTAGTTTGTTCTGTATAATATCACTGTGTTGGCGTGTCTTCTTAAAATCGCAGGATGTCTTTTGTTGCTTAGCAGATGATAATTTTTATAATTGCTACCTAATCACAAGATGTTTCTCTTTCGATTAATCATGATTTTGAAAATTTATTACACACGAGTACCGTTGGGTAGAAATAACGGGGAAAGTGAGGGCGGCAAATTACCGCCGCGCGCCCGATTATGTTACAAAAACAGGCGCACCTGGATGAAGGTTATATGAATCATTGGTGGCTGCTGGACGGTGTAGGTGCAGTTTGTATTTGAACAAGGTGATATGTTCAATTGCTGTTTCTTAACCCTTCTGTCGGCACGAAGGTCTGGCCAGACCTTTGGCACTATATGTTGGTGTAAAAAGCATAGAAGATGAAATCGCAGCGACTTCATATTTCATGATATCCTAGAATAATATGTTTGGAAGCATTTTGCAAAAATTTGAAAAAATCGGTTGAAGTTTTGAGATGTTTTTGATGATTTTCAATTTATAGTGCTTTTTGATACCCAATAGGTCTGGCCAGACCTATAGTTATTCCCCCCATTTTTCTCTTGAAGTAAGAAGTGCAAATATTAAATTCTGTTATATATGATGTAATAATGTCATTTAAACTCAATTTGAACTATAAACGATAAAAATTTCTGAGATTTTTCTATAAAAAGCCGTGAAGTTCGGAAAATGGGTATGCCTAATTTCGTCACATTTTATAATACCACCTAATCAACTGAAATTTGGCCCTAGGAAATTCAACCCAGTTTTATTTCCTTTGTAATAGTAAGGACTAAGTATGAGTGACTTGCAAACGTCTTTCTAAATAGATTTGATCAAAAAATTTACGAAAAATTTAGAATTAAATGATTTTTGCCTTGAAAATTCCCTATTTCTCCCCACTTATTTCCCTAAATCTGCAGACTAATATCGAGGTAAAATCTGCCAAGAAAGTGCTTAATATTTCCCCAAAGATATTGGAATTAGAAAATTCGATAGAAATATCTACTAGATAAACACAATGCAAATAGCGAAGCAAAAAAAGAAGAAAATAAGGGAGAAACACGTTTGTACTAATACCACCTCAAAATATAACTACTTAAAAACGTGTCCAGTATATCTACAAAAATTATTATGATGCTTCTATTGTTGAAAAATTGCAGTAAAGAATGGATAGAATGATTTTACCTATAAAAATTTTACTTTTTCTAAAAAATAAAATTTTTTTTCTCAGTAGGTCCAGCCAGACCTATTGGGTATAGAATATGCATATTGTAGTAGGTGCCGACAGAAGGGTTAAGGTTTGTGTACGTAGAGACGACTCATGGGATGATCGCTTAGCGATAGCACTTAAACTATCGGTTCTTAGCATTTTATGCGTATATTTTCTATACCTAAAGGAACATTTAGGCCATAGTTGATACAAGGAATGTCGGCACATTCGGAATTGGATGTTAAACTACAATCGCTGAGCGATCATCCCATGAGTCGTCTCTACGAACACAAACCTTTAGACTTCGGTGTACTCCTCTATGAACGCCTTCAGCTTGTCCTCGTCGGTGTTGCAGAGCTGATAAGTTGCTTGGTGCGGGTCTTTGCATTTTTTCTAAGCGGCTTGTAAATTATGCATTGGACTGCAGCTATGTTGATGGCCTGAATGGAATCCTCCTGGTATGCCATGATGGACGATTGATCTGATGCGATAAACTGGCGTCCGTGATGACAAACGACCGAAATTGATCAGAGTTATCGGTGTTAAGTCTGAGTACCTACTGATGACAATTAGATGCTGATCTGATGATGTGCTGTTGCTGAAGCTTCCAAAGCGGATGACAAAATGTAAGGTAAGGCCGCACTGGATGCGGATCTGATGGTGTGCTATTGTTGTAGTTTGTAATGCGGAGGACAAGATGGATACTGGTAAAGCCGCACTGGATGCTGATCTGATGATGTGCTGTTGCTGAAGCTTCCAATGCGGTTGACAAAATCCTGTAGCTTCACGGACCAATGCTCTTGCGTTAAAATCATCTGATGGGTCAAGTAACAATTGGATGTCTAGCAGCCTCACTAGACAATAATTAGAACGCTTGGTTTCCAAAAGTGAAATGACAACTTTATTCAAGTAATTGCTTATATTTATACAAACTTATTGCTAACCTAAGCTAAATGGTTCACTTGTTGTTTTTATGCAACAATGGTTGGGAAGTCACCTAACCTATCCTTCACCTTATCAACTACATTTAAAATAAATCTGAAATCAATATCATTAGACAACTTTACGAATGCTGTCAAAAAATCATAAATCTCACAAATTTCATCCACTCTAATTTACGACAATCTCGACAATATGCGACTTCAAATAAATTTTCGTCCTTCGCCACTTGCATCATCTCATCACTTCACCATCAATTTTTACAAGAAAATGCCACCATCTTCTCGTTAAAGGTCCATAATTCAATATGAAATTGACTATTACTTGCATAATGGTCTAATTAAATGTAGTGACTCCACAATGCCAAAGAAAGTCACAATCATGACTTGATATCATCAGCACCAATTTCCAGAGGCTGCAATCGCCTATTTGTGGTCACGACTAACTGCGCCATACATCAAAGCTAAAAACAGGCACTTAGAGCTGCAAGAAGTTTAAGCATCTAAGACTTGACGATAGTATGACTACACGCGAGCATATCCTTAATCAGCCGCAAAGCTTCATGCTGACATCATCGTCAACGCTGTTGTAGTTATATGATGTCCTTTTTGTCTCTATATACACATCCAGATTCAGCAAAGAGCTGTTTGCGGGCGCGTGGGCATAAAACGTGCGGTTAACATACAACAGAGAGAAACACCAACTGCCATGCCACACCAGCCAAACCAGATACAAGATAGTACCTACTATACAGCCAGCCAAGCTAACATCAATATCAGGACGATATAAAATTCGGGATAGTCCTGGTCTTGATGGTTATGACTTTGTAATAGGATTTTGTGATTACCCATTTCGCTTAGGTCCTTTCGCCCAAGATAAATTTTATTGTCATTTCGTCCCGGAGCAATTCAATTACGACAAACGCCTTGGGCTCGAAATTTTTGTGTGGATGGTTTTTTTTTCTGGCAAGCAGCGCTTTTTATCGGTACGGGCGAAGAAGATCCGAAAAGTATGAGCTTACGCTTGCTGTGTACGCTGTATGCTGTATGTACAAATACAAATCCACACAGACAAAGAGCGTAGGTATAGAGAAAAATGCCCCGACATCGGCAAACGGCGAGAGAGAGCGGTAGTGTACAACCGATAGTGGGAGAAGCAACAAACGTCAAGCCGATAAGGTATACGGTCGAAATCTTTGAAGATAAATTTAATAACATTGGGACTATGGGTATTTATCATATCGCCATTTTATCCGGTGTGTTTCATGTTATGGAAATCACGACGCGAAATGAGAAAAAAAATATTTACGGACGAAATTAAAAAAAAAAAATGTGGAGACTAAAAGAAAGCTGAACTGAAAATGAGAATGAGCAAAAAAAAGAGGCCTTTTGTCCGAAAGTATTACGTATTAATTTCTCTCTCCGTCGTTAGATGTTATTTGGTCGAATTTTCGCTAAATAAAGGCGCAGGAACACGATGATCTTGTGAAGTGAAAAATGAAACTCCGAAATCGGACAAATGAAATTCGGCAAAAAAAAAATTCAAAGGAAAATGAAAATATTTGATACTGCATTAAAAATTTAATGGACGTTAGCAATATATCAATTGCTTCACTGGATGATTCCTGGACTGCCCGTTAGGGACTCGACATTTAATCTTCTCCTGAACAGAGAAAGGTTCATCGGTAAACAATTGCATGTACATACTTCAGAAACCTTATAAATTAAGAAAAATGAGTCAACGCCCACACCACAAAGCTCCACACTCTTTCCCTACTCCCACTCCACTTGGACACATTCGAAAATTACAAATTACAAAGTCAACAAAAGACACGACCACAGCCAATTTCCTGTTTTCTGTAATTCGTCGGACAAACTCGACGTAAAACTTGTGTCTTCTCTGTGTTCTGTCTATGTGGATGTCCAATGTTTGCATTAGCTCCCGCCGAAACCAACGGACAACTTTGTCGTAGTTATTTGGTCACCATACGCCACTACGACGACAACTATTCAAGGAGACCGGTAGAGCCGAGAGCAAAGGCTTAAATTGTCGAAAGAAGAACAGTTCGCAATCGAAATTGGACAATTTTTCAGTACACCATCAACTTTGGGAGTCGACCTCAATTGGAAAGCCGTACACATACGATTCGCAACGTAAAAATGCCAACAAACGGTGCAAACTTAAAAAAAACTCCGGAAATCAGACAAAAACCCCAAAAGAATACGGAAACCGAAACTTTTAGGCCAAATATCTTTAACGAACTACTCAATACCGCGCACATACTCGAATGGGTTTGCCCACGTACTTGTCGCATATCCAATACATATACGTACGTAGTCGGAGACACATACACACACACATGCATTAGGTTAACTTTTTCTCTGCATCTAGTCCAGGCGAGGTACTACATATTTGGTTTTCCCATAGCTTTCGATTGCGAGTTGCTATGAGTGGTAATTTATTTGATAGTTAAGTTAAAGACCCCAACTCTGCGGCCAAGAAAAAGTCAAGGATGACCTCGCTATGGCTGCATGGGAAATACACACAAAGATTCTCTCGACTCCTATCATTGGAGGTGAAAATGTTTCCTAACTTTGTTCGGTTTTTCTGCTTACAGGACTTTCAGAAGGCCAAGTTAAGCCAGGAAGTGCAGAACAAGGTATAGTCGAATCGGTAGAGTGTAAAAAGAATCCAAAAACTCGTCTATTACGTTTACCGAAATGGTCGCACAAAGATGGACCAACAAATAAAAAAAGGAAGTCATACAGGCAAAAGTTTGGTACTGTGTACACACATCAAGATTGCATAGAGGATACACAGTAGACAGTACGATGGCAATGAGTGCAGCAGATACGAATCATAATTTTCTTAGATTATAGCAAGTTTCTACAAGGATTATTGCAAAGGATACATTATAGAAGTGGGTTGGTTTGGACTGATATTTCCCTGCCGTTTGTTTGAAAGTTTGCCCGTATACTGTTAGGTTTTAGGTAAAGTTCGAAGAGTGAACAACTATTTCATAAGTTTTTAAAATGAAAGTAGGTAATAAAATATGTAGCTTATAGAGTTATACTCACTTACTAGGTCAAAAATACAAACAACTATGTACTCCACAATTGTCAATAGCACCGCGACAAAAAAGTGAATCCTTCTTGCTCGAAATTAACTTCTTCAACTCGACGGCTGTCGCCGTAATGGAACTAGGCCACAAAATACCACCGACCTGCAACAAACAAACAATTCCAACTTCCTATTACGTACAATTTTGTACCGACTTTTGATTGATGTTACAAGGAGCAAAGTTCACAGAATCTCACCCTTATGATGTAGTCATACAGACTTGTAACTCGCGCTATACGCGACGCGGCTTGTTGACTACTACGCGGCAGGATGTCAAGTTATACTTATACCGAGTGCCTTTAGAAAAACTTGATGGTTTTTGCCAGTGACATAATTTTGTAGCATATTTTCATTTTCTCATTAATTTCTCGCCGTGGACGTCGTCGTGCCACTCGAAAATAGTATTATGCTTTGCATTTCTCTCATTTAGCATTTTAGCATCAACTCGGGGAAAATTAAGCGACACGACAAAAGCACTTCTTTGAAATCTAGTTTTGCTTTTTTTGCCATTTTTTTTTTGTTTGTGTTTCGTGAGTTACCTTGACATCTAGCAGGTAACCCTGTGTGTAGGAGTGCCGCCACCAACAGGAACAGAAGAGTGAAATTTTGCGGCAATAAATTAATTAAAAGGCTATGAACACAGTGTGTGAGTCAGTGTTCATTGGGATAGCCAATCGGGATGAAATGAACGTGGCTATTGTGCTGCCATACAGGGTGACCATATGTAATCTCTGTCAAGTTAGCACTACCACTTTAAAATTTCGACAAACGCTATAGTGCATTAAGTGTCGCGATTTTGAGGGGGAAAAGAAAAAGAATTGTCGCGTGCGTATTAAAAAAATGTGTTATGTCATCATTTTCTGTCATTTTCTCGCGTTTGCAAAAAAACAAGAAATTTACAGAATGTCGGTTCAGCTTGCGTACAAGTCCGCAACTCAGTGGACATTTTCATGTTTTCAACAAATGCTAATGTACAGTACTGATGCAACCGCGAAATCATTTATACATTATTTCGTGACGATTGGCTTTTCGAATTTGACTCTTTTTGGGTCGTTCAGCAAAAGTTTAACGAAAGTTGAAAATGAGTTGAACCTAAGTTGAAAGTTACACTTTTTGGGTCATTCAACAAAAGTTGAACGTGAGTTGAACCTAAGTTGAAAGTTACACTTTTTGGGTCATTCAACAAAAGTTGAACAAAAGTTGAACGAAAGTTGAACGTGAGTTGAACCTAAGTTGAAAGTTACACTTTTTGGGTCGTTCAACAAAAGTTGAACGAAAGTTGAACGTGAGTTGAACCTAAGTTGAAAGTAACACTTTTTGGGTCGTTCATCAAAAGTTGAACGAAAGTTGAACGTGAGTTGAACCTAAGATGAAAGTTACACTTTTTGGGTCGTTCGACATAAGTTGAACGTGAGTTGAACCTAAGTTGAAAGTAACACTTTTTGGGTCGTTCAACAAAAGTTGAACGAAAGTTGAACGTGAGTTCAACAAAAGTTGAACGAAAGTTAAACATGAGTTGAACCTTAGTTAAAAGTTACACTTTTTGGGTCGTTCAACAAAAGTTGAACGAAGGTTGAACGTGAGTTGAACCTAAGCTGAAAATTGAATTTGAGTTGAATTCAAGTTGAACCCAAGTTAAACCCAAGTTGAACCCAAGTTGAACTCAAGTTGAACGTAAATTGAACCCAAGCCCAACCTCTGTTGAACCTTGAATGGCACCCAACACTCACAGGGTAGCACCTAGCCCAACTTCCGTTGAAACCTTGAATGGCACCCAAAATTCACAGGGTACTATCTGTAATGCCAAAAACGTAACGCTTTTTCGTTGCAATTTTCGTGACGATTTTCGATTTATGTGCCAGAGTCAAGACATAAAAATGTCAAAACCACTCCAGTAGCGTCGAATCTAAGGCCGCGCGCACACTGAAGGCGTATTGGAGCGTAGCGTAGCGTAAAACCTGTCGCCCATAAGTTGAAAGTAACACTTTTTGGGTCGTTCAACAAAAGTTGAACGAAAGTTGAACGTGAGTTGAACCTAAGTTGAAAGTAACACTTTTTGGGTCGTTCAACAAAAGTTGAACGAAAGTTAAACATGAGTTGAACCTAAGTTAAAAGTTACACTTTTTGGGTCGTTCAACAAAAGTTGAACGAAAGTTGAACGTGAGTTGAACCTAAGCTGAAAGTTGAATTTGAGTTGAATTCAAGTTGAACCCAAGTTGAACCAAAGTTGAACTCAAGTTGAACGTAAATTGAACCCAAGCCCAACCTCTGTTGAACCTTGAATGGCACCCAACACTCACAGGGTAGCACCTTGAATGGCACCCAAAATTCACAGGGTACTATCTGTAATGCCAAAAACGTAACGCTTTTTCGTTGCAATTTTCGTGACGATTTTCGATTTATGTGCCAGAGTCAAGACATAAAAATGTCAAAACCACTCCAGTAGCGTCGAATCTAAGGCCGCGCGCACACTGAAGGCGTATTGGAGCGTAGCGTAGCGTAAAACCTGTCGCCCAATACAACGCTTGTTCTGGGTAACAGATACAACGCTTGTATTGGGCGACAGGTTTTACGCTACGCTACGCTCCAATACGCCATTAGTGTGCGCGCGGCCTAAGACTCCCCTACGACCAAATGTATCCAATTAAATGACGACGACGCTGGCACAGTTACCTACTGCACTGACTCGGACGTCTATGGTGGGGACTCGGATAACTCCAGGGTCTCCTCTGTCCGTGCAGCCGTGGATCGAATGGACTTCCACAAGGACACGAAGCTTATACGTTTTTCCACTGCGCAAAATCGCAGATACAGAAAGGCCATTGCCGAAGGTGCCACCAAGGAACAGGCTGTAGAGTCTGCCTTGGCGGTTAAGGCTTCTAGGCCCCCACGCAAAAGAGAACGCTCGGAAGAGCGCTCTCCCGCTTCTGCCTCGGCTAAACGGCTCAAGGAGTGCGCAGGCGCACCTCAAGCCCCCACGTTCAGCCAAGCGGTGTCCTCTATAAAGCTGGGTTTTTGCCCGCTCAACTTTGAGAACCCTCTCTCAAACGAACAGATGGCCCACTTACAGAAGGCTATACTGCAGGTGACCAGGGAACATAGCCCCAGAGTGCACCAAATCATCTTCCTTTCCTGTGTCGCAAGATCAGGATGGTTAGTTTTATCCTGCAAGGACTCTCCCACTGTAGAGTGGGTTAGAACCAATTTAAATCACATTCGTGCGAAATGTACGTTTGACTTCACTTTGGTCGAGGAAAGTAATTTTCCCAAATTGCACACCATTCAGGGGTATTTCCCCAGAAGCAGTGAGCAAAAGACCGAAGACATTCTGGCGTCCATCAAAGCGCAGAATTGGCTACCGACTGAGAACTGGATTGTTCACAATCGGAATAACTCCGGTCACGCGGTCCACCTGGTACTTGGAATCGACGAGGCTTCCTTCACGAAGTTGAAACGGCTAAATGGGAGCATTGGCTACGAATTCTCCCAGGTCACGATGCTGCTCGACGGAAAAAGCCGCCGCGAAAAAACTGTGACTCGTCCACGTATTGCGCCAACGACATCGAAAAGACCAGCGCACGAGCACGCCACCAAGAGCCGGTGCCATGATCCGATACCTAGCACAAGCCGATGGTCCGCCCCTAGTACCAGAAAGAGCCCAGTTCCCACTACCAGCCGCGAACATGCTCTGTATGCTCAGGGTAGCTCAGCGACAGCATCTGGAACTCAGCAAGCGACAACTAAAAGGCCAGTGAACGAACACTCAATCAAGAGCCGACATCAAGACCCGACACAGAGCACGAGCAAAGGGTCCGCCCCAACAAATAGCACGAGCCCAGTTCCCTCCACAAGCCGCGAACATACCCCTTATGTTCAGGGTAGTGCAGCCTCAGCATCAGGAGCTCCAATCACGAATGCTGGCCAAATTAAACCTGCGGCTCTCGAGAGAAGTCTGGCGATACGTACCGACCGTGAGTCAAGAGCTCCTCCACCTTTCCGGGGCTCACGTTCTGCAGACCGAAAGAAAAAGGAACGCACACATCACAGTGAGAGTGATTCGGCTTCACCTCAAAGGGAGCAGGGGCGTGCTCTTTACCCGTGGACTAAGGTTCAATGTCGTGGAAAAAGCACCTCCGAATACCACGGCCCTAGGCGCGGCAAGGACGAACGAGGAGGGCGGTCTCGACAAGGCAAGCGTAGCAGCCTTGTAAACCGCTCCCTCAACAACAAATGAGTACCATCAAGGTACTCCAGGCGAACCTGCACCATGCCAAGGGAGCATCGGGCATTTTGTGCAGGACCTTCGCCACAAACACAGCCTCGATAGCGCTGCTACAAGAACCATGGGTGGCCAAGGGCCGCATCTGTGGACTAAACATTAACAACGGTAAGTTGATTTACGACAGGTCAGTGGACCGCCCTCGGGCGGCGCTCGTTGTTGACAACCAGGTCAATTTCTTACCACTAACCAACTTTATTTCCAGAGATTTAGCGGCCGCTCTGGTTAACGTGTCTACCGCGTACGGTAGTCAAGAAGTGGTCATAGCATCTGCCTACTTCTCTGCAGACGACGACTTTATTCCACCGGAGAGAGTCTCCAACCTAATTGACTACTGCAAATCCAACAACCGGCAATTTATTATCGGTTGTGACTCAAATGCTCACCACACTGTGTGGGGTAGTACGGATGTGAACATGCGAGGTAAGAGACTTCTTGACTATTTAATGTCCAAAAATGTGTTCGTCCTCAACAAAGGGTGCAAACCCACATTCATCACCGCGGCGCGGGAGGAGGTTCTTGACCTCACTCTTGCCAGTGGACCAATATCGGAGTTTATCTCTGACTGGCATGTATCCAGCGAAGAATCCTTGTCAGATCACAGGCACATAAGATTTAATCTTGCAGGGAGCTCAATGCTCCAGGCTGCATCCACGTGCCCAAAAAAAAACAATTGGAAATTGTTCAAAGATCTGGTCGTTTCCAGTGTCAATACTTTACCACTGTTATTTGAATCCCCCTGCGATGTAGAGCTTGCCGCAGATCAGATAAATAGTGTACTCATCTCCGCATATCAAGAGAGCTCTTTCATTCCAAATTACAGGTCTACCCGCAAGGTCCCCTGGTGGAATGATGAACTCGATCGAAAACGGTCTCATGTTAGGAGATTATTCAACTCAGCTAAGCGCTGTGGTCAGTGGGAGGCATACAGGCGCTCCTTAACCGAATATAACACGATGATCAGACAATCCAAAAGGAGGTGCTGGAGGAAGCAATGTGAAGCAATACAGTCTTTACCTGAGGCTGCACGGCTACACAAAGCCCTCCATAGAGGTACCTCAAACGGAGTTGGGTTACTCAAATGCCCGGATGGGTCTTTCACGACTGGTCCCAAGGAGACCCTCCAACTTCTCCTCGATACGCACTTTCCTGGATCTGTCTCCTCAGACAGTCGTCCAGAACACATACAAGGTTACACAGGACAACCGGCTAGATGGCTGGTGAGTCTTTCTGGTGTAATCTTTGACAGTGACAAAGTGAAATGGGCTATTCTATCCTTTGATCCATTTAAGGCTGCGGGGATCGATGGAGTTTTTCCTGCTATCCTTCAAAACTGCCTGGATATCATCCTGCCATACCTTACAGCTCTGTTCAGAGCTAGCTATTATTTTTGTCACATACCACTTGCTTGGAGGAAAGTCAATGTAACTTTCATTCCTAAGCAAGGCAACAAACCTGAGGACTTACCAAAGTCTTACAGGCCCATCAGTCTATCTTCCTTTCTCCTAAAAACTATGGAGCGTTTGGTTGACCAACACATCAGGAATCTGATGTTCATAAATAACCCTCTACATCATTCTCAATTCGCCTATGTAAAGGGCAAGTCGACGGTGACGGCACTTCACAAGCTCGTCAGTACTATTGAAAAATCTATAGATGAAAAGGAGATCGCCTTGTGTGCTTTCCTGGACATCGAGGGTGCTTTCGACAATACTGGTTACGATGCGATTACCAGAGCCCTCGTTATGAGAGGGGTGCCACAGCCTACCATTAGGTGGATTGACGCCATGCTAAAAGGAAGGGAGATTTATTCCTCCCTCGGCGGTCACACTCTCAACATTAACGCTATCAAGGGATGCCCTCAAGGGGGTGTACTCTCACCCCTATTGTGGTCCTTGGTAGTAGATGAATTATTCTCGCTACTTGAGGTGCAGGGTTTTTTCGCCATCGGCTACGCGGACGATATCACTATCGTTATCAGGGGCAAATTCGAGTCCGTTATCACGGATTTGATGACCACAGCCCTAACTACAGTTAACAGATGGTGCACAGCAACTGGGCTAAATATCAATCCACAAAAAACAGTCCTAGTACCATTCACGAGGAAAATTGCCCCTCCTCTTGACCCAATCTACCTAAGAGGAGTGCTCATTAACTACTCCAAAGAGGTTAAATGTCTTGGCATTACACTCGATAGTAGATTAAACTGGAATAGCCACTTGGAAAACGTTCTTAGTAAGGCTACGCGTGTCATGTGGACTTGCCGAAACTACTACGGTAAGACTTGGGGTCTTTCACCCAAAATGACAGAGTGGTTATACTGTACTCTAGTACGACCTGTAATCACTTATGCTTCTCTAGTGTGGTGGCCTAAAACACTACAACGCAACGCAATTAAGAGCTGTAATAAGCTGCAACGACTTGCCTGTCTTGGCATCACTGGTGCTTTTAGCACTACATCTACCCTAGCCATGGAAGCAATATGGGGAATGACGCCACTGCATATTTTCATACAGGAAACTGCAGCATTGTGTGCTTTGAAAATCAACCTATCAACTGATACTCGTATCAGTGATCGGGGACACATGCGTATCCTGCAACAAGTTCCTGGCCTATCAATCTGCCGGGTTTCAGATTACATGATCACGGAACTGCGCTTTGGCAGGAAATTCGCCCTTCACATCCCAGATCGGGCGGAATGGGCTAATGGCAACACGTGTTTGGATCCTAGAAGCATCACTTGGTTTACCGATGGCTCTAAGACCGATCATGGTGTAGGTGCTGGAGTCTTTGGACCCAATACCAGGATCTCGGTTGCAATGGGCAAATGGCCTAGTGTTTTCCAAGCCGAAATTCATGCCATCGAAAACTGTGCCAGGGAGATCTTGGGACGTGGCCTCCGTGGCGCACACATCGCCATCTGCACTGACAGCCAGGCAGCAATTAAGGCGCTAACTTCACACAAGTTTACCTCGAAGATGGTCAGCGAGTGCTTTGACATCCTTCAGAGCCTCTCCAGCCGTAACTCGGTTTCCATCTATTGGGTTCCGGGGCACAGAGGCGTGGAGGGAAATGAATACGCGGACGAATTAGCAAGAGAGGGCTCATCTTTCACACTCATCGGTCCTGAGCCCTTCTGTGGAATTAGCTGGAAAGCTGCTAAAGGCGTAATTGGTAACTGGTCCTCGGTCCTGATGCAGAACTACTGGACATCGCACCCTGGTTTAAGAGTTACAAAGGAGTTAGTGCGCCCCTTCAGCTTCTCCGATATTAAATGTCTGCGCAGGACCGAGCTCAGATTACTAATAGGCTTTCTTACGGGGCACTTTGGGCTCCGCTACCACCTTCATAAAATAGGTCTATCAAGGGAGACCCAATGTCGCCTTTGCCTGGAGGAAGACGAAACCTCCATTCATTTACTACTGGAATGCCCGGCGATCGCCAGGTCCAGGAGATCACTCCTTGGACGTGATTTACTCAGCACTAGTATGATTAGGTGCTCCTCTCTGAAGGATCTTCTTGCGTTTATCAAACGGGTTGATGACCTTCTAAATTAAGGGACTATGGCACAATATACCTTTTAGGTAGCAGTGCCCACCTCTATGGTTAAGTCCAAATTGCTTATTATTATTAACATTACGCTATCCGCTCTAAAAAGAAGAATTTCTAATTACTGTATTAATTCTGATTCCCAAATTTCGTGGGTGCGAATTTTAACTAATTGTGACTTATAGTTCCATTCTATACACTAACTGCGGTGCATGTCTGTAGTATTTATGGCATGGCAACTTACCAGCTCTATGGGAACTACGCGGAACGTTGTCTGTTTGGAGGAGAAGAGCCCCAGCGGGAGAAATATCGAGTTATTCAATTTCGGAAATGTCACATTGGAATCTTCGCATTGAAACCTCTATAGCTCAGTAGGTAGAGTTGCTGACCTTGTGACTGAAGGTCGGAGGTTCGAATCCCGATTGGGACGAAACTTTTTTCCCTCAATTTCCTCAATTTTTGGTATTTTTTTCCCAAAGTTTTGTGGTTTCGTACAGATAGACACACTCATCAGGTCATGTGTCTGTTGTCTATCTGTGCACAAGACGACCACTTGAATTTTAGCGGGAGAATTCTATGGAGATTTTGATTTGCCGTGAAGGCTACCACCATGACGCTCGACCGTGCAGGTCTGTACCGGTGTTGAGTGCTCACATTGCTTTGGGAGCTGGGGCTCTTCTCCTCCAAACAGACAAAGTTCCGCGTAGTTCCCATAGAGCTGGTAAGTTGCCATGCCATAAATACTACAGACATGCACCGCAGTTGGTGTATAGAATGGAACGATAAGTCACAATTAGAGAAGAATTTCTTCTTATTCTTCCTTCTTCCTATCGACACTAGCGATACTTACCTTACCATAAAATATTGGAAACATAAAATTTCTCCTTATAAGAACGCAAACCAGAACAAGAGCCTTATTGGCCAAACGTTGGGTAATAAATTATAACGACGGATTTCATTGGGCACACCTATTCTTCGGTGAGTTTAGTTCAGCAGTAGTTTGTGTTTAATTTCAGTGCTAATACAATAATGCAACAAATTTTAAATGTCCAACACGATGTCCAAATGGTCCAAGTTCGAACGCATTGAATGCGTACAAACCGCAACAAGGATTCGAGCGCTTCGAGTCTTATTCCTAAGTTTCTGTTGTGGATGCTTCGATGCCAAGACAAGAATGTTGTTTAACTCGTTTCGTAGCTCGCCTTTTATAGTGACTCGACACTCGAGCCTGTTGAGTGGGGATGCCGCATGCTACTGGTTTTTGTGCTTGTTCTGTATGGTGCGGAACGGTGCCTGCTTGTATGTTGCATACTGAGCTGTTTTGTCCGCCAGCTGTTTTCATATGGTCTGTGAATCGTTGTTACAGTTCACATTCTACTAGCTAACTAGAACAAAACAAGAGGAGCCTAGGCATTAATTTTGAGATTACAAGCTTACGGTTACACCTATTACTCGTGAAAGACTTAAATTTGATTTACACCCAATAAAAAATACATTATTTATAAATGCTGCCCTTAGTTCTAATTTCTACAGTGCCTGAAAAAAAACAATACTGGTAAGTTATATTTTCATCGAAAAAACGTAAAATATGCAAAAAATTTTTTTTTGTTTTATTTAATTGATTCATTAAATCACTGAACAAGTTGTTTAGTGATCTTTTAGCAGAAAAAATGCGAATGGTCATAATTTATAAATAAGTGTCAGAAATTGAGTAATATGCCTTTTCGACCCAAAGAAAACTTTGTTTGTTTAGGAAATGGTTTGGAGGATTTGATTTGATTTATTTTATTTTTTATTGGTTGCTACGGAATGTAACTATAAAATAAAAGCAGTTTGGAACACCATCTAGTGCAAGGTCGTGGGAACATGACCTGGGTTCATTGGAATGTGTTGAAATATTTATGAAAAAGTAAATTGTACTGTACAACATTATGCTGAATTTTGGTATACCGGCAAAGTTAGTGCGACTCACAATGATGACGATGACTAATACCGTCTCGCAAGTCAGAGTGCAGAACCAACTCACTGACCTATTTGAAACTCGTACTGGACTCAAGCAGGGCGACGGGCTGGCGCCGACGCTCTTCAACCTTGCTTTGGAGTATGCAATTCGAGCCATGAATATGGACAGCAGCGGAACGCTACTCATCAAGTCGACTCAATTAGTAGCGTACGCCGACGATATCAACATCATGTCTCGAAGGTTGGGTGATGCAGAAAGCCTTCTGCATAACCTCAATAACGCCGCAAAGGAAGTTGGACTACATATCAACGAAAGCAAAACAAAGGCCATGATGCAATCGAAAACAAGGACGCCAGCAAATCCAAGCATCACAGTGGGGGACCTTAATATCGAGTATGTAGACAACTTCAACTATCTGGGTTGTAACTTATCAAAGGACGCCAACGAAACCGACGAAATTAAGCGACGGATACAACTAGCCAATAAGACATATTTCTCGGTCCTCCCTATAATTAATTCGAAACTTGCGCACAGGAACACGAAGCTCCGCGTGTACAAAACGATCATCCGACCCGTGCTATGTTATGGCTGCGAAACATGGACCCTCACCCAAGCCTCCGAAATTTTGCTAGACCGATTCGAACGAAAGGTCCTTCGGCGAATTTTCGGGGCCGTTCGCGAGCGAGACCAATGGCGTATCCGGTACAACCATGAGTTGTATCAATTGTACGATGAGCTGGAAGTATCGAAAATCGTGAAGCTTCAACGTTTGCAATGGGCGGGGCATGTACAACGGATGGACGATAATCGCATGCCAAAGAAAGTGATGAACGCACAACGAATTGACGGAGCGAGGTTACGTGGACGACCGAGAGCTCGCTGGGAGAACTCCGTAGGTGAAGACGCCCACCAGCTGCTGGGCTTCCGAAACTGGAGGACGAGGTCACGTAACCGCGACAATTGGAGGTCAACGATTCAGGCGGCCAAGGCCCGACGTCGGGCTATCGTGCCACATTGATGATGATGAAATTTTTTTTAGATGAAATTTAAGTTTAGTGCTGTACTGGGGCCAGTAAGAGTATGCCTTGCGCTGCGTACTTTGCGTCACAAGCTCGTTAGTTCGAAAAACACCATGATCAACGGTGAGATTCGAACTCATGGCCCTATGCACCGAAGTTGCGCGCACTAACCGCTAGACCAGCCAGACTCTTATGGACTTAGATGAACTCAAAACTTTAAATTTGTAGAGTGTGGTGTATATAGGTGGTGATGCATTCGACTGTTGGAAGAAAAGTATAAGGGTACAACAAAACCAGCTTCTTCGTGCCATTTCTTCATAATGATTAAAGGTGCATATTCGGATTGCTTAGAACTGTTCGTATCGTCATTATAGAAATTATTCCAAGCCAAAGCCCCTTCGCATTTATAGGTATTCCCCGAAGTCTGATTAGCGATTCACTAAGCTTGGGGGTCCACTTCACATAAACCTAGCTTGTTGTATCCAGGTCAGTGAAGTGGATTTCATGGTTTTCGGCGAGCATGTGTCTTGCCACCATCGATTTGACGTGTCTTACCTCATCCTTTTTCCTCTTTTCGTATTCTCAGTAAGGCTCATCGAACCTTACTTACTATTTGGAAGTTGAGTTTCGCCAGCGTTTTCCTGATACTCTAGGCAAACGTTGAGTGTATGCAGCTTGCTTGGATCGCCGGCTTTTCCATGCTTCCGTGCTTAGTTGATTCCGTTCGGTCCTCCTGATTTTACTTCCTTATTAGCTAGTTTATCGTGTCCTTGCTGTATCCGTTGAAGTTTCCCGCAGGTTCCCACTACACAGCGCGACTGTGTATATATATAACTAGTTGTTGCATTGCTGACTAGTAAACTGAAGGGGCAACCTGGATGTGAAAAGCAGCGTTATGAGTCTGCTTTGCAGACGGTTACAGGTCCAACGTGCCTGGGTTGTGCACATCTGAATTTTACGTGACGCTTAACCATAATAGGGGGCCGAAGGAGCATCACATCTGCTAAAGAGAAGTCTTTAGCACGAATAGTGTACCTCGGGGATGAGTATGCCCAGGGACCATGGTCCCTGCTTATCAAGGAGTTGGCCTCGAGGTGGCTGGAGGTTGTTAAGCAAGTCATCGAGCTGATGATTCAGCCCCGGGGTTGGGTTTCTGAAGGTGAGTGCATTCACTAGATGAAGAGATCCCCATTTGACAATAAGACCTTGTCAATAAAACGCAGAACGTCCAAACCGCCCGAAGGACCGGGAGATAAAGGCGAAAGCCTAGGTGCTCCCCTGACGGTATACCTCGTAGATGGCAAATTTGTATCCGTTGAAGTTTCGTCCTCTAAGACTGTGACAATGTTGCTCAAGGGCAACTTCGACCGCAGTCGCTCTCCAGTGGTGAGGATGGGGGAAGTTAGACGAAGAATTTGTTGATATACGTATGTGTAGGTAGTTGACACGCGTTGTTAGGAAGGATTGGGGTCTCGGTAGGGGCACAAGCCAGGGGATCTACGAATCCTTGTTTGTTAACTGTGCAGCATATGAATCCGCAGCTCTTATGGATTACGCCATTACCGTGGGTGACGTGACGTGACGTGAGAGGAAATGCTGACTTAGATTCTTGTCTAGGATTCCTCATCACTGGCCACATATCCCTTAAAGCATATGGCTTCATACGCACAATTTAGCTGATGATACCTTTTTTTTCCATGTGCGACCATCTCGGCGAAGCTTGGACGCAAGTATACTATGCCATTGCCCGGCATACGCGGATATAAGGAATCTTGACCCATTCGGCGTTACTATTCAGGATGGTTCTCTGAATGTCTCTTTAGACGTGAATATGTCCTGGATCAAAATGCCTTCCTTAAGGAGGCATTTAGTCGCTGCTAAAGGCACTTGCATCCGGATGTTGAATAGAAGTCCAACTCTTGTCAGTTTGGCATTGCCTATGGTACTGTCGTTGTTTTAGTTTGGGCTATACTTTTCGGGTACACGCCGTTATGAGCAGGGAGGATCCCCACTGGCTCAAAGACACCGCGTGGATTCCAGTGGGACCTTTGGCAAATGACTATCCCGTTCTACCCGAATAGTTAGGCGACCTGTTCTACGTGGGTGTGCAAGGCGCCCACACAGCAGCCGTGGCGGAAGGTCAATGCGAGTCCGCAGCAAAGGTCCTATATCTGTTAGCACGGGGTATCGACATACCAGCCAAGGGGCACCGATGGGTGGGAGTATCGTGTCGGCTGTGGTTTCACAATGACGTGGAGTTTCGCTACAACCGGTGCCGTGACTCATAGAACGGCAGAGGTAGTAGAAAGGTAGAAAGGCCTCGCATCAGTATGCAAACGCCAAGTCACTTGGTGAGAAAAACTGTTACCTTTATGGGCCCTGAGTGACGTCTAAAAAAATCAATCTGTTTTCCTATTCGAAGCCATCTGGTAAACGGTTTACGGTAGGAACGGACGTTAAACCCCCTTCATGGCATTTATTCTATCTCATATCGTTCGTCCGTTAGTGTCGTTATAAGCCAGGGAATCATGCTCCCGTCGTCTAGCGGTTAGCGCACTATAAAAAACGTTACAAATATAAATCAAGTTATTGTTATAAAATCAATGTATGACGCAACACGTGGTAATAATATAAACAAAAAAAATTGAAGCAAACAATATAATATGCCTGAAAAAAAATCATGAAAAAAACTCAGCTTGAAAGAAAACGGAAACCGTTCACTGTCCTGTCACTATCTAGAAATTTGGTATGGATAGAGTGGACACTTCCCTAGACGAGTAAATAACAAAAGTCTCAGCCGAGTAATTCGACATTGATCGCAAAGAGGTAATAATTTCATTCCAAACTCGAGTTACTCGCCTAAGACTTTTGTTTTTCGCTTGTCTATCGAAGTATCCACTCTCTAACATTTTCGGATACTACAAAAGTTTAATGACTCCCTGATGAGTTCGTTGCACCAAGGACAGAGTAGTACTTCACAACAAATCAGCAGAGCACATTTAAATATTTCTAAACCCATAAAATGTCGGTCAACAACCGGCAATATGCATCTTACACAATTTCTACTAACCGTCCGTACTCATATTTTCAGTATACAATACCAAAATAAATTCGACGTGACCCATTGATACGAATTCTGCAAAATCAATGGAGCAGAAAATACACATCGCACACTCTTCATGTCGGAAATAACATTTTAGACAAATCCACACAACATGGTGGATGGCTATTGTAGGTTCTTTCAACCGAAATCCAAAAATCATAAAATCATATTCATAAAACGATTCGCATAAAAATACAATCATATGAGTCTTGGACTGTTATACAATAATCAACAAATAAAAATAAAACACAGAAAAAGAAGTAAACGATAAAAAAAAGTTACATCTGTTTTTGTGGCTAGAGATACAATTTCACTGTTGGGATGCTAGATCGACCACCGAGAGCCGTGTCCAATTAAATTAATGCAGAACAACTTTTGGAGTCTCGCTGTTTTGAGTTTGAGTTCAGCTACCGAGCCGCGTCCGACAGAGTCGGGAGTCCATTATGTAAATGTCCTCTCATCATAATAATCATTTTCGTAATAATCGCTCGATGGAGGAACTCGTATAATGTGTGCATGCAAAAAATCTCCCATCTGTCTCGTTAAACGCGGGTTTTGTTGAAAAGTGAGTGTGCAATCATTTTTGCGATAGCTGTGATAAGGTCATCGTAACATGACGTCATGAGCATCTTTCACTACATATAATCAGTTTAAAATCTTAGATTTTTAGGATAGCTTGAGTTAGAAGATTTGATTATAGTTAGGCTCGGTTATCCAATACAATATTGCGACTTGGCGCAATACAACACCAATTGGGAGTTTTTTGTTGGTAGTTTCCATGTAATTTCCAGAGCTCCAGCTGGCAGTTGCGATCTTGGGTAATTTATTTTATTTTTATTTTATTGTATTTTAGTGGTGAAAGAAATACAGGTTGGAGTTTCATTTCTCACCATATTGAACACAATTGTCTTACTTATATTTAATTTCCGACCAAATTCAGCCGGAAAACCGGTTATATTATTTTCAAAAACTGCTTAAAATCCGGCTTAATGGGTTGTAGCCATAGAAAAACAAGCAACATCCGACTTAAAACATGAAAAGAATGACAAAGTACAAAATTGTTTCTTTCTTCGAATACTACACCCGTAAACTTCGGAATACGCTTTATGCAGACTTGGTCTTTAGTCTCTTTACATATCTATGCTGTAATCACTGGCATTATACAATCGACATTTTCATTGTTCTAAGGCCGCATCTACACTGATCGGAGTTGGCAAAATCGCGAGCAAAATATCGGTCGAAATTTTGACGTACACGCTTGACAGGGACAGAAGCGATGGGAATCTCAATTTTGCTATGCATTTGTTCGGTATTCGGTCAACTGCTAGCTATGTGATTGAGGTATTCATAAGGTACCGATTTTGTATCGATCTTTTGCAAAAGTTAGGTCTGGCAAACTTCACACAGTGTGGAGCTGGCACTGAAACAAAAGACGTCGCATATGGCATGAAAAGCTACTTCAATTTAACGAAAAACTGCATTAAAAACCTCCAAAACAGTAGTTCGTTACACCAATAAAACTAGTTTCGTTAAATTTTCTAGTACGAAAACATTTCTTACTCCAGATGAAAACTTTCGTTGGTATTGCGTTAGAAGTTCGTATGATTGACTTGATTTGTTTTCTCTAACTTGAAGAACATTATACTCCACTCAACGAAAAAAGGATGTATGAATGAAATATTCATTATTTTCATTTTTTATTATGTTCATGGCTGATATGATATGTATTGATGTACATAGAAAATATGAATTGAATTTAGCATCAACGAATTCGTTGAGAGAATGTATATTGCTAATTAAATTAAGGTACGTTTGTCATAACTTGACATAATTACCGAGGCTGTCAATGTTTTTTTTTCTTATAAAAAAAAAATCGGGCGCAGTCCAGTATTGAAAACCTAGCTTTATAAGTGTTGACGACATTTCTTTTACCTCTGCTCTGAAAAGCATCATAAATTGAGATTATCTCTGCGCAGAAACTAGCTGAATTTTATTGAACAATGTGTGGATTTAATCAACGCCAACTGATTGACATAAAAGGTTCCTTGCAGAAGATTCGATAAAGAATTGTTACGCATTACTATAGAAACAACAAACCATTTGTAGTGTTCACTAGCAATGTTGACTATATCTGAGGTTGGCTGAGTATGGTTAGTGAGTGGGACGGGCGTATACGATAGTCACGGGTTCGATGCTAGCTGCGGGAATTATTCTATTTTTTTTTTTCATTTTCTTCCAAACGCGAGAAAATGACAGAAAATGATGATATAAGACACATGATGTATGCCATTTTCCAAGCATAATTTAGTGCTACAATAAGGTTTTATTGGATAAAAAAAAACGGCGCCAAATGCCATTATTGGACTTTATTATCACTTTGGCTGCCAATGCATCACCGGTGAACACGGCATAGGTCATTCCCCAGGGGCCAGTGCATCACCGGTGAGCACGGCACAATTTATTCCTCAGGGGCCAAAGCAAAATTTTCCTGTTCCAATTATTTCCCCCCGGAAATATTTTGTACACATATTTATATGCTTAAAAAAGCCATATTCAAGTGGTTTCTCGACCGTGTTCACCGGTGATGCATTGGCACTGGGAAAGTATATGTCATTATTATAAACACAAGTGCATCACCCGTGAACACTTGATTTAGATAGTGAAGTTCCGATAAATAACGATGCAGTTCGGGGAATTCCGAGGAACTGTCGGATTGGATTTCGCCGGCTACCGGAGAGAGTTTAGTAAAGTTCGATAGTTTGATAATTTTACGTAGAGAAGCTAGTGGAGTAGCACTTCAAAACAAAAGTCCTTATGAAATATACCGACTCCTTCTGACGGATGAGATTTTAGAAATTACGATTGAATAGGAGCTCTGTGGCTCACTTAGTTGAGTGGCACTCTGCTAGTAAACTAGAGGTCCAGAGAACGAATCTCGGCGTGGGCCAAAATTTCCGTACTTTTGCGGATAGGAAATATATAGTGCTTGCAACATTATATACACTCCGAAATGATATGCAATATAACGTTGACTCGAAATTGCCTATAAACGGCTGAGTTAACGCACCATGCCCCCACATGGGGCTATACGGTACTGAGGAAGAGGAGTAATCGCCTAAGTACGTGGAAGGACACCGACCGGCCTGAATTTTTGGAAATTTCTAGGACATGATATGCATGGGTCTCGTCAAGTACCCAGCAATGACAGATCTTTGATAATAATCAATTCGCTGTTAACACTATGTCCCATAACAGATTTCAGATTCTCCTAAGATTTTTACATTTCGCCGACAACGAAGATACTTCTTCAAAAACCTATAAAGTGGAACGAATTATTGAAGAGGTGTTTTACAATTTTAAAGTTTATCGGTCAGCAGGCGAACAATTGGTTATCGACGAAAGCATGATACCCTTTCGTGGACGCTTGGGATTTCGTCAATAATCTTCCTGGCAAAGCCCATAAATACGGGATAAAATCCTTTAAACTTACAGTTACTAAGGGATACACATTTAACATAAAACTCTACTCAGGAAAGTCAGAGACAACAACTGGACGCTCTCTGTCTTGTAATGTTTGTCTGCATTGGAAATTGGAAAGACAAAAGGGAGGTGAATCATATATGTGCCTGAAACATTTTCAAGATTTTCATTAAACCTGAACTAAGTTTGTGAACCGTAATTTGTTTGGTTCTTTTGGATTATAGAACCATGAATATGTTTCGCTTAACTATTTTTTTTAATTTTCACCTTTCTACTAATAAAAATAAAAAAGAAAAGACATTTTTTGGCTTTTATGGAGTTACGCACTTTGAAGGTATTTTTTTTTATACTTGGCAAATATGCGAGTTTTATCGAATTGAAGTGTGATGCAAAAAACAGTTACTGAAAGTATTCTGTCAGTTTTATTATAATATTTTGTTTTTCAAACCCGTAAGGACAACAAATTTAAAAATCTAACTATGCATCACCGGTGATGCATTGGCCCCTGGGGAATGACACTTGCTGTGTTCACCGGTGATGCACTGGCCCCTGGGGAATGATACTTGCCGTGTTCACCGGTGATGCATTGGCAGCCAAAGTGTTATTCAGGATTTATAGCCTGTAAAGTGCCCCTATTATTGTTAGGAGAGAATAATCTATGAAGTATTATAGGGATAAAATTGTTACTTGGGAACCAACCATGGCACATTCTTTATAAGAAACGGTAAAATTATCGCAACAAAAGTGTTCAATAAATGTAGTTTTTCCGCGATATTCATTAATATACGTATCGTTGAACCAGGAAAACTTCCTGAATGTTACGTAAATATTCTTCAACATGATCCTTAATTTTAACGAAATTTCACGTTAAATTTTCAACAAGGAAAATAATCATTGATTTTAAGAATTAAATTTTTAATAACTTAAAGAACAAATATTTTCTTCATTTCAATGTAAATATTCGTGATATTGACGAAGAAAAATATTAACGAATCTAATTTCTTTAATGTAAACCTTTATGAACGTCTACTTTATCATAACGAATAATTACGTTATGGCAATGAAAATAAGTCAACGAATGCGATTCGTGGATAATAGGAAGGATAATTTTTTCAGTGTAAAATGCTCAAGTAATCGAAATGTTCGTATAGATTTTTTTGAATTTGTTGCTACGATTTAAATAACAAGATGTCTATGATAATATTTTGGTTCAACGAATCGTATAGTTATAATGCCGCCTTAATAACTGGATAAATGTGTCAATTCTTTAACTGTAACTCCTAGGATTTCGGGACAAGCTACTGCATTATAGGAATAATTAAATACACTCTTTCTGTCTTTAGTTTAAATTTTATCATAATTATCAAGAATAATTTGGTAAAGCATAATACGATTTAGTAATTACAAATTGCCCAAAGATTTATTCAAAAAGAACATTTATTTAACAAGTTGGGTCCCGGCATGGTGTTGGTAGCCTTTAAATATAGCACACGAGCATCCAATGATCGGAATGAAGTATAATTGGTATATATAGCTTGTATACCTTAAATGTATAATATTTAGACTTCAAGGACTCGAAAAGGATAATGTCCAGTATCTGGATGCCGGGCTATACCAACAGCTCTCGTTCGTATATACTGAACGTCCAGTTAACTGGACATTCCATAATATACCGCTCAACTTCAAAACTCTCTAGGTATATTTGAAAAAAAAACTGCTTGCTCTTCTTCTTCCTTATTCTCACTCCGCTGCAACTACATAGTATGTAAACACAATATTAGTCGTAAATTTCGGCAAAAGATAAGTCCAACCTTGTTACAGTTTTTTCCCATCAGAAGACATTTTTATATTTAAAAAAAATAGAACTAAAAACTTTGCACTCGCACTTGAATTCTAAAACTCGAAGTGACGAAATTTACTTATTCGCATTTAACAAAGGCGAAAGACTGAGCCAATTTTATCATATATGAATTCTGATCTATGGAGTTGCGAAACTGTATATGTTGTCTGGTAACGGTTTCGAATGTGAAACGAAAACGAAACTTTTGCCGTAGACCGAGACTTACATTTCATGTCAAAACTAAAGCCCGAAGTCCTTCTTATACACTGCTCGTCATCAGATTAGCACACCCCTTCGCATGAATAGTTTCGGCTGATTTCCAACGAAACTAAATTATAACTGTTAATAGTCTATTCAATTCTGAGTTAATTAACACAAAAAGAATAATGTTTAAATTTTTTATTATTGATTTATAATTGTTTTTCGAAAAAGAACACACAAAACAGCCTTTTAAAATTTGTCATCAGGATAGCACATGCAATTTCTTTTTTGTCTATCTTCCACAATTAAAGACGTAGGACCCCTAATTTTTTGTGGTTGTTTGAGTAAGATATTAACTTTAATATGAATAAGGGAAAATCATTATCTGCGGAAGAGGGATCAAAATTTAAGGCTTACAAGGAGTCAAGGTGGTCAAAAAGTGAAATTTCGAGAAAAAAATAATAAAAGTCGATAAGTTGAATCCGAATTCGTGTGTAATAAGTAGCGTTAAGATAAAAATAACAGAGGCGATAAAAATTGAGTATTTGTCAATCCCTATGAGAGAGTAATTTAGAGATAAGCATCCAGTCCTCATGACTCGTTCGCAAGGATTAGGGTAAATTTTGACATTAAGGTGAGCCTATTGTTCAAATAGTGATACAAAAATGCTCCACATCTTAAGAAACTAAAACTAAAGGAAAATGCGCTTAAATTAATCTCGAGAGCACTTGACATCTAATAAAGAATGGCAGTATGTTGTCTTTTCGAATAAAAAGAAGTATCATCTCACAGTATCACTTGGCCCTCGAGACCATTACACAATCTGTCCGACAATGAATGCGATCTTAATGGTGTCCTAGCAAAGATCCTGGAAGTAGACATTATAACTGTGTTACGCTTCTAAAGTAAACTTCTTTTTATCCGAAAAGATAACATACCGCCGTTGTTTGTTCCATGTCAAGTGTTCTCATGATTAATTTTAACGTATTTTCCTTCGGGGAAAGTTTAGTTGGAGTTTATTCTGTAGTTTTAGTTTCTTGAAATGTGGAGTTTTGTTATCACTGTTTGAACAAAAGATAGGCTCGCCTTAATGTCAAAATTTATCCTAATCCTTGTGACCGAGTCATGAGGGCTAGATGTTTCTCTCAAAATAACTCTCTCATAAGGATTGACATGTACTCAATTCTTATCGCCTCTATCATTTTTACCTTAACGCTACGTGTTACACATGAATTCGGATTCAACTTATCAACTTTTATTAATTTTTTATCGAAATTTCACTTTTTGACCGCCTTGACTCCTTGTATGCCTTAAATTTTGGTCCCTCTTCCGCAGATAATGATTTTTCGTTATTCATATTAAAGTCAATATCTTACTCAAACAACCACAAAAAATTGGGGGTCCTACGTCTTTAATTGTGGAAGATAGACAAAAAAGAATTTGCATATGGCTATTTTGTGTGTTCTTTTTCGAAAAACAATTATAAATCAATATTAAAAAATCTAAACACAATTCTTTTTGTGTTAACTAACTCAGAATTGAATAGACTATTAACAGTTATAATTTTGAAATTTAGCTCTTTTAGTTTGGTTGGAAATCTGCCGAAACTATTCATGCGAAAGGGGTGTGCTAATCTGATGACAAGCACTGTATAGTCATAGAAATGAATGAATGTAGGTGTCCAGTATACTAGCGTTTTCCCCAAAGCATCCCAATTTTAGCCAATGCGACCGTTGTACCCGATAGATCAGAACTTAGATCAGAGTTTCAGTCTCTTTCGCATGGGTACAGAAAACACTTTTGTCTAAATTTTGACCAATGTTGGGGGAACGTTGGGGCGGTTGAGTGTGTAGGAGGTATCCACTATGCCCTGCTTATAGAACGAGCCTTATTGCCGCTTCTTAAAAGCGGTTTCCCTAACGAATGGAGTCAGGTTCGCCTAGCCTAGAAAGCTGCATGAAAATGTGAAACTGTTGATCACTCTAATGTCGTCATAGACGACGAGGAAGATTTCCGGGAGATTTTTGAAGACGTCGAAGAAAACGGAAATAGTGATCGTAAGACCAAGAATATTTACAATTACTCAGAATACATTTTAAACACGATCGTTCGTGAAATACAAATATGTTGTCTTACTTTATTTTTTTTAACAGTTGATGCATATCTGTCATCAGGTCGCAGAGCTGGATCCCCACTGCCAGCACTTCTAAAAAGCTGAGGCCTTAAGGTACGTTGTGCAAGACGCGGCCGCACGACTGCGACTCGCTCATTCCATATAAAAACTCGTTTTTAAAATGAGAGAGAAACGAGTTTTTGTATGGAATGAGCGAGTCACAGTCGTGCGGCCGCGTCTAGCACAACGTACCTTTAAAATGTAAAATTTTAGGTTCCAAATTCACCTGTTAATTTAAGTGTTGATGAGGTAAAATATTCTGAACAATATTTACATTAATTATTCAAACTATAATATGTTTTAAACTTCTATGTAGATTGAAATTAATGGTATACTAGTTTTTCGCGATTTTGACCCTGTTCCGCAACGAATTTTTGGTAAGAAGTTTCGGAATCGTGCTCAGCGCCCCAAAAAACATAAAAAAATGTCTCCAACACATTTCGCAATCTTGTGTACTAGAGTTCGCTCCTAGTAACTACACTTATTAACTGAATCACAAATTCAAACAAACTCGTGCTTAAGGGTAGGTATTTAATTACATATGCATGGAAATACTTGCCAATTATAGTTTAACTATAACAATTTTGGGATTCAAATTTCACTGGGGTCTGTCAGACCTCACCTAACCATCCGAGGGTTAAAAATATTAAGAGTTCCAAAAATAGTCATTTTTCGTATACTCTTATAGTTGAAATAGATTACACGCGTCAGCAGAGGCATCGGCAGAATTTTATATCTCTCTCTCTAGTTCCTGTCAACCCCTTGTGGGGCATAGGGCATTAACTACGCCTACTCTCCACCTCGTTCTGTTTTGCGCCAACGGCGCTAGCTGCGACCATGTAAGATTTAGCGTTTTCGCCTCGCTTGTTACCGATCTTCTCCATGTGTTCCTTGGCCGTCCAACACGGCGTCTTGCTCCGGAATCCTGTGGATTCCAGTTCAGGGCCTTTGTTGCGATGTTATTGGGCCCTCTTCGGAAGGTGTGACCTATCCATTGCCACTTAAGTCTTTTGATCGAAGTGCCTATCCTTTCTTGGCCAGTTATAGTGAGGAGATCCTCGTTCGAAATGATCTCCGGCCAACGAATATGTAGGATGCGCCGTAGACACTGATTTACAAAAGTTTGCAACTTATCAGTAATCTCTTTAGTCACTTTCCAGGTTGAACAGCCATATAGCAGTACGGATTTCACATTGGAATTGAAGACTCGAAGTTTGGTGCGTCTGGAAATATTGTTGTTTAGCCAGAAAGGAGTCAAATTGAAGAAAGCCGCCCTAGCCTTGTTTATCCGTGATTTTACATCAGCATCCGCTCCACCATCTGCTGTAACTACGCTCCCGAGATAGCAGAATTCATCAACTTTTTCGACTGCCTGTCCCGAAATACAAATTCCGCTTTGCCCCCCTGGATATGTGCTCAAGAACTTAGTCTTGGCAGCATTGATTTTCAGCCCCGCATTACGACTTGCGCAATTTAAAGCTTCTGTCATTTGAGCGACATCATCCGTATTAGTTGATAGAAGACAAATGTCGTCAGCGTAGTCAAGATGCTGAAGGTGATCAAACAATTTCCATCTGATACCTTTGTTACGATGTAATTGAAGTGCAGAGCCGAGTACATCACTAATGACAATAAGGAAGAGAATAGGTGACAAAATACAGCCTTGTCTCACTCCACTGTGCACCTCAAAAGGATCTGAAAGCTTGCCCTTATGCAGAATTTTATAGCTGACAAATATGCTGATTGCCAAGTCTTCTGCTCAACATTTTTGTCAGCAATGTAAAATACATTGGGCTTGACGTTTCACGATGCCGATGCTTCTGCTGACGCGTCTAATCTATTTCAAGCATCACAATACGCATCTCTTCATACCTATGGCTTTTTACCTTCCCCAAGAACAGTCTTCCTAAGCACCAACATCCATTCATCTTCCGGAACCTCAACTAATTGCAGACAGTGTCAATAAATACAAAAGACCTGTTCCGTTTGATTGACATCACTCCATATTCCCTATAGTACGAAAAGAGTCTGCAACTGCGTTCGTTACCGGAGGCTAACAACTATGAATCTGACATTATTGAAACAAATGTTCGCGTCTTCCAATCTGCACGCTACCTGTTGTAGTGTTACTATATGCACGCACGCATAGTGGTCATATGGTCAATGTCTTACCTCCAACTGGTATGCGCATAATGTTAAGATTTGTACGGACGACGTGTGGCTAGCTACCGTCTAGCTAGATGAAGTTTATATTGAAATCGAAAGTGGTTTTGCCTAATGCCTCTTCTAATGTGAATGCGCTGCTGATTATACCTACTCGTGAAACTTGAGATGCTAGCTCCTCGGATCTAATAGTTAGCTGTATCGTCACTCGTTGTCTCTCTGAGAAGCAACTCTATTGGGCGAAGAAAGGTGAATGTCAGGCAACGGTATGCGGTAGAATGTCCACTTTGGGCCAGACCAGGTGTAACGATGATGATGCATGAACTTACAACTTAAATAGGTACCCATACCGGTGTTATGTATAATTCGTAGAGACAACCGCGAATAGGAGACGGATGAGATGAAGAGTTTTGTTTGGACGTTTGTGGTGTGTTGGATCTTCTGTTTTCGCATAAATTTGTTGTCCGCAGTTGTAACACACTCGTGTTCAAGCGGCATATGAGTAGTTTGTGAACATGATGGACAGCGTGTAGAAAAAATTTATGGACGTTGCAATTGATTTGTTGGGAAATGTCGTATTGTTTGTTAATTTGAAATTTGTTTAATGGTTTTACGAAAAATATGCTCACAGGGGACTTTGTGTCTCATAAAGTACATAATTTTCGATCGTATCCTGGGAGCTTCGATGGAGCTCTTCCCTTAGAATAGGCCATAGGGTAGGGTGGATCGGTACAAAGACCTTTGGCCAATTGGTGACCGTAGTTCAGAAAGGGCTAGTTAGGCTATTTGAAAAGTCATTAATCAAGTAATCAGTACGTCAGGGATGGACCATAGTCTTTTTGACATATCTTCAAGTTGATTCGAAGGTTTTTTCAATCAAGTCCATGTTAAGTTACAGTCTTTAGGAATAGGTTTCTGAGTTAGGGTTTAGGCCCTGCTTCAGGATAATAATGAAACAACGTGTCAATAATAAAAACAAACGCAAGACAAACAGAAACACTTTTAAAGTTCGGTGCTAGGTTCCAGCTGAGGCCATTAGATGTCACTTGAGTGTGATTGAAATCAGAATAACCTAAATTTGAATCTGAGAAAAATGCATTTTTATTCACTTTTTTCTAAGTTTTCTGTTATTATCGGAAGGAAGTTGTATTCTAGGTCAGTCCCTGAATGTAGCATCGAAGGCAGAATTTATAATTCAAAATGACGGCACGAAATACAATCATAATTTTTTTGAATTCTTTATTGTCAAGGGCCTCCCCGGTATAGTATTTTCTAGGATGTCTTAAATATTTCAGTGACGTGTACATATTAGGTAATGCCAGGCCAATAAGAAACGCTGTCTAACTGTAATAAATGATCACTCGTCGCAATATTTCAGTTATGCCGACAGGTGCAAAGGCAAATTAAGCTTCCTATTGCTCGCGTAGAAACTGTGAAATTTTTCCCGTTGTAGTTGCGATTCAAGTGATTTTATATTCTTAAAATGTGGTTTGGCAACTCTTGGCGGGTTCGCTTTAGTACAATTTAAATGGTTTTTTTTTAAAGATAAATAAAAACATATATGGTCACATTCGGATCTGAACCAATTGGTATGCAGGCAGGCCAGCGAGAGAGTGTCGTCTCTACCGAGATATTCCAACCACAAAAAAAAAACACCATTTTAGGCATCAGTGAGCGCTTCTATTAACAACCACATGAGCTGCGTTTACCTAGTTTTTCCTCGGCGTTAAAAACAGTTCAATCGTGTATTAGTAGGATTCAGTTTTTGTCAATAGAATACACTGAGTTCATAAGTTAGGTGAGTAGTTGAAAGTTCGAAGTGGTATGGCTTTTAATTTCCCTTGTCACGATGTACTAGGTTCCAAAGTCTAATTTTTTGACGTTTCAGATTGGCTGGTTTAAGGAACGAACCAAATTCATCACGTGCTAAAAACTTCATCCTTTTGCCGTTAAAACATTGTATAACCATTGCTAAAATGTTGAATAAAAGGACAGGTGATGGTGACTGCTTCCATAGGAATCATGCTCCAGCGACTATTACAACCAATTGATAAAAAAAATTGCAAATTCTGTCAGTACAGACAATTTATGTCAGTTGCTATTGATTTTAAGGTAACTGAATACCACCGTTACCTGGGAACCTTTACTTTATTTCCCCGGGTAAAAATTCGGGCGTTGTCTTTATCACTTACCCTGAGCCTGGCGCTGGTGATTTTGTTTTTAATAAACGCCATCTAGGTATACAAACCAGCTTATCATGATTAAATTGAACCTCTCAATTGCTACGGACCTTAAGTATCACGTATTACAAGAATAGCAATAGCAATAGCAACAGGTACTTCCAGTGGCGGAACAACTTCACTCGGGGCCCTCCCGCCAACTTCTTGACTGGGCCCCCTACACTGAGAGAAAAGCTGAGTGTAATCAATCCAAAACACGCTTAACTCAACTAAAGAAAAAAACATGATTTTGACGTTACAGTTTCTACTAAAATTAAATCCTACTTAAAATAGCTTAGCTAATAGCTGCTTTGACTCTTTGCATTTGAGAATGGCGTCCTGGCGGTTGTAACGTTTATTAAATTAATGATTTTTTTTTCAATAGTTTCATTTTTATTTTAAAATAAAAAAGCTCACGCAGCCCAGCATTGACTTTTAATGGTGTAGGCGACATTTAATTTACCTCATTACGCTTCTAAAAGCATAATAAATTACCTACAGTGGGATTCCATCATGGGAACCTATGATTTGAAGACGAGCGCACGAGCTATACCAACCAGACTATACGTGATGAAGTTTGCAACTTGCTACACAATTGAAAAAAAAAACAACAAAAAAATACACACACGTGTTATAAATTCAACTCTATTCCTTTTTTCAGCTGTAAATTTAAGTGTCCTCTAATTTAAATCCTTAATTTTTAGAACGTTTGTTCTTAATTTTTAAATTCAATACAAATATCTATACGGCCGATATCCCTAATTCCACCAACTGCGACATAGCTTTGTTTGCGGATGACATGTGCATCTACTCTAGTTCGCATGAACCTTCCCTTGTAGTGAATTGTCTAGAACGCCAGTATTATCACCGCTGGAAAATAAAAATCAACCAATCCAAAACGAAGGCAGTGTATTTCAGCCGAAAGTGGAGTAGGAACAAACTACCCTCCCGAAGTCTGGACTTTTTAAGACAAGAAATTATATGGGATGATTATATAATTTACCTCGGAGTCAACCTGGATAAGAAAATGACATTTAGTAAACACGTAGATCCTATCAAAAGTGTCAAAAGCATCACACTCGCTACACTCCTTGCTGAATAAAAGATCCCAACTCTCGCAGTTCAATAAAACCCTGATCTACAAAAAGGCAATACAACCTCTTATATCTTATGCAATGCCTGTCTGGAGTCAATGTGCTAAAACTCACAAGTCAAAAATTCAAATCGCTCAGAAACGTATGTTAAAATCAATTTTGAATAAACCTCGTTATTATCCGACGCGCCTCATACACGACTCCACTGGAACACTTACAATTTCAGAACTTTCCAGGAAATGCTCCTCCAGCTTTGAAGAAAATTGCATTATTAGCACCAACCCGCTCATCAGACAAATTAACAACGCCCATTAATAATACTAAAGGCCAAATTGTACTATTCCTCATAGCCCAGATGCATGTAAGTTAGAAATTAGGTTATTGTTAAGATTAGTTGTAAGTTAGAAGTAAGATAGAGTTAAGGATAAAACACACACATAAGCAAGGTTTTTTGTTAAATTTTCCTTGTATAACTATAGTATGTAACTGGTTCCAATAAAGAAAACACGGTCCGCCCACTTAATAAACTACAGTAGTTAAGATCAATGTCTGTACTCTAAATGAATTAAGAACCACTATTTTTGTGAATTTGAGAATTTTAAATGAATAAACTTGAACTTGAACAATATTGGCAAGACTCCATTCAAACCAAATTATAGCGCAAGGAAAATAAAGTATTTTAGTCTTCAACGCCTGTATATGTGGCTGTACTAACTAGTTTGAACTAAGTTTAGTACTACTCGCGAATTATTTTGTTTATCAGCATGTTTGACAGTTCATGACAAAGTGGATTGGAATTTCGTCTGGTATAAACACCCTATAGAAAAGGTACTATCTCCAAAAATGTTTTAAGATAGTTTATTTGTAGATGGACATAAAGAATCGTTTTGCCATATGGTACTTGTAACGAAAAGGGTGTACAAATCGCGGCTACAGATACAGCAAATAGCGTTGCCATACCAGGAGCAAATTTATTTCGTAATGGAGGCTTATAAGGTGTTCTTAGAGCCGAAAGCGAATTTCTCATTTTGGATAAATTTCGGTTAAATTAAGCAGAACGATTTTAAAAACTTACCTTTTCACAAAAAAAAAAAACAACACAATTGTTTTCATTTACACATTTATTCATGGAAAACGCACTGATTTCGAGCTATTTTCATGTGAATTATGAAAGAAGGCCAAAATTTCCTTGTACTATGAATGAATGATTATAAAAATATAGAGCAACAGTTTTTAATCATAGACGAGTTTTTTTTTGTAGAAGTAGAAGTAGATCCGGATTGTCTGATGAACTTTCAGACATTTTAAGAAAATATAAATTCTTTTAGCGTAGAGGCTTATCTAAAGGACCTGGTGAAAGAGAACCAATAAATTTAGCATTTTTGTTTGACTTTAAAGTGTACAAAAAAATATCTACGTCGGAGTATTGTTTTTCACAGTCGTGCTGTTTTTATGGTTCGATAAATCTTTCATGTGGCTTTTGGGCCCCTAAACCTCGTGGGCCCCCCGCGACGCGGGCCCTGCGGGTCCTTATGCGCCGCCCCTGGGTACTTCGTAACCATAACCTATAAATACGAGCAATGAATGACAGACAGTAGGGTTCCGATTCCGAGCTGCCAGATGGGGTTGCAGAGACCTTCTTGAATTAAGTAAATTTTGGCGAAATGTTGATTGGTCTTTTTCTTAGGTTTAAACTGGCTATTGTACCATTTAATTGTCTTTGCTTAGCGACTTATGAAGATGTGATTGTAGTCATCTTAGCCTTATGTTAAAGTCGTGAGCTGGAGGCATACCAGCATACCCTCATTCACTCATGTTCTTGGCTCTCGGAATTCAGTTTATTATCATCAATGTGTCATGATAGACCGACGTCGGGCTTTGGCCGCCTGAATTGTTGACCTCTAATCGTCCCGGTTTCGTGACTTTGTTCTTTAGTTTCGGAATCCCAGCAGGTGGTTGAGTGGTCGTAAGTTCTCCCAGCGAGCTCTCGCTCGTCCACGCAACCTCACTCCGTCAATTCGTTGTGCGTTCATCACCTTTTCGCATGCGATTATCTCTCATTCGGTGTACATGCCCATTACATGTCCATTGCAATCGTTGAAGCTTAACGATTTTCGGTACTTCCAGCTTATCGTACAATTGATACAGCTCGCGGTTGTACCATTGATCTCGCTGGTGAACGGCCCCGAAAACTCGCCAAAGGACCTTTCGTTCGAATCTGTCCAGCAACGTTTCGGAGGCTACCAGTCATAGCATAGCACGGGTCGGATGATCGTTTTATACACGCGGAGCTTCGTGTTCCTGCATGCTTTGAATTAATAATTGTGAGGACCGAGAAATACATCTTATTGACTTGTTGTATCGGTCGCTTAATTTAATTTAATAAGTGGGTTAGGTAGTTGAAGTTGTCTGCATACTCGAAATTGAGGTTCCCCACTGTGATGCTTTAATTTACTGGCGTCCTTGTTTGTGCTTGCATGGCCTTTGTTTTTGTTTCGTTGATATGTAGTCAAACTTCTTTTGCGGTGTTATTGAAATTATGCAGAAGGCTCTCTGCATCACCCAATCGAGACATCTTGTTTTTGTCGTCTGCGTACGCTACTAATTGAGTGAACTTGATGAGTAGCGCTCCGCTGCTATCCATATTAATAACTCGAATCACATACTGAATCTAGTTGAGTTTGAAGATATTTTGGTATGTTGACCTGCCAGATTGTTCTTCATTTGCCAAGCCCAGCAGCTGGTGGGCGTGCTCACCTACCGAGTACTCCCAGCGAGCTCTCGGTCTTCCACGCAAACTGACTCCGTGCACTCGTTGTTCAAGACTCGTCATAGTATAATTTCCGTGTGTTCTAGGAAATCAAATAGCAGAGCGTATGGGAAATATATATCTAATGTCTGCAACATTATAACTCGCCGAATTTATATGCAATGTAACGTTGGCTGGCGATAAAGGCAACTCTATGGCTGAGTCAAGTCAACATACCCTACAAGCCCTACAAGCTGTTACAGAAAAAGAGAGAGGGAAAAAGAGAAAGAGCGATAAGATAGGTCTGCCAAAAAACACTTTTTGAAAATTTCTTTGACTCTGACTAGTGATTTTTTTGTATTTTGTCGTGCTGAACTCGAATCAGAAACCCGTTCATATCCATTACATCAGTTTTTCACACAAAACAAGCTTTTATATTTATGGAGTGTAGGGGTGAGGTTATATCCGTAATTTTAATTTTTATCACGTAATTTTCCCCGAAATCTTATAAATTTTAAGAAACACAACTGAAAATTATTTTTTTTGAATTTTTCTCTAGAAATTTTAACATTATAGGGAAAGTTTTTATAAATGCTTCTAGAAAAAATTCTTCCTCAAAAATCGTAGTTACTATAATTTAATTAAGTCAATTGACTGCACATTTTGACAATTTTAGCTTAACCTGAAAATAAAAAAAAAATGCTGTTTTAGTTAAAGTAAGGTGACCAGATCCTTCAAAAGCTGATGTTTCCTGTTGGCTGATTGTCAAGTAAGTCAAGGTGCAACCGGCTCAGGTGAAGACTCATGCAATATCTATTTTTTTCTACGGATTCTTTTTTGAAAATTTTTTGCATGAAAAATTACAAATTACGCCATTCTATCAAGTATTTGCAGGCGTTGGCAAGTTTTTAAATTTTTGAGAGTTACCTCTCTGATTAAAGCATCTACTTATCATAAAAATGGATTTCGGCTTGGTGACTCGTTCGTGGCATATTCATATCACATAAATTCAATCGACTCACTGTAAGGGTCGCAACTAGCGTTGCCAAAGGAAAGCATAAAAGGCGCACATTCTATCTACACAGCGATTGCATTTCGACCTGGTGACAGTGCCGGATTAACCATGTGGCAGAAGGTGGCAAATGCCACGGGCCCCGCGTCTTAAGGGGCCCCGCGGTTTTCTGAAACAAAAATTATAAAAACCAAAATGACAACGAAATTCTAAAAGCCAGTTCCTTCTAATTTACTATGACACGTTATCGTTGAACAATTTACGCTAGGGTGTTCCCAAATTAATGCAAGGTTTAGATTGCATCAAAATACAGAAATGTTTGATTCTAATTCATGATGGCATACCCGTAAGCCTACGTCCACAGAGTTTCAGAATCACATTCTAGCGGAACGTACAATTTTTGAAGTTCATGTTTGGAAATGTATTTGCACACACCCATAGAATTTAGAACATACAACTATATCACTCATTCGCAATGGCGTACCGCTTTAAACGTTATGAAAAGTTGGGGCTAAATTCCCAGTTAAAAAATAATTTAAAATTTTTTCACAAAAATGTTGTCTTTAATTTAAGTTTGTAAGTTTTCCAAGATTTTTTTATTTTATTAATTAATAAAACCGAACAAATGTAGAAGGTGTTAATTTAAATTTGGCGTTCTGATATGCGCTACGCGCGTACCTTTATTATGGGCTATTTTTTTTAGATAGATAGGTTGTAACCTTTTTTTAACCTAAGTAAACCTGAAAAAGGATAATTCAACCAAAAGCTTATTAATAGTCAACACTTATAAAGTTAAATATTTTCGCATATTTTATCGCTTTTTGCAAAATCTCGAATTTTTAAATTTTCAGAGGTCGTCCAAAAAGGGAATTCTAAAATAAATTCTTTTTTGTCGGATAAGTATAATTTGTCTGCAGAAATCATCACTAATTAAAATAAAAAAATAATCTCGGCAAACACACGTCAATGATAAACGTTTTTGTGAAACAAATTTTCAAAACAGATAATTTTGACCCCATTTTTCAAAATGCTTTGAGAGGTACGCAACTGGGCATGAGGAATATAATTGTTATTTCTAGATTTTTTGATATGTGCAAATGTATTGCCCAACTAAATCTTCAGCAATCGATTACTTACTCTTTTGATTTTTGTCCCGCGTCGTGTATCTATGTATCAGTGCGCCTTGGCACTACGATCGGCGTTTCTAAAAGATATCGACAAGATTTACTATATCCTACACTCAGAGAAAAAATCACATAAAATTAATAGGAATTGGTCATTTTCTCGTATTAAATTTAGTCAATAGGAAAATCCGGTTATTTGACAAATAGTTCCATTATTAATACGGCCAAAATATTAAGTTAATGTGGTATCATGTTATAATTTTTATATGATATCATTTTAATGTCATAATGTTATCATTTCACACTGCTAGAAATCATTACTTCCTTTATTCGATAAATATCCGTTTGTCTAGTCCCATATTATTATACCATTGACGCTACGTCATTGTGGATTTTTTTATAAAGAATCACGACATTTGGCCAGACCGAGTATTGAACATTCGATTCACTAGTACTATTTGAACTTACCGAGTCACGAGAAGGCAACCGAACGATCTCGGCTACGGAGCATGTTGTTGATTATCTTGCGAGATACGTACATGTGCTTCAAATTAAATTAAAAGGCTTATCCTATTAATGCAATAGGACGTCCAATAAAACAATGCGCCTGTTCTGTACCGGTTTTGTTTAGTTGTGTGATCTACGAGTAATTAGATTATCCTGTTAATTTAAAATGTATGTCCTATTAAATGTTTAAAATTTAGTTAATAGGAGTCCTATTGAGAGATTATGGGACATTTTTTTCTGAGTGTAGATTTAGTTAACATTGTAAATGCAGAATGCAGAGAGTTCCTAAAAGTACAACCCCGTACCTCTAAATAGCATAATAGGAATTCTTTTATTGCACATTCGTCTTATATTGCAAGAAGGTAATGCTGATATTTGCAACTGCTAGCCGCCTTCCTATGAAGTCATTCGCTTCCAACGAACGAACTTATTAGATTGAAATATATAATTATTATTAAAGTGGAGACTGACCTAACTTATCAAGAAATAAAAGATAAACAAAATGGTCGACACAAAACAATACAGAGTAATCGAAAAAGTAGATACGTTAAAAGTATTTCATAATTTAAAAGGAGAGAGAAAAAAACCCTTAAGAAACGAAATAAAAATCCTACAATTTCGCAGGGCTATTTCTTTTTCTTATTTGGAGCACATATCAGGAACGGACTTATTTTGAATCAAGTCTATTGAATCGTGACTCACAACTCGCAATTGTCAAGAGTTTCAGAGGACATTACTGATAAAACATGTTTTAAAAATTCTGACTGATGTCTGTGAGATGTCATCCAAATGAGTCTTAGTAAGGCTTTTAACTCTGAGTGAGGCTGTTTTGGTTTTCAGTAAAACCTACGCCATGGATTTTACTAGGGGCTTTCTATGGTAGCCCCACATTCATAAAACAATTACACTCTACCGGATCATGAAAATGTAGCGATTTGATGCATTTTCCATAAAACTTAGATTTGAAATTCGATTGAAAAAAAAGATGTTCCACTGTCGAAACTTGAAAAAAAAATCGGTAAAACTAGAAAATTACATCGCACAAACTGATCAACTGCATAGCGCTGATAAAATTCAGGGAGAGGAAAAATAAAATAAAAATAAGTTCTTCCATGAAAAACTTTTTCCTTTTTAATCCGACATTGACCAAACTTAACCCGAATGGGTTCCTAGTGAATCGTCAAAATATGTATAGGAACGGATGAAATCGAATGACTACGTCGTAGGGCTGTCATACAAACCAACCCCTGGAAATTAGGTTCTTCTAAAAAAAAACATTTTTCCTTATGAACCAAATCTTAACCAAACTCCACGCAAATGTGTTCCTAGTAAAGCCTCAAAAGATATCTAGGAACGGATGCAAACGGAACATTACGTCATAGGGCTGAAATACAAACCAACCCCGAAATATTAGTTTTTGTAAGAAAAACTTTTTTTTTTCGTTTTGAATCTTAACCAAAATTAATCCAAGTGTGTTCCCTGAATCAGCAGCAAAGCATTCAGGAACAGATGGAATCAGAACACGTCATAGGGCTGCAGTAGAAATTGTTAACACGAAAGGAACTTAAGTTTCATTTAAATGTGACGAATATTCAAATTTCGGCCGCGCCCGAAATTATCCTCGGTCTCGTTTGAATAAAAAATTAAATTTATTACTGATGATGGTTTTTGACAGTCAGGAGTTTAAGCTTGGGGTTCCATGGAGCGCATAATTCATTTTACCTTTTACTTGATAAGGTAAAAATGTATATTCGTGTGTGTTTTCCCCGAGTAAAGTGTTTCCTTCAAGTATTTTTCATGGAATACTTAAGAAAGTTCTTCCTCCCCTGGCAATAAAAACTTAACTAAGGAACTAACTAGTGTAGAGTCAGTTTTTTTTTTGAAAAGCAGCTTTTACCAACGACATGAAACAACAAAAGCACCCGATCTAACCGAATTTTAATTAGTGAAACGGACAACCTATAGATCAGCGTTATTTAAGTTTTAATATTATTCGTCCTGAAATCTCAATAATCATTCGAAAAAAAAAACGGGTGGTATCCGAATTCATGGACCCTCCCCTCGGGCAACATCCCTGCTTGGAGGAGTGCGCCTATATGCTTATCCCGCAACAGTCATCGACCCTAAACAAGAAGTGTTTACCCTAGATCTGCGGATCACGTCAATTTCAAGTCTACTGCACCCACCGACATTCCTGCAAAAATTTCCATTTTTTTGTCATAGGAAGAGTTATTTTTCATCAAATAAGTCTTTCTAAGCTTGCAGCATTTTTTTCGTTGTTCTATTTGAAATGTTAGCTTACACGAAACTATAGTCTCGCACTAACTAAGTGATCAGCGCTTTGCCCTTTCCAGCTAGCACTCTACCAAATAAAATCCTTCGCGACCTAAATTGCAAATATCTTGTGACAACGTAACAATCATTCAGTTTACCGTCAAACTGATTTGATTGCCGATTGCATCACAAGGCGCGCGTTGCATTCGAATATCCTTTAAACTAGTGCGATGTCCGAAGAATTGAATCATGCTACTGTACCGAGTATATACTACGGTAGAAACATGGTTACAATTTGATGGATTCATGCGTTGTTCAGAGTACTGAACAATCATACACAATCATATATGGCAAATGTAACTTGATTCAGATGTCGTGTTTTTTTCTGCTTCTGCATCAAGATTATCACATTACTAGTGCAGTGATATTAATTGACAACTGGACGTTATAAATGAAATCAGTGACTACATCAATATGATGTACCATCGTCATCGACATCTGACTACAGGGAAAAAATCCAAGAGGAGGAGACATGCTCGGTCGGTCTATAAAGAAGACTTATTGTCCTGCAATAAACACATTCGTGTAACAACCGTGATAAAAGAATTACAAGTCTTGTTACAAGTGTCGTTTAAATAGTTTGCATAATCGTGAGTTGATAAAAATGTTGTGGACGGTGGTAGGTTTTTTCTTGATTAGTTTGATGACTCCTTTAATCGATTTTGTTCCTGTCTTGCAGTTGCTGGGATTCGTGCTAAACAATAAGGTGATTCCGTCTGCATATGGATACTATCAGGATTCGCCAGCCGCAGATACAACGAATAATGATCCGTACACGCGAGTCTATTACTCGTCATCGCCGTATTTGAATTCAAATTATGGACAAAATGCGGATCAGTATTCAACTTCGTCCTCCAATTCACTGGCTTATTCGTTGGCGCAACAGGAGCAGGAGGCAGCTCAGTCGATACGGTTTCCATCATATGCTAATTCATATGAGGAAGCACCTAGCTATCAGCCATCCGAGGAATATGCCTCATATCCTCAAGCCGAGGAAAATAATAATTATCAACCCGTGTCCTACGAATCTGCTCCGTCACCAACTCATCCCACCTACACCGCCTCACACGAAGCACCAAAATATGAACTCAATCCTACATCAGCCGATGTTCATTCGGCTCCTCCTGGCTACCATCAGGCTGTTTCAGGTCCACAAACTACGATTCATGTAAATTCCGAGCCCGTTCCACTCAGTCAACACATTCAAATCACACGAAATGTACCGATACCAATCTTTAGACCGATTCATATTCCCGTTGCCAAACCGGTACGTGTTGAAGTTCCACATCCTATCATCATCCCGGTACCGAAACCGTATCAAATTAAAATTCCTGTCGTTCAGCCGATTGCTGTGCCCATCGTTAAAGAGATAACGTTGCCCGTGGAAAAGGTTGTGCCATTTCCTGTGGAGAAAAGAATTCCGTATACGGTTGAGAAGCATGTTCCCTACAAGGTGGAGAAACATGTTACTGTTCACGTTCCCCAGGCGTATCCGATTAAAGTACCCATTATTAAGACAATTGTGCATAGGGTTAAGACATACGGTCGTTTAAATTTGCATGGTGTTGGATGGAATTGAAAGGGGTTTGTACGATATATTTGACACTCAGAACATTTTATTATTGAATTGTTATGCATTTAAAGCTTTATGTTAACCGTTATATAATTGATTGTTATTAATTTTATTATTTATTGGAATAAATTATTATGAGCATTAATTCGTTTTCAGATTTTTAAAAGGGATACAAATTTAAGTTTTTACGCCTTAAAATATCAATAATAAATCAAATATTCCGAAAAATTCTCGAATAATCCCTAATGCCCTATTTGATTGAAGGAATCAATGCGCAGATCCGAAGTCTGACCTATCAGGATTTGCATTGTAATTTGATCAAGATCGTTTTCATGGACTTTCATTAAAAATTTCCGATAAAATTAATATTTAGATCCCAAGTCGGCCGATAGTAGGCATACGATAAAGGTATGTTCAAATCAAATCTAAAAAAAATTCATTCATCCACATTTCACGGATCAATATACTCTCCAATTGGCCCTTCACATCATCAAAAACCATCAATATTGCATCCATATTACATGATGGATTTATGATGATCTCTTAGAGTAGTTTCTTAGTTAATTGCTACTTAACCTGTCTATTTATTTCGAGTAGCTTTAAGTCTTCCATGTTTCAATCTGCATTGCACCATTTTTATGCTTATGTTGTACCGTTGTTGTACTCTGTACCTTAGAGAAAGCATAGTAACCCATGCCATGCATTAGTCCAGAGTGGCTATGTGATCACACAATCCATGTGTGTTTGACTCCAAATTTATTACACTACACTCCACGAAATAATTCAAACGTCAAAATATTGTCGATGCAATTATTATTAACCCTTCTGTCGCCGCCTACGAGCTATTATGCCTAAGGTGTAGCTGAATTTTCTGTGAAATCAATCTTAATTTTTGAAGAGGTCTAATTTTGGTTCTAGAAGCAGTTTACATACTATGCCTTACGATGATGCGCCGTTTTTTCGTTTCTTTAGACTTAGTTTTTATTTCGCCGAACGTTTGAACGCATCTGTGGCCGTCGGTCCCATTGAAATATATATGGAAAAGGGTGTAAAATATTGTTGAACGATATTTTTCATCAAGATATAGTACCAATGGTCTGCCTACGTCTATGTGCCAACCGAAGGGTTAATTATCACGTTGGCATTTTTAGAGAGTAATAATTATTACGCGGATATTATATTCTCAATTGAAAACAAAAATTTGGCATTTGAATAAAATGTTTGTTTAGATGTGTGAACTGCGATAGTGTGAGAACGGTGCCATTTTTATTTTCTGATGTCCACTCTGGACTAGTGCATGGCATGGGTTGCTATGCTTTCTCTAAGCTCTGTACTTATGGCACGTTGCTTTCATACCTATGCACCTAACTCAAGCTTCGAATTGCAACACTTTCATTTGCGCTTGTCCACTCGAGCATAAGACTTTGACGGTTAGCTACTAAAACAGCAGCAGCCAGCAACGTACTCGTACTGCATTTAGATACAACCTATACCTCCTTGTAAAGCCAACGTTGAATCTTACCTAGTCAAGTACTCGAGAGATATCTGTCTGAACGATACAGGATGAAATGGAAAATGGATAAAATATCTGGGCGTTTGAAGGGTCTCTTTTCGTATAGAAGACTCAACTCACTGTGTAGGCGAAAATATGAGTAGCGTCGCGCCACCATCACACTTCGTTGGTAATCAAGTGAAATTGGATGCAATTTTCTCATTTTGATAATTAAGTGATATTCATTTCGCATATCTAGCTGCAGACTTTTCATTTCAATCGATCGATGAATGGTGGCGATGATTGAACGGAATAAAAGTTAATTTGAATTAATGATTAATGGTTTGTGCTGGAGTCGTTAAAAAAATATAGATTTTTATTTGAAAATGGAACGGCAAGATAATCTAGCTTAAGGTGACCAGAATTCCGAAGACTCAATGCTGTACACATGCTTGCGGAATTTGGTTTTCTTGCAAATCCTCAGCCATATTGAATTTCTTCAAGAGGTTTTTGAGATAGTTCTACTACCACAAGAACAGATCACAGATTCACTAAGAAAATTTTGTAAAACAGTGGTACATGAGCGGCTTGAACTTGAACAATACTACATCGTCCTATCCGGTGTGCAGTTATGTAGGATTTTTCTCACAACCATATCGTTCACTCATCCGCTCGATCATTTTCCGGTATTACTTCACAGAGGCTGCCTCAATGTATTTACGTCCTGTTTCGAACATTATTGTATGCTGCAGACACAACACTCGTTGAGACCTATGTTTACCGCATCCATCTTTGGTGCGGGAACGATTCTTAACATATGCGCTCGATATTGCCGACGAACCTTCAATTTTTAGTTCAACCCACAACAATATTTGCTTCGCTATGTCAAACCTACTCCCCCGGAATCTCAGCTAAAAATCTATCCACGCCACTGATTCTCCTTGACAAAAATCATCATAACAGGGAACAGTAGGTACTTGCAATAAGATTATACACATAAAACAAAAGATCCCAGCCAGCAAAAAACACCTATCATTCATGCCATGCACTACACGTCAGTCCAGATACCTTTGTCATTTATCACGTTTTCATACAAACAGTATATGACAATGTCCCCCTGTATCATCTAGACACGCCTTATTACGGATAAAGACTACAAAATCGTTACTCATAAAGATAACGGAATAGTTGTGTAAAATACATATATGTTTAATGCATCGCTCGTGAAAATTATTCATGACTTACGCAAAATGAATGAATGATGTATCATTCGTAATGAGTGAAAAATGCACATCGCGAAATAAGTCCACATGAATCCCACGTCAAAATAATTATAAAAAGTTGCCAAAATAAGGAGGATTGGCCTCAATGAAAACATGTTGACATTTTTGCAAACAACAAATATTTCAAGCTACACTTATAAAAATATTTGTTGTCTGCAAAAGTGTGGTATGGCGGTCAACTTGTCACAGCGCATAACGCTGATGTGTTGGTACACGCCAACAACATGAATACGTAAAGAATCAGACTTACGTTTGTCTTATAAAGTAAGAAGAATTTCACAAGCGTATGAATCATTTTTGAGGAGGATTGAAACATTGTATTTCCCATATGCCAGCACCCATATTGATTAATGGCATTTCCCTTAGCTGGCCAGCATGTGTTTCACTTTCAATGCGTCCTATAGATACAACACGTCGACTCGTGATACATGAAGTGAAGTTTATTTTTGACTATTTGGACGATATATGTATGACGCCAATACTGGCTGGGAAAGATTTCAGAAATTTCAGATTTTCAGTGATCTGGCTTTCATGATGCCCGCAAAGTACCTACTTACTAGATAGACTGATAAACGGATACCTCATTGCGCCGAGAATTCTTCAGCGATGGTGATAGCCTTCCAGGTACAGTTTCAATGTTGCTATGGAGAGAAGTCTGAGGTGACCCCCCAGAGCGGTGGAAGAGTGCCGTATCCTATTTGCGATATTTTTGGAAGAGAATATGCATTCCTTCATGGTTACATTAGTGATGCTATAATCTCTAGGCCCTTAACGCCATTTTAACGGATTCAATGGACATATCTAATCATCAAATCTTTATCTAAAACCCTTGCAGAGTCCTTTTTTTATCAAGCTTTTTCCTATAGAGGTTGATAGAGGAATTTTATGGAGTACAGTTTTGCGATAAACTAAAATCGCATCTTTTGACAGCTGTAATATTGAACTTTGAAAGCTAGAGCCTTGAAATGGTCACTAACTGTGGACAAGCAAACCATCTACGAGCTATACCGTCAGGGGAGCACCTAGCCTTTCGGCCTTTATCTCCCGGTCCCGCTAAAATGTTTGGACCTTCGGCTTTTTACTGACAAGGTGTTGTTGTCAGACGGGGATTTCTCCATCCGGCGCATGCACACACCATCAGGAATCCAACCCCGGGATTGCATCACTAGCTGGATGACTTGGGTAACAACCTCCAGCCACTACGAGTCCAACACCTTCATGGGCAAGGACCATGGTCCCCTGGGCACACCCATCCCCGTAGTACACTATTCGCTATAGACTTCTCTATAGCAGGTGTGATCCTCCTTCGGCCCCCTATTGGTTAAGCCTTACGTCGAATTCGGACATGCACATCCCAGGCTCGTTGGACCTGTGACTACGTGCCTGTGCAGACACGTAGCGCTGCTTTTCACATCCAGGTGGCCCCTTCAGTTTACTAGTCAGCACTAACTGTGGACAGCGGGGTGCTCTACATACAAGTCAGCCAAATTTCAAAATTTCACTTAACCTTCCGGCGGGCGCAATACTAATCCTAACACCATCGGCCGCAATGCATCTGACAGATTAAGTGCAAAAAAAGGATTGAAACTAAGTTTCTGTATATTTTAGACTCTTATTTATTGTTGCATTCTTTTTGAAACAGTTCTACAAAATTTTAGAAACAAAAACTGGCTCTCAAAGTTTTGTACCCTTCACATTTTCAATTTTCTAAGAATATTCCGCTTTTAATAGCTTCAATATTTAAAAAACCTCCAACAACTCGACCGCTTAAAAAATGTGAGCTTATTTTACTAAAAACACACTATTAAACGATTTGGTGAACCTAAAAGTCAACACAACGTTATTACGCAATGTGAAGAGTATAACATGTGGAAATTTTCTTAGTAAGGGAGAAAATAACACAATCGGGCGCAATACATCTGAGAGATTATTTCATCCCCTTCCGCCCCTCAGACATATGTTAGATAGAAATTGAAAACTGCTTTGGGTAGTTGATCGATAAATGATTAAGCTACTGTGAGTTTCAGATCTCTCCCTTTTTATATCGCTGATTGGCACAACAAAAACTGATCACTTAATCTGTCAGATGCATTGCGCCCGCCCGAAGGTTAAGAATTTCCAAGTTAGAATATGTACTAACATTTTAAAATACTGGAAAAATTTTTGATGGTCGTAAAATCGAATTCCCTTGGTGGTACTCACTTCACACGAAAGTCTCCACACCGGTTGTTGGCATTTCGCCAGCGAAAACAATGCAGTTGCACTTTATTTCATGGAAAAAAAGTGTCATCGGCAATCTATCAGTCCGCGAGTGCATATTTATCTTGAATTTTGTGAATAAAAGGCTAGTCTCCACGGCAAATTTTTCATGAGAGACTTAAATGCAAGTCTGTCGGTGAACATAGTACGTACCCTTATAGACAATTTTTGATTAGAAAACAGAAAAATGCGATTTGGGCAGCGCTGTGACTTTCGAGTGCTGATAGCTAGGACCATGAAACTGAGGAATTGTACGTCAAGCAGCTCTACAAGTGTGCCAAATTTCAGAAATTTTTGATCAGTTCTCGAGTTATGAATACTGAATCGCATCTTTCTATGACTTCTGAACCTTGACAGCCAGAGACTTGAAATTTTCACGTAATATCAACAGTTCGGTGCTTTACAAGTTACGAATTGTCGAGTTATGGACATTTTTCAATTAGAAAGGCAAAAATGCGATGGCGGCAGCCGAAACTTCGGAGAAATGTAAGCTTTAAGTTGCTCTACAAGTATGCCAAATTTCGGAAAGATCGCGTAGGTTCCCCGTGTTATCGAAAACGATGCCCGAATTCGCCGTAAGGCTTAACCAATAGGGGGCCGAAGGAGGATCACACCTGCTATGGAGAAGTCCATAGCGAATAGTGTACCTCGGGGATGGGTGAGCCCAGGGGACCATGGTCCCTTCCCATCTTGGAGTTGGTCTCGAGGGGGCTGTCGGTTGTTAAGCAAGACATCGAGCTGGTGATGCAGCCCCGGGGTTGGGTTCCTGAAGGTGAATGCATTCACCGGATGGAGAAATCCCCATCTGACTACAGATCCGGGTCAGTAAACAAGCTGGAGGTCCAAACCGCATAAGCTAGGACCAGGGTATAAAGCCACTAGGCTAGGTGACCCTTAGACAGTAACCTCGTAGATGGTATGCTTGTTATCGAAAACGAACGATTGTCAAATACAAAAGTGACGTTATCTCGCTAATTTATTGATCGTACAGGATGCAGAAGTCAAACTTTACACCATAAAGGCACAAAAAGCTGATCAAAAGTCTCACCGATGTAGTGTATTAGGTTTCATTGTGTGTCATGGGGAATGCTGTACATTTTGCTGTACATTTCCCATTGCTGTACGACAGGTCAAAATGCTGTACTGTACAGCAAAATGCTGCACGTATGGTCAGCTTATCTAGCTTATGAAAACTTACAGGAAAATGACAGACAGTAGAATCAACATTAAATTAATTAAAACGGAATTTTAACAACAATCGAAAAATATTTATATTGGCGCATGAGTTCCCAGAGTGTGTTAATCTCATGATCCCACCAATCAAGCTAAGGTTTAAAATTTGAGTTACTCGTACAAATCTTTAGAATCTATTTTCAATTTATTTACGATGCAGTTAAGAGCAATTTCTGTAATTTTTTTACGTGAAAAGAAAAAAAGAATCAATTTGAATGAATATTAGTTATTATAACGAAGTCACGAACCCCTACGTACCGGGTAGGAAAATAGTCTTTTACGAATTTGGTAAAACTAGACCGAGGCTAATTTCGATCGCGGCCGAAATTTAGATAACCTTCGCTCTACTCGGGCTTAAAGTTTTTTTTTCGGGCATACTTTTGACATGTATTTAATCCTACCCCCTCCATTCTTTTCCTTCCCTTTTCACATAAGTTCCGTGACGCCGATAAAACTATATTTTAGTGAGACTTGCTTGAAATAATTGGGCAAATAAAAAAATATCTTATAAAACTTTATTAGGGGGCAGTGGCGTAGATAGCTTTTCGGAGACCGGGTGGGATCATTTTTCAATGTTATTTATACTTTTATAGTTATCAAATTTTGAATTTCAGAATAAAAATTTCTCTATTCATTCCACTTCAAATTAGCAGCAATTTTGAGCAAATATTGGTGCAAATTGGATATTTTGCCATACGAAAAAAATTGAGTCCTGAAAATATTGCATCGATAATTTTTTAATTGTCGAGACAAGAGCTCTTATATGTGGATAAATTACAACTTTTGTATTTTTAAATGGAAGTTTTCCGATAACTCAGAAATTCGTGAGTAGATATTTCAAAAAAAAAAATGTAAACTTGCAGGATACCGTAGCAGCTTTATATATTTGCTATAAATTTCCAGGCCTAACTATCAAACAATGTGTTTGGACCGTTAAAAAAAAATCGTAGAAAAGTTTTGATTACAAAAAATTTAATCCTCTAATTTATTTGCGCCTTAATTTAAATCCCAAAAACCTCGTCACAAAGACTGAGGACATGCTTTATTTTCTGGTACATACTACATACTTCCTTTTCCATTTCATATAGTAGAAAGTTGTAGACTAAGCTTCGGAACTTTAAAACTTACAAACATCGTTTCAATTGTTTGCTTTTTGTTGTCAAAAGCTCTTTCTGCATTTTTCCTATTCTCGAATATCGTCGCAAAACCCCTGAGAGATCCACACGGAACCCTAGGGTACCGCGGAACTCCGTTTGTTTAATTTGTTTTCGAATTACTGCCTATGCATAAGGCTGTATATCTTTCAATTCTGGAAACTTCTACAATTTTTTTACCGAAGATTTAGTTAAAAAAATAATCCTGGTTATGGCTATATACGATAAAAGCTTCAAATAAAATTTTCATTACAAAAAAAAAAGGATAAACTCAAACAATAAAGGATGCTCAAAAATTGGAAGCAGTTATGCTCTCTCCTGAAATATAATCTTATGTACTGTGCAACTGTGCTGTATATTTCCCTATTGGAAATTACGGTGCCTACACCGCAGGTCGAGCAACGCGAAACCATGGAGCGGTATAAAGAACGAGACAAGGAAGAAGAAGAAAGGAAATTGCGCTTCTGTGGAAGAGCACTCCGTGTTCCACGTTATTTTTAAATTTTTGAACCGAACGTTAATATTTTCCGGCAACTAATTTTCAATCTGTACTTTCATTTAAATCAAATCAAAGAAATCTCGAGAGAGTGCCGGCCATGGGAAATCGCCTCTCTGAAAGATGAGGTGGTCGATGTTGTCGCAAGAAATTTATTCAGCCTCGTGCAGTGTTTGCTATGGCTCCATCTGTGACTGAAACCACACGTCCCTAACGTTCGTTTAAAAAATCCGCGATCATGCGACCGCTTGAAAAGAAACTCTGGACAGCGAAGGCCCGCTGCTCTCTACACCAGAGCATGATGACGACTGACTAGAATGGGAAACAAGCTTTGGGAACTTCCCCCTCTCACCCATCTACCCGCCCAACTCACCGCTCAGAAGTTTTTTTTTCAAATAAGTAAGTGTCTCTGGCTGACCCTGTGCAAGCATTTTGATTTGATTTTGCATACGATACGAACACCACCATTACGAGCGTTTTTTTTTACCACAATTCTAAGCAAATCAATTAAAAGACTCGGTTAACCGAAAAACCGGTACTTTGGGCCCGGTTAAAACGGCTTTGCAAAAAACCAAAAAACCGGGTTATGGCCCGGTTTTTTACATCCCTAGTTCTCGGAGCCATTCTATACACAAGGTATTAAAACTGTTACAGATAATGAAGCTAGAATAAAACGATGTAAGAAAGATATGATTGTAAGACTATGCGCCAATTTTTAAGAGAATCGTACAAGCACCTCTTTTTTTTTACAGAAGTTGGAGATAATGGAGATGAAAAAATAGATTGTTTTTGGGTCAAATCACAAAAATTTGACATTGAAGCTCTGTAAAAACCAAATCTCTTAGCCGATTTTAGTGTAGTTAGTTTTATGTTTTAGGTAAATTTGTTAGCTGTAATAATCATCTTATTTCACTATTCTTACTGGTCTAGCTTTGTAGATATTGAGCCTCAAGTCGTGCAAGAAAATGATTTTTTCAAAAATCTTCAAATGCCTGTGGCAGCTAAAGGGTCAAGCACTTTAAATCACGTGAGGAATCACAATCCGGGGCGTTTATGCGACAGTTTCCGGACACGCTGTATAAAGGACAATAGGTATGTTGAGTGAGTAGTTTAGTCAATTATATTCGTTATCTATGAGACACATATGACTCATGGTGTTTGTAGCTCTTTCGTCTATGTGCCTCATAATATATAAAAATATTCAGTTATTGCATGTTGACATAATCGTACATGATTTACGTATAAGTAAGTCAACCTCGGCTATAAGGAACCCTCTTGCAACCAACACTCGCTTATAACGAACCGTTTGAAAATCCCCGTTTTAATATTTACCACATTTCATACAAAGATTTTTGTTTATAGTTAACTCGGATATAGCGAACTTCTGCATATAGTGAACTAAATTTTCGACGAATTCTGGTATCATAATATAACGAACTTTCAAAGTGAAAAAATGGGGGATTACCCGTATTAATTGATATTTCTTTTGCGGCAGGTTGGTACACGGTGCAAATATTTTTTTCACATATCCTAGTAAAAGCAGAATGTATTCCAATATTTTCAATCCAGTTTGTTTTAGTTTCTGTATGTGTTGCACTTGTCGTGTCTTTTGTGGTGAATTTGATGCTTTGTGCGCTTACATTTTGTAAAATTTGGACAAAAGCTTGAGTGAAACTAAGGATAAGCATAAAGTCTTTTCCTTAAAAAAAATGTGAAATTATCCGCGCAATACAAAGCCGAAAAAAACAAAGCGAAATATGTCGTGATAAAAATCTAAGTCTCACAGTTGCAACAATTTGGGAAAATCGGGACGAATTGCTTCTAGCTTTTGAAAACACAAATGTAGCTTCAAAAAAGATGCGGAAATCATCACCTGATGATGATGACATAAGCTGCTTCTCAAACGCATATGTTCATAGTTTACGCAGCAAAGATTGTGCAATGTCATAATCAGTGGTGCTATGTTGAAGGCAAAAGCTGAGTAGTTTGGGAGGACAATGAATGACGAGTTTCAATGCATTTTTGATGGATATAGACGGTTGACTCGCCATAATGTTTGCAGTGACAAGGTTGTTGGTTAGTCCGGATCCGTAGAAGATACGAAGATGCTTCTAAGCCCACAACTCTGTACTTTGAAGGCTCTAGCGCGCTATCCAAATCTAAAAATTATATATATATATATGCATAGGTACATGCTGAAAATAAATACTATGTACTTGCAACCAACAGCTTCCAGCCAGACAAAAGCTTTTTATGTCACTGCCTATACGTCAGAATCAATAAATGTCCTAGATATTAGTAAAAACCACGTGGCCACGACAAAAACATTCCCGCGACCACATCAGCTTGAAAAAAAAAAACAAAATTTCATTTATTATCTCATCACTGAAATATAAACGAAATTTACTGCACGGCTTAGTTCTTTATCCGAACGGTGCACATTTGTCAGAGCATAGAGCGCGGGAATAAAAATACATACACCGAAATAAAATGTACAAAGACCCGAAAAACGTGTCCTTCCCTCAAAAAACCGTCTGTATGCGGTTGGCTCGGTTTTTTCCAGCAGCAGATCCTCTTTGCTTTAGCATTGCCAAATGGCAAATACGTATGGCGAGGCGATGGAAAAAATGTTCATTGAGACCAAAGGCAAAGCAAGGCTTACGCATCCTATGTCGCTCGCTATATCTGTTTCGGTACATTCATAATTCTGCATACGTCGTATACATATATGGGCCCGAGGATGGTCACATAATTTGTTTTCGATACATGGAATATGTCCAGTGCACCTGAGCTGATATGGAAATATTGTTTTTGTGTTGAACAGAAAAAAAGAGGAATCCTAGCTTGCAGCGCTTTCGGATTGTGTGTCCTACTAGTGACTACATATTGGAAGTCTAAGGACACCCATACGGATTTTTTTTTTATCATTTTCTACGAATAACCATAGGATTTATACGTCGAAATGAATTTAATGCGAAATAGTTGGGTGAGTGTATCTACGCGTCGAATTTAATGTTTTGAATATGTTAGCCCCAAGGCGTACTTTCTACACAAACATAAAAAACGCAGATGACCTGAATTTATTTTACTTGTTTTCTGTTGCAAAAGAGGATATCTAATTACCTGCCTGAAGGGCTTTCGACGTTACGGGTTGAGTCTTACAAATCAAAAATTCTCGAAAATCCTCTTTAATTTGCGTATAAAATCCTTACGAATAGGTGCTCCAATTTCATCACTTAACCTGAGATTTTTTTTAAATTTTCCCTCTCACACTCTCTGTATTAACGAGCTTCCTTTACACAAAAATCCATCCACTTTCTTCTTTATGTATTTTGGCTTTGATATGTTGACTTTTTTCCTTGCTCTTCGTCCTGAATAGAATTAATTGCGCCTCATGTAGAATAGGAATTAAGGTGACAAGTTGACAAATGTCGTTACGAAATTTTTGATGTAAATACCAAAAGAGACCATACACACTCTGACTCTCATATACCGAAGGTAAAGCACATGCAAATAAATAGACGTGTGATTTATATGATCGCGTAAGCAGGAATTCCTTCTACTCTCTATTTTTGTGGGTTTTGAATGCCTCTACCGAATTTTCATTCCTCCCGCAGGATTAACACGAAAGAGCAGGGAATAACATAGATTTCAAACAACACGCAGCGCCACTCATCTCCATCCCCCAAAATGTACAGTACATGCCTAGCCAAAAATATGTTGAAATGCCACCATTAAGAAAATGAAGATTAAAGATTATAACATTACGGCGAATGACACACAATTTATTAAGTCAACGTAGTGGCAGAACGACGAAGACGGACCGTCACGAGACTGGAGAAAAAAAAACTACAACAAATATTATTATGCAAACAGCCAAGAAAATCTGAATTTTCTCTCTTTATCATCAAAATTCCAGGGTGGTGCTTCTGGCGAAGCGTTGAAAAAAATGCGAAGGGTATGAGACAGGGAGGTCCTTACGCCTACCAATTTTGCCTCGCCAAACGCACGACACAAGTATAGTGGAGTCGTGTGTTGTGTTTGTGGTTCGAAATCCCAGCACTAGTCGTGTCCTTGCCGTATCGGGCGTATTAAATGCAACAATTTGCCTATCAATTAATTTAATCCGAGAAAATTATGCTTTCATGATAATAGTATAGTCTGGAACATTGACACGCCTCTCTCTCTCTCCCTCTCACTCAATTATCCTAAACGGCCGGGACGCGCACGAGAACATAAAGATAACCGCAACAAATTCACTCTTCACACGCCATACGCAAATATATCAATAAAAATTCTCTCGCGCCGACATTGATTTTATGGCCTTACTAAAAATATGTATATACGGAGCAACAATAGGCAAGAACGCCGACGATGAAGACCGCGCGGAGTGCCAGAAGTGGGAGAAAGAATCGAATCGCCTCTCTAATCGGTATGGTCATTTAAAAAGGAATTGTTGAGCACTTAATGTCGAGAATATTAAAAAGCATGCAATCGAGGAATATTGAGCTTACCATACTTGTCTGTTTGAATTAAATGATAATGACCTAAATTTCTTGTAATAATTTGAATAATAGTGGCGTCTAGCGTACATTTGTATAGATCAATTAAAGATTGATAAAATGGAAGGAGTTTTGACAGCTAAATTGCTTTTACACGCCTCGTTGTGGGGTTTGGTAATAAATTAGTTGTTGGTTTATTGTAATTGATATCGGGTGATTATGATGAATACCTGATTAGGACGCAGCTGGCTGGAAAACGGAAAGGAAATTGGAACAGAAAATAATTTCAAAATCAATTTCTGACTTCGCGTAGTTTGCCCAGCAAAACCCAAAAAACCAAATTTCGTACAAATACAAGTACATATATATTTCGGTGCCAAACTACCCCTATTCAGTACAAAGCTAATAACTAATACATAATTCCAAACAGCAAAAAAAAATAAATTTTTACCTAGAAATTTTGAAAACATATATGTACTATACTTTAAGGAAGTCAGGTAACTAGTTCCTGAGTTAGAGTTTACGACCTATTTATTCGTCCTGCTGGATGTTGTGTCCTTCTTCGATTATGTGGGCTGCTACTGATTACCTCACTGATTTACTCGGCTCCAGGCTATGGCTTACTACTTGCCTGATGTGTTCGTTAAATTGTGCTGTTTCTAACCGCTTCGTTTGTTCTATATACCTACGCCTTGTCACGGTTGCTACATGCAATCCGTTAGGTTCCGCTTTTTTCCTCCACCTTCAACGGTTTCTTTGCGTTACCTTATAAGTTCCTCATGGTAGTGCTTCTGCTGCAATAAAGAGTTAGTAGCTTTTTACTGAAGAGGGGTAAGTCGCCCAGGAAATATATAATTTTTGTGGTTTTTGGACCAGTGACGCCAATAGGATATTCATATATTGCCGCCCCCACTGAAACCCTCCTTTTTGATGATAGTGAATATTCGGGAAGAATGATGCTTTATTTACCAATTTACCTCTAATTATTTTCAATTTACATTTTGTGGCCTTCAATATTTACGCTCAGTGCTCTTATACAACGGCAAAGAAAACAAATTTATTTTTATACAGTGGTGGAAATTGGAATAGGTTCACCCAAAAAAGGTTCATTCTACGGAAATTGAAACCATGAGTAAGAAAGTAATTTGATGTGAAACCAAAGTATTGGTTAAAAATAAGTTTATTGTTATTCGTTATTAACCCTCGGATGGTTCAGGTAAATTTTACATACGTAAATGGTTCAGTGGGGTCTGACAGACCCCAAAAATCGCTCTAAAACTTAAATTTTTGCTTTTTTGGCTCATTTGTTTGAACTAGAAGTAACTGTGAAGCCTTTTGATTAAGTGGTATATAAAAAAAGTGGAATTCGGACAGTAGCTTTTAGTATGTGGAAGAAAAAATTAGGTGGTGTAAAATTTGAGGGTAATTTGAACTTATCACAAACAAATCAATATAAAAACTAAAGTGTTAACAAAATTGAAATTGAAAATGAAATTGCTGAAAAATGCACAAAATGTCTTCAATATTTTGCACTGTGCTTCGGCGAATATTGCCTGTTGAATTCCTCCTTCTTAGAAGAGGTTCGACAAGTGTATAGCCAAGTTCGCTGAGGAAGCTTTATGTATTATGTAAAATACCCACCTAATTATTACGCTCATAAAAGTCATTAATTTATGTCTTGACTTAAAAAACACGGTTGACCGTTTTTTTCGTTTTTTTTTCATCCTCCCGGTTTTAACCCGGACGGTTGTTTGCCCATCCGGTTAAAACCGAAAAAAAAAACATTCCAAATTGATAAAATTTTTATAGTTTCTTGATTTGTCAGTCTGTAATTCTATTGCTTGTCTTCTATGAAAAATTTCGTATTTCCTTACACTCTCCTTAGTGCTATTATTCCAAGAACCATCGCTTCGTCAAACTACCGCTCCTTGCATTTTTCCTTTCCAAGGCAGATATTGTTTACGTTGCGTGTCACACGTGTATCTTTTGTGCGTCGTGAATGTATATGTGTATCAGATCAGTGCATTTAGAGTTCATTGGAAGACGAATCGGCAGTTGCTACGACGTCCGCGTCCACATCGATATCCGCGTCCACTTCAACATCCGTCGTGTCCACAGATAGTGCAGTCATATTAGTATTTCAAATAGATAAAAATAGAGTAAGGTTAATTATTGTGGTTTTTGAATCAGAGGGCTCCCAGGAATCTAAAACTCATTTTGCTAAAAAAAATTTGATCGGAAAGGTCCCAAAAAAGACAAAAAAGGATACTCTTTAAACCTTGACAGGAGGTCGGCATGTGGGGAATCAAATCAAAGGGAACGTCAAGTACATTACATATCCGGTGTTTGTTCCATGTTTCAAGGACCCTCAACGGAATAAATCGAGATTAAATGGAGAATTATTGTGTTTCCCGTGTATCTTTCCGAAGCAGTGGCGGATTTACCAGTAGGCTGAGTAGGCTGGAGCCTAGGGCGGCAGATTTTACGGGGGCGGCAAATTTGGGGCAAACATAATTTTTTTTTTGAGTTAAACACATTCCAAATACGAATTACAACGCCAGATATAGAATTTATCCTTTTCATGAGATACGTTTTGGGAGTAGTGTGTGAAGTGTGTTTGTCACCGTTGTGTGAGAGCTTCAAACACTAGGAACGTTTTATTATTGAAGACGAATCTGCGAAAGGCCTCTTTTAGTCAATTGCTTATGCAGACTGAAATTCGAAGCCAAGCACTTTTTTGCTTTATTTTTATTTATTTGACATCTTTTTTAAATAAAAAACATCCATATCAGTATTTCCAGTCACGGATTACCCATGGGCAACCTGGGCAAGTGCCCATGGCGGAAGATTTTTAAAGGCGGCAATTTTTGAAACTTTCCGTTGGCTTAAAATTCTGTGAATGATTAATTTTGGGAAACTCAATGAGCAGTCATAATTAGACAACATCTTAACGCTCTTTTCCTAATCTTTTTCTAGTTACCTAGGCGTATTCCAGGGTGGCCAATCGCACACTTACATTGTAATGTAAATAATACTCATTCATATAAAAATTTCAGTTATCCTATGAACTACACTTCACTGTACACACTTCACGCAAAATTCTGCTAATCTCACTCCGAATAGCCTACTGGTGGAGGGTAGTTCGCTTAAGCTAAGATTAGAAACAATTTTTGTAACGCATTGGCTTCAATTAAACAAGGGTAGAAATCTAACATATGCGAGGATGTTTTGGGTGAAGCAATCAAGGAGCTCCAGAATCTATATAAAATGCTGGACATGTTGCCAAAGGACAAATAATTCGCAAAAAGAAGGGAGCAAGGGAATCATAGTTCGATTTTCCAAAAAATGCGTAGAAGGGCGGTCTTGTCTTGCACTTTTTGCTGAATATTTCATAGGGAGGAGGGACACTTTGGATGTTTTGTGGTGCAATTTCGGGATTTTTATTGAGGGACTCGTTGCATGCGAGATCCGAGACGGCGGCCTAATCTAAGGACGCAACTTATCTCTCCACACACTCTCTGTTTTGATATCCCTATTGTATTGATCCTTTGAAAAATTAAAAATTGTTCTGACGTATACGTATACATAATGTTTGTTTGTATCCAGATATTACTTTTCAATTCTAATTTAAAGATTTCATACAAAGTCTGAAATAGTTTTCAATTTTTGTATAACGAGAAATGCTGACAGCATTTGCCTTCATAAACAAAATAATTTTTACGAAGACTACATTGTCAAAAATTAGCGTTCGTTCTAAACTAGTTTCTGGGTTAGTTGATCAATTAGAATAGGCAACCCTAGTAAAAGCAAGTTCATATTTTCGCGTTTTCTGTTACTACTTTAGTTTTCCCCACTTGCAATTGGCTGGGATGTAACCAGCAATTGGTTTCGGGAGGGGTCCTCTCGATTTTATATGCTATATTGACAATCAAATTTTTAAGTAGGTAATATGTATGTATCCATCTTGTGAAAAGGTTTAAAAGAAATTTTAAAAATGTTGACGTTTAAATTGTTGAATTTGTAATTTTTTCTGCAGAGAAAAATATACAATACCTACCAACGATGCCAAAAATCATTTAAAATAATTAAACTTAGTAAGCAAGACTTTTGCTAAATAAAATCACCGAGTCCTTGAATTTCGTCAAGTTGTCAATTGAGATTTTTTTTTTTGAAACAATTTAAAAACCTTGAAATTGTCTTACCTTACAGTGACGGAGGGCGGAGATAGAGGCGCCACAGAGGCTAAGCCCCGCCCTGCTCAATGGTGCATTAAAAGCGGGACACTATGAAGAATAAGAACCTACCCTTCAAACCGACGCTCCAACCAAGGAATTATAAGATCGTTTTTTTTTATATTTATCTATCACACAAAAATAAAAGAATACTCAGGACCCACGAAGTGGCAAGCACTAATCTATTAAAGTGTAAAGAAATTTGGGAATAAATGAAGGTCAATCAAAGAAGTCGGTCCTGGAGTACTAATTCTCGACTCAAAAAACAATAGTGTTCCGCACATTTTTGCACCACTTGATTGGGTGGGAAACGATAAAAAAGCTAAACGCCTTGACCCTTGATTTAGGTAACGTCCCTTCAGCAATATTTTCGTAGAGCTTGGTAGGGGCGGCAAAATGTCAACAGCCTACTAGCGGTAAATGTGTAAATCCGCCACTGTTCCGAAGCCCTAATTACGAGAGTAGCTTTCACTACGTTTCTCACTTTTCCGAATCTATAATAGCTAAAGATTCTACCATTAAATTTGCTAAGAAAAAAAATGATCGGAAAGCTCTCAAAAAGGACACTAATTACAAACCTTGATCGAACGTGGGCATGCGGGGTGTCATATCAAAGAGGACGTGGAGTACATTCAATATCTGGCGTTTATTATTTGTTTCAAGGACCCTCACAGGACAAAAGTGAGAAACGTAGTGACAACTTGGATTATTCTCGTAGTTATGGCTTTGGAAAGATACACGGAAAACACAATAACTAATTTTCGATTTAATCTCGATTTATTCCGTTGAGGGTCCTTGAAATAGGAAACAAACACCAGATATGTAATTTACTCGACGTCCCCTTTGATTTAATACCCCACATGCTGACCTCCGGCCAAGGATTAAATAGTATCCTTTTGTCCTTTTGGGACCTTTCCGATCAAATTTTTTCAGCCAAATGAGTTTTAGATTCCTGGGAGCTCGCTGATTTAAAAACCACAAGAAATAGCCTTACTCTATTTTTTTCTATTTGGAGGCCTGAAATGGGATATTTTGACTGCACTATATATGTACATTGTCTAGCAATAAAACTCAGTTAACTAATTTTGAAACATTATGAATACATACTTCTGACAATTTTATGTGATTATCTTTTTTGTTTAACATGTTTCTCTTTTAGGGCTCCATTACACAGTCATATTTCTATACGAACATCAGCTTAACGAGTGTGTGTGCATTATTTTGCTAAAATTCTAAGCAATTCAATGAAAAACCGGTACTTTGAGCCCTGTTAAAACCGGACGGTTTGACCGGCTTTGCAAAAAAAAAACGAAAACCGGGTTATGGGCCGGTTTCTGACATCCCTAGTGGAAACTACAATAGGTTCACTAAATAAAATACATGTGCTCACCAATGACATTAGGGTTAATCCTTCCTTTTAGTAACTGATTGGATCACCCTGTTTCTGAATCAATTCGTGATTTTCATCGTACGAACAAGATTTCCCATCAGAAAACTAACGCCCATTTGGATAAACCCTTCTGACTAGTACCACCCATCGATTCTCAATTGGGTTGAGGTCAGAGATTTTAGCCGCCCAATCCAAAATCGATACTTCCTACGTTTGAAACCATTCCTTAACCACCCTGGCAGTGTGAATGGCCGCGTTGTCTTGCTGGAAAATTAAATTTGGTCCAATAATATTTTCTTCGGCATCACATTTTCCAGCATAATGTTCCAAATTTATTCGACCATTTAAAAACGCGATTGGGGTCCTACCAGTCGGGGAGAAGCATGACACAAACCATCACACTACCGCCACCGGAACGATGCGACGCGACGGCTCATTGCAATCTGCTTTTCCTTATGTAAATCGTGCCAATAATACTGAGAACCATCAGGACCATCTAAATTAGAAATGGCAAAAACTGGACGGTTAGTCCGAAAACCGGTACATTCAGGGGGTTATCTTCGATGGCAGTGTGAACAACCTAAAAACTATTTTCGTGAAATTTGCGCCCCCTAGGGTCGAGCCTACTCAGCCTAGTGGTAAGTTCGTTACTGATGGTGGAGACCCTAAAATAAGCTCTTAGCCCTTATTTTCACAAACAACCATATTTGCTCCATACATACTTTTATCGCCTTTATACGTTCCCCATTTTCCCATATCCGTCCGTAGTTGAGTCCTTCAATGATTGAAGTTCAACCTCTTCCGACGAACGATCCTTGAGAACGCCACTTTACCGAAACAAACTGATTGAACAAAGTGCACTGAATGTATTTTTGTATCTCTCGTGTCGGTCGTCCCAGATTGAACTTTGATACGTACTTTCGCCCTTCCTACAATACTCATAGGACTAATAGTAGAAGTTGAGTATGTACCAAGTATTCGAGGAAATCGGGCAATTCAGTATACTCCAGTTGAAAGATGGAAGATGAAATCGGAACTTGTATTCGAGGACATCAGTTTCCACTTAAAAAAGGGAAAAAAGTGGACGACCAACTGTGATAGAGAAATGCCGAGAAATGGCGCGCGGTGGTTATATGTAGGTCATACAAAAAGGGACTCGTATCTCGCACTGTTGCTTACTGCAAAAGGCTTTTATTCATATGAAATGTACTCGAGACTATAATATCGATACCCGCACACAGAACAGACAGACAATTGAACGATGAAAAATGATTTTCCTGGGAAATGTCGAGATTGGATGATGTATGTATGTGAAAAAAAAAAGAAACGATATTGTTGTTGAGTGAGAGCACATAAAATGACTAGACAGGTTTGAAGAGTTTGAGCATCCAATTAAATCATGTTTTTTTACATACTAGACTAGACCAAGGTTATGCGCAATAGTATGACGCGAAGATCACATGACTCGGAAATTCTGTGTTTTCAGCTACTAATTTGCATACAAAGTGCAGAATCCCATAAAAATCTTATGGGATTGAAAGCAAAAATTTACTTTCGTAAATTAAGAATCATTTGGCCTGTTCGCCGCGCCACTTTTTTCGACTGATCTGTTAAACCATCAAATGATACGTTCCTGTACTAGACAGAAGACCGTAAGATATCAATAAAAGTTTTGAAATGCAAAAATTTAAATAAGGATAATAGTAGCTCATAAATCATACAAAATAAATCAAAGAAGTTCTTTCTTATTCCAATATTCCTGGTCATTAATCTTCTTCGTATCTAATTTTTGAGCTTGTCCGAAATGCAATCCGGTCCACCGTTTGGACTGTATACATTTATGACTATCCTAGACAATATCTTAAAGAAGTAGTTTCGTGATTTATATGTATGCATTTGATTTCTGATGGCAATTATGTCTGAAATGACATTTGGAAATGAACGTTTTGTCTTGCCCGGGAAGTGAGAGTACTGAATACTGAATATAAATTACACCGCTGTATAATAGTTTTATCGTGCACCTCTTTGATGCCTCACACTCAATCGAAGCTTGCGACTTCCGATTATTGATCTGCTCATCAAAGTCATATTAAGCTATGCGGTGTCCTGATGAGAAAAATGTGCATTGTGTAACCGGTTGCGTAGGAAATGAATACCGACTTGGGACAATATTTATTTACTTATATTCAATAATTTCCCGCTTAGCCGTTCGAGAATCCGGAGTGCTCGTCAATCTTTCTTTATTACAAAATTATTGTTGAATAAGATGCAATAATTTCCGTAGCGTCGGATTGTAGAGGAATATTTCTATTAAATCGTTGACAGACAGTATTACTGGTAGCTCGGCATAAACAGAGTTGTTCCAGTTTCTTACTTTAGGTTTTTTACGTTTTTTTTTCATGTAAAAACTCAGTTTTTTTTTTCACATAAAGAGTTTTTACATAGCGTAACTTAAATGTCAAAAACTGGATAGCAGACTTTTGAATGGTTTTAGTTGTGTTTTTTTTCCATAGGAAATGAAATCACGATTTAACTCAAATACTCGTATGTTATTTAGCGATCCTTTGCAGCAAAAAAATGCGCCTGGTCCAAATTTAGGTAAAAGTTTGAAAAATTGAAAAAAAATGTCGTTTGATGAAAGTATAGAAAAAAGTTAGTAGATTTTTTTTTTTGTTACTACTATTATAGGGCGACCAGATCATCATCAATGTGGCACGATAGCCCAACGTTACGTGACCTTCTCCTCCAGTTTCTGAAGCCCAGCACCTGGTGGGCGTCTTCCCCTACAGAGTTCCCCCAGCAAACTCTCCGTCGTCCACGCTACCTCGCTCCGTCAATTCGTTGTGCGTTTATCACCTTCTTTGGCATGATATTATCGTCCATTGCCAGCGTTGAAGTTTCACGATTTTCAATACTTCCAGTTCATCGTACAATTGATACAACTCGTGGTTGGATCAAATTCGCCGAAGGACCTTTCGTTCGAATCTGTCCAGCAAAATTTTGAAGGCTTGGTTGAGAGTCCATGTTACTCAGCCATAGGACGGGTCGGTTGATAGTTTTATACCCGCGTGTGTTCCTGTGCGCATGCATCAAATTGATAAATTAGAAGGACCGAGAAATATGTCTAATTGGCTAGTTGTATCCGTATAGCTTGTGTTTGAATCGGGGCCATTGTATTGGGTTCGTTGATATGTAGTTCAATTCCTTCTTCTTCTTATTGATATTATCCAGAAGGCTTTCCGCATCACACAATCTTCGAGACATGATGTTGATATCGTCGGCGTACGCTACTAATTGAGTCGATGAGTAGCATTCCGCTGCTGTCCATATTCATGGCTCGAATTACATACTCCAGAGCAAGGTTGAAGAGCGTCGGCGCCAGCGCATCGCCCTGTTTCAGTCAGTACGAGTTTCAAATAAGTCAGTGAGTCTGTTCTGCCTCTGACCTTCGAGACGGTATTAGTCAAGTAGGGCGACCAGATGATCAAGGAAACGAGACCGAAGCTAATTTCGGGGGCGGTCAAAAATTGGATACCCTTCGCTCTCCTCGGGCTAAAATTTTTTTTTTGGGCGTACCTATGACTTGTATTTAATCCTCTCCTCTATACTCGTTTCCTTCCGATTTCACATAAGTTCCGTGGCGCCGATAAAACATTATTTGAGTGAGGCTTGCTTGGAATAAGTAGGCAAATAAATAAAAGTTCTCTTAGAAAACTTTATTGGGGAAACGGGAGACATGGTCCCATAGTACAATTCCATTTGTTTTTACATTTTTTGTTGTTTGGAAAAATTTACATTAATTAAAGGTTTGGTGAAATTGGTGTAGCAAAAAATGTTTCTCAGAAGAACCAAAATTGAGAAGGAGGGTTTGTTCTAAAGCCCGATGACCCCATATCTCCTTTTCATCCATTTTTACATATGGATAGACAGGCCAAACTGCAGAAATTTCTTCGTCCACGAGTGGACAAGTGCGTTCGTGACGAGTGACAGTTGACATTTCTAAAGCTCACAAACTCCAGTGCTTCTGAACCGAAAAGTTTAAATGTGCCGAGCGTTTATTACGAAACAAAGGTTGTGGTTTGCTTCAGTGTGTTTTTGATGTGCAAGTGGTAAAATACATAGTATACATCAACATCGTACTTACCATATTTATCTCAAAAATCAGCGCACTGACACATGCCATATAATAGCAAGTGACACGAAATGACAGGCTGACAAGCACTGATATTTGGATTGTGGATTGTACTGAGAGCGGACCATGACTTACCATGGCAGTACTTGTGTTGCATGACGACTGACAGATCAGCTGATAGTCCGGCCTGTCTATCTAGATGGCAGTGATGTGATGCATTTTTGCATATATTTTGTGACATCAATAGAAATACATTTTGATGAGGTTTGGTGTAAATTTGTGCCCGGAAAAAGTTTTTCTTAGCAGAACCCAATTTGGAGGGTAGGGTTTGTATGGCAGACCTATGACCCCATTATCGGATTCCAATAATTTTTTCGTATGTTTTGTGACATCAATAGAAATACACTATCAATAATTTTTGGCTGAAATTGGTACACAAATAACAAAGTTTTTCTTAGAAGAACCTAATTTAGGGGAGTTGGGTTTGTATGGCAGCCCCATGACCATATCGTTCGGTTCCATCTATTTTTACATATTTTATGTGACATCAATAGGGATCCACTTACATTAAGTTTCGTTAAGGTTGGTTCATGAACAAAAGTTTTTCTTAGAAAAATTTAAATTTGGGGGCTAGGTTTGTATGGCAGCGAGTGATCCAATTTGGGTGATCCAAACATACAAACAGCATGCAACATAAATAAAAGCGTGTGTGCAAAATTTCAGCTTTATTTATTTATTTTCTCTGGCTGGGGCTAATATACATACGTTTCTACGTTTGATGTAAAATCCTTCAAAAAGAAGTTTAGGCAGTGTAAGGGCATATGCTGTACCTAACCCAATTTTGCTTGGACTGTAAGTTCTCCGTAGGTTTCCCAATTCAGAATGTTGGATCGTCCGCTGTTATTGTGATAAAGTGTCCTGAGCAAGGGCGTAACTAAATACATGCCTACTATACTTTCCAGTCACGATTCGTGCGCTTTCGGTTCATATGTATGATGAGTTAAACGGAAGCGCAGGGCCGGCGCTAGGCGCTACGCTCGAGGCGAAAATTTGGTCGGCCAAGAGGGCATAATTAAAATTCACGAGCCTCACAAGCAAATTCATATTTAACCCCGCAAAAGCCGTGCGACGAAAATGTTGGGCCCATGGCTATATGTCACGAAAGTGCCCCTCTTTTGTTGTAAAATTTCGTATACACCGAAAAAAAATATAAAATTTTAATGATCGATGAACTCATCATTTTTCGACCAAAATTATAATTTGCATTGAACTTGTTGTTTACAAATCAATAAAGCTGGGCTGAAACTCGCGCAAGTATCCCCCAAATCTCTCACATGTTAACGAATATAAAATTTTCAGTATTTAGAAACGCGTCATTTTGGTGTTTAACGATTTAGACAATTAAGTAAGATGTTCCATTCGAAGGGGTTCTTGTATCGATAAAGGAAAGACTCTTCAATCATTTCGACTTGTCGTGCAAAGTGATTTTGTAGTTATGTATTGGTAATCATAATCACTAATGCTTCAAATGCCAACAGTAGCGACTACGCTGGGCAACAAATTGTTCGAAAATAATAAATCTCCGGGATTTCCAGCTTTTTAAAGTGGCAGCCAAGCAATTAAGCAAACGGATCTTGATTATAGTTACCTACACTGAGAAAAAAAAGTAGACCGATCATCTGAAAAGTAGTTGATATCGGCTAAAATTTGTCTTTGATTTTCAGCTTTTGAGTTTATGTATAGGCTTAAATGTCCTTTTTATAACGCAAGACATAAAATATGTAGTTGTCATTTTTCATTTTTCGATTTCTATGCTTAGGTTGGGATGGGTACATGGGTTGCCAGGTTTACTTCTAGCGCACTTAGACCAGAATTAGTCCGTTATAATACCCCCGAGATAATCATGCCTTCGAACTACCGCCTAGCCTAAGTTTAAAACCAGTCCGTGCTAACAATATATTTGTTAAACAGTGTTGGGCTCACATCCCAAAAATCGTCATCGTAAAAAGTATCTTGAACCTAGAAAACGCCTCCGTTTCTCCGCCAACGCTGGACAGTGAGGGGAAATGATGTACACTGTCTTTCTTTTCTTCGTCATCTCAAAAGTCACTATGAGAAATTCGTTGTCGTCTGGCGAGCTCCACAATAGGGCGATGTCCCGTTATGACCCCCACGAACTACGAGTTTGTTTTCTGTACAGTGACCGTAGTATAGATGAGCGAACAGTGTCGACTTTAGGTCATATAACCTTCGTCGTAGCGCTGGTGCTGCCATAGGTCTATCTGGCGTTAGTCCTGCGTTCTGCAGCAGCTTCAGTTACCAGTACCACAGAGCAAGCGGCAACAGGCGCTTTTATTTATGTTCGCGGTCGCGGGTCGGTTTCAAAACGACTAGCTATTGCAACTTTTGCACTTTGACAAGCTGATTATAATAGGTAGTTGTGCTTAGTGCCGTCCACCATACGCCAACTTCGTAAAGTAGAATCGGCCGCCCAATAGTTGTATAAATCCAATACACAATTTTTGGCTGTAAGCCCCAGGTTTTACCAATGGTTCTCCTGCACGAGTTGAGTAACACGTGGTCCTACCGGCAACAATTGCTTCACGGCAATTTCAAGACTCTTCGGGCGGACCACCCGTTTGTTACACAAACGGCCGAGAGTTGCTGTAACTCCTCCCTGGCAAGACCCTCCAAGGTCTCGTTGCAGGAAGGTTGTGTATGTGTATGCATTGGATTTTTTTCGTCTTATTGGGAGCATTACATCTCGGCGCGGCTGCTTTCAATTTTACTAATACGCGCCGGTGTTGAAACAAATCCTGGCCCGGTAACGGTATGGAAATGTGGTGTCTGCAACCAACGTATCAGTTCGAATGCCACGTCACTTCAGTGTAGTTGCTGTTCGGAGTGGGTCGACTTTAGGTGCTCAGGTTTGAGAAGGATGGGTCAGTATATTGAAGGATAATATGTTGCAGTGGGCTGCAGGTTTTCAGGCGAGTCTTGTCCAGAACTTTGATATTTTGTACGGCGCGGTTTGGCAAACATCGATTTGTCTGGGGCCGGCACTTGAAGAACCTGGTTATGACTCCATATCCCGATTTTATCCATTTTGACATAGGTGTTGTGACATCAATAAATAGGCATTTTTATCAGGTTTGATGAATGTTACCCCAGAACAATAAATCGTTTTTATTTTTAGAGTAGGGAATCTATGGCAACACTATAGCCCCACGCTTCGACTTCATCTGTTCTCATGAATGTCTGCAAGACTTCGAAAGAAACACATTAATGTCACATTAATGTCTTAACTAGGGGCTTCGCTCGCCAACCCCCGGGGGCGAAGGCTAATTTCGGACGCGGCCGAAATTTGGATACCCTTCGCTCACCTTGGGCTAAAAGTTTTTTCGGGCGTATATGACTTAATTCTTTTTCTTCCGTCTTGACAAAAGTTTTGTGCTTGGTTGAATTAAGTGGGCAAATAAAAATATTTACCCGGAAAATTTTATTAGGGTTGCGGGAGCATGACCCCAAAGTACGATTCCATTCGTTTTTAACTTTTTTGTTGCTTTGGTAAAGACACATTAATTCAAGGTTTTGTGAAATTGGTGCAAAAATTTTTCTTAGAAGAACCAAAATGGGCGTTGGGTTTGTATGGCCACCCCATGATCCCATGGTCAGATTTGATCAATTCTTAGATATGTATTGTGTCATCAAGAGAAACACGTTTGTGTGTAATTTGGTTGAAATTGGTACACAAATAAAAAAGTTTTTCTTAGAAGAACCTAATTTGGGGGGTTAGGTTTGTATGGCAGCCCCATGACCCCACTATCCGATTTGATCAATTCTTAGATATGTATTGTGTCATCAAGAGAAACACGTTTGTGTGTAATTTGGTTGAAATTGGTACACAAATAAAAAAGTTTTTCTTAGAAGAACCTAATTTGGGGGGTTAGGTTTGTATGACAGCCCCATGACCCCATAGTCCGATTTGATCGAATCTTACATATGTTTTGTGTCATCCATAGAAATACATTCGTGTGGAATGTGTTTGAAATTGATGCATAAATAAAAAAGTTTTTCTTAGAAGAACCTAATTTGGGGAGTTACATTTGTATGGCAGCCCCATGACCCTATGGTCCGATTTCATCCAATCTTACGTATGTTTTGTGTCATCAATAGAAAAACATTTTTGTCAAATTTGGTTGAAATTGGTACACAAATAAAAAAGTTTTTCTTAGAAGAACCTAATTTGGTGAGTTGGGTTTGTATGGCAGCCCCATGACCCCATTGTCCGATTTTACCGATTCAAACATACAAACTGCCTGCAGCAAAAAGAAGCATTTGTGTGAAATTTCAGCTTCATAGCTTTTAAATTGGCCGAGTAAAACGCGTCGCAACAGACAGACAGACGGACAGACGGACATCGCCCAATCGACTCCCCAAGTCATGCTGATCATATATGTATACTTTTTATATGGTCGGAGATGCTTCCTTCAATGCGTTACAAACTTCATGACAAAGTTAATATACCTTTTTACTCTATGAGCGAAGGGTATAAATATATCGGGGTTTGCGAAAATTCATTTCAAAAATAACGTTTGATATTTAATGTCTGGGTTCCTGTAAATTTTGTTCCATGAATAAACACATTTTCTTGAAACCAAGTTGTTTTTAGGGTGGGTTTTCTATGGTGGCCCCATAATCACAAATATATGATTTAGCCTGTTCTTACGTAATTTTGTAACGTGGATAGAGACGGATTTACAAGGGAATAGGTGAAAATTGGTCCATAAACAAAAAAAAAATTCTTAGAAGAACCTCTTTTTAGGAGTGGGGCTTCCATGACAGCCCCGTTACTCCATTACCATAGGTTTCGTCCGTTTCAACATATTTTTCGTATCTTCGATATTATTTTGGGGATTGGTGTAGGATCACAAATCATTGCGAACGGTAACTGCCCGGAAAGCGAAAATTTAGGGGTGGGGTTAAGGGAGTTTCGACCAGTTTATTAGCAGGAGAGGTTTTTTTAGATGACCAAATAAGCGTTCTTATCTCTAGAGCGACGGTTAAATCATTTCTTGATTTTGTGAGATATAATTCGGATTCTGGTTTCTCGTCAACCGAAATAAAAGTGATGAAATAGTGTTCTACTTCTAAACCATGAATTACAATTCTCATGCATATTTCACATGTTTCTTTACTTTAAATTCATCACCATTGCTTCCTCGCGTGCAAAACCACTCAAAACGAATTTAAATCCACTAGACGAGTATAACGTTACGTTACGCAACAACGATTTGAATTTCAACATTATTTTCCGTCCATTCAAATGTTAGTATAGCAATCGAGAGTCCTTTTCCGGTCATACACACACATGACCAATGAACTGATGAAACCTACTCACCTGTCGCCCTATGTCCTATCGTATATACACAGAACAGCCGCTCTCTGTGCTATCATCCTTGCTGAATGCTTCGACTGCTGCTGCATCCCATCACAAACGACGACGAATGATGACACTCACTGGAGGACGAAAAAAAAACAGTCAAATTGGTTTATAGGGCAAAACAGCAAAAAAAACCTGGGAAAAAGGAAAGGAGTAAGCACCATAGCTTGCTGCCCGTCGACGTATTTGAACTGCATCAGAACGCACATACTATAGAACTAGACCCTACACGACATGACCTCCTGATGCCAAACTTTCAAATAGCCGGATTCTCTAGGATTCCATTGCCATCTTCACTGAAATTGATTCTTGTATCCAATTCCGATCAATGATGGAGTTTTCCAACTCTGCTATTTTTTTTTGCGTTCAACCTTTTGGAGACTGAAGTGTGTGTCTGTATCACATCACGGACGTTCAGAGATATTCTGGCAATGCATATGGGACCTCTAGTAGATATTAGGGATGCTTCCGTATAATCGATATGGTATGTCGGAAGTCGCAAAATGAAGTCGTGAATGAAGTCTCCTTCTTACCAGAGGAGGGTTTTTCTCCAGAAAATGTTGAAAATTCTTTTTCAATGGCTTCGACAGAAGGACAGACAACAAGACGTCAGGTTTAGCATATAGGTGCACATATTCCCATACTATAAGTTCGGAGACTCAATGGAATTCATTTTAAATCTCTTGAATTTTAGGTCGATGTCTGGCCGCTCCCTTTCTTCGACAAATGCGTATGCAGAACGAACCCATATAGTCAAGTCAATTCCATGCAAAGGTATTCCAGCATTGAATACAACTACCAGAGGTAGGAGAGCATATATTTGCCTTTAACTCTCGGTGACTACAGCTCATGTCGAAAAGTCATTTCGCAATAGGTCACATACAAGAAACGAATGAGAAGATGGGTACACGGGAGGCGTTCCGGTCATAATAATCTTCGGTGAAGGATGAAAAAAAAAAAAAATAGAAAAAACTGGACATGAAGAAGATTCTGAACTGAAACAGAAATGGAAATAGGCAAGTTTTGCCTAAGCTCTGAACTGTACTGAGGACTGGGAGTGATCATACTCGTCGCTATACTCGTGTTGAATTGACATTTGATTGATTTCGTTTGATGGCGGAAAGGTAAAAAAATGTCCAATTGTGCACTTACGTTTGCTTCATACTTTGAGAGTAGTTCGTTGATTAGAAGACCGAGAGGGCTAGTTAAGGCCAATCGTCTAAGAGCAACGGTAGAATGTGGAGTTTTTGGATAAGAAACACAAATTTAACGGCTATTACTAATTACTATGGCTACTCTCTACAAAAGAAGCTCCAAGTTTCAGAGATCTCCCCACCCACAACCGCTGTCGGTTTATTCGCAGCTCGCAGCTCGCAGCTTTCCTAATTCCAAAAAACAAGGGGTGGGTTTCGAATCTATATACATACATACATATAAAAGAAAGTCGTATTAGTTACAACATTTATAGCTCAAGAACGGCTGAACCTCTTTCCGTGATTTTAGGTTTTTTGGATTGAATTCCGGCCGGAATAGCAGAATTACTATTGAAACATGCGAAAAATTCACATTCACAATGAGCATAAATTCACAATGGGTTCTTTTTCGAATATTTCTGCCTGTATTTCTTCAACGTCTTAACGGATTTCAGTAAATTTTCCCCATGGGATTGGTTTCTACCCAGATTAACAGAAAAACTATTGAAACGCATGAAAAATTCACAACGAGCAAAATTACGAAAACCTTTTTCATATATGTAGGTACTTCTTTCTCTGGTTCTTGAGCGTATTACCGTATTTTAGTCGACACCACCGAATAGGTATATACAAGGCTCTGGCTGAATTAGCAGTATAACCATAGAAATATTCGGAAAATTCACAATGAGCAACAATTCACAATGGATTTTTGATTCACATATTTTTGTATATACATATTTCTTGAGCGTTATAGTGGATTTTGCATCCCCTTAACGGATAAACGGATTGGTTTCTACTCAAAATAACATAATAATAAAATTCAGAATGGGAAAAAAGTTTTCTGTCATACCGCAGATATAATTTGTAATTTTTATTTCACCGGAAACGCTTGCGATAAAATTGTTTGGCTAGCTGCCGGATTTGTTGCTGACTCCATTTTACCGCCCGTCGTAAGTTTGCGCGAGTCACATACTTTTGTCTTTATCTTCTGAACAGATAAGGCAGTAGCCTAAAACCCACCGGATTTGTCTCTTCCCCGAACAGCATAATAACTATTGAAACACGCATATAATTCGCAATGAACAAAATTATTAAAATAGTTCTTTTCACATATGTCTTTCTGTGTTTCTTGAACGAATTGCCGGACTTAAGCCAGAATAACTAATGAAATATGAAAAAAAATTCACAATGAGCGAAATTTTGAAAACAGTTCTCTTTCTGAATAATTTCGAGGATTTGAGTAAATTTTCCGCACCGGATTGGTATCTACATTAAGGCACCATAATAACTATTGAAATACGCATAAAATTCACAATGATCTTTTTAGCCATATACAAGAAAGTCGTGTCAGTTACTTCATTTATATAGAACGGCTGAACCGCCTTCCATGATTGCATCCATCGCAATTTATCTGATTAGACAGAACAGGAAATTAACTATTGAAAAATGCGGAAATGAGCAACAATTCACAATGATTTTGTTTTCACATAGGTATTGTCTGTATTTCTTGATCTTGTTTTTAAAAAATTTTCCGTTCCGAATTGGTCCGCACCGCGAACAGCGGAATACGCATTAACAACTTCGAAAAAATCAAAATGAGCAAAATTGGTGGTAGTGAATAGTAAATTTTGCCGACTTCTTTTGAAAATTCACTTATTATAATTAGAGGCACGGAAATTTCGTTTGAACGAAATAGATGCGAATTTCGGCAAAAATAGCTCGTTTATGCGAATAAATGTTCTAATTTGAACTTTTCCAACAAAAAAGTTTTTTTTTTTTTGCCGAAAAATGTCAATTATTGGAGATAATTGCTCATCTAAGATTTTTTCAGACGATTTCCGTTAATAAGAATAGAGAAATTGTTAAATGCAAAGAGTTCGCTGAATCACGAGCACTATGGCTTGCCGAACACCGAGAAAGCACTTTAGTTGGAGGTTTGATGAATGAACTTATTTTCTACAATGCGATTTTTTATGGAGATTTTTTTTTAGTGGTTCGGCGGGCCCCAAAATTGAAATGAACTTTACAAGGATAAAAGCGTAACGATATTACCGGCATATGCCTCCACAGTTTTCCGTTTTACCGTTACCGTAACTCCTTGAGGAGTGGTCTTTGTCGAGTAGTATATGTGCGTTGTCTTTAGGGTTCTCCTTTGAAATACAAAAATAAGAAATATGTCTTGAAATGGTTGGAGTAGTTTGCCTATTTTTTTAAATTCTTCTGTGGACTTTGAGATAAAAAAATGAAGCATTTTGAACTCTTTTCGGTAAAATGTTTGCAAAGCCTATTTTGGCTGTAGTTTGAGATGATTCGCCCAATTTTTTCGGAGCACGACGAGTTCGGTGTTGTTTTTTGTAGTCCGATTCGGGGTCAATATCTAATTTTCTTTCCAAAATTATGGAGCTTTGCACTAACGCTGTCTTTGTTAATATGCCTTTAAAAGACTTACTACTGCGAATGAGTTTCACGGAGTCAATAATGTTAAGGTTGTTGCAAATTTTTAGTAAAAGTTTTCAATTTAAACATTAGTTTTATGTGTTGGCATAAACACTATAATAAAAAGCGCTGGTAATAAGTACATATGTATCTACATTCAATTACATACTTTCAATATTGCAACTTTCAAATGTTTATATCTTTAAACATCAACACGTATTCATGAAAATTTATGAATGCCGAAAAGCGCATTCCTACATATTCCCACTGAGTTCAAATTTGCCGACTGCAGATGAAAATTGAAAAAGTTAGTTACCCCATACCCTCCTTAGCTACGTCCCCGAGCATAAGCTATCTTTATAATTTTTTGGCCTTATTGCAGGAAAGTATTCCTAGAACAGATTTCAGAAGCCCCTCTCCGCTACCCCCAATAGCATAATAGCTCTTAACCCAGCAGGGAAATTATTAGATACCTTACTTTCTCCAATTCGTATATATCCCTTGAGCGGATCTCTTTAATTCAGTTCATATTCTCCTCTTTCTGTCGGATTAGCGAATATTTGTGAACTCCAGAAGGAAACACATCTGGAAAATTGGCCAGGGAAAAATTATGAAGGCAGCTTAATTTCTTCAGTTTTTGTCTATACCTCCTGAACTAAGTAGCGCATTTCACAAAATTCTCATTTTCATATATCCCCATCATCTCAGGATTGACCTCCAGCCTCAATAGCCAATTAATTGATTAGCGTACTTCATTAGACTTCCCCAGCCCCTTCCACTAATTGTTTTACATCCTAGCTAACAGAATTGCTATTGCATCATCTAATTTCACTTAATTCAAACCCCTCCCCAGCTGAGTGACTTCTATCTATATGTTTGGTTGGACCTCATCAACCGAAATTCGAAGGAGTTTTTTGCATCGAGTCGTCACTGTTGATGAGTTCTGGATCCATTATTATACGCCCGAGAAAAAAACAACAGCCAAAACAATGGATTACAGGCGTTGAATATGCTTCGAAGAAGGAAAAGACAGTCCTATCGCCAAGAAAAATTCTGGCCATGATTTTTTGGGATTCCAATGAAATAAAGAGATTAAAGTTGAGACAGAAACGTATTTTGAAGAGTTTGATAAATCTTATTTTTGGGAGGAGTTAAAGAAATGGCAGAAACGTTGAAAAAGAGTATTGTAGATTAGATTAGATTATATTTATTGAGGGCACAGGCAACAAGAGTTGCCCTAGGCACTGCGACCGGTGGTCTATTGCCCCTACTATGGATTAGATGAACTCATCTAATCGACTGCCTTCGATAAATCGATTCAGCTGGGCCATATTGATAGTGGCGATATCCTCTTCCAAGGGAAAAGCAATACCGAAACACTCCAATCGGCGCCTAGCTAGCCTCTCACATTCACACAGGATGTGAGAAGCAGTTTCGTCGTCAGCCTCACAGAAGCGACAGCTGGCGTCGGTAACAATGCGCAAGCGCTTTAAATGACCGTTTAAACGGCAATGCCTCGTAAGGAGCCCGCATATGATCCTAACCCTGTTTCTGCTTAATTTCATCAGACCAAGGGTACGATTGGGTGAGTAGTTAGCGACAAAGAGTTTTGACTGCCTAAGCCCTGGAAGAGCTTCCCAGTGTGTGGTGGCTTTGGCTTTTTCCCACTCACTAATCACATTTCTGCAGATACAGAGTGGTAACCCACAGTAAGGTTCTGGGCCATAGAAGGGAGTGGTGGATGCTCTTCTTGCGAGCTCGTCGGCCTTCTCATTGCCGTAAAACCCCGAGTGCCCAGGTACCCAGAAAAGGGTGAGATTGTTGAGATTGCCCACCTGTTGGAGGATTTCCTGACAAACCCACACGAGCTTAGATGTGACAGTACAGCTCGTCAGCGCTTTTATTGCTGCTTGGCTGTCAGTAAATATTGCTATCTTCCTGTTGGTGTAACCTTTGTCAAGGCATAATCTTGCACACACTTCGATTGCGTGCACTTCCGCCTGAAACACGGTCGGATGTATTCCCATAGGAATAAAGATATTAGTGTTCGGGCCAGTAATTCCAGCTCCAGATCCTGTGTCGGTCTTGGAGCCGTCCGTGTAAAATTTGATGGTGCTAGGGTGGAGTGATCTGAATCTGTCAGTCCAGTCCACCCTTTCCCATATCTCTGCATTATAAGAAGGGTCAAAACGGAGAGTTTTGACCAGATGGTCTGATGGCATATCCAGCAATCTGTTGTTACTTAACCATCCTTGTTGAACTGAGTTCAGTGGAGACGCCGCATCACATGCTACGAGCCTAATGACAGCTAATCTTGCCACTGCCTCGATGTGTATGTGGAGAGGTGGCAAGTTTAGCAGGACCTCGAGGGCGGCAGTGGGGCTCGAAAAGAAGGCCCCAAGGACAGCAAGACAGGCCAGCCTCTGAACTTTCTCGAGACACAGTCTTCCGTCTATGGTAGTTGCTCTTCTCCACCACACGACCGCCCCATATTCCACAATAGGTCTAACAATTGTCTTGTAGATCCACAGAACTATGTAAGGCTTAATACCCCATGCCTTCCCCGCATAGCTTCTGCTGATCCACAAGGCCTTAACTGCTTTCTCTGCTACCAGACTAAGATGTTTTTTCCATAGCAGTTTCTTGTCAAGTGTGACCCCCAAGTACTTGACAGTTTCCGGCATTGTTAGCCGTGCATTATACATGGAGGCACACTCCAGTATTTGGAGATTCCCTTTCTTACTGAATGGTATCACGGCGGCCTTTGTTGGATTGACGCGCAGCCCGTTTGCTGTGCACCACTCCTGGACTATATGCAGAGCACTCTGCAGGACATCCGGTAGGACCTCCTCGAATTTGCCTTTAACCGTGATAACCAGGTCATCCGCATACCCCTGTGTGGAGAACCTAGCTGAGCTAAGTCTCCACATCAATCCATCAACTACCAGACACCACAGGAGGGCGGATAGTACCCCTCCTTGGGGGGCAGCCACGAGTGGCTAAAGCAGAAAGGGTAGTATTGCCTATACTGGTAAAAATAATTCTTGACGAAAGCATACGCTGCACCCAGGTAATGATCGTATTGTCGGCTCCTTTGGCTCGTAGTGCCGTTTCTATGGATTTGAAGGAGGTGTTATCGAAGGCGCCTTCTATGTCAAGGAATGCACATAGTGCTGTTTCCTTATTGGACATGGCTACCTCGATCTCTTCTACCAAGCTCTGAAGTGCCGATTCCGTGGATTTACCCGGTTGGTAGGCGTATTGTTTTGGGTGCAGCGGCCGTGTCTTAAGAAGTGTGCCTCTGATGTGAGAGTCCAGTATTTTTTCCATAGCTTTCATGAGAAAGGATGTAAGGCTGATGGGGCGGTACGACTTAGGATCGTCCGCCGGTCTTTTACCCACCTTGGGGATGAAGACTACCCTAACTGATCTCCAGGCTGTCGGAATATATCCCAAAGCAAAACTACTTCTATAGATACTAACCATGAATGGTATCAGCTCGCTTTGGCCTCTTTGTAGGAGCGCCGGAAAGATTCCATCCATGCTGGGCGACTTAAATGGATCGAATGTCCCAATTGCCCACCTAACCCTGCCATACGTGAAGATATCTTTTGCTGCTGCCCAGGCAGATCTGTTTGCCCTATTGGGCGGATTCATGCAACTGTGACCATCATTCACGTTATAGTCCAGTCTGCAGCTGGGGAAATGGGTTGCTAAAAGCAGCGGTATTGTACTAAAAGGTTATTACGTTGAAAATTCAAATAATTTTTTTTTTCGAAAATTTACCTCTTCATTCCTTAAACGGGTATATATTTAGTGATCGACCTTCTTACTATTGTATATTATTTTACAACTTTTTAATAAATAAATAAATTCGCTTATTGTCAACATAAAGTACCTATCAATCACAAGAAAGATGTCGATCAAAATCACAAAAGTCGTCTACCAATTTGCAACATTATAGTTCTCTTGCATTATTATTAGATACATACTTATACGTAACTCTACACAAAATGATCGACAAGAGTCAACATAAATAACAGGCGCGACAATCCAGCATTGGACTAAGGCCGCAGGATGTGTTAGTGACATCCTATTTCCAAGATCTTATCTGCTTTTTGTTGAGGTAATGAGATCAGCATCACGCTCAGCAGTGTTATTTATCCCCATAAATGGGTACTCGTTTAACATCTGAGTGAGATCATAGTCCGTCACAAGCTCGTGAGTTCGAAAAACACCATGGAACACGGTGAGATTCGAACTCATGAGCCTGTGCACCGAAGGTGCGCGCACTAACCGCTAGACCAGCCAGACTACTCAAGAGTCTACATAATGTACACAATTAGAAAATTATGCAGAAATAAATTATTTTGACATGGTGAAAATAGAGGGCCAGTAGTACAGATTCATAAATATTTAAATCTGAAGAGTTTCTCACCGTCATGTTTTTCAATGTAAGCTATGCAGACGAACTTAGCCAAATATGTAGCACGCTTACATTTTATTATTAAATCTTTTACAAAAGTCTGTGACATGCACAAATTCAAGTTTCGGAAACACTAAAACCCAGAAAAAGCAAGTTGCATTAATTATATCTTAATTTATTCAAATATTACGAATACAATAGAAATGGAGACGGTATGGTTATTTTCAAGAAAATATTTCCGCATCAAGAATAATAATTAATTCCAAACGTCTCTGTTCGGTCAAGTGGACTTGTTTGTCGAGCAAATTGATTTTGGCACGCGACTCTTGTTGGTACAGTGCGCTAACACTGAATGATATGTATAACAAATCTACACAAAATATAATAAAAAGAAAAAACAAATAAATTGAAAAATATCTTTCATTTGTAGTCAACGAAAAAAAAATAAATATTTGTTGTTGATTTATAACTTTTTAAGGACGAGAATAAAATAATTTTTTTGTTTCCGAATCAGTAGAATGCTAGGAGTTAAAAATAGGTTTTTGAACTTTTTTTGTGGTTGTGTTGGTTGGAATTTGTCATTGCACAACTTAATTGAGAATCAATACGAATTAGAAAAACTTACAATTAATTTAAACTATTATTATTATGTAAAAAAAAAAAACAAATCATAATCATCGCGAACATATAATAATCCATTCAATTAAATATTTTCTCTTTTAAACTAGTCCAACATTTTGTCTTAGAAAAAATCACTTACAAATAAGATGATCTAGTATGTACATTAATTGAAAATATGGAAAGCCCGACTCAGCATGAAATGCATGAGTTCATGAGTATAGTAGGTAAATGTCGGTTCGTTTTAAATGCTTAGTAAAAAAAATAATCAATTCACTTAATCATTGTTTTTAGTTGTAATCAGTGCGAACGGGCCTAAAAGAAACAAAAAAACTCGGAGAAATGAACTAGATATGTATTGAAAATCGATAGTCACGATTGTAATGATTAATTAAAAACATTCACATTTTTTCCCCCTTTAAAGGTTTGACGAGAAATGCTAAGATTTTGAGTGATATGTTGTTGAAAGTAAAATGACTTGTGCAGGTGAGGTGATAAAGCAAAAAGCACTGAAAGTGTTTCTTATGATTTTTTTTTCTTCAAATAAATTTTACATGCAAACGTATTGAGCTAGAAGTGAAGTGTAAGCGCACATTTATATGTATTAATCGTTCCAAAAAGCATTTCGGCGGTCATTATTTGTCGACATTCCATATTGATTTGATTTTGATTTAAATACATACGAGGGTGGTTCAATAAGTACCCGTGTTGAAAATGAAAACACAATTTTTTTTCTAATTTTTATTTTTATTTTTCAACATAGTCCTCTTTTAGTAAGATACACTTTTCCCAACGTTCCTGCTATTTTTTTAACTCCTCCAAAAAATAGGATTTGTCGAAGTCGCCAAAATACGCCTCTGTCTCGGCGATGACTTCCTCGTTTGAGCTAAATTTTTTTCTCGCAAGCCATTTCTTCATGTTAGGGAACAAGATGAAGTCGCAGGGAGCCAGACCGGGTGAATACGGAGGATGCGGCAGCAATTCATTACGCAATTCATGCAGTTTAGTGGTGACGACTTCGGATGAATGCGCTGGTGCGTTATCGTGGTGAAACAGCACTTTCTTTTTCGCCAAATGCGATCATGTCTCCTTAAATTTTTTGTCGAAGCGGTCCAATAACTCACTGTCCAGTGATCGTTCTTCCTTTTTCTAAAAAAATCCATAAGGATGACCCCCTTCGCATCCCAAAAAATCATCGCCATGACATGATTTCCGGCCGATGGAACCGTTTTAGCCTTATTTGGAGCAGATTCACCGTTGAACCAATATCTAACGGTGGTCATAGATGGCGAAGTGTCCCCATAAATAGCATCCAACTTCGCTTTTACCTCCTCGCATTTTTTCTGATCCAAAAACAGAAATCGAATTACCGAACCATACTGCTCTCATTCCATCTTATCGAAAATTACGAAACACGCGTTACTCGAATGGCTGTCAAATCAAAACTAACCAATAAATTAGTCTGGAATTTGTTTTGGCGTCGTTTAATAGATGGCAGTACACGATGATGACACCAACTTCCCTCAGTACCATCCTATGTCTTCAAACACGGGTGCTTATTGAACTGCCCTCGTATGTATTAGTATAGTGATTTTAGCTGGAAAAATGATGAAACCCAAACATACAAAAAAACAGCCGACTTTTGATGCCAAATTGTTCTATGGCCTGACCGCATTACGCAGTAAAAAGTTAGACTTTTTTGCGCGTCACATTTGGCGGGGAGGGGGTGGCAAAGGGGTGAAATTATGATTTTTCGCGAATATCCTGTTAACTGTAATATTTACAGCAAAATGTTCTGAGAACAATTTAAACTAAACAAAATTCCCTCTCTAATGATATATAATACCGTATACCTTCTCTTGGCAGATTAAATACTAGACCTAAAAACATTCGGTGTAATTTACAGGCATGTCTTTTTTTTTAATGTTAATAGGGGATATAGGAGAATGCTTTGTCGGGGCAGCTTGAGTCTCCTTGTGGGACAGCTATATATTGTTAGGAATAGTTATCCCAATTACCATGGCTCCAATTAAATTACTTCAGGAGCTAGAGCGCCAAATGTAACTATCAAAAAATCGAAATTACACTGAATGTTTTCAGGTCTAGTATACAGTGGCGTGCACAGCCATTTTGTGAAGGGTATGCAAAATTAAAACCGAAGAAAAGATGATAAATACGAGTATAAACGCTTTTTGATATGTCGAAATAAAAAGGAAGGTTAGTGTTAGTGTTTCCTAAGTAATTGAGTAATCTCAGGATAGCTAAAAATGAGGAAAAACCGCCTAATTTATTTTAGAAAGCACTAAAATAAGTATAATAAAAAAACTTTGTAACGTTAACAAAACAGTGCCTGAAAAATTATTTAAATCAATCAAACAAATAAAAACATTCGCATTGTAAGATTTATTGCTTTTCTCAATTGTGTAAACTGTAGGCATACAAACCTTCTTTTGTAATATGTACATAACACAGTGTGACTAACAAAATGCATACATAGCTATTCAACCAACCCCGTACAAAAATGTTCATTATAATTTGTTTCTGATTAGTAAAATACATTCTCTTTCAAAAAATAATAAATTCCTCTTTCAACATTGTTTAAATATTAAAAAACAAACAAAGGAAACATTTTGTCAAAACTGAACGACACATTTTGGGACCTACTGTTTATTTCCGCTTTGGTTCCCTTTGCTCAAATCTTATCACGACATTTTTCGCCGCTTGTGCTATAGTCATCGTTCGTCCGTCAACTTTGTTCGCCAACGCCAAGGCAGGCGTGCTTCTCTTCACCATATAAACCTGCAACATTGTTGCAGTTGAAATTTTTCAATTCGTATGGAGAACACGGCGAAATGGTGCTTATCGAGCATACTCTAGTGTCGGCGAAAAAACGAGGTCAGTGGAACCTACACTATTTACATGGATGGCGCTAGTACATTTATTGAGGAAAGAATTAACAGTGAAATCAGTAATTATTTTCATGAACTTGTATGAAGAAAATGTTTTTAAATGAAAGGGTATGCACTGCTTATTTGCATATATGGAGTGCACGCCACTGCTAGGATATAATCTGCCAAGAGAAGGTATATGATATAATATATCATTAGAAATGAAATTTTGTGTAGTTTAAATCGTCCTCAGAACATTTTGCTGTAAATATTATAGTTAACAAGATATTGGCGAAAAGTCATAATTTCACCCCTTTGCCAACCCCTCCCCCCGAAATGTGACGCGCAAAAAAGTCTAACTTTTTACTGCGTAATGCGGTCAGGCCACAGAACAATTTGGCATCAAAAGTCAGCTCTTTTTTTGGATGTTTGGGTCTAGAGCTAAAGTCACTATACTATATGTACTTGCAGATAAAAATCCAACGGCCACAATCTATGTAAGACATAAACAACATGGTAGGCTGAAATGAAGTTTGCTGGATGCAATAACACAGAGAAAAATGATTTAAATTCAAATTCAAATTTATTTTCAGGAATCTATCAGCTTCGCAAGAAGAATTGTCTTGTTATTGTTATCGACACTAGCGACACTTATCTTACCGTCCGCCATATAGCGGACATATAGCGGAAAATATCGGAAACACAAAAGTTCCCCCTATTAAAGCGGATAGCAGAACATGCCAAAAAATTTTATACGAGAAAAAAAAAGTAAATAAAAACTTAAAATCGTAATCTAATCACAGTGTTCAAGCTTATATCAGCATATATATTCAGTATAGCTTAACCCTTCTGTCGGCACTTACTACAATATGCATATTCTATACCCAATAGGTCTAGTTGGACCTACTGAGAAAACAATTTTATTTTTTAGAAAAGGATAAATTTTTACCGGTAGAATCATTCTATCAGTTCCTTACTGCCATTTTTAAACTATAAAAGTATTAAAATCATTTTTGTTGATACACTAGTAACGTTTATAAGTGGACATATTTGAGGTGGTATTATTATAAACACGTTTTTCCTCATTTTCATCTCTTTTTGCTTCTCTATTTTCATGGCATATATCTATTAGAAAGTTGGTTCGCATTTTTCAGGGTACCAATATCTTTAGCCAAATATTTGGCGCTTTGTTAGTAGATTTTACCTTGATATTGATCTGCAGATTTAGGGAAGTACGTGGAAAGAAATAGGGAATTTTCAAGCGCAATAATTATTGAATTTTATATTTTCGTAAAGTTCTTGATCAAATTTATTTAGAAAGACGTTCGCAGGGCACTTATACCATAAAGTAAGAAATTGGAATAGAGATGGAACTCCATATAACATTAAAACCTACTGAACAACATTTTACCTTTGAGTGTGTGCTGTATGTAACGTGTAGATATCTTCCCTTATGTACACGTTACATACAGCACACACTCAAAGGTAACATGTTGTTCAGTAGGTTTTAATGTTATATGGAGTTCCATCTCTATTCCAATTTCTTACTTTATGCTTATACTTAGTCTTTAGTATTACATAGGAAACAAGAATGGTTTGAATTTCCTAGAATAAGTTCTCAGTTGATTAGGTGATGTTATAAAACGTGATGAAATTAGGCATACTTATTTTCCTAGCTTCATGGCTTTTCAAAGAAAAATCTGAGAAATTTTTATCGTTTATAGTTTAAATTGAATTGTAATGACATTCTTACATCATAAATAGGAGAATTTTAAGATAATTTCATATTTGCACCTTTTACCTCAAGAGAAGAATGGGGGGAAAAACGGTAGGTCTGGCCAGTCCTATTGGGTATCAAAAAGCACTATAAATTGAAAACAACATATTATTCTAGGATGTCATGAAATATGAAGTCGCTACGATTTAATCTTCTATACTCTTATGACCAAAATATAGTGCCAAAGGTCTGGCCGGACCTTTGTGCCGACAGAAGGGTTAATTTGCACAAATAAACAGCTAAATCTACAAGTCGACTGTCGGAGGGTTGGTAGGTGATCTAACAATCTGTTGAACTTTTCTCTGTCCAATTCAACCCAAAAATGGATGTCCTCTTCCGATATCTGATCCATGTCCTCAAAATCTAAATAAGACCTTCGTTCTAAAGCCAACTTATACCTATATGTTTATGATATCAAGGACATGTTCTTCATTAATAGTAGCATGTGGATTTCTTACATTTTCAGAAATCTCATCTAGCGACATATGCCGTAGGTATTGTTGACATATACGAGCTAGATTAGGAACATACAACACAATTATTGAGTGTACCTATTCACGCACAAGTGAGCGGACTAAAATTTTGACACAAATTCTACATACATTACTCTCCACCAGAAGGCACTCAGTGTTTGCGGTACGTAGGCAAGGCAGTGTCCTCTACTTAGCGCAAAATTTATACGCTTCGCAACGAAGTAGCCATATATCAGAGTAGATGTCGGAAAAATTGAAAATTATGAAGAAATATATTGTTGAAATAATGTAACGCAGATTATGCTCATCTACATATTATACCCTTCGCTTATTAAGCGAAAAGGGTATATTAACTTTGTCATGAAGTTTGTAACGCATTGAAGGAGGCATCTCCGACCATATAATAAGTATACATATATGATCAGCATAACATGGGGAGTCGATTGGGCGATGTCCGTCTGTCTGTCTGTCCGTCTGTCCGTCTGTCCGTCTGTCCGTCTGTTGCTACGCGTTTTACTCGGCCAATTTAAAAGCTATGGAGCTGAAATTTTGTACACATGCTTCTTTTTGTTGCAGGCAGTTTGTATGTTTGAATCGCTAAAATCCGACAAGGGGGTCGTGGGGCTGCCATACAAACCGACCCCCCAAAATTAGGTTCTTCTTAGAAAAACTTTTTTATTTATGCACCAATTTCAATAAAATTTCGCACAAATGTGTTTTCATTGCTGACACATAACATATGTAAAAATCGATCAAATCGAACAATGGGGTCGTGGGGCTGCCATACAGACTTAGTCCCCCGAATTAGGTTCTTCTAAGAAAAACTTTTTTATTTTCTCATCGATTTCAATCAAGTTTTGAACAAATGTGTTTCTAGTGATATCACAAAAGATATGTAAAAATGGACCAAATCGGACCATGGGGTCATGGGGCTGTCATACAAACCTAGCTCCCCAAATTATAAGTTCTTCTAAGATTTTTGTTATTTATACCCTAATTTCAACCAAACTTCACACAAATCTGTTTCTATTCATGACTATTCATGACACAAAACATATGTATGATTAGATGGAGTCGGACCATGTGGTCATGGGGGGCCACCCTACAAACCTAGCTCCCCAAATCAATTTTTTCTAAGAAAAAACATTTTTATTTGCACACCAATTTCAATCAAACCTCATGGAAATGTATTTTTATTGATGTTACAAAACAATGCAAAAATGAATTAAATCGGACCATGGGGTCATGGGGCTGGCATATAAACCCAACCCCCAAATTAGGTTCTTCGAAGAAAAACTTTTTTATTTGTCCACCAATTTCAACCAAATCTTATAATTAATGCCTCAAACATACGTAAAAATTGATGGAAAGGCCATGCGTTCCCCCGCTTCCTCCAATAAATCGTCGCCCCGGCACTTATGTCAAAATTCAAGGAAAAGCATGGAAGCGGGGAGGACTGAACACAAGTCATAGGTACGCCCGAAAAAACTTTTAGCCCGAGGGGAGCGAAGGGTATCCAAATTTCGGCCGCGCCCGAAATTAGCCTCGGTCTCGTTTTTTTATCATTTTTGTCATAATAATGAATGACGTTTGACATTAGTGTTACATTGCATTCACACACTACATTCACCGCTCATTTGCGTGTGCCTTCTGGTGGAGGAAAATATACATAAGTAGAATTTGTGTCAAAATTTTAGTCCGCTCACTTGTGCGTGATTACCCTCATTGTCTCCCATTTTCAAATCAACCAATCACTTATCGAGCCGAGAGTAGATTTCAGATACTAAAATTAATTTTTTTTTTCTAATTTAACATGAATGGAATAACTTTTCAATGCATTTTTTGTATTAGATATAGTTCAAGGAAAAAAACACCGAGAAGTTTTCCCTTATGGGAAAAATCTTAGATCATGTATATGTCTACGTTATTGCTTACAAAATAATCCACATTGCATCACCCTTTATATTGTCACTCCAGAAGCCAGAAGCCCCGCAATCCTTTCAAACCGATTACATACAGAACCCCAAATATCGACTTTCAAACGACAACCATAATGCCCATTCTTAGTTTCCTTAGATAAGTGTTCTTTTTGGTGGTACATAATAATATTCTTTGAAAACCCAAAATGAGCTTGTGGTGATTTTAAAGGGCTCAACTCACCAAATACTGTATTTTGATATGCATATCGACTATAATGCATTCCCAAAGAAAAAGGGACCTTTTTTGTCCAAGGATATCTTTCTCATAACAAGTGCCGACACACAAAATAATAAGGATCGCTTCACTTAACTTCCATCCGAGTTTCATCCAAATCAGTCCACAGGGGGAGCAACTCATCAGTGATTGTCGATTCATTGTAAGGGCTATCAAATGAAAATGTATACCAAATTTAGCAATGTTCAAACCACTGAAAGGTTGACTTAAAGCTTCGTTAGGTTTTCGCTATGTTTTACAATGTCACATTTTGTCACGGAACAACCCAACGTACACATCCTAATTTCCTTAAAATAATCACACGTGTTTTACTATATTCCAAATAATTAGTCTGGCTGGTCTAGCGGTTAGTGCGCGCACCTTCGGTGCACAGGGTCATGAGTACGAATCTCACCGTGGATCATGGTGTTTTTCGAACTCACGAGCTTGTGACGGACTATGATCTCACTCAGATGTTAAACGAGTACCCATTTATGGGGATAAATAACACTGCTGAGCGTGATGCTGATCTCATTACCTCAACAAAAAGCAGATAAGATCTTGGAAATAGGATGTCACTAACACATCCTGCGGCCTTAGTCCAATCCTGGATTGTCGCGCCTGTTATTTTTTAAATAATTATCACCAAGCTAAAAAAATTGTTTTGAACACTAATAATAGAAAAAAATATGTTGCTGTGGGGACTCCAACACATTGCCCTACGCTCCAAACCTGGCGGATACCCAACCAGGCTACATCGACTACAAATTGGCCCGATAAATCTAGCAATCATCACATGATCTTGTTCGAACATTTTGCAGAGCGTTTACATATTGCTGAATAGAGAGAAAGAAATGTCCAACGAATCAATGATTTGCGGTGCGGTGACGGAATTAAATTTCACTGCTAAAAATGTTTATGTGGAAACTCTTCACACTGTTTCTTTTCGACATTCAATTCAAGGTACAGTGGCTCCAAAACCATTGTACGTACTGTACAACCACTGTTACGTACTGTTTCATTTCAACATTCAACGTTCAGTGGCTGTACAGCCACTGTCAACCAACGTCCCACAATGTTCCGAACACACAATATCATTCTTCTGTTGCCCAGAAGCTCTTCAACTAACGATGACGATGACAACGACGACGGCAATGGTGCGAGATAATCTGTGATGATCGCTAGATTTACTTACCATCATCGAGGTAGGCATAGCCGAGTAGGTTAGATGATAGGTGTTTGGTGCATGGGGTGACGTTTTTGACTCGCCACAGGGGCGTAATTTTTTCTTTTTTATTTAGTAACCTGAACATTCTTTTTATTTTGGTGATCATACTAAAACGACTATTTATTTTCTATTCTTCGTAAATTTTCGCAATAAATCGTATGCATTTTGGATGCCTCTTTTTTACGCGCGCGTTTTACATGTGACAAATTCGAGTGCACGCATATGCAATCGAAAATTCAATTTATACCTGTTCGCCATTTGCAATTGTACTAGGCATTTGCATCAGCCATCCGTTACACGTCTCCACGTAACTATACTGCACTGTGTGATGACTATAGACCAGATGATGATGATCACTAAAGTTATTCGTACGGATAAAGCGCAGTGTGGTCAAGGCGGTTTGGTGGTCGTTGTTGACTTTTTGGAAGGTATTAACAATGGTGTGGACCATGGTTCGAATTCAAACCCCCCAGGGACATTAGAATTTTTTTCTTTTTTCCAAAAAAAAATTTTTTTTAAACCAATCACATACATAATGCCTCAAATATCACCTTTCGAACGACACCCATAATGCCCATACTCTGTTTCCTATGCTAGGAAAATATCCTTTTTGGTGGTAATATCCTTTAACAAAACTCAAAATCAACTTTTCGTGATTTTAAAGACTCGTCGCAACGGATTCTGTATTTTGATACCCATATCCTTATACATAGCGTCTATAATGCATTCCCACAGAAAAAGGACATTTTGTGTCCAAGGACATCTTCCTCATAAAAAGTGCTGGCACCAAAATATTAGGGATTGCACAACTTAACTCCATCTGAGTTTCGTCCACATCGGTCCACGGGGAGAGCCAGGAGAACCAATTGAAGGATGTATTTTCGTTCGCTTCAATGGCGAATTTACCGCTATTCCCGCAACTTATCGAAATCGTGATTGTCGATTCTGGGTCAGAGCGATCAAAGCATAATGTATACCAAATTTGGTAAAGATCGAAGGTCGATTTTAAGCGTTAAACGTTTTCGTTACAGTTTTTCGTGACGCTTTTTCACGGAACGACACCCAGTATTTTTCAGGTAGCCTCCGCAAAGACATATACATGTCAAAACTATAATTCTTTATTTTACTAGAGTACTAAAGTCAGTCAATCCCTACGTTTCACATTATCTATTCTCAATCCACTATACTTCATCCAGCACTCTCAAATTAGTGCTGTCAATATTATTCAATTTCGAAAATGATATAGTAGAGCCCGGTGACGTGTCGATATTATTTAACTTCAGAAATAGAAAATACCGTTTTGTCAATATTGGCCTTTCACTAGCCCTATAATCATATTTTCGGAAACATAACCCGCATTCACATCCTATTAAGTGAAATGTCTCCAAAATTACTATTATGTGTGTGCGGCTTTACTCCTACTATACTCTAGTCGTTTCGCCTGTTTTCATTTCCCGAAAAATTCCATCAACATTTATATCCACAGAAGAATAAGCTTTCACCTCGCTGCTTTTTCGGGCTTCTAATGTTCCATCTATGTGCGGAAAGGACAATGTTGTTTGTCGGTTGTCGTCTCATATAAATGTTAGTGTTGACAAAATCTGGCAATTAGACGACCCTGATACTAATAAATATAAATTTGTGTTACATACATATATACCTACACGACGGAGGCGACGATGAGCGGTATCCAGAATGGTGTGGGACCAAATATTTGCTCAAAGGATATGTCATTTCATTTTGCGATCATTGAATTTCATCGTATATGTTGCCTCCCTCCATGTCATTGTGCCTAGTTTGTCTTGTGGTATATCCACGTGTCACTTCGTATATATAGAGATAAAACTTGTGTGGATGGTTTCGTCCTGGATATTTCAGTGCCTTTTCGGAGTTGTGTTATCACTTTCGTTCCACGAAAACGGCACGTGTTTTTTGGAGTTGATTAATCTGGACAAGGGAAACAGTACATATTGTGAAAATCACAATATGATGGCAAAGGGCTTGAAAATATTTATAAAGTTCCTATATGGACCCTTCTGAACTACAAATTTTAGGCCAAAACCTCTTGAACCCCACAGCAACCCCCTCTACTCTGACAATCCCTTTGAAAAAAAGGCTACATCTTCATTATTATCGAGCATAAAATTAGCAACCCCGTTACAGAATTGTCAGCTCCGCTCGACTCGACCCACACCTCGCCGAAAGTCGGCATCGGCACGCACGCATTTCTGTATGCTTGTGCTAAAAACCTTTCATATATGCCATAACATAAATTTCATAAATTAATATCTATGATGCGTAAAAGAATGTTGTGTTTCGGAGACCATTTTCCAAGTGTCATTAGCTATACGGTATTTCGGCAAAAAGCCAAAGCCAGCCACCATACTCTTCCATTGGCAGTCCGAGCAACCCTTCGAAATTGCGTTATTCAACGGTAAACGGGGCGGCAAAAAACCCTATACCGTGGAGACGAAGACTCTCGTGTATTTTCATCAACCGTATAAGCTAAAGGAAAATTGCAAGGTGGTTGCCGAGCTCTGACTTTTCCCAATTTAGGCGAAAAGTGAAAGTGCGACCGAACATTCGCCGAGTATTAAAAATTACTACTCGTAATGACAGCTATAATGGGCCCAGGGAGCTATACGAAGAGCCCGTAAAGGTGTAATAAAAATAATTGTTCGGGCCATCGAGTCGATGAAGATGACGACCATTAGGATTGATATCGTTCAATCCTGTGTGCGGAGAGATGAAGGGGTGGCTGAGTCCTGGTGACGATATGATATTAGTCCTAGTCACCCACTAATGGAAAGTGTGTGTACAGTATGTGTAATGGCACAGGGGGAGAAAAGGTGACGATTAGATGAACTGGCCATAGATTTAAAGATAATGGAACGCAAAAGGATCCCCGTTTCGAAAATTACGGTTCGTATGTTAATTGAACTATAATGGCATTTCGGGCGAGACTTTAATCGAGAACGGTGTGCGTTTAATAGACAATTATAGAGAATCTTTTCGTTTTTAAATCGGATAAGGATGAAGAGAATATTAAAGAAAATAGATAGTATTCGATTTTAATTTTAACGTTGAGATATGTATTTGTCCTTGAATGAGAATTTAGAGCACTGAACTGAATGGACATAGATTGCAATGCGCATTTGAGGTTTTTATTGAACAAATGGAGAACCACTTAAACTCATCACTATTGGTTAATTGTCTATGATTTCCAATGCAATAAAGGGTTGGTAACATTATCATTTGGTAAGAAGAAGAAGAAGATAACATTATCATTTGGGAGTGGAATACGATCTGTTTCGGATCGTACCGAAAGGATGATTGACGATCCACGTCGTCGCTGTTCGCAACATTATATAGGCCTGTAAGTAAGTGGGGAGAAAACACAAAGGATCAAATACATTTTGGATTGCAAACGTATATACTTATCCTTCCGTCTATCGTATGCCGGTATTGTCTACAATTATGCATCGCATCGATGTCATATGTTCAAACTACCGCCTGACACCGCCAACATCACAATCATGATCGAATGCAGCGTCCCGGCAAAGATCATCATCGCCACCACTTTTTCGTCCTTGCCACTTCGTTCCGAGCGTTCCTGAAAAGTAAAACGAAAACATAAAGTATCACGCACACCTTGAGTTTTATAATCAAATACTTATCTGAAGACAACTTTCGCATATTTGATGCAACTATTGTCGTTGTCATCTTCGTTGTCATCATCAGGGCCGGCCTTAGCACTCTGGTGGCCCTGTGCCGAATGGATGATGGTGGCCCCCTACCCCCTTATTAATACACAAACAAAAAGTATGCGTTTTACGCAAATATTGGGAGCTGCTGTCACTGGCAGTTAGCTGAGAACCTGCGGAATTCTAATCTTCTCTCATGTCTCATGATTCTAGCATTCATTAAAAAAATCGCAGGCAATTTTTTATTTATTTATTTTTGGTTTACGCATATTTGAATGAAAATGGTTCCATTTGGGAAAAAAACTGACATTTTGCAAATTTTTCATCAGCTGTATAACTGCTTTTCACTCCCCAAACATTTAAAATATCATCAATCAGACGGCTTGTGTGAGTTCCATAAGTTTGCGTAAGTTATGTTTATTATTGGCTGTCTCCGGAGTGCGCAGTTGGCAGCGTAAACCTTAGAATTTTAATATTTCAACATTTTGTGGAATTTTTCTATGAATTCCTTGAATTTTTCAATCAAAAGTAATTTCTACATTAGTCATTTCAAATATTTAAAATTCCGTTTGTGAAGCACTGCGTTGGACATCGAAAGCTGAAAGGACACATCAACTTCGATTTAGTGGAAAGATAAGATAGAAAGGAATGTTGCCTTGAAAAGAGTCGCGGCGCGGCGCCGTAAAAAATACTCAACACATAAAAAATTTTGAAAAATCTCATGTGATAAATTCCATGCCCAAATACCAGTTTTATCATTTATTTTGTCAGTCTTTCCCGATAACTTCTAACGTTCTTTCCAATTGCATTGACTCATCTGGCAATGGAAGGAAAAATATTAAGCAAGGTAGTTTTGTTTTCAGCAAAAGGAGGGATGGAACCACAGTACACTTTGCAGAGACGCAAAAGCAATTCTCCTTAATATGTGTTCGGACATTGTTAAATCGGGATATGGCTATATGTTGCCCTGATTTAACTAGATATAACTACTTTTTTTTGTTTTACAAGAATTCTTGAGATGGTGAAATTATGGAATAAAGCCACGCACCAATCCACTGAAAAAATTCGCCCGCAAAAAGAATTTATTTATTTATCTGTGTAAGGAAGTTATCGGAAACTACTGAAAAAGGTTAGTAATGAAAGCAAGTACTATCCGGCATTTTTCAGAGCGGTGTTTTCAAAAAATCGCATTAATTTTCGATTCTGTACGTCGCGTCGATGTGAAAGCCTCAAGGTTCCCGTGTGCCATGTATATATTTTTGTAATGGTGGTGAAAAATAAGTTGCTCGGGAAATTCAATACTAACCTTTAAGTTTGAAATTCTGAAAAAGAAAAACCTTTCTACCTTTCCTTTTTAAGTTATTGTTATAAAAATGCTCCTTTGGATGGCAGCCGGTTGCACGACGTAAATTCTTTTGGGGCTATTTGCTGTTACAACAACAGAGAGCTGCCAAAATCCGTGGATTCAAACAAAAATAAATCTCTTGAATCAACGACATTCATATCTACTACCTAAGCCCGCCAATTAGTCCTATTGCCCGTGCGGCGTAATTGCTAGAGCGGGCTCTGAGTAAACTTCAATCCTTATTTATGGGTCGGTAACGATAATGATAAACACCAATTCAAACTTATTGTGATCTAAGGGTGTTACGTCTTGTAAAGAATAAGTATGAGATTTCCATTCACTAATCCCGATTTTAAGATTTTTGTATGACAGCAATGCCCAGCTTTCGGCGTGGTCTGTTAAGAAAGCACAGTTTAATAACTACTATAAATAAATAAATTCAAGTATACCATAATTCGAAAATTTTGATCTAGGTTTACTTTTCTTCATTCTTTCCTTTTATTATACCAATCCATGGAGTAGTGGCCTCTGGTGTCATCACTACCGGCTAGCGCCTATTTCATGGTATAATCTCAGGTTTACCGACTACCTTCTCGAGCTTGGATATTGGTAAATTTTTTCGATATGTTATAAAAATCAAATCCTTCATACCATGCTACCGTCACTGGTATTTTAAACAAACATTAACCCTTCTGTCGGCACAAAGGTCTCGCCAGACCTTTGGCACTATATTTCGGTCAAATAAGCATAGAAGATGAAATCGCAGCGACTTCGTACTCCATGATATCCTAAAATAATACAATTACAAGCATTTTTCAAAAATTTGAAAAAATCGTTTAAAGTTTTGAGCATATTTCTGACGAAATTCAATTTATAGTGCTTTTTGATACCCAATCGGTCTGGCCAGACCTACAGTTTTTCACTCTATTTTTCTATGCGGATAAAAAAAGAAAATATAAAATTCTCTTAAAATTATTCTTTTCGTGATGTAATAATATCATTAAAATTCAATTCGTACTATAAACAATAAAAATGTTTGAGATTTTTCTTTAAAAGGCCGTGAAGTTTGGAAAATTGGTATGCCTGATTGTATCATGTTTTATAACATCACCTCATCAACTGAGATTTGATTCTAGGAAATTCAAATTAGTTTTATTTCCTTTGTAATAGTAAGTACTAAGTATGAGTGACTTGCGAACCTCTTTCTAAATAGATTTGAAGTAGAAATTTACGAAAAATTTAGAATGAAATGATTTTTGCGCTTGAAAATTGCCTATTTCTTCCCAAATATTCCCTGAAATCTGCACACTAATATCGGGGTAAAATCTACCAACAAAGCACCAACAATTTTTTCACAAAGATATTTGAATTGGAAAATGCAATCAAACTTTCTAGTAGCTATACGCCATGAAAATAGAAAAGCAAAAGAAGCAGAAAATAAAGATGTTTGTGCTAATACCACACCAAAATATGTCTACTTAAAAACGTTTCCACTACATCTACAAAAATTATATAAATGCTTTCATTGCTTAAAAATGCTAGTTTAGAATTGGCAGAATGACTCTACTGATAAAAAATTAACTTTTTCTAAAAAATAAAAAAATGTTGTCAGTAGGTCCCGCCAGACCTATTGTGTATAGAATATGCATATTGTAGTAGGTGCCGACAGAAGGGTTAAAGAGCAATGGTGACGTTGACGTTGGAGTGCAGATATTGCAATTTGTTTAAAAAGAGAGAAAGGGGACTGATATCATATCCATATGCATGTTATGACCGATTTTTATCAGTAAAATCGCATCATCGTTATTTAACTTGTTATTAATTTGAATTTAGTTCGAGCACGTATCGTAAACGGGTGTCGAGTAAAGGCCCCTTTTTAGAGATTCCTTTCTGAGTGGTGGCCCCTTAAAAGTAAAGGATCCTTGAGAGTGGTGGCCCCTTAAATGTGGTGGCCCTGGGCGATCGCCCAGTTCGCCCACCCCTAGGGCGGCCCTGGTCATCATATACATATGAAAACTCTCGTTTTAAATTCGTTATCGCCAAAAATCTAAAAAATGCCCCCTTTCCCCTCTTTTTGTGAGGTTGCGGAGCCCCAGTCGGTTAGGGATTTTAATGCCATAATCTGGGTACCATCTTCAACCATAATCCTAAAAAATTTTGCGATGTAGGATTTTTGCCGACCAAATATGCCATTTTTCTTAGACTAATTGCATAATTAGAATATATAAGGTAACTCTTGCCATAGTACTCTTCAATGATCAGTATGGGTTACTTGCGAAATTACCACAATTTGCCTGCACTCAGAGTTTCGTCACCCTTGGACTGGGCTGTTTCGTCTTCAACAGTCAATAGGTAACCAAGCAACATGCCACAAAAATTGTTTGAGACTAAAACACTTAGGTCAGTTGAATGTGACCAAAAACAACAAAGTTGTAAAAGTTACCCCGCCAAAGAAAAATTCATCTGCCACAAAAAGAATACATATCACTCCAATCCGCCGCTCATATGTAATTTTGTGTTAGGTGTAAATGCTGGATGTAATTTAGTTTTAGGTGTAAATGCTGGAGAAGTTGAAATGTACAAGACTACTTCTTAAAGTAATTTAATGGGAGCCGTCAAAGTGGCAATGAATGAAATGTTAAAGCTCCCACCAAATTACTTTAAGAAGTAGTCCTGAACATTTAAACTTCTCCAGCATTTACATTTACACCTTAAACTAAATTACATCCAGCATTTACACCTAAAACAAAATTACATATGAGCGGCGGATTGGAGTGATATGTATTCTTTTTGCGGCAGATTAATTTTTCTTTGGCGGGGTAACTTTTACAACTTTGTTGTTTTTGGTCAGATATCATATATTTTTGCATACTTGATTACCACAGTGTCCCAATGGCCTCATTTCCGAATGTCCCACTACCCTAGTGTCCCAATGTCCCAATATCGCAATATTTCAATGCCCCAGTCTCCCTGTGTCCCAGTCTCCCACCTATATCCTAATTGTCCTAATGTCCCAAGGTTCTAATGTCCCAATTTCCTAGTATCCCAGTCTCCAAATGTCCCAGTATCCTAATGTGATTATATCCCAATGTCCTTATGTACCAGTGTCCCAATGTACAAATGTCCCAATATCCCAAAATCCCAATGTCCCAATGTCTCAATATCCCGATGTCCCAATGTCTCAGTGGTCAGTGTCCCAATGTAGCAGTATAAGTGTCTCAAGGTCCCAATAGCCTAATATCCGAATGTCCCAGTGTCCCCATGTCTAAATTTCCCCAGTGTACCTAATGTCTCAGTATCCAAATGTCCCAGCGTCACAATATCTTAATGTCGCAATTTCCCAATGTCCCTAAGTCCCAATATTCCAATATTCCAATGTTCCAATGTCTTAATATCGCAGTGCCCCAATGTCTTAATGACTCGATCTCCCAATGTCGTAATATCCCGATATCTCAGTGGCCCAATGTCCCTACGTACCAGTGTCCCAATGTCCCAATGTCCGATTGCCCTATTGTCCCAAGATCATAATGTCCCAATGTCCTAATATTCCAATGCCCCAACGTCCCAGCCTCCCAGTGTCCTAATGTCCCAATATACCAATATCCCAATGTTCCCATGTCCCAATATCCCAATGTCCTAATATCCTGATGTCCCAATATCCCGATGTCCCAGTGGCCCAATGTCCCCAAGTCCCAGTGGCCAATGTCCCCAAGTCCCAGTTTCCTCAGTGTGCCTATTATCACAATGTCCAAATGTAAAAATGTCCTACAGTCCCAATTTCTTAATGTTCCAATGTCCTAATGTAACAAAACTCGGTAGAGTGCAGAGATCGGCTTGCCTTAGCATCACAGGGGGCATGCGAACATGCCCGAGGGATGCGCTGAATGTCATCCTGCATCTTCTACCCATCGATCTGTTTATTAACCAACTGGCAGCATGTAGCGCAGTCAGACTCAAAGCGTTAAGTTGCTGGAGTGCTAGGCCATACGGCCACAGCAATATCCTAAACTAGCTACCACAGGACGTACGAAACGCTGTAACGGATCTCAAAGCGCCCAAACTAAGCTTTGGGAAGAACTTTGATGTCAGATTCCCAACTAGAGGTGAATGGAAAGAGAGTGAGGTGGTCAAGGATTTTGACATCACATTCTTCACCGATGGGTCTAAAATGGATTGTGGCGTGGGTGCTGGAATCTTCTGCAGATCACTAAGTATTTCTGAATATTGCCGTCTTCCTGATCATGCCAGCATTTTTCAAGCAGAAATGCTTGCAATCATGAAGGCCTGTCATGCTCTCAGGGACATACAAAACAAACAGAATATCGCTATCTGCTCAGATAGTCGGGCGGCTATCATGGCTTTATAATCGGTGAAGACGACCTCCAAGGCTGTTGAAGTATGTGGGGAAGCATTAACCAGCCTTGGCACACGACAAAGAATCACCCTACTCTGGGTACCCGGACACAGGAACATAGAGGGTAACAACAGGGCTGACGAACTAGCCAAAATGGGTGCCACCCTTGACAGCTCTCATGCGAAGCGTGTTTGCGTCCCGATGGCAGCTATTAAGAGTAAGATATCCACCCACTATCTAAGGGCTGCTAATTCCAACTGGCGAAATCTGAGGACCTGCGTTATATCAAGGAAGATGTGGCCCTCCTACGACTGGAAAAGAACTTCTGAGATTCTGACTAAACCGCGTATAGATATCGCCAAGCTTACTGCTGTTATCACGGGGCACTGGCCAATGGGGCTTCACTATCAAAAATAAAACTTAACTAATTCCATGCATCAGGTCATCTCATAAGCATAGTCACGCATGTTTTGGAACTCATCGCATTGTCCTCTGGGAAATTTCACAATGAAAATTCTTTGTTAGAACTTTGTATACACGCACACACATCACATCCTGAATCACTTCCGGCTAAAGTCCATTTCTGTATATTCATTGAATTTGAAGTATAGTTTCAAGAAGTGAGAGAGAAACAGAACTGTTTGCAAAATGCCTTCTCCTCAACTTCCTCTTATTTTGACTGTTGTTATCATATACAAAACGGATGCTCGTTTGTTGAAATGGAAAGGTAAACGGAAACAATACTCTTGTAAAGTTCAGTTGGTTGAAGTTTAATTTAGAGAAATTTTCTTCAGAGAGTTTTGGACTTACTTAAAGTTTGTTAGGCTGGCCGTTGCCACCACGGTGAAGAGAGGGAATGTGTGTTACAGAGAGAGAGAGAGAGAGAGAGATGGCATATTTATTCGAAATGAAATTTTCAAATGTCATTTACACCTGACAAGAGTTAGTTTATAATATAGGGAGTGGGCTTACAGTGAGTGAGTTGTTCTCCTGATATATTTTCATGAATATCTTATCTTATTCATCTTTTTAAATTTATTTTCAAACATTTGAGAATTTCAGTGACATAGTAAAACACTACATAGCCTTTAACTGTTTTTTAATATCTCTGAAAATTAAATGACTGAAATAGGCCATAAGATTGCAAATTAATCGTAATTTTTCAATTGGTAGTTTGGATTCCTGGAAAAGATTCTCGGCATGGTAAAACCTTCGTGGATAGTAAGCGTAGTTCCAACACGATTAAGCAGTCCGAAATTACGAGTTTTACCGTTGGCACGTTTAATGGGTTGAGCTGCCGAACCATACCGCACAAGAAGCCGCAGTAAGCGAGTAATCTTGGAGTTTTTTTGCACTTCCCTTATTCAGCTTATTTTAAGCTCTTCGTTTTCGATTCGACAAAGCAGTCGACTTACCTACCTTTGAATGAAAATCCAAAGTTTCAGTTATATACCTCAAATTGAAGGTTCTATGTTCGATTCCGTTTCATGCAATAGTGTAAATTGTTTTTTTGTTATTATCTATCTGCTATTCGCTTTTTAGATATACATACATACATAGGTACATATTGAGTGCATTCAGCGAGCACATATTGTGATGTGCTACATATCCCCACCACAAGAAATTGGAAAACTGCTAAGTGTGTGTTCGCTGAATGGACTTGCTACATGAAATGTCAGTTCTCTCTAACCAGCTGATACATCCGCAGACACTGCGGCAATTCAAAATTGAAAAAACCTAAAACTGCAACTTTCCTTTCAAAATACGTACTCTCATCGCACAATTTATAACGTTCACTAAAACCTGGCTCAGAAATTACATTTTTTTCAGCTGAACTGTGAATAAACAATTTACAGTATTGATGGTCGAGCAGCTGTGCGTGACAGTTGATCGAGCAGTCAAAGTAGCAGCTACACATCTAAATGTAGCATTCCAATTCAACGCTATATAGGGGAAATTTTCGATACATCGCATGTGGACCGATTAGCGGGTGAGTGGGACGCGGGGAGAGAACACTTTCCAGTAGCTCTTTCCAATATGTGCTCGCTGAATGCACTCATTGAAAACTTTCTTTCGTAGTCACATTTTCAATCAGTCACAACTTTTCATTTATTGTATCAACTTTCAATAAAAGGTCCCGTTAAAAAAAAAAAAACACAACCAAAGTAATTGGAAAATTCCACACCATAATAAACAAGTACACATACTGTCTGAACTCTGAAGTTTGTAAAATGAGTGTTAAAACAAAAAGTTTCAACTAGACTCCACTCATCCACTCTTATTGCCCATAGTCATCAATTGATTTCGTAAGGATCTCTTCGTATAATAACGAAGCATACAGCAGCTCTGGCTCTGTATAGAACATGCTCTGAAAAGTGCCAAACCTATGGAACGGATATAGTCCTCATCCTTTTCAATATTATACATTTTGACCAGCAAATAGCAGCAAGGACTAACAAACAGATGAGAACACACTCCGAGTGTGCTGTAGATGGAGGGCGAGTGTTGTGTATGTTCGGTATGTGAACGGCAGAGTGTAATAACTTTGGGGCATGTGGAAACCTCTTAATAGTCTCATAAACTGTCTCCCATGGCTGAAATATGAACTTTATCCCATTTTTAGAGTTTTGCTCGTTTTCGGGGCTTTCTTCTTTCTCTATGGTGGCAGCGGAAGGATATGCCGACATTGTTGTGTGTTGCTAGTGCAGTGTATTATGTACAATTTTCGACCATTGAATTTTGCCCCGTAATATTCTGTTTACCCGGTTCTCATTTATGTTTATTGTTTGTAATATGAATTATGTGTGTGTGTGTGCTATCAATTTATTGTTGTGCAGAACTAGTGTCTCAGTTTTTTATTGACTAGAATGGATAGATAGTTTGTGGTAGTGAGAGTTGAATTTTGAATTTTGAATTTTGAATTTTGAATTTTGAATTTTGAATTTTGAATTTTGAATTTTGAATTTTGAATTTTGAATTTTGAATTTTGAATTTTGAATTTTGAATTTTGAATTTTGAATTTTGAATTTTGAATTTTGAATTTTGAATTTTGAATTTTGAATTTTGAATTTTGAATTTTGAATTTTGAATTTTGAATTTTGAATTTTGAATTTTGAATTTTGAATTTTGAATTTTGAATTTTGAATTTTGAATTTTGAATTTTGAATTTTGAATTTTGAATTTTGAATTTTGAATTTTGAATTTTGAATTTTGAATTTTGAATTTTGAATTTTGAATTTTGAATTTTGAATTTTGAATTTTGAATTTTGAATTTTGAATTTTGAATTTTGAATTTTGAATTTTGAATTTTGAATTTTGAATTTTGAATTTTGAATTTTGAATTTTGAATTTTGAATTTTGAATTTTGAATTTTGAATTTTGAATTTTGAATTTTGAATTTTGAATTTTGAATTTTGAATTTTGAATTTTGAATTTTGAATTTTGAATTTTGAATTTTGAATTTTGAATTTTGAATTTTGAATTTTGAATTTTGAATTTTGAATTTTGAATTTTGAATTTTGAATTTTGAATTTTGAATTTTGAATTTTGAATTTTGAATTTTGAATTTTGAATTTTGAATTTTGAATTTTGAATTTTGAATTTTGAATTTTGAATTTTGAATTTTGAATTTTGAACTTTGAATTTTGAATTTTGAATTTTGAATTTTGAATTTTGAATTTTGAATTTTGAATTTTGAATTTTGAATTTTGAATTTTGAATTTTGAATTTTGAATTTTGAATTTTGAATTTTGAATTTTGAATTTTGAATTTTGAATTTTGAATTTTGAATTTTGAATTTTGAATTTTGAATTTTGAATTTTGAATTTTGAATTTTGAATTTTGAATTTTGAATTTTGAATTTTGAATTTTGAATTTTGAATTTTGAATTTTGAATTTTGAATTTTGAATTTTGAATTTTGAATTTTGAATTTTGAATTTTGAATTTTGAATTTTGAATTTTGAATTTTGAATTTTGAATTTTGAATTTTGAATTTTGAATTTTGAATTTTGAATTTTGAATTTTGAATTTTGAATTTTGAATTTTGAATTTTGAATTTTGAATTTTGAATTTTGAATTTTGAATTTTGAATTTTGAATTTTGAATTTTGAATTTTGAATTTTGAATTTTGAATTTTGAATTTTGAATTTTGAATTTTGAATTTTGAATTTTGAATTTTGAATTTTGAATTTTGAATTTTGAATTTTGAATTTTGAATTTTGAATTTTGAATTTTGAATTTTGAATTTTGAATTTTGAATTTTGAATTTTGAATTTTGAATTTTGAATTTTGAATTTTGAATTTTGAATTTTGAATTTTGAATTTTGAATTTTGAATTTTGAATTTTGAATTTTGAATTTTGAATTTTGAATTTTGAATTTTGAATTTTGAATTTTGAATTTTGAATTTTGAATTTTGAATTTTGAATTTTGAATTTTGAATTTTGAATTTTGAATTTTGAATTTTGAATTTTGAATTTTGAATTTTGAATTTTGAATTTTGAATTTTGAATTTTGAATTTTGAATTTTGAATTTTGAATTTTGAATTTTGAATTTATTTACATATGTATAAAACTATATGAGGAATCTCAATCCGATGCGGTTATGCGGCAGTTTCCGGAAACCCTGTATAGAAATGCCAGATAAAAATGTCCCGATTTGCAACCATATCTCCTATAAATATTCAAAGGGACATCTCTATGTCAACATTTGTATCACCCCTTCCTGCGAATATACGCAAAAGGAAAACATCGTGCCTATCTATAGAAAAATACATCCCGTCGTGCAGCCCGTTTTGCCATCCGGATCGCATCATAAATTTTATCAGATTTCAGATAAACTCCATAAACTCATACGACACATCATTTTGCAATTGTCCTTTCCCTCAGACTGGATATGCATACAGCATACATGGAAATCGGAGAAAATTCTGTACTGTGGCGAGTATGTGGATTTTTCCATTTCGTATTTCATCGTAACATTCATTTTTTGCCTAAGTCCTTTATTTTTGTTTTTATCCGGAATTGCATAGCGATGGGGGTAAAAGTATTCAGATCAGATGCTTCGCGTATTTGTATACACGAAAAATACTCTCAGCTCTCAGAGTACGAAAGCAGCAAGCAAGATGAGAAATAAAGAAAAAAAAATCGCAAAGCAAACAAAATATATGAAAGCAAGCAAAACTTCTCCCGATGCGAAATTCATGACGGACTTTGGGCAATTTGTTTGTTCGTTGCTTAAAAAGGATACACCGTACATCATCCATAACATCATGGCATACTGTGTTGACGAAAAGTATGTGGGCATAAACGGAAGGAACAACCATATACGAAATGAGTGCACAATCTAACCGCGGTTATTCCATTATGTCCTTGGCAAGGAACGTGGAGATTTTGTATACAGCATACGTATTCATGTTGTATGCTCAACAAGTAGGCCGCGAGGACGTATGATGGGAAAGGTAGTGCAAATATTCAACTCTTTCAGTAAAGACGGTTCGGGATCCGGTACAAACGTTCGTGAGGACACTCGAATATGATGTTCAGTCTACGTACGATTGTTTGTGATGCTTTTATCATCCTTTTTATGTGTAAGGACAAAATTAGGCAAACATTGAGCAGATGACGAATGACTCAATTTGAATTTTGTCAATATTGACAATATTCCGTAATGTTTTCGTATTATTTTTTTAGAGTGAGATTTTTTTAAGGAAGCCTATTTGTGTCGAATGGGGGGCGGGGGGACTTCTCAACAGAAGTCGAGCAATTCTTCAAAACTGAATCTACTAATTAGTGAAAAATAATTAAATTACATCACTCTCCTCTCACTGTATATATTAAAATAAAACTAAATATGTATAGGTACAATGTACCTGGTAGGGATGTCAAAAACCGGACGGTTAGTCCGAAAACCGGTACTTTCAAAACGGTAAACCGGTTTTTTCATCCTCCCGGTTTTAACCCGGACGGTTGTTTGGCCATCCGGTTAAAACCGAAAAAAAACTCCAAATTTATAAAACTTTTATATTTTCTTGATTTGTCAGGCTCTTATTCTATTGCTTGTCTTCTATGAAAAAATTCGTATTTCCGAACACTCTCCTTAGTGCTATTATTCCAAGAACCATCGCTTTGTCAAACTACCGCTCCTTGCATTTTTCCCTTCCAAGGCAGATATGGTTTACCTTGCGTGTCACCACCGCCGTCTCAAGTGGCGTAACGTTTCCCAATTTTCTTGTGTTCGAGATCGAAATGGGGGCCCCTAACGTTCGATTTTTTTCACAAAAAAAAAAATTTACAGAACATAACCCACATTCAAAGCAGTCTACATTATAAACAAAAGCAACGAACATCACTTTCTACAAAATTTTTTTTTTCATTTTTTGAGACAAAATTGAATTTAGAATAAACATAATTATCTATTTATCACCAATTCCAAGAGTCGCGGCGAAAGACAACCTTTAAGGTACATTTTCCTCGACACGACTGCACGACAGCGACTCGCTCATTCCATATAAAAACTCGTTTCTCTCTCATTTTAAAAACGAGTTTTTATATGGAATGAGCGAGTCGCTGTCGTGCGGCCGCGTCGAGGACAACGTACCTTTAGGAGTGCCCTTCTACCTCGTAAGAGTCGCTGATCCTAGACTAAAACAGATTAGGTCACAGGTCACAGATTAGGATCACATCCATAACCAAGGAAAACTAAATTGACTGAAATAAAATTCATGGTAGAGATGCTCCAAAGGCAATAATTTACGTATCTTGACTCGCTAGTTTGTCGACAGACATCTGTTACTTGATTTCTTGAGTCTGAGTTAAAAAGTAAAGGTTTTATCACTTAAACCATTTTGAATGGTCTTAGTAACTGTGCGGTTATCCATTCCGATCAATAGGTCATCCTATATCCTTTTTCCAACATTGTGAACATATTTTTTTTAGCTGAGCAATCAATGGATTTTTTAATACTCTCCAATAACTGGATTATGGGCAGCGCCCGCTCTAGCACTTACGCCGCTCCGGGCAAAACTGCCGCACCTACGATTTTTTTTTTTAAATGTTCATGGGATGTGTCGACTTTATTTTACCAGAAAGGATGCTTTTCTGACACATTTTCAGTTATTTGAATCCCACCTAAAAATGAGTTTTCCATTCCTATGATTCCATACGACAACAGAAGAGAAACCGGAAGAGAAGAGTCGTTCCTATCCAACTCAACCTTTATGCTCATCGAGTGCTGAATGAATCAATCTAGACTGCAATTTCCCGAGGAAGACGTATTGGTGATGTAGTAGTCGTTAAGAAATGCGCCTAAAAAGATTTAACGGAAACACTATATTACTGACAAATCCAAAAGGTAATCTAAGGACAGCTTACGTCCCTAAGGTTTCAGTAATGCCAATTTGATCACCCTAGTGCCTCAATATTGGTAATCTCACGGTAATCTACTGAGCGAAATGAACTGAGACGAGAAACCAGGGTATGTCAAGAAACAGACTCTAAGTCAACCAATCTTGTTGATAAATCCTGGACAATTGCTCACTTCAGACTCTAGCTTCTTGAAATTTTATCTGTTTCCTGAGGTTCTTAACTACTAGTTGAGGTTACGTTACAATCACACAGTTACTTCGTGTGCTTTGTTTGCTTTACTAAAAACGTTTGGTGCTGATTTTTGGTTTTGGTCAATTTTTCGAAGGCCATGAAACACAACTTTAAAAAAAACTGTGCACCTAATAATTTTGTTGCGAAAGCAAAAACACAAATTTTATTATCATGGAATCTAAAATTAAGTAATGGTTTTATTCCTGCAATTTATGGAGTTGCAGTCCTTTGTCAGTAACGCCCTCGAGCTAATTACCATTTATTTGCTAGTGTTTTAGTCTTTTTTACCGGAAATAAGTTTCAGCTTTCATGTAGTTTTCCGTCTATGAAGTACTATCCAAAACACCGCCCCTCCCTAGAGCGGGTGCTGATTATTGGCCCAATTTTACGCAAGAACCTTCAAAGAGAGGCACTCCGCCTGAAGTTGAGCCTTTATTAATTTTCAATATTATTATGAGCCAAAACCTTTATAATTTATCGATTGTTCTGATGACTGTTGAGTTAAGTTGCGCCTCTCTGGTGCAAATAGAGTATAATACTTAGAGATCCAAGCTTCACCATACTCAAAATTCTATAGCTCACTTACGCATTTTTCTGACATTTTAGTAAAAATGCAAGTGTTTTGAAAGAACAGTTACCCGAGGATCTATCAAACAAAATTTTGCTATGATTTCGGATTTGGGGGCCCCTTTAGCGTGGGGGCCCGTGTTCCACTGCACTCATGGAACACCGTACGTTACGCCACTGGCCGTCTCTATATTAAGGCCGCAATGTAGACATCTTTCGCCTACTGTTTGCACTGTTTTGTTGTTACTTTTAATGACGTTGTTTGTTCGTGTAAATCCAAAACTTAGTAGGCAAAATATGACGGCATGGAACGGCTGAGTTACGGCCTTGATGTATCTAGATGGCGTTGGTGTCACAGGTGTATCTTTTGTGCGTCGTGAATGTATATGTATATCAGATCAGTGCATTTGAGTTCATTGTTATAGGAAGACGAATCGGCAGTTGCTACGACATCCGCGTCCACATCGATATCCGCGTCCACTTCAACATCCGTCGTGTCTACAAAGACTTCAACATCTACATCATAGTGCAGTCATATTAGCATTTCAAACAGAAAAAAATAGAGTAAGGTTAATTCTTGAGGTTTTTGAATCAGTGGGCTCCCAAAAATCTAAAACTCATTTTACTAAAAAAAATTTTGATCGGAAAGGTATCAAAAAGGACAAAAAAGGATACTCTTTATTCCTTGACCGGAGGTCGGCGTGTGGTATCAAATCAAAGGGGACGTCAAGTACATTACATATCCGGTGTTTGTTCCATGTTTCAAGGACTCTCAACGGAATAAATCGAGATTAAATGGAGAATTATCGTGTTTCCCGTGTATCTTTCCGAAGCCCTAATTACGAGAGTAATTCAAATTGTCACTACGTTTCTCACTTTTCCGAATCTATAATAGCTTAAGGTTCTACCATTAAATTTGCTAAGAAAAAAATGATCGGAAAGCTCTCAAAAAGGACACTAATTGCAAACCTTGATCGAACGTGGGCATGCGGGGTGTCATATCAAAGAGGACGTCGAGTACATTCCATATCTGGCGTTTATTACTTGTTTCAAGGACCCTCACAGGAGAAAATTGGGATCCAATGGAAAATTTTTTATGTTTCTCGTATATGTACCTTTCCAAAGCCCTAATTTTTCGTTTTAGCCCGAATTTTTCCATTTAGTGTCCTTGAAACAGGAAACAAACACCGGTTATGCAATGCACTCGACGTCCTCTTTGACATGACACCCCGTATGCTCATTTTCAATCAAGGTTTGTAATTAGTGTCATTTAATGTCATTTTTCAGAGCTTTCCGATAATTTTTTTCTTAGCAAATTTAATGGTAGAATCTTAACCTATCACAGATTCGGAAAAGTGAGAAACGTAGTGACAACTTAGATTATTCTCGTAGTTATGGCTTTGGAAAGATACACGGAAAACACAATAATTTTCGATTTAATCTCGATTTATTCCGGTGAGGGTCCTTGAAACAGGAAACAAACACCGGGTATGTAATGTACTCGACGTCCCCTTTGATTTGGTACCCCACATGCTGATCTCCGGCCAAGGATTAAAGAGTATCTTTTTTTGTCCTTTTTGGGACCTTTCCGATCAAAATTTTTTTTTGCAAAATGAGTTTAGATTCCTGGGAGCTCGCTGATTCAAAAACCACAAAAAATAGCCTTACTCTATTTTTTTCTATTTGGAGGCCTGAAATGGGATATTTTGACTGCACTATTGTCTAGCAATAAAACTCAGTTAACTAATTTTGAAACATTATGAATACTTCTAACAATTTTATTTGATTTTCTTTTTTGTTCAACATGTTTCTCTTTGAGGGCTCCATCACACTGTCATATTTCTATACGAACATCAGCTTAACGAGTGTGTATGCATTATTTTGCTAAAATTCTAAGCAATTCAATGAAAAACCGGTTAACCGAAAACCGGTACTTTGAGCCCGGTTAAAACCGGACGGTCTAACCGGCTTTGCGAAAAAACCGAAAACCGGGTTATGGGCCGGTTTTTGACATCCCTAGTTCCTGGTACATATATGTTCATATGAGTATATGTATATGTAAAGGCACTTATTTCCAAAACTCTCTTCATGCATTTTGGAAAACTTCAAAGTAGTTTTGGTTTTTTTGCAAAAAAAAAAGTCTGACTTTACTTTTCCCTAAAAATTTTACATAATAAACTTCTTACGGTTTGTGGAATATATTGAAAGACAAAATGATTTCAAACATTTTTTCTTGAATTTATAATCAAACTTGAAACTTGGACACTGATATTTTTTTTGGAAATGCAAGAAGCAAGTTTTGGAACTCATTGCCAGTATGTAACCAATTTTAATTGATCAGTGTTGTTTTTTCAGTCATTTGATGGTTCCGGAAATAAATTCAACAGTTCATTAATCTCATTCATTAGTAATGATCACTTGTCTTACGACTATACATTATTTTCGTTTGTCAACGGTATGTATCGCTTGAAGTATTTTTTCAAAATATTAGTAATCATAATTGCAACGCTCTAATACGATCTTATTTTTTTCACTTCTTTCATAGAGTTTTTGTTCCTTGTCCTGACATGGAAAGCTTTTAGTCATAATCATAATAAATCGTACATTCACTCTGCTCCACATTCATTATTATTTTATTACATATGACACGACCTGGGTGAGAGGAAGAGATGTTTTTTGATTTGTATCTGAATGTTGTAAAAAACTCACTGCATCACTGCACATATGGAAGTAGATTATCATCTACATATTTGTGCACAGTACACCACATTTTGTATGCTCACTCCATCAACTCGCAGCACCTTCAAATCGTACTGAAAGAAAAAAAATTTGTAAAAACACACAGAAAAAGCTATCAAACACCTCTCACATTAAAACAATGGCCAATTTATAGTTACGAAAAGATGGTTTTGTTTTGTTTCTTTTTTCTCTTGTCGGTAGATAAACGACGATAAACGTTCAACTATGCTCTATAATACTCAACCATATTTGCATTATGTATTACGACGAGTCTAATATGAAAAAGAAATGATATGAAATTTTCTTGTTATTCTCTATTCAAATTTATAAAATATAATTTTTATGTTTTGTCAATAAAATTCAATCCGGGATTTTCCAAAGATACAAATTGCTATTTTCTTTCTTTCCGCCATATCTTTTCTTTTCTTCTTCAATGAATGCAAAGACTTGTAAATTAGTGTTATTATGCAAAGAGATGCTCATGTATGTATCATCGTACGCCATTCGATATGCATTCATTAATTTAAATTATTCGTTTGGATTTTGGGACGTTGATTTTTTTTTTGCTACTTGTAATAATAGTTTTGTGTTAAAAAATGTTAAGATACGGAAACTACACCACACAAACCTGTTGACCGATTGCAGTACCGCGATTTAAGAGGAACTACATGGAAATGCCACATTGGATTGCAATCAATGAAATTGAGAAATACGAATGGATGAAAGAAATGTCTATTAAAAATATTTTTGGGATTCCATTCAATTATACAGACAGATTGATGATTGTGCGTGAAATGCGTCAAAATGTTGTGTTGGAAAGGTTACATTACATGAGATATCTGAGACAGCGACTGACCTAATCTCTGATGGTGACACGATTTACATTCATTCAGACGCACTTAACTATACTAGTGCGATTTGGCAAAAAAATACTAACAAATGTGAAATAAAATTTATAAAAATATAGTTTGTTGTTAAAATATCGAAATGACAATTTAGATAAAAATTGACTATTGGGTGGTGCATAAATTAAACTTTCATTTCAAGATTCATATTACTTTTACATCTTTTGTTAGATGATAGTGACGTTAGTGTTGCCTTTTTTTTATTACTGCTTTGCCTAAATGAATAAATGGTGAATTATGTTCAATAAATTGTAATTAGGTGAAAAAAAAATGTACCTGCTGCAGGAAATCAAAATTATACAACATACATTCACCACCAAAGCTAAGGCATTGACACGATATGTGCCATAAGTCTTATTGAAGTGATAATGATGTTATGTACGTCCGTAATTATCATGAAGGATCATTGGTGTAACGTTTCAAAAATATCTTGAGTTCGAAAACAAAATGGGGCCCCTTGCGCAATATAATACCACAAAGTAAGAAATTGGAATAGAGATTGAACTCCATATAACATTAAAACCTACTGAACAACATTTGACCTTTGAGTGTGTGCTGTATGTAACGTGTACATACAGGAAGATATCTTACTCTGATCCTCCTGAATGCTTCCACTGACTAATTTTACTTCAAATATTGGAGTGATTTTTTTTCACAAAACTTAAGACCGCAACACATTTGCAAATGATCATTTTGTGCAAAAGTACAAAGCCTGAAGAAAATTTTGTGCGGCCTGAGTTTACATACTTTAATTAATCGATCGTACTGAACTTTTGTACAAAAATTTTAAGCAATAATTTACTGCTGAATTGTTGTACAAAATGCTAGTGTATTAAAATTTGTGTGGGGTTCCTAAACTAATATTTCATTGCCTCAAAATTAAATTTTAAATATCGCTTTTCATGAGGATACATTTTCATCATCATGTAAATTACCCAGTAGAAATTTTGCTACTCACCTTGCATTGAGGAATATTTTTTTTTGTTTTACTTATTTCAGCGCTCAAAATTAAATGAACACTCTTTGTGTCATGATCACAGGGGCAAGATGTTCGACCTAAGGCGGATTCTGTTGATCCTTCCCTTAGCTACGCCACTGGATAGGAGAATAAGGTTTACCTACCACCAGCAGCTGGAAATCTAATCAATAATTTTTAAGAGAAATAAAAGCAAAGATTAGCTAGTAGGAACAGTAGACAAGCGTACAAATACAAGCTAATTAATTCAGTTAAAGGTGGATAACAACCCAGGACCAGCGTCTGTAAGGATAAGGATGGCAACATCATTAGCAACGCCAATAGCGTTGGTAAACGCTGGGCCTCACATTTTGAAGAGCTCCTCCATGTTCAACCGAACAACTCCACACAAGAAGCTCTGGAGCGGATTGCTGAAACAGGCCCTCCCATTCAACCCCCCAACAGTAGAAGAAGTTGATCTCGCCATGCAATCACTAAAACATAATGAAGCCCCGGGCGCTGACGAGATTCCAGCTGAACTGCTGAATCATGGTGGGGAGAGCTTTGTTAAGGCTATACACACACTTATCGTTAAAGTATGGAACGACGAAATAATCCCAGAAAAACATCAAAGAAGGGGATAAGTTGAAATGTGAGAACTACAGAGGCATCTCATTAGTTTGTACGACTTATAAGACTTTATCTAAAATTCCAGAAAATAGAATAATCGGTACTCAGAAGAAATCATTGGCGAGTACCAAGGCGGCGTTCCTAGTCGTTCGACGATAGATCAGCTTTTTACAGTGAAGCTTTTACTCCAGAAGTGCTGGGAATACAACATCGACGTATACCAAATATTTGTCGTCTTCAAGCAGGGATACGACAGAATCGATCGAAGCGTACTGTACAAAATTTTGCTGCATTTTCGAATACCGGCTAAGCTAGTGCGACTCATAAGGATGACGATGACTAATACCGTCTCGCAGGTCAGAGCTCAGAATAGACTCAGTGACCTATTTGAAACTCGTACAGGACTCATGCAAGGCGACGGGCGGACGCCGACGCTCTTCAACCTGGCTCTGGAGTATGTAATTCGAGCCATGAATTTGGAGAGCAGCGGAACCCTACTCATCAAGTCGACTCAACTAGTACCGTACGCCGACGACATCAACATCATGTCTCCAAGATTGGGTGATGCAGAAAGCCTTCTGCGTAATCTCAATAACGCCGCCAAAGAAGTTGGGCTACATATCAACGAATCTAAAACCAAGGTCATGATGCAATCAAAAACTAGAACGCCAGTAAATTCAAGCATCACAGTGGGGGACCTCAATATAGAATATGTAGAAAACTTCACTTACCTGGGTTGCAATTTGTCAAAGGACGCCAACGAAACAGATGAGATAAAGCAACGGATACAACTAGCTAATAAGTGTTACTTTGCGGTCCTCCAAATTATGAATTCGAAGCTGGTGCACAGGAACACGAAGCTCCACGTGTATAAAACCATCATCCGACCTGTGCTATGCTATGGCTGCGAGGCATGAACCCTAACCCAAAACTATGAACACCTGTTGGACACATTCGAGCGAAAGGTTCTCCGATGAATCTTCGGGGCCGTTCGCGAACGAGGTGAATGGCGCATCCGGTACAACCTTGAGTTGTATCAGCTGTATGATGAGCTACAGGTGTCGAATATCGTGAAATTGCAGCGATTGCAATGGGCGGGACATGCACAAAGGATGAACGACGATGGCATGCCCAAAAAGGTGATGAACGCGCAACGAGTGGACGGAGCCAGATTGCGTGGACGACCGAGAGCCCGATGGGAGCATTCTGTATGTGAGGACGCCCTCCAGATGCTAACCTTTCGGAACTGGAGGACAATTGGAGGTTTTCAATCCAGGCGGCCAAGGCCCGTCGTCGGTCTATCGTGCCATAAAGAAGAAGAAGAACGGATGCCATTGTTAGAAAAGTTCGTACAAAAAATTTGTTAGTAATCGCGTCATGGGCGAAGCCAGCCTTTCAGTCAGGGGGAGATGGTCAAGACCAAATTTTTTTCAAATCCATATTTGAAAAAAAGTACGGCATTCGGTTTGGAAAAATATTTCATCAAAATTTAACAAAATATTAATATTGGCTAAATTTTAGAGCCGATGTGTATGTAATACTTTACGAAGCAGAAAATTATACATTTTCTGTCCGCAGGCAATCTCTAACGAAGACCTCCTCACCGTAACTCATCAGGCATTGGATTGATCACGCTTTCCGAAGAGGTCCTCGTTCTTGACGAGACAAAGATTAGGGACGAGGTATGCACAGGGTTTCTCGAAACATTCGACTAAAATTAAATTTCCAACTCGCGAATTAGTCACTTAGAAAGGTAAGAAAGGTATGAACGCACCCAAATTGCAATTATGGTTAGCCGAGATTCTTCTGATACCGGGAAAAGTTTGCTGTTTGGCTAGACGAACTGCCATGCCGGCTAAATCTAGAAATGTGGCCCTAAATGGTGGATCGCGTTGTTATTGGTGCTGAAGAGAGGAATCTCAGCATTACAAAACATTTGCAACTGTTAAAGAGCTTATAACTTAAAGTGAACTCTTCTCCAAACGATGCCTTTTACAGCAGCCTTTCTAGTTCAATAACGAATTCGTGGCGACTATTTTATACACACAGCACAATCTGAATATTCTCAAAAGCATTGCCACTACTACGGCAGTAGGTGAATGTGAATGCATAACAATCCCTCTTTTGTTAAAGGGATCTCTCTAAGCACAAAATCTCATATTTGCAGTAACTAGTGCTTAAAATCGTTCTTTGAAACCATGTGGGCATTCAGATGCGAACAACGAAAAAATTTATTATTTTTTCCATATAAATGCAACTAACGAGAAATACAAATACGAGTAGTATTTGCTTGAATTAACATTTAATTTAATGGTTGGTGCGGTTCGGGAAAATGTGCTCCTTGTACCAGTGCTCCTCGCGTTATCGTTATATGAGTTTACACAAACAACAAAAGCCCACAACCAGAGAATTTGCTCTAAAAAAATCGGCTAAGGAAAAATAGAAAAATATTTCACCTGCCACGAACTACATACATAGACGATATGGTGGTTTACCTGAGCCATCATACTTCGGAGGATGCCCTTAGTTGGCCAATATAACCTGGAGGGCCGGGTCGTACCCTAGCAAGTTTATACAATGAGAGAGCCAGAACCATCAGCGAGAGAAAGTCATTGTGAATTGAAGCGCGCAATGAAATGTAAAACTAGACCGTGTGGAAAATAGCTGAATTGGAATAGGTAGTTTCGTCGATTAAAGTACAAAATGAGTGCAGTCATTTGTAAATTTTCCAGCAATTATTATAAGCTTCAGCTCGTTCGGGCGCTGTATAGAAACTCAACCGTAATTGCCTCCCTCGAGCATTTTAAATGGTCGGTCTTCTAGTTGGAGTCGAGTCAAAATATTCTTTTTAGGGAAAATTCTGCTTTAGAAAATCTATAGTGCTTTTGGATACCACACATAATATACTCGAAAACTCGACGATTGCCGATTACTGCGCGCGCTAAGTGAAGCAAATTATATGTTCACGACAAACAAGATATCCTGTGTCTGTGAAGGACATGGCGAATCTACTAAGGTATGTAATTGGGTCTCTAAAGATTTTCATATTATGTAGTTTCCAGCCGAATCGTATGCTGAATAAGAATTTTAAATTTCTGTCGGATGCCTAATTGCTTAAAGCATCAAATTATTATATTTGAAAATCTCCGAACAAAAAGAAAACATTTCTCATCTCCCCCGAAACAATATTCTCCATGGGGAATTTTTCATTTTGATCCAGAACATATTTCGTTTTCATAATATTTAATTTCAGAATTTACGGAAGCTGTTTGTTCGTCGGTCACGTGCAGACGATATCCGGAAAATGCACAGGGGTCCTTTTTTTCATGCGCAATGTATGGTCTGCATGCATGTACGGTACGGTACGTACATATACATATAACTTGTCGTTCTTTAAGCAAATGCGAACGTCCTGGGGCCGCCAGCTGTGAGTAGCGCGTACCTTACGTTGTATACGTTGTCAGTGAAGAATTGTTGACTTATGGACATTATACGAGGACGAAAACAAATATTACAACAAACCATACTTGCTTTGGTTGCTTTTATTTACTTTACACAGAGTTCGCTTCAGTCCAGACAGATTTGATGAATGAATTTGATATTGTTGTTTGCATGCATTTTGTACAGGAGACTGGGGTGAACGGATAGTCTCTAGCTCTAGACCAAGTGGTGATAAACAAAAAACAGAAGTGACAGTCCAACATTGGACTAAGGCTGCATATATGTTAGCAACATCCAATTTCCAAGATCTTAACTGTTTTTTTTTTGTTGAGGTGTTGAAATCAACACCACGCTCAGCAGTATTATTAATCCCTATAAATAAGTACTCGTTTAACATCTGAGTGAGATCCTAGTCCGTTACATGGTTCATGAGTTCGAAAAACACCATAAACCGAATTGGTTCACGGTGAGATTCGAACCCACCAGCCTGTACACCAAAGGTGTGCGTACTAACCACAACACCAGTATGAGGGTGGTCTGATAAAAAGATAAACAATAAATAAATAAAAGAAAAACAAAAATGTTGAAAAAGTGGCGATTTATTTTTCAATATAGTCTCCTTTTAGCTCGATACACTTGATCCAGCGATGCTCCAACTTCTTTAACCCGTCTGAATAATACCTTTTTTCGAGGCCTGCAAAAAGGGCCTCCGTGGCGGCAATGACCTCCTCATTCGACTGAAATTTCTGCCCGGCGAATGAATTTTTCAAGTTTGGACACAAAAAGAATTCGCTTGGGACCAAATCTGGAGATACGGTGGATGGGGCAGTTCGTAGCCCAATTTGACCAGTTTGGCGTTGGCGGGCAGAGGTGTGAGCCGGTGCGTTATCATGATGGAAGAGCATTTTTTTATTTGCCAAGTGGGGCCTGTTTTTCTTCAATTCGGCGTCGAATCGGCCCACTTATTCGGCAAAGTACAGCCCTTTGACCGTGTTGCCCTTCTGCAGGTAGCCGATGTGGATCATACTCTGTGAATCCCAGAAAACGTTGGTCTCTGGTGTTTACCAGTGTAACCAAGTTTCGTCGACTGTCATGAAACGACGCAGAAACTCCTTCGGTTTGCGCTTGAACAGCGTCAAACACGGCTTTGAAGTGGTCTCACGGTTGCGCTTGTTGTCCGGAGTGCGCAAATGCGGCACCCATCGCGTCGACAGCTTTCTCATGCCCAAAATTTCATGCAGGATATGACCCACGCGATCTTTTGAAATTTTACTGTCTCAGCTTTCTCTCGCACCTTCAATCGGCGGTCTGCCAATACGAGATCGTGGATTTTTGTCACGTTATCCTGCGTGCTAACCGTTTTCGGGGCACCTGGACGTGGCTCATCAAAAACCGACGTACGACCACGTTGAAACTCGTTAAACCAATTTTTGACGGTCGCCATCGAAGGAGAAGAGTCGCCGTACACAGCATCCAAACGCTCTTTGATTCCGCTGCCTTCCCTTCCAAAAACAAGAATCGAATCACCGACCGTTATTGCTCTTTTTCCATATTTCTAAAATCAGCGGACACTCCAGCTTTTACACGCGGCCAAAGCAAACCTACGAGTCTGCTCCGGCTGAAATTTGTACAGTTGCCGTCTAGAAGAATGTACTACACGATAAATTGCTCTTGCGATACTGACACCATCAGGCGGGGAGGCTGGGTACTTATCAGACTACCCTCGTAAATTGGATGTGTTGCATTTTAGTCTCGGACAAGAAAGTAGGGTAAAAGTATAATTGAAGAGGTTTATTTGTATGAAATGATGAGCATTAAATATTTATTTCAGTACAAAGATAATTAGAATTAGAATAAGAATATTTTTAATAAAGTTAGATTGGATTTTTCTGAGAAATTTCATGAAGGGCGAAATTACATTTTTTAAATTTAACTAAGGTGTTTTGTTTGGAGCCATGATTCGAGAAATATGTGCATGGTAAGAAGACTTTGGTCTTCCTAAAGAATAATACCTGCCCGCTCCGATTCCGGGAAATTTCTCTGTTTTTTTTCAAGATACGGTTTGAAGTTCGGGGCACATCCGGCCGTTATAAACACTTTAGATTTTTAGGAAAATTATATCTGAAAATGTTATGCGATTCTTTTTTTTTTGCCAAGTGACACGTTTCTCAGCTGTATGTGGTTGTAATTTGCCAGTTTCGAATCATTTCTTATTATTTTTCTCGAAAATAGACAAATAAATATCATTTAACGATTGATTTGCAAATCGAAACTGTGTTTAAAATATAAACCGGGGCGGAACGATCCAACATTTAACCTTTTTGTACACTGAAAAAAATCATTTGCTTAAAACAAGAAAAAATTCAATAAAAAACAGCCAAGGAATAATTTTTCCTGATTTAAGATGTATTCTCTTCTTTCAAGAAAATTTTGTCTGATTTAAGATGTATTTTCTAGTTCCAAGAAAAGTTTTTGCTTAAAATAATGCTTATTTATTTATTTTAAGCAGACATTTTTTGGAACAAGAAAATACACCTAAAATCAGGAAAACCTTTCTTGGCTGTTTTTTCTTGTATTTTTTGTTGGTTCTTAGCAAATTATTTTTTCAGTGTAGAAGCGTTGAGATGGACCCTTTATTTTATTAATATCTGAATGAGTTCACGACACATGTGTCATGCTTTCAGTGGGACTCGAACCTACGACATTTCAAAATTGAGCACCCTAACTTAAGCTGACCAGACGTACAGCTCTTTAAAATGTCGTACAGCCTTGGGAAATGTACAGCAAAATGTACAGCATTCCCCATGCCCAACAATGAAACCTAATTTACTACATAATAAGCTCCTCGATGAGGACTGTAAGCAGTCATGTCTGCTTTTAACCCGGGAACACTAATGTGAGTCATTTTGACGCATACGCCGCAGATTACATTTTTCGTAGAAAAGGCGATACGACCAACCAGGTTTCGCTACCCATGTTTTCCTTGAAAAATATGTTCCCTACCGAATGTCGAAGGAAGCGGAGGGTTCTGATTTTATGGTAAGCAGCTATTTGTGTTTTTCTGTGACGTCGTTAGTACTAAAGGAACCTTTTTTGTGAGTCAAAATGACTCACGTTAGTAATAACCGCCTATGTTTTGTAATTTACATACTTAGTTTCTGGGTGATATTTTACAGTCTATCCAATTATCAAACACACATTCTTATTATCCTTATATAAAACAAGTATTCCGAGGTTTTTGGCGCATCCTTTCATACTCTTCTACTTGAAATACCAAAGTTTCTAAGTGAGTCAAAATGACTCATGGTTAGTAATAAGCGCCTAAAATTAAGGTTAGTGTTCCCGGGTTAAGGCGTACCCTGTACTCTGTGCGACCGAAATTTTGCGAGATAATCGCACTTTTTTTTGCCAATCTTTGATTTTCGGCAAATCGGAACCCTTACCGATCTCTCTGAAAAATTATCATATTACGAGTATATGAAGAGCTACTTGACGCTTATATTTTCTCTAAATTCCACGGTCCACCTATCGGCATTCGAAAGCTACGTCTGACCAAATCGCACTTGAAAATTCTTGAGCGGAATTTTGAAATTTGTCAAACTTAGGGCACGGTACTGCCCATATTTGGTAAGCATTTCAAGGCTCTAGTAACCAAGGTTCAGAAGTTATAACAGTCCAAAGGTTTCAAATTTGTTTTCCCTATGACAAAACGATAGAAAAATCAGTCACTGTACTCCAGCCGATTCCTTTATCAACCTCTCTAGGAAAATGCAAACTTAAGAAAGGACTCGGCATGGGTTTCAGATCAAGTTTTTCCAGGGGACTGGCATGGCATCAACCATGGAGAAATTTATACTCTACTCCAGAAATATTGCAACCAATTTTAGATTAGATTTAGACCTCTGGATCGTCCTCAGGTTTACTTTAATTCTGTGCCTCGCCCTTCGCTCCGGTCAGACGTCAGATACTGTGGCTCGCCCTTGGCTTCGCTCAGAACTCACTCTGTCTGTCGCGCTTTTAATAATTCACCAACATTCTTGCGACCATAGCGCTGTTCGGAAGTGGATAAAACGAGGTGCAATCGTAGCGAGCGATTATCCAATAGAAGGTTATTGGTTAGATTTGTATCTTTGGTTCGTCCTTTGGGATACTTAGATCCTACAGCTGGCTTTTCGCTCCGCTCAGACCTCGCTGTATGTCGGGCAATTCAATATTCGCCCACATTTTGGGACATAGTGCTCTTGCGGGATTGGATAAGGCGAGACGCGAGTCCAGCGAAAGTTGAGCCAATGGAAGGCAATTGGTAAGATATAGACCTCTCTTGGTAAGATATAGACCATGTATTTCGCGCTTTTCAGGGTCCGAATGTTAAGGCGATGTGCGAGCGGTTTGCCAAAAGATGGCAATTTGTAAAATTTAGACCTATGACTCGTCCGTACCATTCATTACTTAGATCCTGTAGCTCGCCCTACGCTACGCTCAGACTTCTCTCTCTCTCTGCCGCGCATCAGATAATTTGCCAACATTTTTTCGGCATTGACCTCGATTCCTAAACACAAGCATATGCTTACATAGGAGGGAGTAATTAAGTTAATAAATTGAATTGAATTGAAATTAAAAAAAAAAAAAAAAAAAAAAAAGTATGGCTGAAGATTTGCTGAAACCGAATTCCACAGCATTGTGCCTTCGAGAGTCTGGTCACCTTATCCTAACTACTACACCATACCATCCTACATACTGTTTAACATTTATCATTCACTCGACAAGTGGTTTATCTGACTTCTTGCGAATTTAAAATATAAATTTAAATAATAAAAAAATCCCGTCAAAATACCGCCAAATTTTTTTATTGTTAACGAAAAAATATAGATATGCGTTCGAGTTATCAATTATTTACATTAGTTTATGCGACAAGTTTCTAAAAAAATCCGTTTTTCATAGGTGAAAGTCACTGCTGGCTACGTCTGAAGGTATTTTTCCCATGGATATAATTAGTTCCAAACCAATCTGCTATTTTTTTGGCATCTGCATCCTCCAAACTTCATGTCAATTCGGAAAAATACATTTTCACTAATATTGAAATTGAATCTCACCGCCTCACTGATAAGAGAATACTAGCTAGCTTTCACTTTCCAATCCGTATAGCAGTATCAATATTCTAACGGCAAATGTGATGTAGTAAGAAGGTAAGTATTCTTTTCTGCCCCGCTTTTCAATATCCCGTCACAAAAGGTAAGTAAATCGCCCGCGCGATTTTTGAAAGAATACTTACCTTTTGTGACGGGATATTGTAAAAAGGGGATTTTGAATAAGCGGGTTATTGAAATGGCGGGATTTTGGATTGGCTGAATTTTGATTAGACGGGATTCTAATTGAGCGGGATTTTTAATTGGCGGGATTTTTAATTGGCGGGATTTTAAAATGGCGGGATATTGAATGTCGGGATTTTAAAAAACGGGAATATGATGGGCGGGATATCGTACCCAACCCTTTCAAATCATTGGCATTCGAAAAATCGACATTTGTGGATGTGAATTCATCTTTAAAGCAACAGCTGTTTGTGGCGCCATACAAGATTGCCATTATGTGAAATGCCATTATGTGAAATATAGGTATTCTGATGGTGGGTTTTGGTTGGCGGCCGTGAAAAAGATGAGTTGGTTGACAGGTACCATAAGGACGACATGCGTTTTTTTTAAAAAGGTTTTTTTTATGTCCCGAAGCTGAATAAAATGGGTGAATCGAGGGACAATCTTGATAGATATGGCAGAAATGTTCTATTCCATTATGTAAAGACTGCCAATAATTTTGCTCTCAAATACCCATTGTCAAAATTTTGTTTTATTATTTTCTGAATTCACTATTTTGTTATTTTTCCGGAATCTTTATACGCTATATTTTAAGGAAAAATAACTATTTTTGTTAAAAGCATTGGCTCCGTGCCCTGACCATCTTCGGATGTCCCCAATCTTTCGTTTAAAGTTTTTTTTAACGTTTTCTAGTAAAATGAGTCTTAAATTCTTGGGACAATACCGATTTGAACAGGACGAAATATTAACGAAATCTATTTTTGTTTTCAATGTACTTATTTGACTGGAACACTGGCTAAAAGTAAAAATTTTTATTTCACACTTTATGACTAATAGACATTTCTTTAACGATCAATATTCGAAATTTTTAACCTGAACCCTTTATTTTCATCAAATTGTTGATTACCTCATGTTTACCGTATGAAAAATCCTTGATTTTTAGTGGTAATTATTTTATATAGATATACAATTAATAATCTGAATATAATTGCAAATGAATAATATCAAATGGCGCTTTCCCGATTTTCCACCTTAACCTTCAAGCGGGCGCGCGGGCGGTAATTTACCGCCCTGATCATATAAACACGCATAGCTTTTCTCCCGTTGACCGGATCGAGGTGAGAGAAGTATGTATTCTTAAGTCATACTGTTATACATACGATACAATAAAATGTTGGGTAAATTTTACCTTCCATACCTTTCCAGCGGTCATCAAACGTTCGGGGATGACATATTTTGGTATATAGTTGTGTTCAAAATGTGTGCGCTCTGTGTAATATCACTGAAGTGACGTGCTTCGCTAAAACTCCAGAACTTGTTTTTTCTGTTCACTAGATAATAGTTATATGGGACATGCTCGTCTTTCAATTTACATACCATAATTATAAGGATGGAAGTTGTACGGTTGAGCGCAAATGGAGGGGAAAAGACGAGGGCGGTAAATTACCGCCGTGCGCCCGGTTATGTCACAAAATAATGCGCGCCCGCTTGAAGGTTAAAATATCTGCGTTTATGCAGAATAGGACTTACGCCACTTTCGAAATAAGCGATCCATATTTCCATTAAAAAATTATCTAACATGAAAAAAAAAATTACAAAATTCAAATCCAATATGTACCTGTATAGCGTATTTGCATGTTACATATAATGATGTGCACATAAGTTACAATTGAATACAAAGAAAAATTGCATTCATTTAATTAAAGACAGAAAAACAACTCAAATATTATGTATCACAAATAATGAAGAAAGAAATCAATCGAAATCTTCAAGAAGAAAAAAAGAAAAAATATTGTAGATCATCGTCTGTTATGGACCACTTTAAAAGCAAATGAATATCCGTGAAGATATGGTCAATTTACCTATATAATAGCAAATCGTAAAGTGGTACTTCCGTCTTCAAGATGTTGAGAAACACAAATGATGTATCTGAAATTATGAAATCTAAACTGAAACATCAATTTTTAAATGATTTGTCTTTTATGTATTTTTTTCGATTTGATGATTTTTTTTACTAAACATTATAAAACAATATTTACAAATGTAATAACAACAACAACAGTTTTTCGTCTTAGAACTACAAAACAATTGACATTTAATGTCACAGTGCTGTGACGCCTGATTGCGTCGTCCTTTGGTCTCTGGCTGCCTAGTTCATCTCGTCCCTTACCATCCGTGTCCATGTCCGCCGAATCCACTACTGCTATGACCATGTCCACCGAATCCACTACTGCTATGACCATGTCCGCCTCCATGGCCACCACCATATCCGCCTCCGTGACCACCGCCATATCCGCCTCCGTGGCCACCGCCATATCCACCACCGCCATATCCACCACCGCCGCCTCCATAACCGCCATGACTTACTTTAACCTTGTGAATAATAGTCTTGACGACTGGAACCTTAACGGGATATGGTTTTGGCACTTTAACGGTGATATATTTGACAACGGGATATGGCACATGTTTTTCAACCGGATATGGAACTTTCTTTTCAACCGGAACTGGAATGACACGTTCAACTGGAATCTTCAATTCATGTGGAACTGGAATGACGGTTTGTTGTGGAACGGGAATATGAATTGGAACTGGTTTAGATTCGGTTATAAACACCGGGTGTGGGATGGGAATGCTGACTGGTTTCTTGATTGGGACGTGAATTTTTTTGATAACTGGAACTGGGATCGGACGAGTAATTTCAACGTGCTGGCTGATTGGGATGGCATGACCTTCAGTATGGATGGTTTCACCGCCTCCGTAACCTCCACCGTATCCACCACCATATCCTCCGCCGTAGCCTCCATCATGTCCGCCTCCAAATCCGCCACCGAATCCTCCATCGTGTCCACCATATCCACCACTGTATCCTACGTCATTTCCACCATCGTGTCCTCCATCGCCATAACCTCCATCGCCTCCGTCATGGCCACCATAACCGCCATCACCGCCGCTGCCACCGAATCCTCCGTGGCCACCATCGAATCCTCCATGGCCACCGTCAAATCCACCATGGCCGCCATCGAATCCTCCACCATATCCACCGCCACCGTATCCACCGCCACCATATCCACCGCCATATCCTCCGCCGATATCGCCGCCACCGCCATGACCTCCGTCATCGTCTCCGCCATCATCATGGCCTCCGCCGCCGCCGCCACCACCGCCGCCTCCTCCGTGTAAGATTCCTGCCCAGGCGTGGACCGCAAGTCCTGCGACAAGCACTAACTTCTGCAATAAAAATAAATTCCGTTAGATAATCCACAATAGACAGAAGTAATCCTTGAGTGGCGCGTCCTTACAAATGCAATCATTTTGAAATCGCGTAAACAATACGGAACTAAGATTAGATGTGTGTGTTGTTTCCTAAACGATGATGTGTTGTTTGATACATTTGGGGGACACTTCCATCCGTTTATATACCCAAAACACAATCTCCAATTCACCAAACTATCTCAAAGACGCTCGAACGTCTTTGCAACCAGCAAAAAAAAAAACGAAAGACTCAAGCAAGTAACACGACCACCCGAAAAAAATCTATTTCAATCATTTTCTCTATCATGCAGCAACGGATGCGCTCCCCCCAAAGTCACACCATGTCCGCAGACAAGAGCAATCACCCGGTCTCTGTTGCTGTTTCCGAAATATCCAATGTTCCTATATCATCAAAAGCGGAGCACTCTCAAAAATTATGTTTTTCTGCACTTTTCCGCGCACTAGCAAAAATACCTATTGCCAGAAAGCCTGTAATTGTACCATAGCACAGTAGCGCGTGATACAGATTGCTCAGGTGAGGAAGCTTGTAGGTTTTTTGCCGGTTGGGCGTCGTTGGTCGTCAGCAGTAGTAGAAAAATAATGTTAGGTTGGATAACACTCTACTCTACACACATACCAACAAAAGCCGCGAAAATTGTGCAGACTAGTGCTACTAAAAATATTATTGATCGAGAGTGGTGCCATGTCTTTGCTAAGGTATCGACATGGCGCATGTAGTTCAGGTTAAGAAAACGCGAAAGGTAAGGTACTTAGACTTGGACCTGCTTGTATGGATAAAAACAAAAACACTCTGCGAGTCGAGTGGCATATACGATTGGAAAGACTTTCACTAAAGTAAATATGCACCTGTTCTGGTCAAGATGGCCCTTAAACGGTTCAAAAGATGGACACGAATGTTGTGCTTACCTAATCAGATATAATTGTTAACAAAATAACTTGCGGTCACAATGGAGTAAACTAATCTTTAATGAAGTTGAGCTTCAAGTTGAAGCTCAGCTTATTTCGGCTCAACAGATAAGAAATAAAGTACAAACTAGATTTCAATAAGTCAATCAAACAGAGCGAAATTTTGACGAAAAATAGACTCAGTAGAATAGTAATTTCTAATTTCTATTCGAAAAGATACATTTTGTTTTTTCTATAGATATTTCCAATTATCTGATCATGATTACAGATATCATATCACTTCACAAGGAAACATACAATATCTCTCTTGATCTGATATGGTACGCAAAGGTCAAAGCCACCTGATCTGGTTGCATACAAATTAATACAAATTATATCGAGTGAATGTTGATAGTTGCTGCAACCTGCAATTATATGACGCGATGATGTTGCGTTTCTACAACAATCCAGTTATTGATTTGTGGAAGTTTTCCAGATATGTGTTGCAGTCGCGGTGTATCTTTTTTATGCCTACAAATAGAGTCGCTAATTTGCCTCAGCAAAGCGCCCAACAAAAACTATCGTGTGGTTGAACTCTGAGTCGCATACCTACTACACTTTCGTACTATACTAGTAGTAGATAGTAAAACATTTCCGATTAAAAAGTTTCCTGTTTACTACAAACTATATTACAACAGAGAATAATTGTATTGTATGTTGCTTTTGCCCCATAATAATAATTGTAGTAAGTCTAAGTACGGCATCGGAATTAGAAGATAATGATGGTTGATAATAATAAGAGAGATACAACATTTGTGCACAAGGCGTGACAGGTAAATTGCCAGAAATGTATCAAAGGTAAATTGCTAGATGACAGCTTATGGAATTATCTTTGAGCGCGGTTTTTTATGCATAACTTTTATGCTAGAGCCAATTACTTAGCATACATGTATCTATTAATAGCAATTAGTTTCGGATACATAATTGTGTTATGATTTCTATTAATTTTTAGTTGAATGAATGCATTTACTTTTTATCTGTTCAAAAATACTTTTTTATACCCTTCGCTCATAGAGTGAAAGGGTATATTAACTTTGTCATTAAGTTTGTAACGCATTGAAGGAAGCATCTCCGACAATATAAAAAGTATACATATATGATCAGCATGACTTGGGGAGTCGATTGGGCGATGTCCGTGTGTCTGTTGCGACGCGTTTTACTCGGCCAATTTACAAGCTATGAAGCTGAAATTTTTCACAAATGCTTCTTTTTACTGCAAGCAGTTTGTATGTTTGAATCGGTAAAATCGGACAATGGGGTCACAGGGCTTAGGTTCTTCTTAAAAAAAACTTTTTTATTTGTGTACACATTTCAACTGAATTTCAGACAAATGTTTCTATTGAACACACAAAACATATGTAAGAATGGATCAAATTGGATTATGGGGTCATGCGGTCATGGGTCATGGGGCTACCATACAAACCTAAATTAGGTTTTTCTAAGAAAAACTTTTTATTTGTGCACTAATTTCATCCAAATTTCACTGAAATGTATTTCTATTGCTGACATATTATATATATAAGAATGGATCAAATCGGACAATGGGGGCATGGGGCTGCCATACAAACGAAACTCCTCAAATTAGGTTCTTCTAAGAAAAACTTGTTTCTTTGTGTACAAATTTCAACTAAATTTCACACAAATGTGTTTCTATTGAACACACAAAACATAATGTAAGAATCAGGGCCGTGGAGGGAAAATCCGGGCCCGGGGGGACATTGATTCCGGGCCCACCTCTTCCAAAATTATTAAGCGAAGAAAATTGTTATTTGACACATCGGCCCTTAAGCAAATTGTACAGTGGAATATCTATAATCCGGCCCCCATCTAATCCGGAACACCTCATAATCCGCCGTCCTCACTGAATCGGCTCAGTCTCAGTAATCCGAATGTTTTCTAATCGGGAGTCTCTATAGTGCGGCATCAGTACGACAGGTGCATTTTGAGATTTAAGTTCTGAGCTAAAATTATGGGTTTTTAGAAAAATACGAATTGTAGAAAAATAAAAATAATAAAAACGTGATACCGGATAAGCCACTTGCTTAAAAACTGACAGAAACTGAATTCAATCGTGAAGCATTTTTACATACTGAACTCACAAAAAACGCAGGGTTGACTGGATAGTTTAACACTTATGTGTGTTTATTTTTCCCAAGTCTTTTTTGAAGATGACTCGAGAGTTGATTGGCGAATTTTAAGGAACTACAGAAGCCAAAATCATTCTACAGAAGCCAAAATCATTAAAAGGTCAACTTTCTAGTATGAAGTTTCGTTACTAAAATCCGTGATGAAAAAAAACCTTTATTATTAAGTGGTCGTGCCTAGGGATGTCGAAAACCGGACGGTTAGTCCGAAAACCGGTACTTTCAGAACGGTTAACCGGTTTATTTTCTGTTTTTCCCACCTCCAGGTTTTAACCCGGACGGTTGTTTGTCCATCCGGTTAAAACCCGGGAAAAAATTCCTTCAAAATTCATATAATTTCATGGGCCTATAGCCAGGATTTCGGTCAGAATTTTTTTGAACATCATGATTTTCTTAGGAGTTGAAATTGTTGGTCGCGAAAATATTTATTCAATTTATTGAGCCCGGTACTGTGTGTGTGCTGTGGGCCTGTGGCTCCATCTTGCTAAAACCTCACGTCCCTAACATTCGTTTCTTCGAGGCTACGCAGAAAAAATCCTCGATCATGTTCCAAGTGAGCGACCGTTAGAAAAGAAGCTCTCGAGGCCCGCTGCTCTCTAGACAAGAGCGTGATGGCAACTGACTAGAATGGGAAACAAACTTGGGACTTCCCTCTCCCGATGCGCCCCCTTCCACTCCTCTACTCATCCAACTCACCGCTCGGGAGTTTTTTCAAATAAGTAAGTTTTTCTCGCGCACCCTGTACGTGCATTTTGATTCGATTTTGCATACGATACGAACGACAGCAATACGAGTGTGTCTGTGTATGCATTTTTTTACTAAAATTCCAAGCAAATCAATGAAAAAACTCGGTTAACCCTTCTGTCGGCACAAAGGTCTGGCCAGACCTTTGGCACTATATTTTGGTCATAAAAGTATAGAAGATGAAACCGCAGCGACTTCATATTTCATGATATCCTAGAATAATATGTTTAGAAGCATTTTGCAGAAATTTGAAAAAATCGGTTGAAGTTTTGAGTATGTTTCTGATGATTTTCAATTTATAGTGCTTTTTGATACCCAATAGGTCTGGCCAGACCTACAGTTTTTCCCTCCATTCTTCTCTTGACGTAAATAGTGCAAATATTAAATTCTATTAAATTTCTCATATTTATGATGTAATGATGTCATTAAAATTCAATTTGTACTAAAAACTACAAAAATTTCTGAGATTTTTCTTCGAAAAGCCGTGAAGCTCAAGAAATAAGTATGCCTAATTTCATCAAGTTTTATAACATCACCTAATCAACTGAGATTTGATTCTAGGAAATACAAGCCAGTTTTTTTTTCTTTGTAATAGTTAGGACTAAGTATGAGAGACTTACGAACGTCTTTCTAAAAAGATTTGATCAAGAAATTTACGAAAAATTTAGAATGAAATGATTTTCGCGCTTGAATTTTCCCTATTTCTTTCCACCTACTTCCCTAAATCTGCAGACTAATATCGAGGTAAAATCTACTAACAAAGCGCCAAATATTTGCCCAAAGATATTGGTATTGAAAAATGTGAACAAACTTTCTACTAGATATACGCTATGAAAATAGAGAAGCAAAAAGATATGAAAATAAGGGAAAAACATGTTTATAATAATACCACCTCAAAATATGTCCACTTAAAAACGTAACTAGCGTATTTACAAAAATGATTTTAATACTTTTATTGTTTAAAAATGGCAGTAAGGAATTGATAGAATGATTCTACCGATAAAAATTTCACCTTTTCTAAAAAATAAAAAATTTTTCTCAGTAGGTCCAGCCAGACCTATTGGGTATAGAATATGCATATTGTAGTAGGTGCCGACAGAAGGGTTAACCGGAAAACCTGTACTTTGAGCCCGGTTAAAACCGGACGTTCTAACCGGCTTTGGAAGAAACCGAAAACTGGGCTATGGGCTGGTTTATGACATCCCTAGTCATGCCCTTTACACAAGATACGCATAAAACGATACTGGTAGCCTGGTAGTCTTTCAGCATTTAGTTCTCCCAAGAAAAAAATTTAATTAAAAAATTATTGATTCCCTTGTCCCAACCAAATTATTTAGAAAACTTCTATTAGTGAAGTAATATTCCAAACTATATTCGAACTATATCAATAAAGCCGTGAAATTTTCGGCAGCCATTCTCGATAGATGAAGATTTTTCAAAGGAAACAACTGTGGTTTAATAAAAAAAGTTTTTAGGAAAACAAGGCGGATACAGTTCACAGTTCTAACAAATGCTTGGGAAGCTCAAATCTGTAATTTATTAGCACACTCACAGTGGCCCAGAATGTTGGTCGTTACTCTATAAAATTGGCTTTCGAAATGCACACCGCTACGAATTTACAAAGTGTCATTTTTCCTATTTTACTTTTTTCGTAAGCAATTCGCGGTTTTCTCTAGTACAGCAAAAAACTTTAAATTTTTTGTTACCGAGTTAGCGAGTACTGATAGATAGATAGATTGAAATTAAGATTCAATAATTTAAGTAATCAACATCTGGCTGTTGGTACCTTAAAAAACATTTCATTAGCAGCAGCAGTACGTACACAAAATAATAACCGCCCGGAAAAGTCTTTCTAGAAAAAAATGTCGCTGTAAAGGGCTCCTTTTTTTATTTCGAACACAAATTTTTAGAAAAACGGTACACTGCTGGATGAAGAAGTCGAAATTTCTTAATTGTTTATGTCTAAAATCCTGCATGCACTTTCGAAAGGCGAGGGCAGATTGAATTTAGAAATTTAGTTACGAAACGATCATGTTGATTTGTTGATTTAATATGATAATTCGGGCCCTAGTCCTAAAAATTCAATAATATATATCAGACTAGTGCAGAGTATGCTATGTATTGTTGTTAAAACGCTAGAAACAGTACTTAGATGGTTTCTTAGTTCAGGACCTCAAAATAACAATTTGCATGTAAAATTAACACTGGAGCACAACTTTTGTGTCAAAATCCGGGCCCCCTATAAAATCCCGGGCCCGGGGGGAAACACCCCGTTCCCCCCCCTCTCTACAGACCTGGTAAGAATGGATCAAATCGGAGCATGGGGTCATGGGGCGGCCATACAAACCCAACCCCTCATTTTGGTTCTTCTAAGGCTTCATGCACACGACGCGAAAACGGCTCGCAAGCCCGACACACGAAATGCATTGGCTCTTATGGGAAGCTCATGACGAGCGACAGCAAGCGAGAGCCATGCACAGTCAGAACACGGCTCGCGAGCCGTGAATTTGCGGATTGTGGTGCACGATATGTGAAAACACGTCTCGCTAGTTGTGATTTGACAGCGGCACGGCTCTCGCTGTCGTGGGCTTGCCATAAGAGCCAATGCATTTCGATGTGTCGAGCTTGCGAGCCGTTTTCGCGCCGTGTGCATGAAGCCTAAGAGACATTTTTTACACCAATTTCACTAGACCTTCAATTAATGCGTCTTTATCAAAGCAACCGAAAAGGTAAAAAAATGGAATCGTATTATAATAATTTTTTTTTAGCAAGTATTAAATATTTTTATTTGCCCACTTATTTCAACCAAACAAACCCCACACAAATATTGTTTTGTCGACGCAACGGAACTTTTGTGAAGACAGAAGGAAAAGAATGGGGGGGGGGAGGAGATTAAATACAAGTCGTAGATACGCCCGAGAAAACTTTTAGCCCGATAGGAGCGAAGGGTATCCAAATTTCGCCTGCGCCCGAAATTAGCTTCTGTTTCGTTTTCTTTCACTTTATTTTACACACTTCATTAAAATCGACCGGGAACCAACATTTTTCGTGAAATTTGACAAGGATCTGTAATAATTATTATTGCATGGTGTTTTCATCCTTCCGTACATGAAATTAATAAGAGCGCGTAATAATTATCATTGCGTGTAATAGATTTCATTGTTACGATTGTTAATTGTATATATTTGATAGGTTTTTTTATCAAAAATTCTCAAACAAGTTGTTAATTTTGTTACAGCGCAATGACATTTTTCATTATACAGGGTGTCCGGAAACTGCCGCATAAACGCACCGGATTATCATTCCTCAGTTGATTTCCAGCAAAAAAGTTGTATGAACATACCCCCTCAGCTTAACCCTTTAGCTGCCACAGGCATTTGAAGATTTTTGAAAAAATCATTTTCTTGCACGACTTAAAGCCTAATATCTCCAAAGCTAGACCAGCTAGAATAGTGAAATAAAATGATTATTTCAGCCAACAAATTTACCTGTAAAAAAAAACTAACCACACTAAAATCGGATAAGAGGTTTGGTTTTTACAGAGCTTCAAAGTCAAATTTGCGTGATTTGACCCAAAAACAATTTTTTTTCCATCTCAATTTTCTCCAACTTCTGCCAAGGTGAGGTGCTTGTACGATTCTTTTAAAAATTGGCGCATAGTCTTACGATCATGTCTTTTTTACATCATTTTGATCTGGCTCCATTACTTCTAACAGTTTTTATACGTTAAGTGTAGAAAACTAGGGTTAATTTTAGCTCGAATTCAATACAATTCAATTTACACTGCCCCTAAAGATCTGCAATTGGTAAAACTTATTCAAATTATATCAAAACCGATCCAAAATTAACTCTAGTTTTCTGCACTTAAGGCATTATTAGAACTGTTGGAAATAACGAAACTAGAATAAAATAACGTAAAAAAGAAATGATCGTTAGAAGAATCGTACGGGCACCTCACTTTGGCAGAAGTTGGAGAAAATTGAGATGGAAAAATAAAATGTTTTTGGGTCAAATCACAAAAATTTGACTTTAAAGCTTTATATATATATATCTCACATTAAATGCACCCATTGGAATTATTTCGTTTGACCACCATACCATGGGCCACACAGAAAATTGGTAATTTTTGAATGACCGTATGACCAAAACTGCAAAATAAATTTAACCACAGATTTGTTTTGTTATTACACTAAGGTCATATGTTTGACCAGAAATGAATGACCACGATAGTCATTCATTTTTGTTTAAACACATTTTTGTTTATTTATTTTGCTACTACACTAGTGGGAAAAACTTTTTGCGTCATTGGTCAAACTTTATTTGATAGTGTAATACCTCCTTAAGAGTAACAAAGTGCTCGGTCGGTCGGTACTGGGTACTCTACTATGCACACTGACAGTGGCGTATTTAGAAAATTCTCAAAGGGGGGGGGGGCACAGAGTACGGGGATAATTTGTTACATAAAGTTTTGGTGTGGGGATACACGAGAGTAGCTACATAGGAAAAACATTGGCAAGACTGAGGGATCGTTGATCCTTGATTTAAGGCGAAACTCACCTTAAGTTTTCAATAGACATGAAATATAATATTTCAAAGTAGGTGGGTGTGGGTAGCTACCTTGACTTCAAGTGAGGTTGACAATAGACAATTTTAAGGTCTCCTTGAGTTTCTCCTTAAATCAAGGATGCATTGACTCGTGAATATAAGTGATTTCTATGAAAAAGTATGAAAAATTACATTTATTTTAATTTCGGCATCCTTGACTCAAGGTCTCCTTGAGTTAAGGTATGTTTATAAATACGGGCCTGAGAGTCCTTTGCATTTCAGGTTTATTACACCAAAAGTTTAGTTTTCCTGACAGTTCTTAGAATAACACTCATTAACTGCTTTTGGCTTTTCCTGAACCAAAATATGGAGGGCTTAAAAAAAGTTTGCGTAGTAGTTCGAAGGAGCCTGAACCCCAAAAAGGAATTTTACGAATATGTACCTACTTAATTGGCTATGGAATTAATGCAATGACCAAAGAGAATGTTTCCATATGACAAAACGGATTCCAGACGGAACACTTTTCTTTGGAAGAGAAATTTCATATATCGTCCGAAATTCTGACAAATTTCGGCCAAATTCCGCCGAAAAGTAGTTCTGCTTACTTTTAAAAGAAACACAGATGAAAAGCTGATACAACAAATTTTGGCTGACATTGTGGTCTTGAATTCCATGGCACGTTTTAGCGAATTTGAATGCAAAATTAGGATTTACTGAAAAAGAGGTCTTTGTATGTTTTGTAAAAAATCTAGTAACAGATTCTGTAAAATCGTAACAAGTGCCGAATAATATTTTACAAGTACAATCCAGAATACTACACGGTTGTAAATTTTGGTGTAAGCCGGGAGTAAATTTTATAAATAAAATAGTATAATAATAATAATAATAGTAACTCCTATCTATTCTAAAACTTGAATCAAATTTGATCCTTTGTAACTTATAATTTTAGTTTATTCAAAAATTATATTAATTATAACCGCTACAGAATAAAACTATCCAAATACCCTTTTAATATTATACATTTTACACCGTTCGGGATAGAATAAATTGCAGAGTTTCAATCTGTCATTCAGAGAGTGCAGATCGTGTCGTTTACTCAGCTAACCATCATTCGCTTGTTTATACAATTAACAATTCAAATAGTTTTAATTCGGTATTGAATTTAAATTCTTTCACGCTGTCTGAAAGTGGAAGTCATCGAAAACGCCACAGGGATGATTCCGCCCTAGAATTGGATCTGAGGAATAAGCTAAAACTTAGCCGAAGCGAAGCCACCATGATGCCAGTAAACCAAAATTCATTCCAACCGCTAGCGGATTTGCCGTCGAATTTGTCCGATGTCGACCCGATCAACAATCTATCGTCTGCGACAACTCCAAACAAAAAGGTAAAAATACCACCAATTGTATTCCCCAACATCGATCGCGATTCGCTAGACGTTATGATGGATAATCTTAACATTAGTACTTACCACGTACAGTACACGGCCGCTGGGCAAAAGCTGTTTCTTGACAGCGCGGAACATTTCGAACGTGCACAGCAGTATCTCATCGAAAAGAATTGTCAATTCTATACACACCGTCGCGCCGACAAAAAACCCATGAAATTTGTGCTATCCGGTTTGCACGATATGGACTGCGATTCACTACTAGAACAAGTGCAATCGGAATTCAACTTGCCATGTTATGAGTTAAAAAAGTTCTACCCAAAATCCAGAAAATACAACGACGAAACGTACTATATTTTATACTTTGAGCGGGGTTCAATTAAACTTCCACAACTAAAACTTATACAAAACATCTCCCATACCAAAGTATATTGGAATTTTTACTCTCGCTCGCGAACTGGTCCGACGCAATGTCGGAACTGTCAAAACTGGGGCCACGGATCTTCAAATTGCCACCTTCCACCTAATTGTTTTTTATGTGGGGCAAATCACTCTTCAATTCACTGCCCGGTCGCGAGAATGACACCCGCAGACATGAAAAAATCGTTTAAATGTTTCCATTGTGGGAACAATCACATGGCTAACGAACGTCACTACCGAATACGCAAGTATTGTTTAACAATCCAGCAGCAAATTTTCCCTCGACTTCTACAGCTGTGCCTATGCCCTCATACTCCAACGTATTGAGATCTGATCCGACAACTAGTACTGCACCGGAGTGTTTGTTTACACACGATCAGATGTTGCAAATTGCATTGGAACTTATCACTAACCTCTCCAATTGCAAAGCGAAGAGGGATCAATATAACGTTCTCGTCTCACTAGCATTTAAGTTTGTCAATTAATGAGTAATAATAATCTGACCAAAAACAACAAAGTTGTAAAAGTTACCCCGCCAAAGAAAAATTCATCTGCCGCAAAAAGAATACATATCCCTCCAATCCGCCGCTCATTTGTAGTTTTGTTTTAGATGTAAATGCTGGAGAAGTTTAAATGTACAGAACTACTTCTTAAAGTAATTTGGTGGGAGCTTTAACATTTTATTCAGTGCCACTTTAACGGCTCCCTCCAAATTACTTTAGGAAGTAGTCCTAGACATTTAAATTCTCCAGCATTTACATCTAAAACAAAACTACAAATGAGCGGCGGATTGGAGGGATATGTATTCTTTTTGCGGCAGATGAATTTTTCTTTGGCGGGGTAACTTTTACAACTTTGTTGTTTTTGGTCAGATATCATATATTTTTGCATACTTAAATAGCCAACTAATATTTTTGTTTTGGGATCCTGATGTCCCAGTGTCCCAATTTCCTAATGTCCTTATGTCCTAATGTCCCAATGTGCAAATATCACAGTGTCCCAATGGCCTAATGTCCGAATGTCCCACTACCCTAGTGTCCCAGTATCGCAATATCCCAATGTCCTAGTCTTCCTGTGTCCCAGTGTCCCACTTAATGTCCTAATATCCCAATATCCTAATGTCCCAGTTCCGCAATGTCCCAAATGTCCCAGTATCCTAATGTGATAATATACCAATGGCCCAATGTCCTAATGTACCAGTGTCCCAATGTACAAATGTCCCAATATCCCAACATCCCAATGTTCCAATGTCCTAAGATCGGAGTGCCCCAATTTCCAAATGACCCAATATCCCGATGATCCAATGTCCCAATATCTCAGTAGCCCGATATCTCAATGTCCCTATGTACCAGTGTCCCAATGTCCGATTGTCCTATTGTCCCAAGGTCATAATGTCCCAGTGTCCCAGTTTCCTAATGTCCCAATATCCAAATATTCCCATGCCCCAATATCCTAATGTTCCAATGTCCCAATAACCTAATATCCTGATGTCCCAATATCCCGATGTCCCAGTGGCCCAATATCCCCACGTCCCAGTTTCCTCAGTGTGCCTAATATCCTAATGTAAAAATGTCCCATTGTCCTAATTTCTCAATGTTCCAATTCCTAATGTCCCAATGTCCTAATGTTCCAATGTCCTAAATCGCAGTGCCCCAATGTTTCAATATCCCGGTGTCCCAATATCCCAGTGGCCCAATGTGCCAGTGTCCCAATGTCCGATTGTCATATTATCCCAAGGTCATCATCTCCCAATTTCCTTATATCCCAGTGCCCCCATGTCCCTGTATCTCAGTGCCCTAATATCCCAGTATCCCAATGTTCCAATATGCCAACATCCCAATGTGCCAACATCCCAATGTCCCAATGTTCTAATATCCCGATGTCCCAATATCCCGATGGCCCAATACTCCCACGTCCCAGTTTCCCCAGTGTACCTAATGTCCCAATGTCCTAATGTGTTAATGTCCTAATATCCCAATGTCCTAATGACCGAAGACCCTAATGTCCACATGTCCTTTAATCCCAGTGCCCCAATGTCACAACATCCCGATGTATCAGTGGCCCAATGCTACTCCGTACCAGTGTCCCAATGTCCGTTGTCCTATTGTCCCAAAGTTATAATGTCCCAATGTCCTAATATCCCAGTGCCCCATGTCCCAGTCTCCCAGTGTCCCAATATCCCAATGTTCCAATGTCACAATGTTCCAATATCCCAATTTCCTAATATCCCGATTTCCCAATACCATAAAGTAAGAAATTGGAATAGAGATGGAACTCCATATAACATTAAAACCTACTGAACAGCATTTTACCTTTGAGTGTGTGCTGTATGTAACATGTATATACACGAAGATATCTTCCTGTATGTACACGTTACATACAGCACACACTCAAAGGTATAATGTTGTTTAGTAGATTTTAATGTTATATGGAGTTCCATCTCAATTCCAATTTCTTACTTTATGCCAATACCACATGTTCCAGTGGCCCAATGTCCCCACGTCGCAATATCCGAAAGTCCTAATGTCCTAATGTCCTAATATCCCAGTGCCCCAATGTCCCAACATCATGATTTCCCAATGTCACAATATACCGATGTCTCAGTGGCCCAATGTTCCTATGTTCCAGTTTCCCAATGGCCCAATATCCCGATGTCCCCACGTCCCAGTTTCCCCAGTGTGCCTAATGCCCCAATGTCTTAATGTCCTAATGTCCCAAGACCCCAATTTCCTACTATCCCACTGCCCCAAGATCCTAGTCTCCCAGTGTCCCAATGTTGCAGTGTGTTTTAAAAAAATGTCCATGCGATGAGCCGAAAGACGCAATTGTTGGTAATCTTTTGTTAACTTTACCAATTAATTTACCGTTATTTCATCCACTTATCTAAATGGAAGACATTGATTCTTTGGAAGGACCACTAGAGGATCATTCATTCTAAATTTCATAAAAATCCCATCACGGAGAGAGACAGTAGAAGCAAGTATTTCTGCAACTGTAGACTCCAGTCTGAAATTGGGTTACTCGCTTAAGTCTGTGAGGGTGAACATTTCACCGTTTATTGCATATATCTTACCCGTTATTGAGCCGATCGAAGATTTTTTTTGGAAAGGCACTAGAACAGATTATGTGGAATATTTTGGCAAAAAAATTTTTTTTGGGGATGTTGCCTGGACGGCTGTAGCCCTGTCAAACAAAAAAGCAAGTTGTATCCGGTAATCATAGACTTGTTCGCTTTCGTTTTTTTTTCCTTTGGCGGACGATACGCTCTCGCGTCTCTTGATAATTTAAGCATTCTTCTTTGGAACGCTCAGAGCGTCAAAAACAAATCCGTAGAACTTTTTGATCTCGCTCAAGAGACTAATGTAGATGCTATTGCTATAACTGAGACTTGGTTAAAAAAGAATGATAAAATTACGAATTTTAATTATAATATCTTTAGATTAGATAGATTAGGTGCTACAGGCGGCGGTCGGTGTAGCGATCTGTACGAAAAAATGTTTGAACTGCTATGTTCTCCCTGAATTACCACCTAAAACAATAGAGGCAATTGCAATAAAATTAGATCAAGTTTATCTGGTCGTCTGCTACTTTCCGGGTACACACGTCGATAATGCAAAATTGGATTTGTTCGAAAGCGACATTAAATACTTGTTGAATTTAGGAGAAAAAGTTATTTTGTGTGGTGATTTTAATTCTAAACATAGGTATTGGAATTGCGTTAACTCAAATAGGGCTGGAAGGAGACTGTATAATCTCACATTTCACAACAACATCATGATTCACTCACCTTCTGAGCCAACATTTTTGAATCATAGAGGTTACGACTCAACCCTTGACATTATACTGAGCAAGGGGCCGAACAATATTCCCCAGCCTCAAACAATTAAAAAGTTATCATCTCCGCACTATCCAGTACTATTTTATCTAGAAACCAGAGGAACAACCTTCAATTCTGATTTTCAAAGTAAAAAACTAAAAATTAACTGGCTTAAGTTTAAAAAATGCTTAAACCAAAATATTGACTTAAGATCACAGGACCTATCTAGTGTGGAAAATACAAACCAAGTCGATTCCGCCTTGGATGATTTCTATATGCAACTCAATTCAGCCCTAGAATTTGCATCTGTCGACATAAGCAAACCCCAATCCAAAATCAATCCTCTTGACAATAACACAAAAGCTCTTATCCGTACTAGAAATTTCCTTCGAAGAAAATGGCAACGTGATCGGGATCCGTCAACTAAAATGGCAATGAACAATCTCACAAATCTCATTCGACAACAAATTTTTATCAGTCGTAATGATAAATGGAACAATGTGCTACAAGGCCTTTCCAAAAACAGTAAAAAAATCTGGAAATTGAACAAAATATTCCGCCGTAGTAAACCTATGCCTCCATTACGAAGATCTGATAAAACTTTGGTGTTTGACTGCCAAGACAAAGCGGAAATCATTGCCAATAAATTCCAGAAAGCGCATAGTATCTCGTCGCACTTGGGTATCGTTTTGTATAATCAAATAGTGAAAGATACAGTCGGTAGATTAGCAATCACCCCTAACGACTTTAATGAAACATATTTATCCTCCCCAAGGGAAATCAAAAATATAATTAAATCATTCAATATCAAAAAAACACCTGGATTCGATAAAATTTCTAATATGATCTTAACCCTAGAGAGATAATCATATTTTTTACCCCTGAAAAGATAATCATACGTCGATTCGACGTGTTGCTAGTTAACACCCTTATAACTTCTTTGTTAAGAGTAACATGTTGCTAAAAGGTAGATATATAATCATTTGTATTTAATATTAATCTGTTAAACTCGTGGTTTTGCAAAATTATCATTTGTTTGTTTATATAATATTAATTTTAAAAAAGTGGTACTAGGAGAAAGTGGACTGTCCTTTCAATAGATTAAAATAAAGGATATCTTTATCGAAACAGGCTTTTAGTGGTTATATCCAAGTGAATACACATTCACATTATGAAGATTTCAAAAAATGTCAATTCGGGGCAATTCAAATATTTTTCAGTACAAATTTGTTAAAGATAATCATACGTCGATTCGACGTATATTTGACTTATGACCCCCAATATCTTAGGCTGTATGGCACCCAAGCCAATAATTTTGCCACGTAATTACGCCTACAGACATGAATTGAGTTAAATTTTGGAACCAACAAATTATGAAGCTTCACTAATGAGATATAATAAAAAGAAAAATTTATGTACGTCGATTCGACGTAGATTATCTCTCTAGGGTTAAAAAGTCTGCCAAAGAAAGCTATTGTGAAGATACATTTTTTGGTAAATTGCTGCCTAAAGATTTCGTATTTCCCTAATCGCTGGAAGCACGCTAATGTTATTCCACTTGCGAAATCCGGAAAGGACGCAAGAGATCCTGGCAATTACCGGCCAATCAGTCTATTACCATCCTTAAGTAAAATTTTGGAAAAGGTAGTACTATTGCGTCTCAACGAGGTAATTGAACGGAAAGGCGCAAGACGCAAGAGATCCTGGCAATTACCGGCCAATCAGTCTATTACCATCCTTAAGTAAAATTTTGGAAAAGGTAGTACTATTGCGTCTCAACGAGGTAATTGAACGGCTAAAAGTTATCTCGGAATTCCAATTTGGGTTTAGAAAACAACACTCAACCACTCACCAAATCTACCGACTTCACAAGCATATTAAAGAGTCCTTCGCGAGAAAAGAATCTGTGGGTGTTGTTGCTCTAGACATAGAAAAGGCTTTCGACTCGGTATGGCACGACGGATTGCTATATAAATTAATTAAGTTTGATATACCTGTTTACCTTATCAAATTCTTTCAATAATTCCTTTCCAACAGAACTTTCTCAGTACAGGTGGGAGATTCCCACTCTAACACTAAATCTATTTCCGCGGGAGTCCCTCAGGGTTCATGTCTTAGTCCGATACTCTTTAACATATTCACAGCTGATATTCCTAAAACCAACGACTGCCATATTGCCTGTTTCGCGGACGACGTATGCATCTTTTACAATCATATTCGCTCCGCCAAAGGATTGCGGAGATGGCCAACATCCAGGTTGAAGGTTATCTCTGAACACCCTGTGCACTGATCGGAGAAGAGGTTCCGATGACCCTTTAGGCAATTTTGTGGCGAGTCCGGCGACACCTCAATCGTGTCACTCCGCCAAATGATTGCGAAGATATCGATGGATTTCCGAAGTAGTACGAAGTTGATTGTGAAATGGCTGTGACAATATCCAGGATGTATGTACATAAAAACGTAGTCACCTTGAATACAATTTATCGGAGATATCGACGGATTTCCGACCACCCTGTGCTCTAATTGGGGAAGAGGGTTCAATTATCCTTTAGACAATTTTGTGGCGAGTCCGGCGACACCTCGATAGTGTCGCTCCAAAGGATTTCGGAACTTCGATATTTATTTTTGGTCCATAAACCTTCTCCAAAGGATTTTATATATTAGAAGGAAGGATCATATCCTTAAGCCGGTTCGATTTCATTTAGTACGCGTATACAAATTTAAAGCGTATGAATCGAGTAGGTTTAATCACTTACTCTCACAAAAATGGAATTTCGATATTTACCACCACTTCCTTTGATATTTTCAAAAAAAAATTGGTCCATAAACCTTCTCCAATGTAAGACCGATAAAACAAAAAAAGAATCATCCAAATCGGTCCAGTGGTTTAGAAGTTTACTGGCAACAGACACAAATACACGTCCATTTTTATATATATAGATTGAAGAGTAAAATTTTTATCAAGAATACTTATACTTTTAATATAGTTCAAAATTATACGTTTGATAAAGTTTTTATATGGAAATGTATGAATATAATTTTTGATAAAAATTACACCAAAATTTTCAGCCGTGTAGGAATTATCCGTGGCATAGAACCGGGAAGTGATCAATCGATTAATTAAAATGAATCAACAAAAGTAAGCAGGAAGGTATGATTGTTTGTTATTTCCATATGTACTACACTAGCTTCAAATCTATAGTATCTGCAATACCTTTTAAAACGAGTCCTAGATGGTAAGCTGAAGCAACATGCTTTAACAAATCAATTGCAAAATAGAAATGAGAAGGAATGGCTACGATGATGTTTACTTTGTGAAAATTGAAGCATTGAAGAAAGTACCCCAGGCACAGCACCACAGACACCGAACCGTAAGAATTCGAAAATGTATGCTAAAAATGCTTTCCCACCAAAACACTTCAATTTTTAGCATTTTAACAGAAAGCATCTGGTTTTAAGACCTTTACAGCAGCCCAACACGAGTTTACGGCCAAATTAAAATACACAAGCCCGATCGAAAAATCAGACCAATTGTTTCAAATTGTATTTATCAATCCAGCGGCTTCCAAGACATCGATACCGCAACAACATCTCCTCAACTTACGTACATATATCAACATAAGATGGGGTCACTTCACACATGACGAGACTTTCAATAGCAGTCCTTGTTTCCAAACATATTCATGTCGAGATTGGGCAACGTTTCATGACCACCTCGTTGCCTCGACATAATCATAGGTTGTACTTATTCTCTGAGAGTTCTTGTTCTTGAAACCACGAGTCTATGAAAATAAAATCAACGAGGAGATCTGGCGAATTGAGAAGATGATGTGATGATAATGTTTTGAAAAAGATTTACAAAGTTTAGTAATAGAAACGCTCAAAATAAAAAGGGAACATTTGGAACTGCAATTTTTAGTATGGTGTGAAAAAAGTTTGATATGCTCACAGGGGGGCACGTGCCCCCTGTGCCCCCCCTGTAAATACGCCACTGCACACTGAGCAGTGAGCACATCAGTTCAGAGTGTCAGAGTTAAAAATCAGCTTAGTGCTCAGTAGTGAGCTGTGAGCCACATCGTCATTTGAGCATTGTTCAATGGAAATCGTTGACTTTTGTTAAGAGATTTTTGACTAGATAAATTTTGTAAAATGTTAGTGTTAACGCTTGGCGGTTGCTATTCTACAAGTCGGCAAATTATAGATTTAAGTATTTTATATATTTTTTAACTGAACGAATCAATAGCACCGCTGCTGAGCCGACTCTTTTGGTCAGTTTGCTGAGTCGTTCAAAATGAACGGCTCATTCATGTGCTACACATCACTAATAAGTTGAACATCCCTGTCTAGCAAAATAATAATATTGGAAAAATTCTTGGAGGTGTACCAATTGCTCTATAATCTCCTACCCGAAAATCTTGTTTGGCCACTTTCAGAAGTTTGCACGTCTTGAACCTGAGCTTGACACTATACGCCCATCCCATCCATGTATTTTCGTAATTTCATTAAACCTACATTTTTCACGAAATGAAATCCACGGACTCCATAAATAAACTGATAACCGCCATTTAGATTCACTTCTTTTACCACTGTCTTACCATAAATTCTGATCAAGGCTTTAACGTCCCATTTAAACGAAAAGAAAAAGAATCGACTTCCTTCCTAGACCCCGCAGGAGATATATGAGCCGAGGAGGCAGAAGCGCGTATAGTGATTATTACTCGTATATTGTATATATGTATCCATACTTTTAGCACCGAAGCGCAAACTTCATAACCACCACGCCATCGTCTTCTCACAAGTAACTGATTTCGACATAAGTACATAGATACGTTCACCCGAGGAGGTAACCTTTATTATCCTTCATGGAGCACATCTGCCGTTTGTCATTCGTCTAATCCCGCATACTCGTTGTCCCTGCATCACCGTTCGGAGGAGTAGGTACTTCTCTACATTTTTATACCCTTCACTCGTAGAGTAAAGGGTATATTAACTTTGTCATGAAGTTTGTAACGCATTGAAGGAAGCATCTCCGACCATATAAAATATGTAAATATATGATCAGCATGACGAACTGAGTCGATTGGGCGATGTCCGTCTGTCTGTCTGTCCGTCTGTCCGTCTGTCCGTCTGTTGCTACGCGTTTTACTCGGCCAGTTTAAAAGCTATCGAGCTGAAATTTTGCACACATGCTTCTTTTTATTGCAGGCAGTTTGTATGTTTGAATCGCTAAAATCGGACCGTGGGGTCATGGGGCTACCATCCAAAGCTAACCCCCCAATTTGGTTTTTCTAAGAAAAACTTTTTCATGCGTGCCCCAATTTCAACCAAATTTCACACAAATGAGTTTCTATTGATAACACAAAGCATATGTAAGAACAGATCAAATCGCACTAAGGGGTCATGGGGCTACCATACAAACCTAACCCCCCAAATTAGGTTCTTCTAAGAAAAACTTTTTCATTTGTGCATCAATTTCAACCAAATTTCACACAAATGTGTTTCTATTGATGCCACAAAACATATGTAAGAATGAATGGAATCGGACTATGGGGTCATGGGGCTGTCATACAAACCCAGCCCCCAAATTGAGTTTTTCAAAGAAAAACTTTTTTATTTGTGCACCAATTTCAATCAAACCTCTTAAGAGTGCATTTCAATTGATACCACAAAACATATGTAAAAATTAATGGAATCGGACAATGGGTTATGGGGCTGTCATATAAACCCAACCCCCAAATTGAGTTCTTCTACGAAAAACTTTTTTCACTTTCAACCAAAACTCGTAAAAGTGCATTTCTATTGATGCCATAAGACATAAGACATTGTATGAAAATGAATGCAATCGGACTATGGGGTCATGGGGCTACCATATAAACCCAACCCCCCTATTTTGGATCTCTAAGAAACATTTTTTCTACACCAATTTCAAGAAAAAACTTTATGCGTCTTTGTCAAAAAAAAAAAACGAATGGAATCGTACTATAGGGCCATTCTCCCGCATCCCCCCAATAAAGTTTTCTGAGTAAATATTTTTATTTTATCACTTATTCCAACCAAACCTCACACAAATATTGAATATTGTTTTGTCGACGCGACAGAATTTATCGATATCAAATATTATGCGAAAACAGAAGGACAAGAATGTGGAAGGATTGAACACAAGTCATAGGTCCGCCCCAAGAAACTTTTAGCCCGAGGCGAGTGAAGGGTATTCAAATTTCGGCCGCGCCCGAAATTAGCCTCGGTCTCGTTATTCTTTCCGAAAGTAAACCGCACCGTCAAGTATGAGACACCTAAACCCGTCTGAATATGGAGTTAGTCTGGAAAATGATTGTATAAGAAAATTTCATTTCATCACTTTCACGAAACACTCCTTTTAACACTTCACGACAAGGATGTGTGTATATTCACGTTGTCAGCTCTCGGAACTCTTGTTCCCACTCCCATCCCCGCTTTGTCAGTAGATTTCGTTTTAGAACAAAGATTTATGTCGTAAAGTGGTTTTCATTTAATATACATTTTAAAATTGTGTGTGCCTGCTAGTCTTCGATGCGATATCCTACTTGACTCGGGATATGCGAAGGAAACGAACTTTCACTTGCTGATTGTATATCATCGAGTGAGTGTGTTCCTATGCCCTTTATTAATATTTATATTCATTCTACATAGCGCATCGTTTCTCTGTTATCCTGTGAGACTAGGTGTATAGGAGCTCAAGGAATGGATAACAGAAAACTCGCAACAACGCCTTGGAAAAATGAATGAATCTCATTTGGTTCCTTCGGCGGTGAAAACCTTTGTACTGAGGTACTAAATCGCAAGAGAAATAACGGCAAAGGTGTGTAAATTCCACGGCATCAGCGCTCGGATATTCAGATCGTTCCTAAAGGGCAAACTGTGTGCGTTGTTCGAGTTGAAGGTCGTACTACAGGAGGTGTATTCCGTTAGGATTTTATGTATGCTAGGCTATCAAATTTTTCGTGCGATAATTCGATGCGATTATAATACCCTTGGAAAATGTAAATCCTGAGTGATAAGTGGATTCAAGGCAATGCTGTTCACTCTTACCTTGGGTTACGCTTATCGAGTCACAAGAAGAGCGTATATTCGTCGTTTTCAGTGCAGATTTATTGATTCGATTTAGGGGAAGTTCAATGGAAATATGTATTGTGAATAGTCTTTAAACAAAAACGAAAAAAGTTTTATTTTTTTCGGTTAGACAATAGAGTAAATTTTCAAATGGTATAGCCTCAATAAGAAACTTTGTGACTTCCAATTGCAGTGATCCGTCGCACGTAAACATTTTTCATATCTCTTCGCGACCTTCAAAGAATTCTTGAATTACTGTACTGTACATGAACGTCCAAAAACAAAAACCTTAAGACACAAACACTACGAAATATGCGTAACATTTTTCCCAAGAATCTTAAAAATGCTTTCAAATTCAAAGCGGCGACTTTCGCGACATTTACTATGAAACTTGAGACATTTTCACGGTATTCTCTATTAAAAACGATATAAACTTTACGAGTTGCGCTTTTGAATGAACCACAACACAAAAATGTAAAATGACAAAACCCATGAAAAAATTGTGCATCCTTTAAAAATCATTTCATGTGGAATCTTTCACCATGCTGACTTTTACTAATGAGTTATTCCCTTTTCGCTCGCACAATCTCTCTCAGTCTCTCTTTATCATTCTCTCTTGAAATATACAGAAATGGTAAGAGAAAACTTTCTAAACAAAAAAGTCGTGAACTTTTTAGAGCCCTCTGATACTCTGCATAAAATTCTTCATAGTCTCGGTTTTCAACCTATTTGTACGCTTTTTTATGTACATACATATTTCTGTTTTACATTTATGTACGTTCCCAGGGAAATGAATTGTTTAAGCCTATGCATTTGCCACGCTCAAATTAAAAAACAGAATGCTTTAAAAAATGAAACAATCCAGATCCTTGAATAGGTTCTAGAAACGTAAAAATATCGTAGTAAAATCTATGAACGTAACGAATCCGTACAACTGAATTAAAACGCAAAACCAGGAGGGAAATGAATACATCAAGTTTGTTGTGAAAATTGTTTTGGGACTTACATAAGGAATCTCTATTAACAGTCGACGATTTTCGGTGTAGATTTTATGGGAATTTATAGTATAAAATTACAAATTTGATTTGAGTTAATTATTTTAGGACTACGGAGTAAACAGGGAAATCTTACTAGGGAGATCCTTTAAAAAGAGAAGATAAGACCTGCCGTAAGATTTTCCATGATGATTTTTGATTGATGACGTGGCATTTGGTTGCTATCTAATTTTCAAGCCAAGAATTTTTTTTTCTTTTGCGCCCTGCAATGAAGTTTAATCAAGAATATAATAAGTGACTTATCTAGTTAAATTTTGAATGTAATTATTTTGATACAAATACCGTAGCATTATGGTCCTAAAAAAAATTCTCTCGAATTTTGAAGCAAATGTTATCTACAATCTAGACTAAATGCACAATATTTTTAAATCAGGTATAGGTACTCCTTCAAATTTCACCTCTCAACGCCCTGGTGAAAGTTTAGTACAGTAGGTGAAATACAAAACAATGAGTTTAACCTTCATCCAGGCGTTAGAACTTTTTACAACCCAAAAAATATACGTTCAAGAGCACATTTAGCTCACATTCAATGACCCAATAACGGTAAAAAAATTTTTTGTTTTGTTCATACATTTTTTTAAAATATTGGATTGACTTTACATAATATCCCTTAAACTCTAAAAAAAACTACTGTTTTCACAGGAACTTAACATAAAATCCGAAATTAGTCCAATTCAAAATTTTCCTAATTGTTACCACGTTTTCCGCTCTTTCTCATTACCTCAACGGGTTAAAACTTAATTTCGGATATCAATACCTCTGATATGCACTTTCATATGGGTATCACAAAAAAGATTAAATTAAAAAATTAAAAATGATGTATGACTGCTTTTTTGCCATTTGGCTCCACTGTGGGCGTGCCGATCGATAAATGAGCCAAGGGCCAAAACTTTGAAAAATATAAACTTTTTTTGTACTTTTCATTTTAAAAAGTAACTATTTTGTCCACCTAAGTTAGAATATGAAAAAATACTAAAAATAAGACTAATTGGCACTTTGCTCTTTTTATTATATATATTTTATTGGAAAATTAAGGATTTTATACACTGCCTGTCATAACAATAGCCGCACCATAAGACAGACTGATCCTTGGAAATTGAAAGAGAGCACAGTTATTCCACATATTATATACTTAGGGCATATTAAAAAGACAAATAGTTCCACAAAAAATTTCCTTTTTTTTCATACCGTTATTCTTCTATAAAGGAAAATCTAAATTTCCGGTCCGTCATAACTATAGCCGCACTTGGAATCAGTATAGTAAAAACTGTTAAAAAAAAGCCTAAATTAAGGAAATTCATAACGGGAAAAATCTTTTTAAATAAAATTGACTCTGAGGAATTATTTTGTTTATTTCTCAATAAATCATTATAACGGTTTTTCACGATTTTTGCTTATTGACTTCTCAGTATCAATAACCATTTCTTTTACATAGAAAACTGAGATTGTATTTATTTTATGAATTGTATTTATTTTATGAATTTGACGTAATAATGTTTCCTAAAGATTTCCTGTCTAATTTTGATAAAGGAGGGGCGACCTCCGTAACATTTGTTTCATTAGAACCTTCTTGAAGTGCAATGATTGGCGAGAGATTATGCAATCTCTTGTTAGAAAGTCCGTTATGTGCCATGTCTTCTGTATTAAAATGAAAACAGTTTATCGTTAGGATATTCCAGAGAAGATTTTACTGTATTAGAGGTTGTTACGTCAACTTTTAAACACATTGTCAACCCTGCTTAACACTATTAAGGAACTCTGTCCAAAATTAGTATTGAGATCTATGAAAATCTGGCAAGTGCGCATTAAAAGTATTGGACAGGATAGTCTACCTATAGAATACTTGATTTCGTCACTTCCAGCATAGGAAAAACTTCATAGGATTGTCCTGACGATAAACTGCTTCCATTTTATACAGCAGATAGGACACATAACGGATTTTAAAGCAAGAGATTGCATCAACTCTTACCAGTCGTAGTACTTAAAGTTGGTTGCAATGTTTCAAATGTTCGAGAGGAACCTCCCATTGATCCAAATGAGACAGGAAACCTTCGAGAAACATTATAACGTAAAATTTAGTAAAAAAAAACCCGAGTTCAGACAGTTTTCTATGTAAAAGCAGCGATTGACGATGCTAACAAGCTAATAAGCCTAAAACTCGAAAAACTGTTAAAATGATTTCGTGAAATATAAACAAAACAATCTCCCAGAGTCCATTTTATCCGAAAAGGATCTCTCCCGTTGTTAATTCACTCAATCTCTGCTTTTTAATCAGTTTTTGCTATAATAATTCCAAGTGCGGCTATAGTTATGACAGACCGGAAATTTAGTTTTCCCTTTATAGAGAAATAACGGTTTGAAATAGAAGGAAACTTTTTGTGAAATTATTTGTATTTGAAGTATCCCTTTTGCTTATGGTATGTAGAATAACTGTGCTCTCTTTAAATTTTCAAGGATCAGTCCGTCTTATGGTGCGGCTATTGTTATGACAGGCAGTGTATTTTTTATTGTGTACAACAATCACCAGACCGAGCAGGAAAAAAAATTAAAATTGAACCATATTTCTTATATTATTTTTTATTTGGGCTACAATTGTAGCCCGCGCGCCTAACCATGTGACAAATAGGTGCGCAGCCTAACGAAGGTTTAGGTACGATCGATGTAGACTCAGGCCGCACAAAATTCTCTTCAGACTTTGTACTTTTGTACAAAATATTCGTTTCCACAATGTTGTATGGTCTTAAGTTTTCTTTAAAAAATGCTCTCCAATATTTGTACAAAAACTGGTCAGAGTAAGAATTCAGGTTATTCCAGATTCCCTATACTCCTTTAAATTGCATTTTCCTTGTTAAGAAAAAATCTAGTCACAGATCCCCTCCCTCTCCGAAAAGCTACGTCACTGCTCCTATCAAAAAAGAGGATACGATTCGCTGCAATAAAAATAATAGCCATAGCGGACAAAAAATATGGTCGTTTCAAAAATGTTGGCTAATAGTATTATATTATGCATGGGGCCCCCATTTCGTTTTCGAACAGAAGATATTTTTGAAGCGTTACGTATGTGACAAGCAGCGAACAAAAGTTCCTTTTTTATGTTTCTAAAAAATGTTGCAATTGGTACATACCATCGAGCATCGACACTGGTAAAGAGTCAATATTCCAAGAACCCGATTAAAATTTTAAAGAAATCTGCAAAGAAATGCCTGGTCTCATATTTTATTTTGAACTTCTCCTTTCATAGTGTCTAGTGACTTTTACAAATAAGAATAACTTTTTATTATGAAGGTGAGCGAAAATGTGTCTAGATAGGAATTAGAATGTTGTTCGAATGGGTTGGATACGAAATCCCCAGTCACAAAATCCCCAAACCAAAATCCCCAAATCAAAATCCCCGAAATCAAAATACCCGAAATCAAAATACCCAAAACCAAAATCCCCAAACGAAATTCCCCATTCCCCATTCCCCATTTGAGGTGTGATCTAAGAACGCGCGCGCGTTCTAAGATCACACCTCAAATGGGGAATGGGGAATGGGGAATTTCGCGCGCGTTCTAAGATCACACCTCAAATGAGGAATGGGGAATTTCTTCAGGCTATTGTAGATGGTAAATGATAGATGTTAAATGGCAGATGATAAATGGAATATGGTAATTATGGTTAATGGTAGACGGATGGTAGCTTGTAAATGGTTGATGGCAGATGGTAAATGGTAGATTGTAAATTGCAAATGGTGGATGGTAAATAGCAAATAGTAGACTATTGTAATTGTAATAGTCCTACTATGCAATAAAAAAATCACCGTCGTGGACTGATATATGTATATGCTAATCAACGGCAAACTCTTTGAAGTGACACAGAACAAAATCAGATAATGTGCAGGCGAATCGGTTCCAACAATAAGCCAAGCAAGTTTTCCGCGAATATTCGTTCGGATGAGGACATGTCTCGACGATGTTAAAAAAAACCTAATATGTTTAGAACGATATATGCAAACGTTTATTCAATATAATGTACTCGAACATTTTGTTTGTGCTAATCAAAAAAAAAAGTTAGTATCGATTTACGACCCTCCTACACCCAGAGAAAAACATCCCATAACCTGTTAATGGGACTCCTATTAACTTTTCGCCTCGGCTATTTTAGACAAGTTAATAGTTTTATCCTATTAGTTTAATGAGATTATAAACCATTGAATTTCTTATAGGACGTACATTTTAGACTAATGCGATTATCTAATAAGATTGATTCAGATTTACATTGTTAGTTGCCAATATTTTAAAACGTATGCTTCTGCATTATCATTAGAAGTACGGATAATTCGCAAAATAATGAAATTTCTAATGAAAAATGTCTGAATATTGGAAATTTTGCAAAAATAATGCAAAAATCAATCTGAGATGGAATTTATTTTCTCTTATCAGTCTTAACTGATTTTTTGAAAGAAAATTAACTTTTTCATGGAAAAAGTACAAATGGGTGGATTTCGCATTTATTTTTTAAAACAGCAATTTTCGCTGAAATTTACAACTATTTCGTAAATTTGAAATAGATACGAATTCGGGTCTTAATTATGATTTTCATATTCATACTCCCGTGTATTTATATACAATTTTATATACAGTGATGGGAAAAAATATGTCCTGTTATTGAGGTAACGGTATTTTCAAAGGGACATCCTATAAAATTTATAGGAAATAACTATTGTCCCAATAAGAAAAAATTATTGTTTTAATAGGATGCCCCATTATTAATATAGGATAAACTATCATTTCAATGGGAAAATCATATTAATTTAATGGGATGTCCTTTTATTGAGGCAATAGGATAACATGATTGCATTAATAGGATATCGTATAACATTAACAGTATAATATCACATTGATTTAATAGTTCGATCTTATTATTTTAATTATGTTTCATCCCATTGAATTAATGGTATCCTATTAACCCAATAATGGGATTTTCCCATTGACTAAATCTAATGGGATAAAATGGCCAATTCCTATTGGTTTAATGGGATTTTTTTTCTCAGTGTAGTGGCATTTACCATCTACCATTTAACACCTTCCATCTACCATCAACCATCAACAATTTACAGTCTTTCATCAACCATTTACCATCTACCAGCCATCTAGCATTTTTTACTACCATTCACCAGCATATTTCGGGTGGTTGGGGATTTTATGACTGGGGATTTTGTAAATGGGTATTATGATTATGGGGATTTTGAATATGGGGATTTTGATTTTGGGTATTTTTCTACGTTTGGGGATTTTGTGATTGTGGATTTCGTATGGTTCCCTGGTCAAATAACACCGGATTTTTGCATTACATCGTCAGGGACAGGCCAATCATTTTTGTTTGTCTCGGAATATCCGAGTCACCAAGACTGCTATTTTTTTATTTGAAGAAAACTTGAATTCACGAGACTAGGCGCATCCTGATACGTATAACCTTCTTATTTTCGACCCTTTCGAGGAGTCAAGCCCGCATTTGTACGCTCTAAAATATAGCAATGCACTGATTTTTTATAACGTAGTAATAAGTAGATGGGTGCGCGCCCTTCCCTGCCTCCCCTTGGCTACGACCATGCTTCTCCTCCAGTTCCGCCAGCCCAGTGGGCGTCCTCACATACTGATTGCTCCCATCGACCTCTAGGTCGTCCACGTAATATGGCTCCGTCCACTAGTTTGGCGTTTATTACCTTCTCCGACATGCGAACTTTGTTCATCCTTGCCACATGTCCCGCCCATTGCAGTCGCTGCAATTTCACCATTTTCGACACATGTAGCTCATCGTACAGCTGATACAACTCATCGTCATGGGCGTAGCCAGGATTTCGGTCAGGGGGGGGGGGCAAGCCCAAAATTTTTTCAACATCATGATTTTCTTAGGATTTTTGGTCACAGAAATATTGTTAGCAAATTTTAGAGTAGCCTGGCTTGTGGTTAGATTGGTGCACAGGGTCATGGATTCCAGACTCACCGTGAACGAATTCATTTTATGGTGTTTTTGGAACTCACGACTTAAGTGACGGACTATGATGTCGCTCAGATTGTAAAGAAGTATCCATTTATGGGGATAAATAATATTGCTGGGAGTGCTGTTAATCTCAACACCTGAACAAAGCAGCAGTTTAGATCTTAGAAATTGGATGTCACTCACACATCTGCGGCCTTAGGTTACTGGTGGTTATTTCTTTTTTTTGCTAATTTTAGAGCCAAATTTAAAAAAAAGGTGATGAGAATGATTTTCTTCTGCATTCTGATTGCATTTAACTGGCCTCCAATATCTGCCTTTTAAAGCGTAGTTTGTCTATTTTTAGTGCAATTTTTGAATCTCGGACTGCAAATTCCACTTGCGACATCAGTTTGTTTCGTCTGTCACTTTCATCTTATCAAAGTAGCATCGTCAGCATATTTATAAATCCTTTATTGATTGAAATATGGTTAACGGTTTTAATAAGATTTCTTCTAAATTTATCAATGTATTAACAGTGGCTAAATTTTATTGCTGGTATGATTAAGCTAGAAAATAAATTTTGATTAAATAACTTGAAAGACCCGCTCTGTGGCCCACTTGGTTGAGTCGCACTCTACGATGCTAGTAATCTAGAGATCCGGAGATAGAATCTCGAATAAAAGACATAAATATTATAAATCCGTTGAGCGGTATTACTACAATTGATAATTTAAATTTGCCATTTTTAACATAGTTCCATATTATGAATAAAATTTTTGAACTGTTTTTCATTTTTTGTTCCAAAAGTTGCATTCTTCTTGTACATTATGTAGTTTGGGGTGAAGAACCTGAATCCGCAACTTCCCACCAAAATTTCGTTGCAAAACAGGGACAAAATTGCAAAAAACGCCAAAAAATTACTATCGATTGTAGTTATACCGCTTTTAATAAATTAATGGTGCTTTGGAACCGCAATTATGTTTTTTCGGAGAAATGTTCACTTTCGTAGTTATAAGCAAAGCAAAAAAAAACGGGAAAACTCCGAAAATTTTGGATTTTTTTCGCGGTTGTGACCCTGTTCCGCAACGAAATTTTGGTGGGAAACTTTAGATTCGAGCTCAGCACCCAAAAAAAAAAACATAAGACGCAAAAAAAAAATTTCTCCACCACACTTTGCAATCTGAAATCACCTAGTAACTATACTACAACGGTTTTAATAAGATTTCTTCTAAATTTATCAAAGTAGTATCAGTGGCTACATTTTATTGCTGGTATAATTCAGCTAGAAAATAAATTTTGATTAAATAACTTGAAAGGCACTGAAATATGAGGTCCGTTCTGTACAAAGTCCCTAACAAAGCATACCATTTGTCCCCTTTCAGATGAAAATAAGTTGACTTCCACTACTTTCCTGAAGGGACCTAACGGTTGAAATTGTGTACTCCAGCTCAGAAGCCATGAAATGAAACAGGAAATATGGGATCCACGCAGCCACAGTAGCACACTCACAAGTGAAATGTGTGTGCTGGAACGCAGCCTCCGTCAGTTACGAGAGGCCACTCGCTGTCATCTATTTGTATGTGCCTCCTGACTGCAAACTGTCCCGATCATGGCTTCTCCGGCAGCACTTGGAGTGGTAGAAAAGGCAAAAGGCAGAAAATTTTTGAAAATGTTGTATAGTGCAGCTATTTTTTTTACTACATTGGTAAGAATTTTTTACCGCCTTCACCGACCAGGGGGGGGCGACCGCCCCTCCCTGCCCCCCCCCCCCCCCTGGCTACGCCCATGCTCATCGTTGTACCGGATACGCCATTCACCTTATTCGCGAACGTGTGTCCAGCAGATCTTCAGAGTTATGGGTTAGGGTCCAGGCTTCGCAGCTGTAGCATAGCACAGGTCGGATGATCATTTTATACGCATGGAGCGTCGTGTTCCTGCGTACCAGCTTCGAATTCATTATTTGGAGGACCGAAAAATTATAAAAATGTAGTCCAAATCCAAACTCCCTTGCGGCGGCATTGGACTCTGTAATATTCGCAACTCTATTATTTAGGAAAACTCCAAGGTCCCGTATATCCAAATTCCAGGACATGAAGTCCTCTGAAGCATTTTTCACATTTTGCTAAAGTCAAGCGCCTATGGCGGATAAATAACTTTCGCGGTTCGGATTGTGGCCTATGTTGGCAAGCCTGGCCTAAGCCAAAGGGAAATCAAGACAAAATGAAATTAAATGTAACACTGCTTAGCAGAAATTTCAAATTGCTGAACCGAATTGGCGTATTCAATTCGAACGAACCGCTATAGACTATAACCTTCTCCAGCACTGATCTTACTTACACGCTAACCAGCCCACCGAATTCTTTAATTAATTTCATGAAAAAGTCACGAACACGACTCCAATATTGCAACTATTGTCCTGACCGCCAGAAAAAAAAACTCCCAAAATAAACTTATAAACTCCTGCATACATTGGCTCAGATTTCGTGCCGTCATCGTCCGCCTACTTTTGGCATTTAGCACGTCTATCGTCCGGTTCGTCCGACTCGTCCTTGTCGTCCAACCAAATCAAAGACGGTCGCGGCACGCTCTCCATGAACTTATGTTAATTTAATATTTTTATTCCGAGGCCACGACGAGCCACGAGTAAGAAGAAGTCGTCTGCGACGGCCTTCCTTTTCACGTCTCGTATTTACTGAAATAATATTCTTCGTATAGCATTCAACTTTAATGAATATTCTGTTTCGATAAAGTTACACACAATTGTGCAGAGAAGTTGCAAGGAATTCGTGTTGATTTCTTTTTTCTTTCGTGAATATCTGTTTGCCCGTGGGTGGACTTAAGACTCGAGTCTAGGATTTCCATCTCTGAAATATAGATCTAATCCTCAATGTAATCTGATTAGCATCAATAAGATATTTAGCGAGAATGATATACCAGTTAATTAGAGAAGTGTCGGATGGTATTTCGCTTGCACGTAGGGATATATCTATGCAGGATGTGTGAACGTACGAGTATGTATGAGGATTCTTCTGCAGGCATGGTTGGGCTAATTGTCAAAATGCGATCTGATAGAATACTGAATGTAAGTTTGTGAAGTATTTGAGTTTTGAACTTACTAGGGATAAATTGGATTAGTTGCATGTTGAAAGCTTCTTCAGCGAAAGTGGGAGAGTTGTCGCAAATAGATGAACGAAGCTAAATGTATTCTCAATTTTATTGAATTCGACTCCTATCACATGATTATCCACTAGTTTGACTAAGTTTTCCTTAATACAGAAATAAAACATTACCTGTCGAATTCCGTCCATTTGTTTCCCTAACTGTTCGCCACTAGCCCTATAAAGATATAAATAACCGAAGTCAATCCATATTTCATAAAATTGATATACCTATTAGTCAAGCAAGTCTAGTGAAAGCTGAAAGGAAACGTAAAGTTTGTAGTATACGGATGTATGACTGTATCCGGATATAGCACAAGCATCCGCTTGTTTCAAGCCAACAAATACTTGGAATCGTCATCTAACATCGTCGTTGAAAAAATATCCTTGTGTGCACTCTTCTGCCGATGATTTGCTTTATGGAGTGTAAACATTTTTTTTCTATATTCGTTTCGAGCAAAAGTCCTTCCTCTCAATTCGGTGATTTATCGGCTCAATTCTCTCGTGGACAGCACACCGTTCGCCACCAAAATGGAGAAAATGAAAAATAAAAGAAACAACATTCTGGCGAGGTATATTTTTCATACGTATACAAAGTCATACAATACCGGGTACCAAATATCGAGTAGATTGCATATTAAACTCCGAAAGACTTCTTCGATTGAAAAAAAAATAAAAAAAAAACGAGCCCGCACACTTGAAATCAGTGCCAACAAATTGAACACAAGTCCTTTAAATCAGCACGCTGCGCTGGTACATGATCATAATAATGGGACAGGCCGTGAAGTATAGAATAGAAAAGAGAATATGGAAAATTAAAAAGTTTTTTCAGTGCTCTCTCTGTCTTTTGTGTTGTTTTCTGGTGAAGTTGAGCTGTTCCGGGGCTTTATTCAGTTCAATTTTTTTTCTGTGCAAGAATAATGGGCCACTTAAATGGAAATAAATGTCATAAACGATGGTTTTTCAATTTATGCCAGTCTGGAAAGTTGAAATTTAAGGATAATCGAGTGGATATATCCAGGGCTCTTGGTAATTCGTTGCATTCTGTGCACGACATTATTTTCAAAGAAATTTTGTGAAATTCTCCTCAAAAGATAAAGCCTGTTTAGACTTTCATACTTTTTTGAAAGTACGAAAATCAGCACACGGCTACCACAAATAACGTACACGTAAACAATATACCCGGGGCACGGTGTAACACGAGAACACCGAACATTTGCATGTAGGATCCCATTCAGCAGGCTCGTACATTATAAAAGGCGAGCCATAAAACGAGTCAGCATCATTCTAATTTTAGCATCGAAGCATTCACAGCTGGAACTCAAGAACAAGTTTCGAATCGTCACTTACGTCAGCATCGAATGCGTACAAGCCTGGCCCATTCGGATATCGTGTGTTGAACATTATAATTTTTGTTTCATTGAATTGGATTAAAATATTTAAGAATAAAGATTGCTCCAGTATATTTACGCTCTGTGGCTCACTTGGTTGAGTCGCACTCTACGATGCTAGTAATCTAGAGGTCCGGAGCAGTGCTGTCGTTTTGAAATTTTCCAGGGTAGCGGAATTAAAGCATAGTGGCGCATAGTCTTACGGTCATATCTTTCTTAGATCATTTTATTCTAGCTCCATTATTTCTAACAGTTTCAATGCCATAAATGCAGAAAACTAGGGTTAACTTTGGCTCAATTTTGACATAATTTTAATAAATTTTACCTAATTGCAGAATCTTAGGGGCAGTTTGAATTGAATTAAGTTGAATTCGAGCTAAAATTAACCACAGTTTTCTGCACTTAAGGCATTAAAACTATTAGAAATAATAGAGCTAAAATAAAATTATGTAAGAGAGACATGATCGTATGCGCCAATTTCGAAAAAAAAAACCGTACAAGCACCACATCTTGGCAGAAGTTGGAGAAAATTTAAATGGCAAAATATATTGTTTTTGGGTCAAATCACAAATCACATTTAACTTTGAAGCTCTGTAAAAACCAAATCTCTTATCCGATTTTAGTGCGGTTAGTTTGATTTTTTTAGGTAAATCTGTTGGCTATAATAATCATCTTATTTCGCTAGTCTAGCTTTAGAAATATTGAGGTTCGAGTCGTACAAAAAAATGATTTTTTCGAAAATCTTGAAATGCCTGTGGCAGCTAAAGGGATAAGAATTGGGGGTATGTTCCGTACAATTTTTTTTTTGCTGGAAATCACATTAGGACTCGTATTCTGGTGCGGTAGGGTTAGCTTTTTGTTGCATGTACTTTTACGTTGTCACCAGAACGTACGTAACATGCACTGGATTCGAACAAAACCTCGTCAATTGAAAAATTGAACAATAATTCCTTGTAATAAAAGTAAATTATTTTTCTTTCACATGTATGGCGTTAATAATCATTCAAATTTATTGTCTTTCTCTAAATTCAGTGGCGGATTTACCAGTAGGTGGAGTAGACTACAACCTAGGGCGGCAGTTTTTCCGGAGGCGGCAAACACGTAGAAAATATTATTTCAAGTTATACCCAGTTCAGAGCTTCAAAACTATAGGAAAAATATTATTTAGCGGTATAGTGATTTAGATCCTATTCTAAAAAGATAATAGCAGCTCTTAAATCTTACAGAGAAGCTTGATGCTTTAAGAATTATTCAGTTTTTTTGTCAGCTCGAAACAACACGGACAAAAATTGAAGTTGAAAATCGAGAAAGGAAAACGTTTAAAAATTACATAAATCTGAAAAAATGAAATAAATGAAAATCATGAATCTGATCAGCTAGAAATCCATATATAGTCCAGTACAATTGGTTCAAAACAGCCCCAAACCTAAACATAAAAAAAAAAGAAAAGTATTATAGTGAATTTACATTTTTTGAGTTTTACATTTCGCACTGTAACTCTTGATAGAATAGTCCTTCGGTTATAAGATCTTGTCCATATATTGCTAACAAAATTTATTTAATTTTTACCAAAAATTGGAATGCTCCGACCATTGAGGCCCCCCTCACTACTCCTAACATTTTTCAAAAAAGCATGCCTGTAGCTTCTTTTTAAATTGAGCCAGGCAGATAAAATTTGGTGGGGTGCCTAGTCTGAGCTCCATTATGCTCCCCACCAAAAATGATTACCATCCAATCAAAACTAAGGGTACCCCCCATACAAAGTGAACCAAATTTCTAACAAATTTCACATTTTTCACTTCTAAATTCTATCTAAAATAGAAAAAAAAAGTTAACTCTTAGAACGTCCTTTTAACAGTTAGTTAACTGTAGTCTTTTGAATTTATATCCTAAATTTTGTACCGTACCGTGCCTTACAAGTACGAAAAATCGGGTTTGAAGGTTGCTAGTACACGTTACTCGAAATATTCGCAAATAGCCTTAGAACTGGTATCACTGACCTTCAAACCCAATTTTTTGATACTTGTATCGTACGCCTTGTTACAACCTTTTGAACATACATTCACAAGACTACAATTAACTGTTATAATGACCTTCTAAGAGATAATTGTTTTTTTTTTTCTGTTTAACATAGAATTTAGAAGTGAAAAAATGTGAAATTTGTTAGAATTTTCGTTCACTTTGTATGGGGGATACCCTTAGTTTTGATCGGATGGTAATAATTTTTGGTGGGGAGCATAATGGAGCTTAGACTAGAAAAATGTTAGGAGGAGTGAGGCGGTATAAATCATATAAAATTTTGTTGTCATTATATGGACAAGATCTTATGACGGTAGGTCAATTCTATCAAGAGTTACAGTGCGAAATGTAAAACTCAAAAAATGTAAATTCACTATAATACTTTTGGGTCTAAGTTAAAATTTTCTATAGTGTTATATATTATTACAAGGGCAATTTTATGTAGTTTGTTTCGTCCTCAGGACATTCCAAGGTCAGACTTATAGTTTTTTCCAGATATTTGCAAAAAACTTATTTTTTACCCCTTTGCCATAAGCAACCACCCCCCCCCCCCTAAACCCATGGCGCAAATTAGTGTAACTTTTTACTGCGAACTTTCTTTTTGGCAACACTATTTTTGGCAGCTCACGCGGGATTCATGTCTTGTGTTACTGTCAAACATGTTCAGTGTGATCTATAATTTGACAATGAATGATGAAATCATCTTTAAACATTAAATTATATAGATCGTTCTATCGACTCAAATAAAGATTTCATACATTTTTCCGAATTTTATGTATTTTTTATTTAAATCAAATCCGAACGCTCTTAAAAAATCACCCATTATTTCTTGGGGTACTTAGGCCGCACATACACGGATTCCCGAAATACAACGAAACTCTATAAAAAAAATTACATCTGCGGAAGTTGTCATTCATTCTTTTGTATGGAAGGGATTCTGAATTCGCTGATTTCAGAATTTAAATTTATTCAAAATTCATGAAAAAATTTAAAATAGTTTTTTTTTAATAAATTTAATAAAATTATTTTTTGGGTTCATACGGTCACCCACACACGAAGCGTCTGAATCTATTTTTTGGATTCTTCGCTCTGTCATATTCAACGAGCGAATAAACTTAAATTCTGAAATCAGCGAATGCAAAATCCCTTTCATTCAAAAGATTGATTATCGCATCCTAAAATTCAAGTCGAGTATAAAGGAGGTTTTATAGGACAAAAATAGCAGAATTTTAGCTGATTTTCCAATGAAGGAATGAAGGAACATAATTTTTCGTCCTTTTGCTCCTTCAACAAATTTCTTTCGAGCCTGCAAATGCTAAAATTTATAACTTGCCGTTGGAAACTCTAAATATACTAAATAACCTTTGCCAAATTTGTATCACATCAAAGTACCGAAATTAATTTATTGGAAAAATTTTCAAGGAAAACCAATGTTGAAATTTACCTATACTTTTAATACCTGTATCTTCGAAGCGCATTTAATATTTGAAACCCAAGAGAGAATGGGTTATGCGAAATTTCATGAAGTGAAAAGTTTGGTAGTTAGTTTGTACGACTTATAAGATTTTATCTAAGATTCTGGAAAATAGAAGTAATCCGTACGCGGAAGAAATCATTTGCGAGTACCAAGGCGGCTTGAGACCTGGTCGTTCGACGACAGGTCAGCTTTTTACAGTGAAGCTTTTACTCCAGAAGTGCTGGGAATACAACATCGACGTATACCAAATATTTGTTGACTTCAAGCAGGCATACGACAGTATCGATCGAAGCGTACTGTACAACATTCTGCTGCATTTTGGTATACCGGCTAAGCTATCCTTATGAGTCGCAATAAGGATGACGATGACTAATACCGTCTCGCAGGTCAGAGTTTAGATCAGACTCACTGACCTATTTGAAACTCGTACTGGACTCAAGCAAGGCGACGGGCATGCGCCGACGCTCTTCAACCTGGCTCTGGAGTATGTGATTCGAGCCATGAATCTGGACAGCAGCGGAACTCTACTTAATGAGTAGAGTTCCGCTGACTCAACTAGTAGCCTACGCCGACGACATCAACATCATGTCTCGAAGATTGGGTGATGCAGAAAGCCTTCTGCATAATCTCAATAACGCCGCCAAAGAAGTTGGGCTACATATCAACGAATCTAAAACCAAGGTCATGATGCAATCAAAAACTAGAACGCCAGTAAATTCAAGCATTACAGTGGGGTACCTTAATATAGAATGTGTAGACAACTTCACTTACCTGGGTTGCAATTTGTCAAAGGACGCCAACGAAAGAGATGAGATAAAGCGGCGGATACAACTAGCTAATAAGTGTTACTTTGCGGTCCTCCAAATTATGAATTCTAAGCTGGTGCATAGGAGCACGAAGCTCCACGTGTATAAAACCATCATCCGACCTGTGCTATGCTATGGCTGCGAGGCATGGACCCTAACCCAAAACTCTGAACACCTGTTGGACACATTCGAGCGAAAGGTTCTCCGAAGAATCTTCGGGGCCGTTCGTGAACGAGGTGACTGGCGCATCCGGTACAACCTTGAGTTGTATCAGCTGTATGATGAGCTACAGGTGTCGAAGATCGTAAAATTGCAGCGATTGCAATGGGCGGGACATGCACAAAGGATGAACGACGATCGCATGCCCAAAAAGGTGATGAACGCGCAACGAGTGGACGGAGCCAGATTGCGTGGACGACCGAGAGCCCGATGGGAGTATTCTGTATGTGAGAACGCCCACCAGATGCTAGGCTTTCGGAACTGGAGGACAAGGTCGCGTGACCGCGACAATTGGAGGTTTTCAATCCAGGCGGCCAAGGCCCGACGTCGGGCTATCGTGCCATAAAGAAGAAGAAGTGGCGCTCACTTGGTTGAGTCGCACTCTACGATGCTATAGTAATCTAGGGATCCGGAGATGGAATTTTGGCGTGGTCCAAATTTTCCGTACATGTGCGGATATGAAATATATAGTGCTTGCAAAATTACATACACTCCGAAATGATATGCAATGTAACGTTGAATCGAAATTGCCTATAAACGGCTGAGTTAAAGCACCATGGCTCAACATGGGGCTATAACGGTACTGAGAAGAGAAGAAGTGGCTCGATCCTAATTTTTGTGAAACGAAAAACGAATGATTGATAGATAGATTGAAATGGAGATTCAATAATTTAAGCAGCGCCCGGTCTAGCACTTACGCCGCCCCGGGCAAGAGGACAAATTGCCGCCCCTTAGGTGTTGTACCAGGCAAATTGATAGTAAAGATAGTATGGATGGACATCGTTGTTGTAGAATCGATTCCAAGGATTGTTTCCTCTTGTCGAGTGCTTGTGGCAGATCATGGTCGTTGCTCCGAAACGATTTACATAGTGAAACCAGCTGACGTAGGAGCATTTTTATAGAGACAACACACATTTTCATGGTCACAATGGGGTTCAAACCAACGTCTAGCTATCATTTATACTATGAAGCGCAATTCACCACAGTTCAGCAAGGCCTTATAGAGTTTGTTTGGAATTTCAAAGTTAAATCTTGTTAAGCTTAACCCTTTTGTCGGCACGAAGGTCTGGCCAGACCTTTGGCACTATATTTCGGTCAAAAAAGTATTCAAGATGAAATCGCAGCGACTTCAAACTTCATGATATCCTAAAATAATATGTTCAAAAGCATTTTGCAAAAATTTGAAAAAATCGTTTGAAGTTTTGAGCATGTTTTTGACGAATTTCAATTTATAGTGCTTTTTGATACCCAATAGGTCTGGCCAGACCTACAGATTTTCACCCTATTTTGCTCTACAGGTTAAAAGTGAAAATATCATTTTCTTTTAAAATTTTCAAATCTATGATGTAATAATATCTTTAAAATTCAATTTGTACTATAAGCAATAAAAAAAATCTGAGATTTTTCTTTATGAAGCCGTGAAGTTCGGAAATTGAGTATGCCTAATTTTATCATGTTTTATAACATCACCTAATCAACCGAGATTTGATTCTAGTAAATATAATCCAGTTTTATTTCCTTTGGAATAGTAAGAACTATGTATGAGTGACTTGCGAAATAGATTTTACCAATAAATTTACGAAAAATTTAAAATTAAATGATTTTCGGGCTTGAAAATCCCTATTTCTTTCCACCTAATTCCCTAAATCTGCAGAATAATATCGAAGTAAAATCTACCAACAAACCCCTAAATATTTCCCCAAAGATATTGGAATCGGAAAATGCGATCAAACTTTCTACCAGATATACGCCATGAAAATACAAAAGCAAAAAAGTAAGAAAATAAGAGAATAACATTTGAACTAATACCACCTCAAAATATGCCTATTTAAAAACGTTCCCAGAATATCTAAAAAAAATATATAAATCCTTTTATTGAGTAAAAATGCTAGTTAAGGGTTGGTAGAATGACTCTACGGATAAAAATTTCACTTTTTCTAAAAAATAAAAAAAATTTCTCAGTAGGTCCAGCCAGACCTATTGGGTATAGAATATGCATATTGTAGTAGGTGCCGACAGAAGGGTTAATGTAATCGAAAATAAATGGGAAATTTGGTTTTCCACTGAAACACTCAACACATTTTTAGAAAACTCTGCTCTCAAAAATATTGTTTCAAAAAATGGGGCTCGCATTCATTACCAATTTCCTGCATTTGCCTTTCATAAATTCCTTGGAAACTACACAGCCAAAAAAAACTTCAATTAGCCGGATTTCGTGCATGGCTTATTTTCATAAATGCAATAAGGTTAGACCTAGTTAAATCGAAAAGACGTAGCCAAATTCCGATATTAGCATTCCCGAACACAAATTAGGAGCTCTGACAATGTGTTATGTGTGGTTTGATTCCTCACCTTGCTGAAAAGAATGGAAAATGACTCCAAAAAATTAATGATGAAATGAATGCCTTTGTTTCCACACATTTCTATCAGAAGAGTGTGTTTTAAACGCCTTTATGTGGTCAGCATTTATGCGACTCCCTATTTCTTATTTCATACGAATTTCCTGGGGAGTTACTCCTGTAACACAACAGACTAAGCAGAAACTTTAGATCGGATCTTCCGGAAATCAAATCGCATTTAAATGAAACAATAAAATTGTACGTGCTATAATTTCGTCCTCTATTCGAAAATCAGGTAGCCCCCCCCCCCCTCGGCAAAAATTGGAGATCATGCAATGTCCTTTATTCTGGTGAAAAAAAGAGGAACTAAATTTTCAATTGGAGGACGAAATTAGTACATACGAGTAATTCTCAAATTAGTGTCTTTTTTTTTAAGAATAACTGAATTAGAACATAGCAGCGAATCATCGCGCTTTGTTTTCTGAAAGTAGGGCGGGTGCTAGCATCACAGACTTAAAATTTACGCAGATCTTACTAAGCCTTTTATCCATTCTAAATGCAGCACCTAATATGTGGCGCCCTGGGCGATCGCCCGGCTTGCCCCGTCTTAGAGGGGACGCTGAATTTAAGTGACCAAAATCTCGGTGTTGGTACCTTGGAAAGAATTTAGCAGCAGCGCAGTACGTCCTTCTAGAAAAAATGTCACTCTTATTTTTACTTTGAACACACATTTTTTGAAAAACGTTACGTTAATGGATGAAGAAGTCGAATTTTCTAATTTATTTACGTAAAAAGTTGGGGCCGCCAGCCTAGTGCAGAATGTGTAATACTAATTGCTAGATACAGTTCTAATAAGGTTTCTTAGTTAAGGACCTCAAAATAGAAATTTGTATGTAAAAAAACACTAAAGCACAACTTTTGTGACGAATTCCGGGCCCCCTTTGGAATCCCGGGCCCGGAGGAATCACCCCGTTCCCCCCACCCTCTCTACAGGCCTGTGGGGATAACAACTACCCTCACTGATCTCCTGGCTGTTGGGATATATCCCAAAGCAAAACTACTTCTATAGATGCTAACCATAAAGGGAATCTGCTTCTCTTGCCCTCTTTGCAGGAGTGCCGGAAAAATTCCATTCATGCTGGGCGATTTGAAGGAATCAAAGGTCCCGATTGCCCACCTTATCCTGTCATGCGTGAAAATACCTCTTGTTGTTGCCCAGTCAGATCTACTTGCTCTTTTGGGCGGATTCATGCAGCTGTGGCCATCATTCACGTTATAGTCTAGTCTGCAGCCATGGAAATGGGTTGTAACGCCCGTACTTTCGGCATCCCTCGTGATTTCCCCGTTTTCTCCTTTCAGAGTATTAATCGAACAGCAACCTTTTTTTAACATTTTTATGTTTTGACTCTGGCACATAAATTCGAAAAGCGTCACGAAAATTGCAACGAAAAAGCGTTACGTTTTTGGCATTACATTACCCTGTGAGTTTTGGGTGCCATTCAAGGTTTCTTGTTGGGTGCCATTCAAGGTTCAACAGAGGTTGGGCTTGGGTTCAATTTACGTTCAGCTTGAGTTCAACTTGGGTTCAACTTGGGTTCAACTTGAATTCAACTCGAATTCAACTTGAATTCAACTTTCAACTTAGGTTCAACTCACGTTTAACTTTCGTTCAACTTTTGATGAACGACCCAAAAAGTGTAACTTTTAACTTAGGTTCAACTCATGTTCAACTTTCGTTCAACTTTTGTTGAACGACCCAAAAAGTGTTACTTTCAACTTAGGTTCAACTCACGTTCAACTTTCGTTCAACTTTTGTTGAAAGACCGAAAAAGTGTTACTTTCAACTTAGGTTCAACTTTTGTCGAACGACCCAAAAAGTGTAACTTTCAACTTAGGTTCAACTCACGTTCAACTTTCGTTCAACTTTTGTTGAACGACCCAAAAAGTGTAACTTACAACTTAGGTTCAGGTAGGTAGGTAAAAGTGGTGGCTTAGGTCAAGCAGACCAGAAGCCCAATTAGCGTAAAAGGCGCCGTTTTGAAACCACAAATTCCGTTAAACTAATAAAGAAGGAGGTTACAGATGGTTAAATGTCATGAGTGGAGAGGCGTCTAGAGCCACGCAGTACAATTGAGGAACTGAAGCAGCTCCCCTATTTTCGCCTCCGACGCATCCTCTAGACTATCAAAAAACGCACGACCGAGCGTTCGATAGCGGGATCTAGCGAGACCTGGGCATTTGAAGAGAAAGTGAGTTAGAGTTTCTCTCTCATTTGCGTTATCACAACTACGACAATGCGAGTTACCCAACCTGGCCGCATGGTCCCCTATTGGCCAATGGCCCGTAATAACTGCTGTAAGTCTGGCGATATCCTTCCGCGGTATTGCTAGAATCTCGGACGTCCTTTTCCAGTCATATGATGGCCATAACTTCCGTGATATGGCACAAGTTCTTATGTTTCGCCAGTAACCGCCTGCAATCGTAAGATAATGCAAGGAAATCTGTCCCTTAACAGTTGACATCGGAGCGTGTACGCGCTCCTCATAGGAGGTGTCCATAGAGGCCAGCTCATCTGCCAGCTCATTGCCATCTATATTCGTATGTCCAAGCACCCAAATTAGTGTGATTGAGTGCTTTCTACCAAGATTGTTTAGCGTCTCCTCACAGAATTTGACAAGCTTAGAGGATATCTTCGCAGAGTTAAGTGCCTTAATAGCCGCCTGACTATCTGAGCAGATGGCTATGTTTTGGCTGTCTTGAATATTTCCGAGTGCGAGGCAGGCCTTCATGATTGCAAACAATTCCGCCTGGGAAATGCTAGCATGATCAGGAAGACGGTAGGATTCAGAGATGTTAAGTGTATCGCAGAAGACTCCTGAACCTACACCGCAGCTCATTTTAGATCAACTTAGGTTCAACTCACGTTCAACTTTCGTTCAACTTTTGTTGAACGACCCAAAAAGTGTAACTTTCAACTTAGGTTCAACTCACGTTCAACTTTCGTTCAACTTTTGTTGAACGACCCAAAAAGTGAAACTTTCAACTTAGGTTCAACTCACGTTCAACTTTCGTTCAACTTTTGTTGAACCACCCAAAAAGAGTAAAATTCGAAGAGCAAATCGTCACGAAAAAATGTATAAATCATTTCGAGTACTGTACATTAGCATTTGTTGAAAACATGAAAATGTCCCACTGAGTTGCGGACTTGTACGCAAGCTGGTGAAAAATGAAAAATGAAAAATTTTACTAGGTTCAGAAAGAATGACTTCGCATTCCCAAAAAGTACTGTGGGCTAGTACCCGTCGCTGACAGTAAAGTATAAGGGACCTTTAAGAAATGACTTGTGATGATTTTCTGCAGATTTCAGAGTCCTAGCTGCCTTCGTTCCAAAGTTGCTTCCGTTCAAAGACGTGACCCAAGGCGACTGATCCATTTGCTAGTACTTTGGGCATTCTAGTCGCTTTTGTAGTACTATTGACACTGGCGCAAAAGTTTACCCAGCTGCGCCTTTTGGCGTCTCTGATCTTTTTGTTGTATTCCATGAGGGTGGAGAGATACAGGACCCAGTTCCCGTTGCGCTTGGCCCTGTTAAACAACTGCCTCAACCTTTTCCTGAGGCGAGCTAGCTCTTTGTTCACACACACTTATTTTCCTTTATAACCCTTAGAGGGAAATTTTCTTCATAAGAGGACATAGTCGACGAGTCTTTCGAGACTGAACGTCATTAACATTATAAAAGAAGCATCAATAGTCGTTGCCCTGCTTCGTACTTCGTAAGCGATCGTCTAATTTGTTTTAATATTTCAACCAACGAATTTCCAATTACACATCTCATAAGGAATACATTATTGCTCTCTTAATCCATAAAGAACATTTTAAACTTTCCCGTGAAACTTTCACAGACAATCTCTACTTTTTAATTTGGTCGTAAACCTGTCCATATAGGACTTTTACACATTGACCCAATCGCTCAATCCATTTCTTTGGGAAAATTCCAAAATATTACCTGAAAACTTAAAACGAATAGGAATTATTGAGAATGGGAAGAAATTTATGAAAAAAGTTTTCATTTCCCTTGGCCATGACTAACCGAAAGTCTCTCTCTCTCTCTGTCTCCCATCTCCCACCCTTGTCCCATTTCTCTTATTTCTTTTACTCTGTCTCTCATTGGGAAAATTGTTGAAAAGATGAAGAAATCAAATGGTTTCGACACCAATGTAGAGGCGAGGGCGAGCTACGCGAGCGTGTCCGCGTCATTGCAATTGATCAGGAAAAATGATTGCTTTCGGTTAACTAGATCACCTCGACGCTTATGAAGTTTTTACAAAGTTTAATAACGACGCGAAATTGACTATGGATTGAATTTGGGAATTTTCTCAAAACGTATAAATTCAGAGGTGAGGGCGGTCTTAGACGTGGAAAGGAGAATTGACTGGTTTTTTAAAAATTTCCGCCTTGGATTCGAGTCGCGTCCTTGAGAAATTATGGACACGAAAATATTTTAAGGTTTTTTTTCTCAAAGTTTTTTTTTTGGATAATATAAATTTTTTGGCACTAAATTTAGTCTGAAAAAGTCACGTTATTGTCCTGTCTACTGAAATCCCGGCAGAGCGTTATGTATCCCATAGGATCATGGTAAAATTGTTTAGAAAAACCTATTCGGATTGAGAATGCAAATGCACCGTATTGGAAGTATGCAGGATAACTACAGAAACGATTCTTAGCTTGATTCGGCCTTCCAAGATCGTGCCAATAACTCCCATGAATCGGAGCTCCTAAACACCTAATGTTCTATTTCAGGGTGAACCTGTGTCTGTTACTTGTATGTTTACTATTGGCACTGTGAAAAACGGGTGCCCAATCAGATTTTCAGCAAAAGCAACACGCTAGAAGACATTTGGTAAATTGCAATCTAAAATTCCTACCCGTGTAAAACAGCCTTTATCACCTTCTAGTCCCCGCCATACCAACTAATACAACGCTTTTCCAACTGCCATTGCTTTCCCGTTTAACATTTTTCCTTTTCGCTGCCGAAATCATTCGCTAACAATACTCCGGGGAAAACTTTCGTCCAATACCACCTCGCTCAAACATATTGTTCGTGTGGACCAACTTTTGTTCTTTTCGACGACGAGAGTTCAGGCATCGATATGCTCGTACAAACCAGAGGATCTCCATCTCTTCTATATGAGAGTATACGCGAAGTATGTTGTATGATTTAGTCCCGTACGTAGTGCAGAGATATACTTTCAGTTTCGGTTCGTTTGAAATTCCCTGCGAGACGCCACCATCGCTCGCGATAGAGTGATATGGATGCGAAGGACCAGCACCAGGCTCGAATGTTAACGGAAAACTTTTGCTCCAGGGAAATTGCAAAACCGAATTTAGTTTTGCGAGCGTGTAATCAGGGTAGATGGGCCAAAGTAGTGGTTATTTTAATTGGATACTCAATTTGTTTTTTATATTGCTCTCTGGTTCGATATGGATGGATATAATGGTATGGTGGAAGTGATGGTGGAAAATTTTCGTTTGGAATTTTCAACAGAGCTGCAGAAAGTTTAGATATATGTATTAGTGGGGAAGTTTGCCCATCATAACGATAGAACGGAGTTGTTCATAAAAATGAATTTCGATTATCCGTATTTTTAATCTTCTTAAATATGTTCTAGACGCGGTGCTGGTAAATTGGACGGTAATTTGATTTTATCAATAAATTGGGCATCCTTAGAATGTGCTTTTTAAGCATGTTGTATGTATGTTTAAAGGGGTAATTATGGTTGATGACCGTATAATGTCTGTCAATTATAACAAAAAGTTCTTCTCTATTCGGTTTGTCTAAGACTTGTTTCTTATTTTGCTTCTTGCAATTTAGTCTTTTCCAAAATAGTAAGATGTTTGCGTTCCTACCTAATAGAAATTATCTCAAAAGCTTGACTGCGTTACGATACGCAACGTCTATAGTCTATAGATACAATTCCATCGATTGGAATAACCTAAATTAGTTAACCGAAATCCACTAGAATACACTGAATTCGACAAGCTACTCTACATAGTCGTAACTCGTAACACATTGTCGATTTAATTTACAGCACACAAGAAAATGGTTCCGAATAAACAGTCAAATAATTGCATACGGCAACATAAGAGGACACACAATAAGGAGTGCATAAATGTGTAATACACTTCATGCCAATATATTAATGAATTCCCACTATATTGTCGTCGTATGTCGCCTTTGCTTCGTCCTTGCTGCCTCTCTGTCTATCTGTTTCTCAATTGCTATTATATGTTCACGAATCAACGAACCTTATCGACAAATATACAACATAAACATTGACAGTATCATTTGTTTGCAACTTGCATATAATGTCCTTGCTGTACAGGCTCATACAGTACAACTGCAACTGTGTCCTGAAAAATACTACGAGTGTCTAGCAACAACTATAAGAGAAAGAGGTGTCCAAAATAACATCTGAGCTACTTTCCAAGAAGCTGTAGTGAGAAGAGAGCCTCTTGTTGTACCTATCTATTACAAAATCCGTTTGCTCCTTCAGAAAGATATCTTTGGCATAAAGATTCTCAGGACTAGACAAGCTACCCTGAGGAGTGTGTGTATGGTGATTTTCTCTATTTTCTATTTTGTGTGAATCTTTACATGCACAAATATGCATGTCGAGTCGATGAATATATCTCTGGAAAATCGAAAATACCATAAATGTATACAGCACAATACGAGTATAAGGATTCAGTGCAATACGAACGACAGGGAGGACGAGTATGGCGATTCGAAATAATGTTCCCAGTTCGATCGATCGATTGTATCTCTGTGAATGTAATGTGGGACCATTTCGGAATATTGTTTGATGCAAACTCCAATTTTCTATACGAAGAATGCATGGATACACATTCAATGCAAATGCGATTACAATGCCAAAATAACAATACACCCGCCCGAGAATAAATATTTTACCTTTTGTATACGATTATAGAATAGGAGCAGGAGGTTGTGTTATAAGTCGCATCGGCATCCTTTCGCTGGAAGCCTGAAGCAAAGCTTCTTATTGGCTCAGATCGAAGATTCTCAATGTTTGCAACGTTTAGACAAAAATGATTTTATACAATGTTGGTATACCTATGCTCACATCTTTTGTAAGAGTCATGTTTGCTGATATAGAGATAGTCCGATAGCAATGGGAAGGATGAGATTATTTTTCTAGGTTTGTTCATTTCGAAACTTGTATGGTGCAGCAGAAATTAAATTGGAATATTCCTCGAAGAGGCTGTGAGCAGGGCTTTTACGTACATATTAGAAATTGCAGTCGAATAATACAGTGGTTGTTTGTGAAAATATAATTTTAATGTCATTGTAATTTTTGGCAGGAATTGTCTATTTAAAAAAAATTGTCAATTTTAGAAAAATGTTGCTATGAGAGTTTTCTTATCATTCGTACAAAAAACACTTATGAAGTGGCGGATTTACTAGTAGGCCTAGGGCGGCAGATTTTAAGAGGATGGCAAATTTAGACAGGTGCTAAATCTTACACATAAGCTTGTTGTTTGACGGAATCTTCAGCTTTTTTTATCAGTTCGTCGCAACGCGTTCCAAAATTAAACCTGGATGGGTAATTTCTTGGGGTATTTATGAAGATCACAGTTTGTTAACTGTGCATGCACCAGTGGCGAGGAGTGATTCACCACTCAAGGGAAGCATGAAATTTCAAAACTTAATTGACACATAAAATATCATTTATTTGGGATCTTGTCATATTCTAGATAATGTATTTTGAAGGTATTGCATTTGTTACAACTTTGCATGTATCAAATTTAAAAATATCTAAAATATTAAAAAGTGGAAATTTTCATAAAAAAGGGGAAAATAACACAATCGGGCGCAATACATCTGAGAGATTATTTCATCCCCTCCCGCCCCTCAGACATATGGTAGATAGAAACTGAAAACTATTTGGGGTAGTTGATCGATAAAGATTAAGCTACTGTGAGTTTCAGATCTCTCCCTTTCGCTGATTGGCGCAACAAAAATTCGTCACTTAATCTATCAGATGCCATTGCGCCCGCCCGAAGGTTAAATACATTTTTGATTAAAAATTCAAACAAGCAAAAACTTACCTTTCCTGAATTTCCTACATCTTCAAATATCGTAAATAGTAATAGTTAAATACCTTTCAGCATACAACTATAGTCTGGCTGGTCTAGTGGTTAGTGCGCGCACCTTCGGTGCACAGGGACATGAGTTCGAATCTCACCGTGGGTCATCGTGTTTTTCGAACTCACGAGCTTGTGACGGACTATGATCTCACTCATATGTAAACTAGTACCCATTTATGGGCGTAAATAACACTGCTGAGTGTGATGCTGATGTCATGACCTCAACAAAAAATTTTCATCAGCTTGCGTACAAGTCCGCAACTCAGTGGCACATTTTCATGTTTTTCGTGACGATTTGCTTTTCGAATTTGACTCTTTTTGGGTCGTTCAACAAAAGTTGAACGGAAGTTGAACGTGAGTTGAACCTAAGTTGAAAGTTACACTTTTTGGGTCGTTCAACAAAAGTTGAACGTGAGTTGAACCTAAGTTGAAAGTAACACTTTCTGGGTCGTTCAACAAAAGTTGAACGAAAGTTGAACGTGACTTGAACCTAAGTTGAAAGTAACACTTTTTGGGTCAACATAGCGTCATTCTTTGTTCCGTGTCAATTGTTCTTGTGCTTAATTTAAGCGCATTTTCTTGTAGCTTTACTTTCTTTAAATGCGGAGCATTTCTCATCACTGTTTGAACAATGTAGGCTCGCCTTAATGGGCAAATTTACCCTAATCCTTGCGACCGAGTCATGAGGGCTCGATGCTACTCTCAAAATTAATCTCTGATAAGGATTGACAAGTACTCAATTTTTATCGCCTCTATTATTTTTACCTTAATGCTACTTATTACACACGAATTCGGATTCAACTTATCGCCTTTTATTATTTTTTTCTCGAAATTTAACTTTTTGACCGCCTTGACTCCTTGCAAGCCTTCATTTTTGATCCCTCTTCCGCAGGTAATAATTTCCTCTTGTCCCTATTAAAGCTAATATATTACTTAAACAACAACAAAAAATTGGGGGTTCTACGTCCTCAATGGAAGATCGACAAAAAAGAAATTACATGTGCTATCCTGAGGACAAATTTTAAATGGCTATTTTGTGTGTTCTTTTGCGAAAAACAATTATAAAACATAATTAACCCTTCTGTCGGCACCTACTACAATATGCATATTCTATACCCAATAGGTCTGGCTGGACCTACTGAGAAAAAAATTTTATTTTTTAGAAAAGGTTAAATTTTTATCGGTAGAATCATTCTATCAATTCTTTACTGCCATTTTTAAACAATAAAAGTATTAAAATCATGTTTGTAGATACACTAGTAACGTTTTTAAGTGGACATATTTTGAGGTGGTATTATTATAAACATGTTTTTCCCTTATTTTCATCTCTTTTTGCTTCTCTGTTTTGATGGCGTATATCTAGTAGAAAGTTTGTTCGCATTTTTCAATACCAATATCTTTGGGCTAATATTTGGCGCTTTGTTAGTAGATTTTATCTTGATATTAGCCCTCAGATTTAGAGAAGCAGGTGGAAAGAAATAGGGAATTTTCAAGCGCAAAAATCATTTCATTCTAAATTTTTCGTAAATTTCTTTATCAAATCTATTTAGAAAGACGTTCGTAAGTCTCTCATACTTAGTCCTAACTATTACAAAGGAAATAAAACTGGTTTGAATTTCCTTGAATCAAATCTCAGTTGATTAGGTGATGTTATAAAACGTGATGAAATTAGGCATACTTATTTCCCGAACTTCACGGCTTTTCAAAGAAAAATCTGAGAAATTTTTATCGTTTATAGTACAAATTGAATTTTAATGACATTATTACATTATAAATAGGAGAATTTTAACAGCATTTCATATTTTCACTTTTTACCTCAAAAGAAGAATGGGGGGAAAAACTTTAGGTCTGGCCAGACCTATTGGGTATCAAAAAGCACTATAAATTGAAAATCACCAAAAACATACTCAAAACTTCAACCGATTTTTTCAAATTTTTGCAAAATGCTTCTAAACATATTATTCTAGGATATCATGAAATATGAAGTCGCTGCGATTTCATCTTCTATACTTTTATGACCAAAATATAGTGCCAAAGGTCTGGCCAGACCTTTGTGCCGACAGAAAGGTTAAACGAGACCGAGGCTAATTTCGAGCGCGGCCAAAATTTGGATACCCTTGGTTCCCTTCGGGCTAAAAGTTTTTTCGTGCGTACCTATGACTAGTGTTCAGTGCTCCCCGCTTCCATGCTTTTAAATTTTCTCATAAGTGCCGTGGCGAAGATTTATTGGGCGAAGCGGGGACGTGGGTTTCTTATAAGAACCACAAAGAGGGGGAAGGGAGTTGTAGGGCAGCCCTATGGCCTTCCCATCAATTTGGTTGGTTGGTTGGTAAAAGTGGCGGCTTAGGCAGAGGCTAGCCAAAAGCCCAATTAGCGCATAAAGCGCCGTTTTGAAACCACAAACTCCGTGAAGTTTAACTAGTGTATATGATGAAGATTAGGTAATGAATTTAGGAGTGGGGAGGTGCCTTGAACGAGCCAGTGTTATTTAGGAAGTCCAGCAGCTCCCCTAATTTCACATTAGCTCCTGTGTCCGGGTACCCAGAGTAGGGTGATTCTTTGTCATGAACCAAGGGTGGTTAATGCTTCCTTACATACTTCAACAACCTTGGAGGTCGTTTTCACCGATTGTAAAGACATGATAGCAGCCTGACTATCTGAGCAGATAGCGATATTCTGGTTGTTTTGTATGTCCCTGAGAGAAAGACAGGCCTTCATGATTGCAGCATTTCTGCTTGAAAAATGCTGGCAAGATCAGGAAGACGGCAATATCCAGAGATACTTAGTGATCTGCAGAAGATTCCAGCACCCACGCCACAATCCATTTTAGACCCATCGGTGAAGAGTGTGATGTCAAAATCCTTGACTACCTAACTCTGTTTCCATTCGCCTCTAGTTGGGAATCTGACATCAAAGTTCTTCCCAAAGCTTAGTTTGGGCACTTTGAGATCCGTTACAGCGTTGCGTACGTCTTGTGGTAGCTGGTTTAGAATATTGCTGTGGCCGTATGGCCTAGCACTCCAGCAGCTTAACGCTTTGAGTCTGACTGCACTACATGCTGCCAGTTGGTTGATAAACAGATCGATGGGTAGAAGATGCAAGATTACATTCAGCGCATCCCTCGGGCATGTTTGCATGCCCCATGTGATGTTAAGGCAAGCCGATCTCTGCACTCTACCGATTTTTGTTACATTGTAGCCTTTACTGACCGCTGGCCACCAAACGAGTGACCCATGTGTTAGGATAGGTCGTACCACCGCCGTGTACACCCAGAGTACCATGCTTGGCTCCTCACTCCATGTTTGGCTTGAGACCCCATTTCTTGCTAAATACTGTTTTGCAGGCGTAAAAAGCAATACAGGCTTTTTTAACGCGCTCCTCAATGTTCAACTTCTAGTTGAGCTTTGAGTCCAGAATAACGCCCAAATACTTCGAGCTGGGCGATAGTTCCAGTTGATGTCCATTTAATTTTGGGAGTGAGAAAGGCGGTATTTTTGTTTTTGTAGTGAACATCATCAATTTTGTCTTCCCCGGGTTTACGCCCAGGCCACAGCTTGTGGCCCATTTACTGACGAAACCAAGGGCTCTTTCCATGATCTGACTAATCACGGAAAGACACATTCCTGTTACCATAATGACTACATCATCCGCATATCCGACCACCTTAATCATCTCTCTGTCAAGTCTCGCTACGATTTTGTACCATCACTAAAAATACTTTTCCATGAGGTTTAGTTGAAATTTGTCCAAATAAAAAAGTATTTTTTAGAAGAACCTAATTTTGGGGGTGAAGTTTGTATGGCAGCCCTACGACCCCATATAGGCCGATTTCATTTATTTTCACGTTTGTTATGTGGGACCAATAGAAATATAATTTTCTGAGGTTTGATTGAAATTGGTGTGAAATAAAAACGTTTTTATACCCGTCACTATGTGAAAGGGTATATTAACTTTGTCATGAAGTTTGCAACGCACAGAAGGAAGCACCTCCGACTACATAAAGTATATATATTATTGATCAGTGTAACGAGAGAAATCGTTTGAGCGATGTCCGTCTGTCTGTCTGTCTGTCTGTCCGTCTGTCTGTCTGTCTGTCTGTCTGTCCGTCTGTTGCAACGCAAACTAGTCCCTCAGTTTTAGAGCTATCGGGCTGAAATTTGGTATACAAGTTTCTTTTTAGTGTACGCTGTATATATGTCGGAACGAATAAAATCGGACCATGGGGTCATAGGGTTGCCCCTGAAAATTAGGTTTTTCTAAGAAAAACTGTTTTCCTTATGTACTAATCTTAACCAAACTTCACCCAAGTGTGTTCCTAGTAAGGCCTCAAAACATATCTAGGAACGGCTAGAATTGGAACATTACGTCATAGGGCTGCCATACAAACGAACCATTGAAAATTAAGTTCTTCTAAGAAAAACTTTTTCCTTTTTTATCCAACCGTAACCAAACTTCATCCAAATGTGTTCCTAGTAAAACCTCAAAAAATATCTAGGAACAGATGAATTCGGAACACTACGTCATAGGGCTGTCATACAAACCAACCCCTGGAAATTAGGTTCTTCTAAGAAAAACTTTTTTCTTTATGTATCAATCTTAACCAAAGTTCACCCAAATGTGTTCTTAGTGAAGCCACCAAATAAATCTAGAAACAAATGAAATCGGAACACTACGTCATACCAACCAACCGCTGGAAATTAGGTTCTTGTATGAAAAACTTTTTTCTTTGTGAATCAATCTTTACCAAATTTCACCCGAATGTGTTCCTAGTAAAGCCTCAAAACATATCTAGGAATGGATGGAATCGGAACATTACGTCATAGGGCTGTCATACAAACCAACCCCAAATATTAATTCTTGTAAGACAAACTTTTTTATTTTGAGTCTTAACCAAACTACATCCAAGTGTGTTCCTGCACAGTAAAACAAAGACGGTGTAAAAATTCACCATGCCTGGATAAGTAACATTTTAACATTAGTTGGTGTTTTGTCATTGAAAAATATTATCCTCTATGTGAGTGGGGTTTAAAAAAGTCACCAAGTGGTGTCTTTGGAATATATAATTTTCAACTAATGAATAATATATTAATTCTAATTAATTTCCCAGATAAGCATTACCAAAAACACCAAAAATGCAATAGACGAACATGGTTAACAAGTTTCAATAAATTATCCCATTGGGTTTTTTTAACCCTTCTGTCGGCACCTACTACAATATGCATATTCTATACCCAATAGGTCTGGCTGGACCTACTGAGAAAAACATTTTATTTTTTAGAAAAGGTAAAATTTTTATCGGTAGAATCATTCTACCAATTCCTTACTGCCATTTTTAAAGAATGAAAGAATTAAAATCATTTTTGTAGATACATTAGTAACGTTTTTAAGTGGACCCATCTTGAGGTGGTATTATTATAAACATGTTTTTTCCTTATTTTCATCTATTTTTGCTTCTCTTTTTTTTCATGGCATATATCTTGTAGAAAGTTTGTTCGCATTTTCCAATACCAATATCTTTGGGCAAATATTTGGCGCTTTGTTAGTAGATTTTACCTCGATATTAGTCTGCAGATTTAGGGAAGTAGGTGGAAAGAAATAAGGAATTTTCAAGCGCGAAACCCATTTCATTCCAAATTTTTCGTAAATTTCTTGATCAAATCTATTTAGAAAGACGTTCGTAAGTGTCTCATACTTAGTACTAACTATTACAAAGGAAAAAAACTGGTTTGAATTTCCTTGAATCAAATCTCGGTTGATTAGGTGATGTTATAAAACGTGATGAAATTAGGCATACTTATTTCCCGAGCTCCACGGCTTTTAAAAGAAAAATCTGAGAAATTTTTATCGTTTATAGTACAAATTGAATTTTAATGACATTCTTACATCATAAATAGGAGAATTTTAAGAGAATTTCATATTTGCACCTTTTACATCAAGAGAAGAATGGGGGGAAAAACTGTAGGTCTGGCCAGACCTATTGGGTATCAAAAAGCACTATAAATTGAAAATCATCAAAAACATACTCAAAACTTCAACCGATTTTTTCAAATTTTTGCAAAATGCTTCTAAACATATTATTCTAGGATACCATTAAATATGAAGTCTCTGCGATTGCATCTTCTATACTTTTATGACCAAAATATAGTGCCAAAGGTCTGGCCAGACCTTTGTGCCGACAGAAGGGTTAAACACCAATTGAGAATGTTCGCATTTCCATATTGACATTTTATGATGAAATTCTATCATATCAGGGCAATTGTTCGGCCAGGACGCTCTGTGGTTCACTTGGTTGAGTCGCACTCTACGATGCTAGTACTCTAGAGCAGTTCCCAAATTTTTTTGAATACGCGGAACCACGTCGAACCCCAAAAATGGGTCGTTAAGACAAGACGAGCGTTGATAGACAAGACAAAACGTTCATCGTACCCATACAAGGAGAAAAATGTGTTATTCGAAAAAAGTATCAATATAGTTGAAGTATGCTGTTATTAAAAAAAAATAGATCAATTTAATGAGAAACATTATGTGCGTGGTGATTTTTACATTATTTCAGTGATATTAGGCCTAATATATGACAAAGCCACTCGCATATCCTCCTTCAAGTTCCTGAGGCTGTCACGTTTTCTTTTTATATTGAGCATAGTTGAAAATCCGATTTCACATAAATATGAAGTTGAAAACAATAGCAGGATATTTACAGCTCTTTTGTTGACAAAACGGGAAGTTTTTTCTTGACGGATATCAAAAATTCTTGAGGCAAATTTTAATCTTAGACCTCGATCTGAGAAAAGCGACGTTAATTCTTCTTCTTCCGGCAAGGTGAAATATGAAATATTGCATGCCACAAAGAGATTTCTTATCCAATCAAACTGCTATGTGTTTAACAATAGGGGAAATATTTTCCAACCGTTTTAGGTTTCCAAATGCTCGACTATTCGATTTTTGATTTTATCACTTGCGGTATTGAGGGATTGAAACATTTCCAGGTTTCCTCTACAACATGCCTCTTCGAAAGTAATAGTTTGCCTTTCATGGCACTTATTTTATCAGTATACGTCAAAATATTTTCGTCCTTACCTTGAATTGACCGACGTGAAAACATCAAAAATGTCTGCCAAATATGCCAAAATGCAGCGCCAACTTTCGTTCTGAAGGTATGCCATGGAAGTTTCTAACAGAACGAGCAAGTAAACTATGTACAACGGGTTTTCTATAGTGTGTCGGTGTACTATCATGTCTCTCATGTATTTAGTATACACAAATTCCTTAAAAACAGCCAAATACAGTTAATGGCAATAATTTCAGAATTTGTTTGTGTTTACAGTACCTATTATTGCAATTTTCAGAACATCATATTTTCACAATTTTTCGCGGAACCCCTAAGCTGGTATCGCAGAGCCCCAGGGTTCCGCGGAACCCCGTTTGGAAAGCGCTGCTCTAGAGGTCCGGAGATCGAATCTCGTCGTGGTCCAGGAAATATATACTTAGTGGTTGCCACATTATATACACACTCCTCTATATGCAATGTAACGTTGACTCGAAGTAGCCTATAAACGGTTAAGTGAACGCACCATTTTTTACTCCAAAAAGGAAATTTAGAGACTCCCAATTACGGTTTTTGAAAAACATCAACCAGAAAACAATTAATAATTTTTTCGAATAATAAAATATTTCCTTTCTGGGGTAATAAATTTAACCCCGATCTTTTGAAATGAAATAAACACCAGTCCATGCAACACCGGATTGGGGTTTTATTAACACCACTTTTGTTATAGTTTTAGACTAACCCCAACGCATCCAGGAACAGATGGAATCGAAACCCGTCAAAGGGCTGCGGTAGAAATTTTTAACACAAAAGGAGTTTAAGTTTCATTCAAATGTGACGGGTATTCAGATTTCGGCCGCGCCCGAAATTAGCCTCGGTCTCGTTCTTAGAAAAATTTGATTTGGGGGGCTAGGTTTGTATGGTAGCCCCATGACCACATGGTCCGACTCCACCTATTTATACATATGTTTTGTGTCATCAATAGAAACACATTTGTGTGAAGTTTGGTTGAAAATGGTGTATAAATAAAAAAAAATTTTTAGAAGAACTTAATTTGGGGAGCTAGGTTTCTGTGACGGCCCCATGACCCCATGGTCCGATTTGGTCCATTTTTACATATGTTTTGTGGTATTACTGGAAACACATTCGTGCGAAATTTGATTGAAATCAATGAGAAAATAAAAAAGTTTTTCTTAGAAGAACATAATTTGAGGGACTAGGTGTGTATGGCAGCCCCACGACCCCATTGTCCGATTTGGTCGATTTTTACATATATTGTGTGTTACCAATTAAAAGACATTTGTGTGAAATTTGATTGAAATTGGTGCATAAATAAAAAAGTTTTCTAAGAAGAACCTAATTTTGGGGGGTAGGTGTGTATGGCAGCCCCACGACCCCCTTGTCGGATTTTAGCGATTCAAACATATAAACTGCCTGCAACAAAAAGAAGCATGTGTGCAAAATTTCAGCTCCATAGCTTTTAAAGTGGCCGAGCAAAACGTGTCGCAACAGACAGACAGACGGACATCGTCCAATCGACTCAGCTCGTCACGCTGATAATATATACATACACTGCCTGTCATAACAATAGCCGCACCATAAGACAGTCTGATCCTTAGAAATTTAAAGAAAGCACAGTTATTTCATATACTATAAACAAAAGGGATATTTAAATGACAAATAATTTCACAAAAATGTTCCTTTTATTCAAAACCGTTATTTCTCTATAAAGGAAAAATTAAACTTTCGGTCCATCATAACTATAGCCGCACTTGGAATTATTATGGCAAAAACCGATTCAAAAGCAGAGATTGACGCAATTATCAACGGAAGAGATTCTTTTCGAATAAAATAGATTCTGAGAGATTGTTTTGTTTATTTTTCACGAAATAATTTTAAAAGTTTTTCGAGTTTTTTGGTTATTAACTTCTTAGCATTGATAACCGCTGCTTTTACATAGAAAACTCCGAAATCGTGTTTGTTTTATAAATTTGACGTAATAATGTTTCTCCAAGATTCCCTGTCTAATTTTGATCAATGGGAGGCCCCATTCCTAACATTTTTAACATTGGAAGCAACTTTAACTACTACGACTAGTGAAAGATGATGCAATCTCTTGCCTCAAAATCCGTTATGCGTCCTATCTTCTGCATAAAGTGGAAGCAGTTTATTATCAGGATAATCCTATGAAATTTTTCTTATAGCGGAAATAACGAAATCAAGTAGTGTTCTATCGGTAGACTATCCTAGCCAATAATTTTTATGAGCACTTGCTAGATTTTCATAGATCTCAATACAAATTTTGCACAGAGTTATTTAATAGTGTTAAGCTGGGTTGTTTATGCATTTAAAAGTTGATGTAACCACTTCTAATGCAGTAAAAACTTCCTTGGAATATCCTGATCATAAACTTTTTTCGTTTGAATACAGAAGACATGGCACATAACGGATTTTGTAGCAAGAGGTTACATCATCTCCCACCAATCATTACACCTCAAGGATGTTCAAATGTAATAATATTTTTACGGTTATTAACTAAATTTCCGCTTTTTAATCAGTTTTTGCCATACTAATTCCAAGTGCGGCTATAGTTATGACAGACTGGAATTTAAGATTTTCCTTTATAGAAGAATAACGGTTTGAAATAAAAGGAAAATTTTTGTGAAATTATTTGTCTTTTCAATATCCCTTTACTTTGTAGTATGTGGAATAACTGTATTGTCCTTCAACATCCAAGGATCAGTTTGTTTTATGGTGCTGCTATAGTTATGACGGGCAGTGTATTTTATATGGTCGGAGATGCCTCCTTCAATGCGTTACAAACTTCATGACAAAGTCAATACATATACCCTTTTTACTCTATGAGAGAAAAGTGTAAAACTTAATTTTTAACAGCGTTATTTTGGGTAAAAAAAAACTGACAAAGCCACTTCTTTAGTAGCATCTGCCAAAAAAAAAAGTATTTTAACGTGCTGTAATGAGTACGTCGAATTACTAATAACCCTTTGGAAAACGTAAGTAAAGCTATTATAGTTACATTTGTGAAATGCAATTATGTCATCGCTGCTTTTGTTCTTAAAATGTACAGTCGAAATACGGCAATATGCTTATGTGCTTGATTTGTTTTTGTAACAACGACATATGCCGAAAATTGGCGACAAGTCGAAGACCCTTCACTCACTAAAATTTCCAATATTTTTCAAACGCTATCATTATCAAGAAATGTTTCAAAATGTCTCCTGGTTTAAAGTACTACAACTTAAATCCATGGGATGGAATGAAATAATAAAATCTCATTTCTAAATCTTAATAGCCATCCGAAATATTTATCAGTCCTTTAAAAATCCGTATTTTTCTATTTTTATACTTGATATCATATTAAAGCGTTTCCGCACTTAACCATAGATCGCACACTTCGATAAGTGTCTATAATCATATTTCACCATGAATTCCGTTCGTCGACTATCGTCCCATTAAGAACTACACTCATTTCACCCTACACCCACTTTACTTTCTCTATATCCCCACAAGGACACGACCGGCGACCCTTTCTTTCATCATCGTACAGATAGTTGTCGTCTACATCAAAGGCATTCCAAATGCCTAAGAATCAACACAGATTGCAATCGTTATTTAATTTTACACTTCAAAGAATCGCGCACAACTTTGCCACAATTACAAACAGGGATAGGACCAAAAGCAACAACTCTAGAATATAACAGAACTTATTTCGTCCTTTTTATTTTTGCCATGCCTTTGTGTAGATTCAGAGAAAAAAAAGGACAAAAAGAGAGAGAAAGAGAGAGTGCAATATCTTAACATAGTTGCTGACACTCGTTTCTTTTGGTAATTCGATATCTTTTCGATTTCAATCAATGTCCCTTTTTGCTGGACGTTCTATCGAAGGATTGTTTTTGATAACACGACCGCTTCACCGTCGACAATGCCATAGGCGAAGGAAGGAACGATACGATCCGATTGCGAACTCTGCATTATAATGGCAGCTGAATGTGCGGGGTTATGTAATACGCGACGATCCCTGCATACGGATAAAACAATACGCGCGAGCAACGCGAACAGAACGTTTACACAGGAAGGAGACATGAAGGGTATGTTGTTTTCCTCGTTTTAACAAGATGACAGATGAATTCCGGAAAAGGATTCGAGACGTTGCATTCAATTCGCTCGCCGAAGGCGAGTAGGGCAATATCAAAGTGTTCTGTGTATTATTTCGCTGAATTCCTATATTCGTCTGTTTCTGGTAATGCATTTGAAAATATGTATTGTGCGCGAGCAAACGATAGGATACAGAGGAAATGGACTGGGATTAGCGGATTTTGAGATGATGGAGTGGATTCAGAGGAAACGAATAATGTCTTAAGGGTGAATGTACGAGTGTAAATTTGTTTTTGCAGTTGTTTTAGTATTAATATGAATTTCAGATGTTCTTATAAATTTATCAGAATGTTTCCAGGGATTTTAATAGTATAAAACTTTGGTGCTGTTTTTATTCAAAGGGATGTTAACTGTTTGTTTGTTTGTAGGTGGTCGTGGTGTGAGGGTATCATAGACTTTAGTCTACGAAATACCAGTAGACTACACTATACCCTCTCACAAGTCAACACCTCGAAGCTTGGTGACCACTGGAATCTAGAAATGATTTTTGCACGCGCAGATAAAGCCATGGAGCGGGTGCTGCGGCAATATCTGTACGGATTGTGCAAAACTCTGTTCCCATCCCGGAAGAGAACCTTGGCAGTGGGCGTCTATGAAACTCGACGCATAGGTGAGCCTCGCATTCCTGGCATCAAGGATCGCAGAGGCGGAGTTACATCAAAGCCTACGGCACTTTCGGGTAGAAGCAAAATCAGATATGAGAGGGAAGGAGAGATGGATTGTTTCGACACTCCTATAGGGGAGGAGAGTAACGAGACGCGTAAATCAGACGGTTGCCTCGGCTATGGCCCGAGAACGGAAAACCCAAACCTGAAGTATTAAAAAATATCAAGAATGGACAATTTTAAGGACATTCAGGAATTTGACTTGGCGATGTTGGAGGGGACGGACATCAACGACTCGCAAGGGTCGGATATCAAATCAAATCAACCTGGTCGACACAGGTCCGGAAATGGAAAAACCATAGTGAAGAGGTCAACCCTGGAACGCCTGAGCCGGTCCAACCATTAAAGGAGGGAGCTCCACGTGAGAAGTCTGTTTCGTCGGGAGGAGGATGTGACAGAATAAGGGCAAGGGTAGTCAGGGGTTGTACACAAGGAGGGGTACTCTGACCTCTACTGTGGAACATCACCGTAGACTCTCTTCTCTGGAAACTGGACTTGATGGGCGTACACACAGTAGGATATGCTGATGACTTAGCAATTATGGTCAGTGGTACATTCGTGGACACTATTCAGGGTTGCATGTGGCAAGCTCTCAAAGCAACTGAAGAATTATGTAATGAACAAGAGCTAACCATAACTGCTAGCAAGTCAATCACAATAGTTTTTCTTTACTCGGAAAAGGAAAGATGCAGACGCTGCGTTTTGGTTCGGAGATAAAACAGTCCGAATAGGAGAAATATCTAGGGGTAACCTTAGATCTCAAACTTACTTGAAACTCTCATTTTGACGAAAAGACACAAAAAGCAGCAAGGATTTTACATCAGTGTAAGACTCTCAGTATGCACGTAGGTGGGGTATATCACCAAAAGCGGCACATTGGACGTATACAATGATGGTTAGGCCCATTATATCCTATGCAGCAGTGGTCTGGTGGCCCAAGGGCATCTAGAAAACTACGGCTGGATGGGATTCAACGCATAGCATGTGTAAGCATGTGTAAGCATGTATGATGCAATGGGAATCACGTCAACGCATGATATAGAGGTAGTACTGGGATTACCGCCACTAGATCTTTTTATAAAGCAAAGTGCGGCGCTTGCAGCAGTAAGAATGGAAAGGGATGGTCCATGGCATCACTTTGGTAGCAACGGAGGTCATAAGAGGATTCTGGATATTGTTCTAAATAATGTCAGGGAAACTCATATGCCTTTAGATGGTATGAGTAGATGTAGGGTAATCAAAAGACATGACAGCACTCTCATATACGATAGTTAGATACACAAGGACGTTATATTGCTTTATTGATGGGTCTCTCATCGAAGGAAGGGCGGGGGCTAGAATATACGCCGAGGAGCTAAACCTAGCATGCTCCCTTCGTCTCTCTCTTCATTACCGTAACTCCTAGTGGAGCATGGTGCGTTGATGACTACCGTGTGTAGTCATCAACGCACCCATCCCTTCGTCTAGGAGAGAATATATCAGTATATCAGGCGGAGATGCTTGGATTGCTGCACGCGCTGGATCATCTTCTGGAAGTCCGGGTACTGGGAAAGAAAATTCTGATAGCACTCAACAACCAATCGATGATGAAGCGCATGCAGCAATCTAACATTAATAAAAAAATGGTACTTGAGTGTCTCCAGAAGGAGAAGCTCAATGAGTGTGGTTCAATAAACTATAAGTTAAGCTAATGTAAAATAGATTAAAGGACACGTAGGTACAGTGGGACATGAAATGGTCGATACCTTAAAGCTATCCACTTGTAGACAGGCTCGAAACGTAATTACCAGTCCACTAGGGAGGAAAGTCAAACAGGTACTCAGTTATAAACGGAGTAGCCTAAGTTGGATAACTGCCGTAGTCACAAGGCATGGCAATTTTAAAACGCATCTATCTAAGCTGAAAATCGTAGAGGATGATGTATGCAGACTGTGCTTGGGAGAGACTGAGATGGCAGCACTCATTGTGTGTAAGTGCCCAGTACTAGGTAGTAGGAAAATCAGCATACTAAGGCAAATCCACAATTCACCGCCTGCACAGCTGTAATGACGACTTAAAAAGTGTTCTGTCTTTCTTAAATCATGGAAAAATAATAATTATATCCATCGGGTCCGTCGAGGTTGAACTTTTTTTCGTAGGAAAATACAACCGTGTGCCACTCCCTATTCCAGGTCACATGTTCCCGAGCAAACAGAAGACGAGTATCCTTATGAGCTTCGTTAAGTGGCGGTTTTTCCTTTAGTTTTAATCGCTTTAAGGTCTTGGCCTTGCGTAAAACACGTTTCACAGTGGCTAGGCTTGCCCTAACACCGCTTTCTTACTTGGTTTTTGACGCAGAATTGTGAGAATTCGGCTCAGTTCAAACAATATGTCCACTGTCTGTGGCTGTTGTTGCTGAATAAAGACATCCTTTCATATTTATTTCCATAGTTCACACCTTTGCGGATAAAATTGCTCACAACATATTGACTTCGACCAATTTTTTTTCGCTATTTCTCGCTGATTTAGGCCAAATTCGAGATAGGCTTTTATTTGACCTTTTTCTAAGTCATTCAGTTTTTTTCCGCGACCCATCATTTTCCATTAAAATCACTCCACACACTTGAAATTACTTAACATAAAAGATTTCACCTGGTTTACTAGCCACTGCACACAGGTCCGGCCTTAGGGGTGGGCGAACTGGGCGGTCGCCCAGGGACACCACTTTGAAGGGGCCACCACTTTCCGGGAACGTTTACATTCCGGGGGCCACCACTCGGAAAGAGCATTTTTCTCAAGGGACGTGCATGCAGCGCCCGCTCTAGGGGGGAGGCAAGCCGGGCAGTCGCCCGGGGCGCCATATTTTTGGGGCGGCTTTTAAATTTTTTTAAATGGGAAGTAAACCATTGACAGATGAAATGATTAGAGGCGAAAAAATTCCGCAAGCCAGGAAACAAATTGACTCCCACAAAATAAAGGGCAAGGCAAAGTCAGTAGCGTAACGTTAATATATATAATATAGTGTGTTCGAAATCGAAATGGGGGCCCCAGACAGTATAGTTTTAAATAAGCCAAAATTAATGAAACCCTTTTTTTGTCCTTTTGACCTAATTAAAAATTCAGGATTAACCTTCGGGCGGGCGCAATGCATCTGACAGATTAAGTGACCAGTTTTTGTTGCGCCAATCAGCGATATGAAAAGGGAGAGATCTGAAACTCAAAGTAGCTTAATCTTTATCGATCAACTACCCAAAGCAGTTTTCAGTTTATATCTACCATATGCCTGAGGCGCGGGAGGGGATGAAATAATCTCTTAGATGTATTGCGCCCCATTGTGTTATTTTCTCCTTTTCTATGAAAATGTTCACATGTTATACTCTTCACATTGCGTAATAACGTTGTGTTGATTTTTAGGCTCACCAAACGTTCAATAGTGTGTTTTTAGTCAAATAAGCTCACATTTTTAAGCGGTCGAGTTGTTGGAGGTTTTTTAAATATTGAAGCTATTGAAAGCGGAATATTCTTAGAAAATTTAAAATGTGAAGGGTATTAAACTTTGTGAGCCAGTTTTTGTTTCTAAAAATTCGTAGAACTGTTTGAAAAAGACAATGCAATAATAAATAAGAGTCTAAAATATACAGAAACTTAGTTTTATCCCTTTTTCTTCACTTAATCTGTCAGATGCATTGCCCCCGATCGTGTTAGGATTAGTATTGCGCCCGCCGGAAGGTTAACCATAACAAATTTTCCAAAATTTTCAAAGCGATGGTGCTCGTTTGTAGGTCCGGTTATTGCGATCAACCTGTAAGGGCGATTATCGATTGATGTACTTGATGAACCTTTAATCCTTAATTTTTAACATTTTTTTATAAATCAAAATACGCTTCATATTGCAAAAGATTATGTAAAAATCCGTTTCAGCTATGCATCACAATGACAAATGTTATAATTTCGTCTGACTTGAACGAATCGTGTTGTTAACTACTAAAGCAGATATCCCCTTTTCGGCGAGTTTGCAATAGAGTGGCTTTGCTAAGGGAAATTCTAGGGACCGAGAGGAAAGATCGAATTATCCAAGATTTTGAATTGTTCAAGTTCGAACTATTATCAAAATGGTTATTTATTTCCAAAATAAACTAACTACGAATTAGTATACATTTTGATCGGCTTTGAAAGGTAGCAACGGGGTGCCGTTTCTATAGGAGGTGGGGTATGTTTTAGTCTGGTGTGTGCCTTGAAATTTTTAAATTAATAGGTAACACACCAGACTAAAAACTACCTCACCTCCTATAGAAACGGCACCCCGTTGCTACCTTTCAAAGCCGATCAAAATGTATACTAATTCGTAGTTAGTTTATTTTGGAAATAAGTAACCATGCAATTCTATTGGTGAATTTACAACGAAACTGAAGAAACGCATGCCTTAGGGCTGATTTTTAGGCAAACAGGACGCTGATTTTTGCGGCCGCTGTTCCGGAGTACTCCTTACAATAAGTCTCTCCACTTCGCTCTTTTTTGTTCAAAATCGCTCCTCGGTCGACTATTTTACGCCGGAATTCTGTGTCGCTCCGAGTAAAATGTTTTTAAATGTATGGCTTTTCATTAGAGAGATTTTTTTGAGTACGGATTTTTTTATTTAGTGAAATTTTAAATGTTTTTTCATTGTCTAGGAAAAAGGGCCTTGCAGTATTGGGGGCCCCTGGCGGCTAGGGGCCCGTTTCCCACCGAACACATGGAACACCATATACGTTACGCCACTATGCAAGGCCTTACCTAGCTTTGAAGAACCCACGATTGATACGAGGCGCTGCATTTCGGAATCCTAAAATGCTTTACTTTTTCCCAAAAAGAAAAGTTTTACAATTCGCTCAGTTATTCACTAATGAAGTTCTAAAAGGTTTGTTTATTCTGTTGAATGAGAGAGAAATAAATTAATCGCACTTAACCTTGGCACATAAAAGCATTTAAAAAAAACTATCCTGTGAGAAGTTCCATGGCCAAAGGCACCATTTTAAATACTATTTTTGAATAACCTTCATCCACCTTGCACAGAGTTAAACTTCAATTCGTCCGATATCTTCTATCATCTAGCATTCAGAGAACAAATTTTGAGCTATATAAGTGGTGGGTTTCAACAAGATGAGGGCCACAGAACACAGTAACAGAGCCGCAATAACAGTTCTTCTTATTATGTTCCCGGACATGTTATTATCGGGATTGATTTAACTATAGCTCTGACTTTTTTCTCCAAGAATTCTCGAGTTGATATATTTATGAAAAACACACACAAATCCGTCCGTGAAAAGATTCGATTAATTGAAGTTGATCTATACCAAAAATTAACGAATACTACTACAAACGAGCACCATTCTTTGGCACACAGTTTTCCAGAGCGGAGTTTTCTAAAACGTGTTAAGTGTATTACTGGAAAAATCTACTCGTTACTTGCTGTTACGAACAAGTAGTGGCGTAGATCGCTTTTCAAAGGGGAGAGATCTGGGGTCGGGACTATTCTCTCCGGCATTGGTTTATGGGGGCCTAAATTCGCGCTAATATCCGAGTTATGCCCCTTATCTATGCTACTGCGACCAAGAGCTGCCAAAATCACTCGGTTCTATCAAATCTACTATACATCTGTCTGGTATAGCACTGAAGGGGCGGCAAATTGTCCTCTTGCCCGGGGCAGCGTAAACGCTAGAGCGGGCGCTGCCTGCATGCAACACTCTTTTGAAATATAACGATGATCTGATTGTATGCCATAATAAATAGTTTAACATTTTTGCTCAACATTCTTCGGAATTGGTCGAAAAGTTTGGCATTGCCGGTCTCCAAATTTTTAGTTTTCAATTATTACACCAAAATAAATAGTAAGATTGAGGCATAGGATTTCCCTGTGCACAATGACAATTTTGTTAGGATACATAATCAGAAATTTAAACAAGCATTAAAAAAAATTCGAGCATAATGTGGACGTTTTCTCCGTTTTGCTCTAACTCCTGAGGAGCATGGTGCGGTGACGACTACCGGGTGTAATCGACAACGAGCGACAGGCCTACCGAGTATCAAAAACTCGAGTATCGAATGTCACAGAGTGCCGACCGAACGATCAAGGCCACAGAATACGGTTTTTGGCTTTGCCCTAATAAATTTTGCAAAGATCGCTCCATAGACTCAGAGGTCTATTGTTTTTTAGTGATTTTAGGAAAACGTTAAATTAAAACACGCTCATTAAAGTAAAAGCGAAACGGAAAAGCGGCGAAAAATCTTGATTTTTTACAACCTAATTATAAGCTGACCAGACGTACAGCATTTTGCTGTACAGTACAGCATTTGGACCTGCCGTACAGCATTGGGAAATGTACAGCATTCCCCAAGCCACACAATAAAACCTGATCACTTCAAGATAAGCTCCTCGGTGATCAATCTTGACTGCTTTTAAGGTGTAAAGTTTGACCTCTGTACCGTATATGATATAAAGCGAGATAACCGAACTTTTATGTTTCTGAAATTTGGCACACTTGTAGAGCTACTTGACTCACATTTCCTCCAAATTGCACGGTCCTACCTAATCGCGTTCGGATGTTACGGCTGCCCAAATTGCAATTTTGAGTTTTCTCATTGAAAATTGTCCATAACTCTGAAATTCGTGAGCGAAAAAATTTTTAAAACTTGCAGAGCACCGTACTGTTCATATTTGGTGATAAAATTGGCACCCTTGTAGAGCTACTTGACTTGACTCCAAGTTTCAAGGTCCAACCTATCCGCGTTCGGAAGTTACAGCTGCCCAAACTACACTTTTGTGTTTTCTAATGGAGTTTTTAAATTTGGCAGACTTGTAGAGCATCGCACTGTACATATTTTTTGAATATTTCAAGGCTCTAGCTTCCACGATTCAAAAGTTGCAGCCATCGATAGATTACAGAAATCTTAAATTTCTGAAATCTATTTTAAATTTTATGTGTATAATCTTATTTCAAGTATTCTTCCTTGCTATACCTTTTGTGTTAAAACATACGTTTGTATGAGCACCAGTGGCGTAGATAACTTTTCAGAAGATGGAGGGAGTCAGTGGTCTGATTTTTTTTTTCAGCACAGAGGAAGTGCATTAAATGAACTTTAGAACCCCTAAGATCATCTAAAAAGAGGCCGTTGCTTCAAGGTTTTTAAATTTTCTCTATTCGGCTTGTTTAGCTGTGATTCTGGAGGAATAAGTTTGGCACACCGAGGAAGAACCGTGAATCGCCTAAAGATTTTAAGTACGCAGAATACAATACACCTTGAGAGTAGGCCTGTTCTGCTCAGATTTCAATATCGGATACTAGTTTTCTTCAGTACCCGGTAACATACCCGGTGAACCGGCCCCGGCCGGTTTTTTAGTACCGGGCTTTTTTCAACCATGGGCGGGTTTGGCTTGTTCTGCTATCCGTTTTCGTAAGGAGAACTTCTGATTTTGTCCGTTATATGGTGGATGGTAGGATAAGTGTCGCAAGTGTCGATAAATAGAAGAAGAAATTCTTCTCTAGAGAGCTGATAGCGTAATGTTCCGCGGGTTTTATTCAAGTACCGGTTTTCTAGCATTACCCGGTTTTTTTAGCATGACCCTGCTTTTTTTTACCATGAGCCGGTTAAATCGGGACTGGCCCATGGTTGAAAAAACCGGACAAAAAATCGGGATATCTGTACTTCGAAACATTGGTACCGGTACTGATTGAACACCGGTCTTAAACCAATGTGGCGGTGTTAGGAGCAGGCCTACTTGAAAGTTCAAACCTGGAAAGTTGTGGGGTGAACCTAAAATTGATGGTTTGTCTGCAACACCGACCGCAAATGTTAGGAATCGTTCTCGCACTGGAGATAAATATATATCTATATGTATAAAGTTTGTTTAAATTAAATTTTTTTTTATTTGTACTATTTTATTGAATTTCATACATGCTTGAATAAAACATAATTTCTCCTTCTGTAATGTTTTAACTTTTTATTTTTTTTTTAAATTAACTTACGTTTACGTATTTTTTTACGGTTGTCTGCCTTAAATAACGATTTTCTGTTCATACTTTATATGCATTTTCGTTGTATTCCTGAATACATTTGCTGAAAACTTTATTTGATTTTTTTCTAATAGTATAGTGACTTTAGCTCTAGACCCAAACATCCAAAAAAAGAGCTGACTTTTGATGCCAAATTGTTCTATGGCCTGACCGCATCACGCAGTAAAAAGTTAAACTTTTTTGCGCGTCACATTTGGGGGGGAGGGGGTGGCAAAGGGGTGAAAATATGATTTTTCGCCAATATCTTGTTAACTGTAATATTTACAGCAAAATGTTCTGAGGACGATTTAAACTACACAAAATTTCCTTTCTAATGATATATTATATCATATACCTTCTCTTGGCAGATTATATACTAGACTTTAAAACATTTAGTGTAATTTAGATTTTTTGATAGTTACATTTGGCGCTCCAGCTCCTGAAGTAATTAAATTGGAGCCATGGTAATTGGGATAACTATTCCTAACAATATTTGAAAAAAAGAGATGCCTGTAACTTTTCGCCGAATCACAGCAGGCGGGAAAAATTTTGGTAAACGTTAAGGCTAAGTCCCATTAGACCAGTGGTTCCCAACTCAGAAACGTCTGCGGACCACTTAGCCTGAAAATGGATCTCGACGGACCACCATTCAATAATAATGAAACGAATTAAGGTTTCGATTGTTTCGTCGAGGTATTGTATTCAAAAACTCACGCTCCCATCACAAATTGCTCTTATTATTTTTTGTTTGTCATTTCCTATACTTAAAAATAAAGTGGAAAACCACTGATCATGTAAAAATCCTTCGCATAACACATACATACGTTATCTTGGTGCTTTAGTCTGAGGAAGATGTTTTCTTCAAAAACTTGGTTCGACTTCCATCTCTTCGAAGGTGCAACCGATTGTCATTGGGCTCGAATTTTTATACTAACACCATCTTGTAGGACGCATGGTTTTAGATTCACATGTTTACCGGGGGAGAAAAACTGTTTTGTTCTCGCCAACACTTGCCTCACCAGCTGAGGTTTTTCTCGCACAGGAATAGGTGTCTTCTGGTCTGGAAGAGCTAACTTCGATTAAAAATTGTTCAGTAAACGGTATAGCTCGTTCTTCAGACTTGGATTGGTGACAATGTGTAGCGCGAAAACCTTTTGAATTTTTGCAATCGAGTTCGAATTTTGATAAATAGTTTAAATAATTTCGGAATTTAGCACCTAAGCAACCCATCCCCTTCCAACAGACCTAGTAGCAAATAATTTACTGAATAATCTGTTACATGGTAATGGGAGCGCCTATTTGGCATGTCAATTTAATTAGTCACAAGAAAATATAATTTTTTATAAGAAGTATCCCGAGTCTCCCCGCGGACCACCTACGGGTCCCTCACGGACCACCCCCGGTCCGCGGACCACCTGTTGGGAAACAGTGCATTAGACCCTCCACCAAATATAACTTCGATCGGATTAAAACAAAGGGTACCTCCCATACAAATTATTCAAATTCAATGCCACTAGTTTATAAAGAAATAAGGGAACAAGTCAACCAAAATTAAAGTTTTGCTCGTAGGCAATTTTCCGGTCATTTTGTATGGAAGGTACCCTTTGTTTTAATCAGATCGAAGTAATATTTGGTGGAGGGTCTAATGGCACTTAGCCTTAACGTTTACAAAAATTTTTCCCGCCTGCTGTGATTCGGCGAAAAGTTACAGGCATGTCTTTTTTTTTAAATGTTAACAGGGAGTATAGGGGAATGCTTCGTCGAGGCAGCCTGAGTCTCCGAGTGGGACAGCTATATATTGTTAGGAATAGTTATCCCAATTACCATGGCTCCAATTTAATTACTTCAGGAGCTAGGGCGCCAAATGTAACTATCAAAAAATCTTAATTACACCAAATGTTTTAAGGTCTAGTATATAATCTGCCAAGAGAAGGAATATGATATAATATATCATTAGAAAGGAAATTTTGTGTAGTTTAAATCGTCCTCAGAACATTTTGCTGTAAATATTACAGTTAACAAGATATTGGCGAAAAATCATAATTTCACCCCTTTGCCACCCCCTCCCCCCCAAATGTGACGCACAAAAAAGTCTAACTTTTTACTGCGTAATGCGGTCAGGCCATAGAACAATTTGGCATCAAAAGTCAGCTCTTTTTTTGGATGTTTGGGTTTCATCATTTTTTCAGCTAAAATCACTATACTATAAGGGCAATAACCAAAATTTTCAAATTCTATTCTTCATATAAGCTTTACTACGTTTTATACTACGTGTATATACGCATTAAAAATCAAAAAAACTCCCTTATGTAATATTTATCGAATATTTGTCCAAAGTCTATTCATTTCTAAACTATATTATACTGACCCAAATAGAAAAAAACGGCAACATTAAATCCCCGTATAGAATCCTGTCAAAGGTTGATGAAAACTGATGATGAATTACGACATATGATTGACAGTAAAGACACAATATTCCACCCCAAATGAATTTATTATACGCCCATTCATACATAATATGCTTTTGTGTGCGTGAGCCAATGGCTCCACAATGGCTCCCCGAGAAAAAAAAGCATAAAAAATACAGATTCTTATAATAATAGGGCTAACGGGAGAGGGAAGACGACGCGGATAAGTTCGTCCTCGGACAATAAATTCTAAAACGAATTTATCTATTTATCAACCGATAGTTGAATACTGCGTAAAAAGCAGAACGGCACAATCAACATCAGAATATGTTACAATACAGAATACATTGAGGTACGTGCTCTAAGAGCGGCAATGAATGATTATACAATTTGATTGATTACCAAAGGCGCACGTGGAAAAGGGAAGAATGGGATTTTTTCTGTGTTTAGTATAGGAAATGTTGATTTGGTTGTGTTGATGGTTTATCAAATGTTGGGTCAGTTAATTGTGTTAAAAAAAACATGAATGTATGCAAAAATACAACATTGTATACGTATCCTTCCAAATTTCAACTGCAATGCCTCTTTCATTTTCCACAAGTTTCTAGAAAATGTCTGCTTTATTTTTATTGAAGGCTGATAGCCGATAGTATACCCATTCCCATTAATGCCATAAAACGACTGCATATGCATAGTACTAATGAGCCCTCTCATTTGCCAACAAAAGAAGGAAATATTTATTTCAAGTAGCCAACGAACTGCACTCAATTTCAACACTCATTCAATCCAATAAAAGCTGCTCCCCATTGCAATGCCTGTTGTTGAGTATTCAACTCCTTCCGCTCCATTTATTTCTTTCAGAACATGTGAAGTCAAAGCACTTTCTGCACTCGTCTTATAAACTTCGCCACCTTAATCGCTGGCTCATTAGTAAGAATTTGAGTTTTAAACACAACATGCAATTTTGTAATAAACTTTCCTTTTCGTATAACAACGACCCGTTGCGTCGCCTGGCATACCGTTACAATGCGAACAACAGAAGTTTCTGCAAAACAATAGCACTGCGAATCGTATACGGATACAAGAGTCTAGAAGCTCTTGTCGAGCTGGGGTGGACTTGTGGTGTGGTGACCCAACTATGTGACGAAGACTACCCAGACCCACGCAGTGCTGCATCGTCGAGGCGGGGGTTAAACTATACCAGTTCGCCTAAGACTAACAACTGTAACCGCAAAAAAGGACGAAAACTTTCAACGTTTCAACATGCATCATTAGAAACTTAAGAACAAGACGCGCGCTTCAGTCACTGCTCTTACCCACTCACTTTCTCTATGGTGGGGGCGTCACAAAAGGACGAAAGACGCCCAGCTCAGAGTGAAGTGACGCGGTAGGATACTAATATTACTACCAAGAAGAAGGAACTATACATACGAGTAGCTGAGCTGCTCACTGAAAGAAGCTTTACGAATATTGGAGACGCTCTATAAATAGCAAGAGAAAAGCAAGAATTTCAAAGCGCATTAATTACGCCTTTTACAGGCCATTTAGTGCTAATGATGCTTTATTGCAGAATTTTCTTATTTATGCACTCTAAAGTGCTTTGGCTACGAGTACTATTATGAGTCGTGCGGTAAAGTAACTTGGCGGAAATTCACAGGACGATGCTATGCGCTGCGGGTTGGAATGGATTTTTAGTGCATTATGTTTCCGGTGTGTTTCGCGAGTGTATAGTAGCGGTAGGATGCAGGTGTTGTACCGAGAAATGATTGCTCAATAAGTTTTATTGTCGTTGTTAGAAATTTTCTTTTAGAGAACTTGGTCCTTTTATGGACATTTATTGTATAGGGAGTAAATACTACTCCAGCCGCCTTCGGTTCGTAATAAAAACAGACTGACTGGTTTTGTTTACCGCTATGGCTACTAACAGAACTGCACAGCCTCGAGAATTACAGGGTGGGCAATTTGAAGTGGCACATTGTAAACCGTGAATAATTTTTTTGTTTGTTACTTTTTTTTTCTGAAATTTGGAGGCTATAAATTAGACATTATTTCTGCATATTTTCTAAATTTTACCATAGGTGTATGGCGAACCGATAGCGGGACACCATGTATACGAAAATGGCAGAAACGTCGTGGTGCATATTACAGAGGGAAACGTGTGTGCATTCAAATTAGAAATCTTGTAGTTTTTTTGACGAAAATTGAGCAATGTTTGGCTGACGTGACTAGAAAGTATAGCCTTAAAGTACAAAATAACCAACTAAAAATGAAAACCAATAAATATAAAAATAACATTTGCACAATTGCTTTATAAAAAAAACTGAAAACTCACAAAATAAATATTCGAGCATTTACAAAAAAAAAGGTGGACATCCCTACACTATCGATACTTCACAAAAAAAAAGACATGTGTAGCAATAATTTAAAACTATTTACTTTTTAATATCTAAAAACGTGTTCGCTTCAACAAAAAGTGCATCACCTTCATCACTGCAGCCCGGGAGAAGGTTCTTGACTCCACTCAGTGGACCAATTTCGGAGCTCATCTCTTATTGGCGTGTATCAAGCGAGGAGTCCTTGTCAAATCACAGGCACATTAGATTCAATTTTGCAGGGAGCTCAATGATTCAGGCTGCATGCACGTGTTCAAGAAAAAAAAACATTTCCAGTGTCAATACTCTGTTAATTTTCTTTGAATCGATCTGCGATGTAGAGCTTGCCGCTGGTCAACTTAACAATGTACTCATCTCCGCCTTTCAGGAGAGCTCTTTCATTCCAAGTTACAGGCCTATCCGTAAGGTCCCCTGGTGGAATGATGAACTGAGCCAGGTTAGGAGATAGTTCAAAGTTCAACTCAGCCAAGCGCTGTGGTCACTGGAAGTCATACAGCACACCTTAACTGAATATAATACAATAATTAGGCAATGTAAAAGCAAGCGCTGAAGGAAGCAGAGTCAATTCAGTTGTTACCTGAGGCCACCCGCCGGAGTTGGGTTGCTCAAATTCCCGAACGGTTCGTTTACGGCTGGTCCCAAGGATACCCAGGGCTATTCTGTCCTTTGATCCATTTAACGCCGCGGGGACTGATGGAGTATTTCCTGTTCTCCTTAAAAACTGCCTGGATATCATCCAACCAAAGTCATACAGGCCCATCAGTCTAAGCTCCTTTCATCTCAAAGCTATGGAGCGTTTAGTTGATCTATACATCACTCAATTTGCCTATGTTAAGGTCAAGTCGACGGTGACGGCGCATCACAAGCTCGTCAATACCATTGAAAAATTTTTAGTTGGAAAAGAGATCGCTTTGTGCGCCTTCTTAGACATCGAGGGTGCATTTGATAATTGTTGTATGCACATAATTCAATTTAATAATTTAAAATTGTTACCATCTGGCAACTCTGTAATCTCTAGTTTTAAGTCTTCCATTTTGAAAATAAACCAGTTGCTTTTATACCTCCCAACCGAGCAGTAGACCGAGGACGTAGCCAGGATTTTGTTTCGGGAGGGGTCCAAATATTACCCCCCCCCCCCCGTACTATTTTTTTGTTTTCTATAAATTTGATGAAAACGATTTCAACCTTTAAATTGAAATTATTATCTGTGTTATTAGAAATGGCTAAGGCCACCCATGTTACTGGTCATTTGAAGCTGCGGTCGGTGCTGGTGCTATTTTCCAGTAATGATGCTATAGGGTGGTGTTTCGTTGCATTCACAATAATTTTCGATGCAAATTTTTGCGTATTTTAGCGTCGTAAGAACACGAGTCGAGAATCACTCTTTTCAGCATTGTAGTTGACGAGGGAGGGTTTAAATATATGTCACAACGGTCTACGAGTTAGATCAAGGCACACAGCCGGATTTTAGAAAAACAGGCATGCAAAATGCAAAAAAGGAATTTATGCACAAACAAAATCTAGGCTGATGTTTCGCTAATATCTTCCCAGGTAAAAAAAAACATTGGGATCACTGGCAGGCAGAACTCAAACTTATATATAAGTTCTTATTTTCATATTTCACATTTCACAATTTCTCGGTCTACCCCTCCCGTTGTTGCGCCACCGTTTCCAACTAATAATAGGGCAAATTATTATTGATTGTGGCTGCATGTTTCACAATGTTAGTCATCAGCATGATTTAAATGCTGAGTTTCCCTGACACCAATAAAGTTATAAAGTTGTATTTGGAATATTTCGAAATGTGGCGAGGCTACAACGGATGTTTTTCTATCTGCGGTTATTTTTTATTAAGGAATCGTGGGAAGAAATCTGGGATTCGAACTTAAGTTCGTGGCATTTGGGCTGGAATGAGGAGCACAGAGAGTAAAAGCAGGACATATCCACCTAAAGAGAGATGTCTGGCCACCCTATCCCATGCACATTTTCAAATGACTAATATATTAATTTAGCCATAGGTGTAAGCTGGAAATCTCGACTATGTTGCATTCTGGATTTTCTAGCAATGCAATTAGGATAAATAAAAACGAGAATTCTATACCGAATGCGAATAGTAATTTTCTACACTTAATTAGTAGTGTTCAGCCGCATCACTACTAGCGGCACTTTCAACTGAGCTAACAATTTGAAAATATTGATTAAACTCTGAAATCGACTGCTATTTAGGTGAATGAGTAATGATGTCTAAATAAATTGCGGAGCTAAGAAGACGTCAATCTTTTTCAAAATTATGTTATCAAAACGCTGACTCCGATTATTTCTGCAAACATTTCGGGAGGGGTCCGGACCCCATGGACCCCTCCCCTGGCTACGTGCCTGCAGTAGACTCTTAATTGTGCGAATATAACAACTGGCAACGAGTTTAACCCTTAGATGGCCAACAAGGTCCCTGGGGACCTATGGCGTTTTCAACTTTGAGCCATTTGAGTATGATTCAATCGAACCGGCTCAGCTCCCTTGATTTCTCCAATCAATATGTTTAGAAGCAAATGCAATGTGTTTCAAATTATTTCCTTAAAATTGTCTGTTATAACCAGCCGGCTAAGGTGATATATGGCGGTGAAGCCCAACTAGGTCCACTGGGACGTTCATGTATTAAGAGCAATTATAGCTTGTATATTAAGCCAGTGTGCCACAATGAGTCAAATGCCTTACTTATGTCAATCGAACAAGCCACAGTAGCTTTTTGTTGATTAAGGTTACGAGCGATATGATCTTCAAGTGACACTAATGCATGTTCCGTAGAATGTGCAGTCTTAAGCCCGAATTGGTTATTTGGAATAACATTAATCATTGATTGTGTTAGACGTAACAGTACACGCTCAAATAATTTTCCGAAGTTTGAAAGTAACGAAATCGGTCTCAGGTCATTAAGATCACCTTTACAGCCTTTCTTCGGAGTCGGAATGATAGAAGCCACTCTCCAGATGACTGGAAAGTATCCATTGTTGATACACTGATTGAAAATAATAGCCAGCATTTTGGATAGTGGTATGGCTGTTTTTTTATTAAATAATTTGATATTTCGTCTATTCCAGATGACTTTTTTGAGTTTAGGGCCTTTTTAATATCTTCGATTTCTCCAGGGGAAGTAAAAGAATCAGAATAACTACAATTTGGGTTGTTAGCCGTATTTGAAGCAGTGAATGCGACCAAAACTGATCCTACAAACCCTTGCAAACGTGTTCTGACTTCATCATTTATTTCCCTCGTCCACTCGGAGTCATTAGGAGGTCTGTCTACAAATACTTCACCACAGAATGAAGAGCATGCCTCAAGTTTTTCTTGTGTGGACTCATAGACATGTTCGTCTTTCGTTATAGGTGAATCATTTACATTAAAGCCACTCCTCTTTCGGCCGGACAGACTATCTATTGCCCGAAAGCAGTCAGGGCCTGGCTTGATTTTTTTTAGAAAGTCCTTGTATGCCTTATTCAGGTCATTATTAATTCTTTGTTCTATTATAATGGACAACATTTGAATTTCATTCGTTATTGTTTCATATTCAACATTTGTCCTGTTGTGAGCACGATGGTAGATTCTTTTTCGCTTTTGTAGCAATTTCTTCCTCTCACTGATAAAGTGAAGCGTGTCGTCAGATAGGTGTCCATATTTGTAATATGATGTGTTTGTTAGGGGAGCATGTTTTTCAATCGTCTTAGACATCGCTTCATTGATTAACTTGATGTGGTTATCAATTTCATCATTAGAGACGATTCTATCTATTGGTAATGTTACCGGCAGATTTGAACTGAGATCACTATTAAAGACGTCCCAATCGATTGTTTTGTAGTTTCTAGGACCGCTAGGCAACTGGAACATTGATGAAGAAAAGTGTGAGTTAATTTGTAACATGAGGGCCATGTGATCCGAAAGAAGAGGAAGAGTGTAACAGTTTGCATCGGCAAACTGGGACGAAACTAGGAATGCGTCTAAGAATGAGCTACCTCGAGGGAATGTTGGAGTATCAGATACAATGAAGCAAGCGTCTATGCCTGGTCTATTGAGCAACCAACGTTCTAAAACGGAACCGTTGACGTTTGAAGTTGTATCCCCCCAACTTGTGCTTCTGCTATTAAAGTCTCCTCCTAAGATATATGCGTCATAGTTGGAAGCCAACTGCATGAAATCGGATAATGCTATGGTTATATTGTTGCCAAGATTACATGGAATATATACTGAGCCAATCAGAACTTTTAAACAATTGCGGTTGGATGTTACAATTTCCGTTTCAATCACTGTGATTGAAGCTAATGATGAATTAATTGATAGCGTCTTATACTTTAAATTTTTTTTATACACACTGCAGTCATTTCTTACGATTTTGTAGTTTTTTAGTGATATATTTTTGTCTGGTGGGAGTTCGGCCAATCTTGTTTCTGTTACAAGCGCAAAATCAGGGAGCTGTTCGGCAAGTAAGTTGTTTAGAGCCACTATTTTTCCATGCGATAGCAGGGAATTAATGTTTGCGTTAAGGATTTTAATTCGCCCCATTTCCTATATTGACAATAAACGACAGATATGCCATTTTTTTCTTTTTGACTAAGGGACCGAGTAGATGTCCAGAAAGCAGAAATGCGCTGTAACAAAGACTCAAGTGGCATACCAAAAAGTTCCATAATTTCACTGTGGAAGTCATGTAAAACTGCAAATGGGGTGCTAGTATTTTTCACTGCATCGGCGTACGAGGACTTATGGTTAGGTACAAATGTGTTAGCTGTGAATAACGAGGCCTGGGCCCTGTCCAAGAGTTGGTTCTTAGGGCGAGGCATTTTTTGTTGGTCCAACTTTATTTTGTATCTAAGGCGAACGGGACATTTTGAGTAACTCGCTGGATGACCCAATTCACCACAGCTGATACACTTGAGCGGCGGCACATTTGGTTGTTCCTCATGTTGGGATCCCTGCCTAAGGCACATGTTCGAAGGATGATTACCCGCACATTTCACACATTTAGGAGTGGAAATGCAGTTCATAGACACATGGCCAAACTGTTGGCAATTATAACACTGAGTTAATTCGTTCTTATTGGGACGTTCCCAACGAATCCTCTGTGATAGTAGCGACCTCATGGTGATAACTTGATTCAAAGTTTCACGATCATTCGCTGTGACTCGGTAAATGTCAAGTTGGACCGCATTGGCCCTAGACCATGCTGTTGTGTGTGGTGTGACTGTGACCTTGAGTGGAGCAATCTGTAAGTTTATTTCATCACAGATTTCGTTTGCAGAAAAGCCGTATAAGCCTCTCAGCATTGAAGTGTATTTCCGGTTGTTTTTTTAATGTGTATGAAAACCCTTCTAACTGTGCAGCCTTACAGGGATCCATCAGTTTTTGGTGGGTTTCAGGATTGTCCACACAGACCTTATGAGTCCCTTCCGAAGTATTAATCATATCTACCTTACACTTTGGATCTATGTCTTTTATAAGGGTAAGCAGATCCCTGGCCGTAATTTTGTGAATAATAATGGGGGGACAGAATTTTGTTTTCGCTCCGTCAGTGTTCTCCAACGGATTACCGGATTGTTTGTTTAACTGTTTTTCGATTGGAGCCAAAGAGGCGAACCGGTTCGCTTTAGGATTTACATTAGTATTGTCGTTTACTATTCTTCATCTTTTTATACATTAGTTTTCCCTTAACAGGTAAAAATTCATTAGATTTTAAATTTAAGTCACTTAATTTTACTGATCTATAACTAATTTGACCCTTTGTGGGCACCGACGACTCCGACAAATCTATCGAAGAAGAACAAGCATTTTTCAAGTTCAACTCACCATTATTGTGCGATAAGCGTTTACGTTCATTCCTGTTTATACCAGACACAAATTTGCCATTTGACGATAAGGCATTCGCTGCTAAAGATTGATTGTCACACCTTTCACAATCCATGTCAGTGATAGAGTAATCGTATCCTTGTTGATCTTCCATTATTTTCAATCTTTCACGATGTCCAATATAAGCCCGATCACCATTACAATGTTCAAATTAAATTTCAAATGGACTCCGGGGCTACTGTGTCAGTAATCACTTAACACCTTGGCTGCCAATGTGTCACCGGTGAACACACACAAATGATTCACCACAGGCCATGTTTCACCGGTGAACACAGAGAAAGACATTCTGTACAGGCCAATGTGTCACCGGTGACACATTTGTAGTCTTCTTTTGAATTGCTTGGCCTGGGAGGAATAATTGTGTGGTGTTCACCGGTGACACATTGGCCTGTGGGGAATCGAGTTTAGTACACCGGTGATACATGGCAGCCGACACATACAAAAACTAGGTAAGCCCAAATTGCGTGAATGTACGAGACAGTTGTTTGTCTATGGAAAAAATCAAGTGAAAACACTCGGTGAGTTTTACGCGGAGTTACAGTGTGGCGGAAAAACTGAAACGGCAACATTGGAAATAATTTATTTGGTACCGATCTTTTTGAACTGTTCGGCTTTCATATAAGCCAAGTCCATGCAATTAGTGACAGTAAAGAAATAAACGGCTTGTTAGAAAAATATAATAGTGTTTTTGAAGAAGCCCTTGGAACAATTAAACAGGCAAAGGCGAGCATACATCTTAACCCTAGAGAGATAATCATATTTTTTACCCCTGAAAAGATAATCATACGTCGATTCGACGTGTTGCTAGTTAACATCCTTATAACTTCTTTGTTAAGAGTAACATGTTGTTAAAAGGTAGATATATAATCATTTGTATTTAATATTAATCTGTTAAACTCGTGGTTTTGCAAAATTATCATTTCTTTGTTTATATAATATTAATTTTAAAAAAGTAGTACTAGGAGAAAGTGGACTGTCCTTTCAATAGATTAAAATAAAGGATATCTTTATCGAAACAGGCTTTTAGTGGTTATATCCAAGTGAATACACATTCACATTATGAAGATTTATAAAAATGTCAATTCGGGGCAATTAAAATATTTTTCAGTACAAATTTGTTAAAGATAATCATACGTCGATTCGACGTATATTTGACTTATGACCCCCAATATCTTAGGCTGTGTGGCACCCAAGCCAATAATTTTGCCACGTAATTACGCCTACAGACATGAATTGAGTTAAATCTTGGAACCAGCAAATTATGAAGCTTCACTAATGAGATATAATAAAAAGAAAAATTTCTGTACGTCGATTCGACGTAGATTATCTCTCTAGGGTTAAAGAAAGTGCCAGTCCAAAATTTTTTAAAAGTCGTCCCATTCCATACGACCAAATGGAAAAATTTAAGGCTGTAGCACAACGTATGACAGATAGTGGAATTTGGAAACCTGTAAAATTTAGTGAGTGGGCATCGCCGATCGTGTTGGTTACCAAGCCAGATGCTTCGCTGCGTATCTGTGGTGATTTCAAGAAAACTGTCAATAACGACAATGAGTGCATATTTATTTTGCCGGTCCTGTTTTCAACTCTATGTGGCTCATCGTAGTCGACGCGTTGTCACAATTTCCGTTTGCGGTGCAGCTCTCCAAAACCACCACTGCTGACACGATTTCAGCATTGTCATGAATTTCCGCACTGGAGGGTCTACCTGAAACGCTCGTCAGCGACAATGGACCTCAACTAACGTTGGATCAATTTTCGGATTTTTGCGCAAAAAATGACGAACGGCACCATTTCACCCTGCATCCAATGGGCTTGCTCAACGGTTCGTACGTACATTTAAAACTTCTGTCCAGAAGAATTTAGACGATGGGTTATCACTCAATCTAGCGGTAGTGAAGTACTTATCTACGTACAGGGTCATTCCGAACGCCGAAGGGAAGTCACCGGCCGAATTGCTACATGGTCGCGCCCCACGAACTTTGTTGACCTTACTATCATCACTGACTGACAACATCCAACCCAAGTGATACAATCTCACGGAGTAGAAAATTTTCACCAAATGAGATGGTGTATGTGAAGTACTATGGTCGAGGTTCTAAATGGATTGAAGCAGTCATTGTTCGACGCTTGGGCAATATGGTATACCTGGCAAAAACCTCGGAAGGATGTGTTCGACGACATCAAAACCAAAAAAAGCATCACTCGGCATCGATAGGTAATAAACCTAGCGTACCATTTAGTTGGATAGTGTTACAACCAGACACAAATGGCGAAGGAGGAAATAGTAGCACACATAACGAGAATTCTAGTGAACATCATCAATATGTAGATAATATTCCAAGGCGCAGTGCTCGAATCCGCTGCTTGATCGATATCAGCCGTAATGAAGCTACAAATGATTTTGAATTCCAATAACATTTTGAATTTCAAGCAGTTGAATTTGAACTAAATTTTTAATTTGAAACATTTTGAACTTGAAGTAATTTTGAATTTTTATCTAATCTTAAAGGAAGGAGATGTTGTATGTACATAATTCAATTTAATAATTTAAAATTGTTATCATCTGGCAACTCTTTAATTTCTAGTTTCAAGTCTTCCATTTTGAAAATAAACCAGTTGCTTTTATACCTCCCAACCGAGCAGTCGACTCTTAATTGTGCGAATATAACTATAATACTATTAGATACGAGACATTGCCAGAGCCCTCGATATGAGAGGGCCTTGTTTACCATTAGGTGGATTGACACCATGCTGAAAAATAGGGAGATTCACTCTTCCATTGGGGGTCGTACTCTCAACATCAACTATACATCAAGGGCTGCCCTCAAGGCGGTGTACTCTGACCCCTACTGTGGTCCCTGGTCGTAGAAGAATCACTCTCGCTACTTGAAGTGCAGGGTTTCTTCGCCATTGGCTATACGCTGACGAAAATTGGAAAAATTGCTCCTACACTTGAGCCAATCTACTTAAGGGGATGCCTATTGCCTACTCTAAAGTTTGACCTCTTGGCCTTGGCACTACACTCGATGGCCAATTAAACTGGAATAGCCACTTGGAAAATTCTCCTAGTAACGCAACACGTGTCATGTCCACATGACACTTGACTTACCGGAACTTCTCTGGCAAGACTTGGGGCCTTTCGCCCAGAATGACGGAGTGGTTATACAGTACGCTAGTACGACTTGTAATCACGAATGCTTTTCTAGTGTGGTGGCCAAAAACACTGCAACGCAAGACCCTCAACAGCTGTAATAATAAGAACCAAAAAATCGCAAAGGAGACCAAAGGCGCGTGCTGCCTTCAATGTAAATTTTTCATGAGACCCATGAAAAAATTAGTACTAACACCCCACTGATGAAAAAAAAACATGATTTGCTGTAGGCAAATGGGTGACCTCTCCAGCGTTGTCTGACCGTAAATCTGAGCCCATATTATGACATAAATGATTCCATTCCCAAACATTGCTACCACTAGCCCTTGACATAATGATGCACTGCCCCCAAAAAGCGCTAACTACTAAAAGTTGCATCTTTATTCCGCTAGCGCGGTCTTCCCGAGACATTATGTTCCAACAAATCGAAAACATCGCTAGCACCTCTATATCGCCTTACTTAATCAGGACAAGATGTAAACGAGAATGTAATTTTTGTCTGCTGCACCATATCCTCCTAATATGCCCTCGAGTATTGCAGCATCGCTCGCGCGGTTTGAAGTCACACCACCAAACCAACTCCCATACGAGGTCATACATGCATTCAGGTGAGTTAGGTACTCGTATCTATCTACAAATTGCAACAATTTCCACTACTGCTCCTCCTGTTCCGCGTATTTCTGTTGTTGTTTCTACCCACAGGAGTTGAGTCGAGTGTGGAGTTGTTATATGGCCGCGTTATAGGTTATAAACTACCATGTCGTGGGTTGAAGGAAAGACACCGCATTGAAAAGATAAATTGAGCGTAAAATTTATCTTTTCCCATGCTTACATTTTATGGTGGCCCATATCCACTTCAGCAGATTGATGCACTTTCTCTATATGTGCAGCGCGTCCTGTCGGTCGCTTGAGCTTGAGCATTACATACAAACGTGCCGGGAATTTTATGAAATTTTCCTTGGGCACGTAATTGATGATGTTGTACCTAAAACAGTTTGTGAAAAGGTGTTCTTCCTGCAGCTCTCGAGGATGTTGTGGACAAAATATACGGAAGGGAGTTAGTTATATGGTTGTCATTAGAAAGTTTCATAAAGTCATCGCCGCGTCATACAATGTGATCAAGTGCCGTTTATTTGATGAAGGTGACCTGCAATGGAGTTGAGATTAAAAGTATAGAAAGTGCTGGAGTGATATAATTCTCAGGATGGATGGATGTAAGTGGTGTGAAATCAAAAAGGTTTTAGGGCATGTATTACAACCATATACTACTTCACGAATATTAATAAAGCTTTATTTGGATTCAGTGAAGAAGCTTTGCTGAATTGTTCCAAATAACCATAACATCTTTAGGGAATACTTCCTCTTCCAGTGTTGCGGTGAGCCAAGACAAGTCTCTTGTCCATAATATATCAAGTCCCTTTTACAAGTCGGTTTAATTAGTTGCTGGCATTATATGGACTCAATCCACTCTCAATTAAATAATATTACATAATACCAGTACACAATGATCCCATGCAGATTTCACATGAGTTCAGAAGGACAATCGTATTGTCGGTATAATATCAAACAACAGGATGATATGTGCGGTTCACTTCCACTTCATGTAATTTAATTCCCATATACGCTATGTCATTGGTTTGTGCCTCAAACCGTCCAGTTGGATCTTGAGGTTTCTATATTCCACTCCATACTCTCAGACTCACTCCATCAATGAGAGAGGGTAATATATGTTTTCATAATTAGGTAGCCGGTTATCCGAGGCACGGATTCAAATATCGACATCTTGTCAAATTATTACCTTCAAACAATAATTAAGTTCATGACATTAATTTCAATAGATGTCGTTGTTCTCCTTGTATAGAGCAAGACATTGGGAGAGAGATATGCAATACCCTTAATTGGGAACCATATTGTTTCCAGTGCCCGAGAATTCAGAATTTCGGAGATAAGCTATTTGTATTGTCCTGAGTGCACCGGAGTTGTCATATAGTAGGGTTGTTCCTGGAACTGCATTCCTAGAAGTTGTATACTCGCAGGAGCAGTAGGTTTGTAAATGGGAAGCATTCATGTCCTGGCTTTTGTTACCTGAAATCCGCTTCTCGGTGATGCATATATCATTAGCAGACATTGGTTTTGTATCGTTGAATTATATATCATCTACGTGAATTCGTGAATGCATTATTATGTACTCATATAAATTTCCAATTATTTAAGGACGAACCATTCATCATATGACAGCAGCCAATTATCATGTCAGTTGGTATAACAAAACCATTGTACTATGTAGATGAGATCTAATAGCTACGTTTTAAAAACTGAAATCACTTTCTGAGAGCCAATGTCTTCAAAACAAAATCAAAAACCGCAAGCTATAAATAAAAACTTTAATCCAATTTCCCGGTAAATGAAAATACTCCGAAAAGGTCTCATAAGATTTCACCAACCTTTATATGATAATTCTCTACCTTAACCAGCAGAGCATGTTATCCTTTAACCAATTAAAATGAATTAGCCAACAATCCTTGCTGTGTACGCGCAAAGGTAAAATGTGGTGTTGAAGGTGTATAAACAAAATGTGTAGAAAAAAATCCTGATTATGCACATAAATTTCATCACTCAACTAGTGGAACCTCCAACTCAACCATATCACCAACAACCCTAAGCAACCCTCAGATCCCTGAAGAAAAAATCCTTTCATTCCTGTCTTCTATTCCATCGTCTTTACTTTACAGCCACGAATCCGTATCCTAGAAATATGGTGACGGTTTGTAAAAACGGAGGTAAAAGTATTTTTTCTTGAGGCAATTTTTCTATACTAGCCCGAAGAGAAACTAAAATTGAATCAAAGACGTTTTCCACGAACGCACACACATAGATTATCCTTCATTTCGGTCACCACTTACGGCGTGTAGATCAAAGTGATGAGGAAAATCCTTACGAAATCAAGGAAATCTTTTAGATATTTTAAAGACACAAAGTCAGAGCTTAAGTCAAAGGATGAAATTGGTTCGTGAAATCTGTTGGAGTTCAGGAAGAGGTTGTTCAGTGTAATTTCTGAATGGAAGGACTAAACATCTTTCATAATTTTGAAATAAGGCGCTAACATTTAAAACTCTTAGCATTCGATTGCATTATATTTTGCCTGGGAACGATTGTTTCCGGTTTTAATAACTCAGTGAAGAAATGTTCAAATTTTACTGAAATTCTTACAATCACTTTTGGCCATACAAAGCTGCTTTTTATCATCACGAATTCCACCACTTCGTCAGTTGAGCGACACATCTTGTGGACCGAGGAGGTGCTATATGCACATCTAGTCCTAAGCGAAATTATGTTCAACACATTTTGAATGAGTTGCCGCCCCGGACGGGTATTTACAGACCTGTTCGCAGTAGGAAGCATCAGTGAATACAACTCCGAAAAAAAACCGTGCGGAGTTCAAAGCAGTTTCTGCCTTGAATTGTATACGGAAATATATCTACCCCAGTGGCGGTGCGTGCATTCCAGAGAAAGGGAAGCAGCAAATGGGTCATAGATAAAATGCGTCATAAACACATATTTTTCAAATAAATACCCTAGATGCATTTGTATTTTATGCATGCATTTGTATTTTATGATTAATTTTTTTTATTTATTTGTATATAGAGGGTGTTTTTTTTTAAGAATGATAGAACTTCAAATTAAAAAAAAGACACAGACATTATAGTTGGGAGTTTTTAATATCTAACAGTACGCCATTGTACAGCCAGCCAAAATGGAGTCATTTTTCTTCTTCAGTAACTTCAAATGCACGTGCAATTTAAATAAAAATTTATTGATATCGATCTCTAAAGATCTAGATCTTTTAATACTGTCTAAATTTGGTCACAATTGTACGCAGAGCCAAAACGACGAGCTCTATAAAATTGCCAATTGTGGTCTTCTTTTTACCAAAAAAAAAACACTCTAATTTTATTCGCTTTACATTGGTGTCTGTTTCAAATAAAAAACTCCTAAGTTCAATATCTGAATAAAAAAATAAAAATGGACGATGTCTCACAATCCAAATTTTTTTTTACTTTTCGAATTGGTAATATACTTTTTGTTCGCCACCCTGTATATTATACCTACTGGTAAAATATAGACAGAACTTAAAAAATTATACATAAATGTGTCAATAAAAAATGTCAAATGCTAATTTTAAAAACACTAAGCACGACTTAATTTCTCACATGTATCTACAAACGCCTGCGTCCGACATTACATTACACTTCCCAATGAAACCGTATCCCGACGCAAACAAATCTGAATGCATAGCCAGAACAATATTGTATCGACTGACGGATACGCTGCGACCGGGCCAGCGTACTTGACTGCTTACGAGCGCATACATCAGCCAGGTACACACTAGAATCCAACCACAGAGTTTCCATACAAATGTGTACCACCGGATATGGCCGAAGACGCTGTCGGTTGTATAGCGTCCCCGTATATGTATGTACGTCACTATGGTCCACCAAACGGATAGAAACGCAAGCGCTCACTTGCAATGTAAACGCATCGCATTGAACGAGTGAAGCTGAATTTCTTGCCGCGTACAGGGTTGACGGATGGTTGTAAGTGAAAAGTGTATAGGAAATTGGTTGTTTATGGAATAATAGAAATTTGTGAATAATAAAAAATGAAATTATGAATTTATTGATAAGTCGTTGTTGGTAACTATATGAATTATTGTATTCGATGATTTAGCGAAAATATCAAGGGAAGCAGTGCTTCCTTTGCTTCCATGGAAGAACCGCCACTGATCTACCCGTTGCGAATTAAAGGGTGTGTGCCTCCTATTCAACACAGGTTTGTAAGCAAACAACTTGCGACAAATCCGTGCGGAGTTGGAGGCGATTTTTAAAACTGCTTTTAATTTTAATTTTTTTTATACCTGCGTATAGGGTATATTGTTTTTGTTACGCCGATATTGTGTAGCACATAAAAGGGGCCACCGGAGGTTTGGCGAAGTATATACAGGGTGTCCGGAAACTGTCGTATAAACGAACCGGATTGTGATTCCTCATGTGATTTCCAGCAAAAAAGTTGTACGGAACATACACCCAATTCTTAACCTTTTAGCTACCACAGGCATTTGAAGATTTTTGAAAAAATAATTTTCTTGCACGATATATCAATTTTACATGCGCATGGAAAGTAAAAAGGCCTTGTCACTCCTACCCCTACCTCCCCTACAAAGCTATATTTAGCCTTCTGATAGAATGCCGCGAAACACTTCAAATTTGTGTCAAATTGTAGCTTTTGGAAGCTGTGGAAGTGCGCAGAACCGACTAATATACCCCCTCCTCCCCTAACAAAAAGAAATGAAATTGTAAATTTTAGGTTTTGCGTGCTATTCGCACGATTAGAACTCGGTCTCGTTTTACCCTTCGCTCATAGAGTGAAAGGGTATATTAACTTTGTCATGAAGTTTGTAACGGGTTGGATACAAAATCCCCAAACCAAAATCCTCAAATCAAAATCACCGAAATCAAAATCCCCGAAATCACAATACCCAAAACCAAAATCCCCAAACGAAATTCCCCATTCCCCATTTGAGGTTTGATCTAAGAACGCTCGCGCGTTCTAAGATCACACCTCAAATGGGGAATGGAGACTTTCTTTAGGCTATTGTAGATGGTAAATGATAGATGTTAAATGGCAGATGATAAATGGTAGATGGTAAATGGTAGATGGATGGTAGCTTGTAAATGGTTGATGACAGATGGTAAATGGTAGATTGTAAATTGCAAATGGTGGGTGGTAAATAGCAAATAGTAGATGGTAAATGGTAGATAATAAATGGTAGGTACTTTAGACTATCGTAATTGAATAGTCCTACTATGCAATAAAAAAATCACCGTCGTGGACTGATATATATGCTAATCAACGGCAAACTCTTTGAAGTAACACAGAGCAACAGCAGATAATGTGCAGGCGATTAAATATCTGGCACTGAGTTCCAAAACTCGCTTCTGGCATTTTTAAAAAAATCTCAATGTCCAAGTTTCAAGTTTGATTGTATAGTCCAGAAAAAATGTTTTAAATAGTTTTGTCTGTCAATATATTCCACAAACAGTAAAAAGTTTATTATGTAAAATTTTTAAGGAAAAAGCAAAGTTAGACTTTAATTATTTGCGAAAAACCAAAACTACCTTGAAATTTTCCAAAATGCAAGAAGCTAGTTTTGGAAATAAGTGCCTCATATGCAATCGGTTCCAACAATAAGCCAACCAAGTTTTCCGCGAATATTCGTTCGGATGATGTTAAAGAAAACCTATTATGTTTAGAACGATATATGCAATGGACTCGAATATTTTGTTTGTGCTAATCAAAAAATAAGTTAGTATCGATTTACGTCCCTCCTAGTGCCATTTACCATCTACCATTTAACACCTTCCATCTACCATCAACAATTTACAGTCTTTCATCCATCAACCATTTACCATCTACCATTTTTTACTACCATCCATCTACCATTTACCATCATATTTCGGGTGTTTGGGGATTTTATGATTGGGGATTTTGTATATGGGTATTATGATTATGGGGATTTTGAATATGGTGATTTTGATTTTGGGGATTTTTCTGCGTTTGGGGATTCTGTGATTGGGGATTTCGTATGGTTCCCGTTTGTAAGGCGTCTGTCCGTCTGTCTGTCTGATGCGACGCGTTTTACTCGGCTAATTTAAAAGCTATGAAGCTGAAATTTTGCACAAATGCTTCTTTTTGCTGCAGGCAATTTGTATGTTTGAATCGGTAAAATCGGACAATGGAGTCATGGGGCTGCCATACAAACCCAACCCCCCATTTTGGTTCTTCTAAGAAACATTTTTTACGCCAATGTCACAAAAGCTTGAATTAATGTGTCTTAATCAAAGCAACAAAAAAGTAAAAACAAATGGGATCGTACTATGGGGCCAATAAAATTTTCTGAGTAAATGTTTTATAATTTGCCCACTTATTCCAACCAAACCCGACACAAATATTGTTTTGTCGACGCAACGGAATTTTTCTCAAGACGGAAGGAAAACTTTAAGCGTGGAGGAGGGCGAAGGGTATCAAAATTTCGGCTGCGCTCGAAATTAGCCTCGGTCTCGTTTTTGTCTTGCATTTAAATTTGAAAAATGCAGTTGGTGGTTTCCTTTTACTGCAACATTTTGTATGCCTAACTAGGGCCAGCATCGAAGAAGGCAACGCATGGCTGCCCAAACAATTGTATGCAATAAGAAATTATAAAAAGTTTCAGTAAAAGGAAAATCCTAATGCAGAGCTGTTTATTATAAAAAAGGGAGCATACAAACCCCCAAACAAATCAAGAAATCACGAGAAAAATAAATAATTATATTTTTAAGGGGGCAAAGGACAAAAGATTCGGTAAAAATTGGAAGGTACAGTACTTCCAATATAAACATAAATGGTTGTATCCGTCCTGTGTTTGGCAAGGAGGGGCGCAGCAAATTTTTTGATTTTGCCATTTAATCACGGCAAATTCACGACATTTAATGCATAATAGCGATCATCGAAATTTAAAAGTGGTCGTGCAAACTTGACGGACATCCGATTTTAGAATGATGAAAAATGAAGTAAATCATGCCTTCCCATTGCATAATAAAATTGAAAATGGAAATTAAAAATTGAAAATTGAAATTTGAAAATTGAAAATTGAAAATACGTTTCGAAACGTAGGTAGAAACGTTTCTTTTTTAATTTAAACAAAATTAAAAATACTACAAAACAACGGCAAACCCAAAACCATAATATGAAAAAATTGGAATTTCAAATTTCAAATTTAAAATGAAGGCTTGTTCTGCTATCTGTTTTCATAAGCAGAATTTTTGTGTTTCCTGTACTTGACGCTATAAGGTTGGTAAATGGAAAATGGAAATTTTAAAATGGAAGATGAAAAATTGGAAAAATTAAAATGGAAAATTGAAGATGGATGATAAATAATAAAATAACAGGCGCGACAATCCAGCATTCGACTAAAGCCGCAGGATGTGTTAGTGACATCCTATTTCCAAATCTTATCTTGATTTTTATTGAGGTAATGAGATCAGCATCACGCTCAGCAGTGTTATTTATCCCCATAAATACGTACTCGTTTAACATCTGAGTGAGATCATAGTCCGTCACAAGCTCGTGAGTTCGAAAAACACCATGATCCACGGTGAGATTCGAACTCATGACCCTGTGCACCGCTAGACCAGCCATAGGTACTACTAGAAGATGGATGATGGAAGATGAAAAATGGAAAATTGAAAATAAAAAAATGGAAGATGGAAAAATGAAGATCGAAAATTGGAAGAAATGGGAATGGAAGATGTAGCATTTAAAATTTAAGTTTGAACATTAAATGGAAATGGAAAAAATGTCAAAGCTGGATATGGAAGATGGTAAATGAAAAAACGGAAGATAGAAAGTTGAAAATTGAAAATGGAAAAGGGAAATGGAGAATAGAAAACATAAATGGAAAATGGAAAAAGAAAAACCGAAAATGGAAGATTGAAAATGAAAAATAAAAATGGAAAATTGGAAATGGGAGAAACCTAAAATTGAAAATTAAAAACGGAATACGGAAGACGGAAATTTGAAAATGGATATTGAAATGGAAAGAAGGAAAATTGAAATTTGCCGTTTTGAATATTAAACAGAGTGTTCAGTGTTGTTTAATATTTTGAACATTAATCCCACAAACATCACTTAAAACATAAGGCACCACCCAGTGCCGGATTAAGCAGGCGCGAGACCGGTGTCATATGTAGAGCGCGGGGCCTATTTGATATGGCTGATTTGAACCGCATCAGCCAGCTATAGTCTTGGGATAAAAAAATTACGGATTTTGGTCGGTCCAGTAATATTAATATCAATTTTGCTGCTCGACATATCACTAAAGCCATGATGACGGCCGCAATCACAATGTTCAAACAATTTAAATTGCGACAATGGATTCGGAACTTATGTCCAAAATTAAAAGCATTCCTTGCCCAAGGCAATTTTTGCATCTATTTTCGGTTTTTGGCCAACATTTTCTCAGGGGGTGCCATGATCAGCAGATCTCGCAACAGGAAGCACGAGCTGGAAAAAATGGGAACCACTGTTCTAGCGGGAAAAAAATCAAAAAAGCATTATTGTTATAAAAACGTGTATATTGTGAACGCACCCACTACTTAACGATTAACTACTTGTCAATCTACGTTGACGTTTGCCTTGGCTCTTCCGGGTTATACATTGTGCGGAATAAACGTGTCGAGAGAAACTCCAAGGTGTTTTAATTCAACCCGTGAGAATATTCCCATCCCATCAATTATAAAAATGGGGTCAATATTATCTGTTTTGCAAATTGTTTCAAAAAATGTTTTTCATTGACGTGTGTGAGCTTGCCAGCATTTTTATTTTTTATTTTAATTAGTTAAACCGAAACTGTACTTATTCGACAAAGAAAAATTGATATTAGAAGTCCCTTTTTGGACGACCTCTAAAATTTAAAAATTTTACATTTTCCGAAAAGTAATAAAAATTGGAAAATTATTTCATTCTATAAGTGTTTCCTATTAATATAGCTTTCGATTGAATTGTCCTTTTTCAGGTTTACTCAGGTTAATAAAAACTGACAACCAAACATCTAGCTAAAAGATGTCCACAATAAAGATACTCACGTAGCACATACACTCCCAATCAATAGGATAGTTCCACTTGTAAAATGGCTGTATCTCGGTAAGTGATAACGGTATTTTCTTAAAACTTGGTGACAATATTTTCAGTATCCTGCTTGTTTTTGGCATAACATAAGGTCTCAAATCCGGAGTCCCGTTAGGATTTTCTTACGATAATTCTTAAAAACAGTACAAATAGTGAAGTCAATAGGATAGTTCCAGTGGGAATAAAACATCAAATAACGGTACGAAAGGATAATTTTACTTTGAAAAATGTAGCTTGTAATAAGCAGAACTTTATTTAAGTAATTTAAGCACAAAAAGTTAATCTGGGATAGAATTGTATAGGTTTTAACGGTAAATTAAATTCGTTTCACCCCAAGCTCCTCTAAACATTATCACAAGATCTTGAGTGTACTTAAAATATCGTCTAACGGTATAGATCTTACTTGTCATTCATCCCCACACATTTTTGATGGTATTTAGATCTAGGAAGTATGGGATGTCTTTCCAAAACCTTGATTAATTTGTCTTGAAACCAATCTTTTATCAGTCTTGCTCCATGATTGATGCCATTATCTTGTTAAAATCTCAAAGATGTTGCATGGAAAATGTCGGTAATTTTAAGAATTACATCACCCAGAATATTTTTGTAAGATTGGACGTTGTGAATATCTCTAATTTCCACAAGCTCAATAGTTCCACACCGAGATAGTCAACCCCATACATCGACATTTCTTACTCTGAGTGATGTGTCTACAAAATTAATTTCTTTTTGCTCAAATCGTGGAAATAATACCTAAATCCATCTGAACCGAAGAGATTCATTCTTTCCCGTCAGTAAAAATAACGCGTTTGACAAAGCCATACAGTTTCTATATTGGGGTTGAATATCTTGGTATGTAACTATTGAGCTTTTTTAAATTAGAGGTATTCAGAGTACCCAGGCTTTTAAAGATATTCTTCCTAATGTGTTGCCTAAAACTTCCGACATTTTCCATGCCATTCGTATAAGATTTTAACAAGATAATGACACCAATTATGATGCACTGCTGATAAAAGATTGATTTCAAGACCAACTAATCAAGGTTATGGAAATACCTCCATACTTCCTAGATCTAAATATCATCGAAAATGTGTGGGAATGAATGACAAGGAAGATCTATACCGTTAAACGATAGTTTAAGAACACTGAAGCTCTTTGGCGAACGTTGAAAGAAGCTTTGGACGAAATCAGCTTAATTTTCCGTTAAAACCTAAACAATTCTACCCCGGATTAACTTTTTGAGCTCAAATTACTAAAATAAAGTTCTACTTATTACCAGCTACATTTTTCGAAGTAAAATTATCCTTTCGTACCGTTATTTGATGTTTTATTTCCACTGGAACTATCCTATTGACTTCACCATTTGTACTGTTTTTAAGAATTCTCGTTAGAAAATCCTAACGGGACTCCGGATTTGAGACCTTATTTTATTTAAATAACAAGCAGGCTACTGAAAATATTGTCACCAAGTTTGAAGATAATACCGTTATCCCTTACCGAGAAACAGCCATTTTTCAAGTGGAACTATCCTATTGATTGGGAGTTTATACCAGAATGCCAAATTCACGTTAACATCTTCTACATTAATTCGGTTTTACGGTTTGTAATAAAAAAAAACGAAAATTTAAACACTTCAATGAAAACCAACATTTTTAAGAAAGCATTTTGAATCATTTTTTAAACATGTATTTTTGCCGCTCTTTTCATAACGTTTAAAGCGGTACGCCACTGTGCATGAGAGATAAATTTGTAATTTCTTAATTCTATGGATGTATGCAAGCACATTTTCTAACATGAACTCCAAAAATCTTATTTCTCGCTAGATCGTGAATCTGAAACAATGTGGGTGGACGTAGGTTTACGGGAATGCTATCATGAATTAAGGGCCGAATTAAGATCGAGAGTGAAATTCTTCCCGCTGCGATTTTATCAATAAAAATGCATACTTACTGTGGTCGAATATGTCACAAACGGTGGGGAATTCCATAAGCTACAATCCGAGACCGGCTCCATAATTCTCCTCGGCCATTTTATGTATTATTTTTCGATTCCCCGGTAATTTGCCATTTCACGATGAAATAACTGGGGAATCGGAAAATATACATAAAATGGCCGAGAAAAATTATGGAACTGTTTTCGGATTGCAGCGTATGGAATTCCCCAGCATTCTCTACATATTCCACGACACTATGAACACCTTTTCATTGAAAAAAGCGCAGCGGACTAACATTTCACTCTCGATCTCAGTTCTAGCCTTTAGAAAGAAATATTTCTGTATTTTTATGCAATACAAACCGTGCTGCAATTTTGGAACACCCTAGCGTAAATTGTTAAACGATAAAGTGTTATAACAATTTCGAAGCATCTTGGTTGTTATAATTTTTGTTTGAGAAAAACGCGGGCCCCCCAAAGCGCGGGGCCCGTGGCATTTGCTACCTTCCGCCACGTGGTTAATCCGGCACTGGCACCACCTAAAACATAAAAAATCTCCCAAGAGACGTTTTAGAAAAGTGTCCGCCAAAGAAAAATTCAGAAGCTGCAAAAACGAATTCATATTACATCAATCCGCCAGTTTCGCATATTGGTTGGATACAGGGGATAAGCTAGTGAATTTTTCTTTGGCAGACACCTTTCCAACTTGTTTATTTTTTGGGAGATATTTATTACTTAATTTTTTTTCGCCAAAAATTAACCCTTAAATGCGTGGGGTCTGAACCCAATATCGTAACTGACCTCCCCTTGTATACAACCGGCGACTGAACATGGAATTAGTCTTTATATTCATGGGAAATAAACCTTTTCCCCAGAAAATCGAAAATAGTAGAATTTGAAGTTCGTAACAAATATGGTACGCCAAGCATTCAGGCCATATGTTGTAAGTAAAAGAAATTTGTCCCATTTTATTTAATCTGCCTCTTATTATATAGGCAGTGGTTCAAAAATGAAAGGATAATGTATATTGTTAGTTTTTATCGCAATTACAGTCGGAACTCGATACAATGAAATGAACACGTCTTCAAGGAAAAGCGATAATTTCTATAGAAAGTCTTGAAACCTGGAGCGCTACATATTAATTTTGTTAAAGGGAATGGTCATAGGCGCTCTGAAGTACCTAATTAGTTTCCTATTCCTTAGAGTAGTCATCCTTGTCAGTAGAGTGACGTTTCACTGTAACGATAGCCCATAAAATCCCCCGTAATGAAAGAGATTTGTTTGAGCTTAAAATCAGTGTTTATAAAATAAATCCCTTGAATGTTATGTTCGTTGTAAACACTGCCGAACCACAGTGTCCGGGGTTTGCCAAACCACGCGGTACAATAGATCAACGTTGTAGACAACATACGCCTGGGAGAGAGAGGGGCAATAGGGGTATTCAAAAAACGTTATTTGTTTGTTGAATTCCCCCCTCATTCTGTCTCTTCCATGCGAGACACAACTTTGCTCTTATCTACCGCACGGTTTGGCCAACTCCGGACAGTGTGGGCCCGGCATAAAACGTGTATCTCCCAACCAGACTTGTTTTGAGGTTCTGGAGCTCATGGGATACTTTTAATGAAAAGTAGACGTATTGGATTGACTTTGCGAAGATACGAATATGGGAATGAATTATTGACTGCTCTATAATCCAATTTATAAGGGCCGAAAGACGAGTACATAAGATACACTTCTTCTTCTTCCTTGCCTCGTTCTTTATACCGCTCCACGGGTTCGCGTTGCTCGACCCGCGGTGTAGGCACATAAGATACATACATAAGATACACACTCATATGCAAATATAATTCTTTTTTTTTCGAATGGGGAGTGATACTTCACAGGCCCATTCTCTCGTAGTTCTTATGGAATGGTTAGTCTTATCGCCTAGAGAAGACACACACAATATTCAAAAAACTTCTCGATTATATTGAATTGATTTTTTGTTAATTTTGCATAGTTATGTTATCTTTTGCTTATTTACGCTGTTGGATGAAAGTGCGCAATGATTTTCTCAATCTAAGATGATGGCTTAACCAAGCAAAATATGGCGTAGCTATGCAAAATAAACAAAAATTCCATTCAATAAAATGGAAAAGCTTTCTGAATACGGTTTGTGTCTTCTCTACGCGATAAGACTAATCAGCCGACAGGTACTGAATGGGTGAATTCAGATTGTAAGACGGAACCGGACGGGTAAACTTGCAAGACAAGAGAGCTTTTGTAGTGGCCAGTAGACAAGCATTGTGCATTTCACATTGTAAGAACGCGTCTTACGAAAGAAAAAAATCGTGTCACGATTGTTTTTCTTTCGTCAGAATCGTACGATCGATAAGACGATTGCATCTACCAATAGTTCAGGCGTTCTGCAAAGACAATTAGCGCGTGTTTTACTTGCATTTTAATCTTGTCGACTCGTCACTTCATTGTACACTAACTTTGGAGCGTGCATGGCAACATTTATACATACTTGCTGTGTGATTATTGTTCGCCGGTCCGTGTTTTGATCGGATAGTGTGAAATGATCATACGATGGTTCTTGTCTTGCAAGTTTACCCGTCCGGTAACTTCTTACAATGTGAATTCACCCAATAAGAGCTATCAGAAACCCGGCCATAGTCTTCCATGTGAACTGAAGCTGATAATTGACATTTTGCGAACGTCTACCACTCTAAATAAAACTATAGAAGAATAATCGCATCAACTAAGAACAACGGCAATGTAGGTATGTATCGATATTTCTGTATTGACTCCAATGCATGGTGTACCATATATGGTACGCTGTAAAATTGCTGCAAACAATACCTTTGATGACTTTTTTTGTGCAAAATTCCAAAGAACTCTAAAGAACACATTCCAATATATTCACCAGTATTTTTTTTTGCCAAATAACGGTAAACTTCGCCTATTTTTAAGCTGTAAAGAATAGATTTTCAAATTCCACAAAAAATAACGTAAGTCAACTTTGACAACGCACAGCAATTTTAAAAAAGCTTCGGAAAGCTAAAAATTAAAATAATTGAGATAAACTAATTAAATCTGAAAACTATCAATCGCTAGACGTTTTCAGAAATGTAGCCATGTACCATATATGATACGCTATTCATTTAAGGGTTAAAATGTGTTGCTTTGCCTTATATTTATTTTCTAAAAACGAGTCGGGATAAAGAGTTGATTATCTGCTCTCGATTTAGATTTTTTTATATGGATGTCAAGGCTTTTTAAGAGATAACCCTTTAATGCAATCATAGCCTTGCCGGAAGGAAAATTACGGTAAGGGTTCCAGATGGGGATAACACAAACATCCATGGTCACAGTGGGATTCGAACACACGCTACAGCAACTCAGATATACAGTGACATCTCTACCACTGAGCTACCGAATGCCTAAATTGATAAGAAGTTGCGAACAATTTAATGGTACAGCAAAATTATTTACCGAGGAGTTAACTTCAAAGCTATCATTTGGGATTTTTTTTCGCCGAGGTAGTTCCTATTTGAGGATACAACACAGTAACCTATTGGAAATGGAAATAGAACTGTTTTCTCACTATTATCATTATCATGAACACCAACCACGATTTTTTTCTTTTTTGCTAGCCTGGCGATTTTATTTCGTACACGTAGAAATTATTTAGGATACAAATTCTTAATACAGTAAAACTTCGTTATAATGCTGATTTAGGCTACAAATTCTTAATACTTCCCGGCTATAGCGTTTTTCCGGTTAAAGCGCTTTTTTGGCTTAGACCCCAGAAGAGCGTTAAAACGAAGTTTTAATGCCGATTTTGTTTCCGAATCGTATGTTTTTAGTCGACATGTTCACTGCTTAACTTTTTTTCGGCGACTTGACCACCAATTTTATCTTCCAAAATACCATTCCTCTTTCTTTATTTCATGAGTCACATGTGACTCATAGACGTAAACGGAGGGAATACCATGTACACATGAACACGTGTAACTCATTAAAAATGAGCGAAGTATGTGCTTTTGTTCTTCTTTTATATTCTTCTGAAAAAAACAAAGCCACTTAGTTGTGGTGAAATAATCGCATCCTAAATCCACACGCCCTCGAAAACAAAACTTAGAAAAGAACAAAAAAAAACATCCCCCCGAACAATGTACCGGATTATCCCTTACATGCAATAATACTATACAACATACCATCACAATGATGATTGCATTGTGCCAAAAATCATGGAAAATCCTGATATGTTCACATAGAACGACTCTCTGATGATGCTCTCAAGGAAAAGTAGCTCAAATGATGGAATTATCGTCGATAATGCGAAAAAGCGCAGCATGCGAGGGTGTGAGCTGTGAGCTACTATATTGGGATTCGTGCCCATGAAATATGCACGTACAGACAACACACAGGACATATTCATACACACATGTGAACATAAAACAACAACCACACTCTCCGAACATGAGCGCTGCATTTTCGATATATATCTTACGGGATTTTGGCGGATTACGTTGACGTGTCATATTAATTTACTTTTGGGGATCTGTGGACGAATGTATTTGCAAAACCATAAGCCTCATATGATGTTATTAGAACGTGAAAATATTTGCACAGCATGAAACGTAAAGGCGCATGATTGGAGTGGGGTGCACTCCACGGTCTCTATAATGAAATGTAGATCGAAAAATGACGACGACATTTCCGACCAAATAAATTCAAGGATAATCTGGAAATTTTATTAGATTCTTCGTTATAGCAATAAATAGCTACGTGCAAGAAGAATGCATGCAATATTTTTCGGTCATTTATTATGCAATATAATTTTCCCGCAGAAGGGACTTTGACTTTGATTTATGTCGGAATAACGAAATTATTTGAATCTTCCAGAAACCTCAATCAATTTTTATTTTATCTAGTATATTTACCCAAAGATGATAAAGACTTTTGTTTACCTATTTGATAAAAAAGGGATAAGCATCTTGGATTTCATCCACTTGTATATTCCGAATATTTTCACCTTTTTCGCCGCCTCGTCTGTTCCGTCGAAATTGCGGACAATCTGTTTTACATTTTGCTGACATACATTTAGGACTAACACACAAACCGAAGACGAACTGAAGATACAATTCTATTTACATATTTTCCTAGAGACGATAATATATAAACTTATGCTTTTGACTGCACACACGTTGATCATATTCGGATTCCTCGAAGAGCGGAGAAACTTAAACATTCAAGAACGCTACGATAAAGCACGATATTCCATCCAAACGAACCGGGCGATTCGATTTTGAACAATTGAGAATAAAATAAGCTAGAGGAGCAACCGGGGGAGGCAACCACTACCTTCACCACCAATTTTGGAATGATATAAGGTCAAAACCGAAAATTCACCGTCGTCGACGTCTTCGTTGCCGCCATACCACCATAAAAATTTTTATGTCATGCATATAGAGTTCAATTCAATTCAAATTTAAATTCCGTCCGCACGACCAGCTTCGTGAGAGGATATTCGTTTTCCTTGCTCGTGCTACGGTGTTGAGACGCGAGAGCCGATGAGCTCGAAAAGATGCGACCCTTAGATTGCATTGTATATGTTGGTACCTACACATTATGTCACCTTACCACCTAATCTCGGGCCTATCTTTTACGGCTATAAATCAGGAAAGCTGTAACCTTATTTGGCCCGAAGGATATACCGTCGTTGGCCGGTCGGTTACCTTCTTACACAAGGCTTTTGTGTCCTGTTTGCTCTTTTTACGAGTACGTTTGGCAAAGTGTCTGAGAACACATGGACGATCCGGATTATAGGTAAACTAGTTGGGTGGTGCTCTTTTGGCAATTTTTGTGGCTAGTGAACATCGGGGCTTTATCTTTGCGACATTCAATAATATCTTTTTGTTGCATTTACTTGAAAATAGCTCTTGTCTGTTTTTCAATCTTTGATTTTGGTATGTACAAGGAATACCTTCTGTTACTAGATACGGTGAACATATGCTTAGTCAAGTCACCTGGCAATGCTGGCCGAATGGCCGTGCCAAAACCGGCGGATATTACAATCGGTCAACAGAATGCACGGATGTCCATTGAGTCGATAATAGGAAATTGGAAATTAGTTCCACAATGAATTGAATCTGAAAATATCACAGGTCCTGTAATTCAATAATGGATTTAATATAAGGCCGTGTATTACGTGCTATTTGTTTTCATTGACTTAGTTCTTTTTAGTAATTTTTCTAAGTTGAGAGTGAGAGAATACTAGTTTGGCAGCTCTTTTGGGAGTTGTAATAGCCCATCCTTCGAAGCTTAATGTTTAACACTTTCTGTTCAAATGGTCCAGGTCTGCACGCATTCGATGCTGATATGAATGGCGAACGATTCAATCATATTCCTCACGATGTCCGATCCGAATGATAAAGGCTTCTTCGAATTCGATGCTGATGTGGAGAGCGATTTGGGTATTACTCTTGCATTTCAGTTCTGCATGTTTCGATGCCAAGACTAGAATGATGAATGCTGGTGACTCATTGTCTGGCTCGCCTTTTATAGCGATATCAGCAGCTGGGTTTAATGAATGAGGAGCTCTTTTATGTACCGGAGGCAGAGCGACCCATTTTGGGGTTCCAACAGGGGTTTTATTTAATTTCGCTAGCATGGCCATTATGTCAGAAAGAACTGGTAATCCGCGACCAGTTTCAGCAAAATCACGGCTTTAAAATACCATGTTCAGTTATTTACACCATTGAAGAAAAGAATTTGAACCCTCGACATCTGCAACTCCTGCTAAGCGACGAAAAATAATGACCCCAACACAAGTAAAAGGCAAATCCCAATGTCAGTAATGCCTGGACGAAAATCTGCCCAAAAATAGCTTCTGCGCTAAAAGAGTGTGCAAAACAGAACACAATCGTTTGCATTAAATGTGTTACTGACAAACTAATCTGAAAGTTCAATCCATCAAATTCGACGCATATAATGTTTGTTTTTTTTTTTTACACATTCCACATGCGTAGAAATCTACGCGAGGAAAGGAAATGTAAGTTTTTTTTGGAGCAGATGAAGGTTAAGCGATTTTGTTTGAGAATTTCGAAAATTTGCAAAACAGGTGTTTTTGTCGCAAATAGTGATAAATGTTGTGTTTAAAAAATTGATGCGCTTTTATATGTAAAGTGGACATTGATTTTTCGTTTAAAATAGCTGTCGATTCGTTGCGCATCGTACAAGCCACTACGTTATTCTTATTAGTTTCACTATATGTTTCGTTTTCGACACACCCGCAAATAATGGGTTAATCACGACCTCCAGCTTAGCACCAGGCCAAAGTTCTACTGCCTTGCTAATCGCATGTTTCAATATGAACTGAACTTCATCAGCCATGTCCTTGAAACCAGCCTCCATCCTCACAAACCGAAGGAGGTCCTGGAAAAGCCTCCATAGAACCTGAAAAATTATGGTAAGAATACCCTCGACCATAAACCACTTCCCTACCGAAATACCGCCATTCGCATCGTTTCGGTCCACAATCCACAATAGCAAGCTCGATTCTACTTTTTGCCGCTTCAGGGTTTGAGAGAGCTGGTTCGTCTGCCTTGGCGATTTTCTGCCGCCTTATTTTTATTTTTTTATTTTTCACTAGTTGTTGTTGTTTTTTGTAGATTGATTGATGTCTCTAAGACAAAACGATTCATTAAAATGTGAAACATGAATAACTGTAAGATTAATCTAATTTCCTACGTCAAACGCAATTTAAAATAGAAATTCTAACGCCATTTACCCTCGATTTAAGCATACACACATCCACCCAATCCTTATTTATATATCTTTCCAGATATCTTTCTCCGAGCATAGGTATAATAAAATCCAAAATCCACCATAATCCCTGAGAGAATGTCTTAATTGTAAGGTGCTATGCGGTATTCACCAAATTATACATTTCTACTACTGTCATTGTGTCATTTCACGCGCGCATACAAATTACACCAAAAGTCTCGACATATCCCGACGAATATATGGATATTTTAACGCGGACCTTTTAACCCGTTTACCATTCACCGCATTATGCAGAAATTCTTGTAACATTCTCCGAACGCAAGAAAAAAGGACTTCATCCCATACCATCAATACCACCACCACCACTGCCGCTCGTCATACATTAAACGGCCCAAGTAACTTCGATTAAAAGATCAAAACGGAATATCGTTTCACGTCACGGCAGAACATTTTGGCAAACAAATTTCTCCGGTGGCGTCCCTTAGCTGGTATTCTCAACCCACTCAACCTACACGCTGGGGTGCTTTCTTTATACACACAATTCGCTCTCATATCCATTTCCACATGCTGTTAATGACAAGGATAAATACCGTCCGCCTGAATTCATTCATTCCTTCGTTACCATATCGTAGTCATGTCATAGTCAACGGCGAATGTGTATGAGAACGTGTGTGGAAAGATTTGCCTGGTAAATTGCATTTAATATTCGCAACTAATTACGCCCATTAAACACTTTGACGCTATGCGACAGGCTCAAGATGGAAATTCCAGTGGCGAAATATTCCTATAGCAACGACGGTGCTGCGCGGTGGTGGCAATGGGGACGAAGTAGCGGTGAGAATTTTGTTTCAGGGATAATTTTGCACATCTTCGGAGCGTGCAGGTTTCAAGCGATTCTTCGTGGCGTTGTCATGTCAGGCATCAGACGATGTCTTAAACCTATACTGTAGCTTGTAGTAATCTCCGCGAAGGCGTGAGAACCTTGCTTATATACGTTCAGGATAAGAGTAATTATTGTCGAGTATGGAACGATATGATGCGAGAGGAATAAAGTGTATTTTGTATGAAAGGATGTGAGGTTTTCCACATTTAGCGCGAAATGGCAAACAGGAAATTTTCCCACGATTGTGTCTTTATTTCATTCGCATTTGGCGAGAATCGAGGGATACCTTTTAAGAGTTCGCGAATGCGTTATCAAATTGTGCGGATGGCTCCCAAATTTTCGCTTCCGACGCATCCTCTAAGATGACAAAAATCGCACATTCCAATGTACGGTAGCGGCATCTGGCGAGACCTGGGCATTCCCAGAGAAAGTGAGTTAGAGATTCTCTTTAAATTGCATTATCGCAACTGCGACAGTGCGACTTATGGGAAATAAGCAGTCTGGGTTCATGGTCCCCTATTGGCCAAATGGGGATTTCTTCATCAAGTATACGCACTCAACTTCAGAAGCCCAACCCCGGGGCTGCAACACTAGCTGGAGTGCCTGAGGTTTCGCTCTTACCTCCCGGTCCTTCGGACGTTTGGACCTTCAGCGTTTTATTGACAAGGTCTTATTGCCAAATGGGGATTTCTTCATCCAGTATACGCACTCACCTTCAGAAGCCCAACCCCGGGGCTGCAACACTACCTGGTTGACTTGGGTAACAACCGACAACTACCTCGAGTCTAAATCCTTGATGGGAAAGAACCATGTTCCCCTGGGCATTCCCATCCCCGAGGTAAACTATTCGCTAAAAATTTCGCAATAGCGAGTGTGATCCTCCTTCGGCCGCCTAATGGTTAAGCCTAAAGCAAAACTCAGACGTGCATTTCCCAGGTTCGTTTGACATGTAATTACTCGTCTGCTTAAAGCAGACTCGAAGCGCTGCTTTTCACATCCGGGTGGACCCTTCATAAAAAAGTCAGCAATTTGATTCGGGCCGTGAGGTCATCAATCCACAAACATGTTAGATGTAGGAACGTAGGCATTTTTCACCAAGACCCTAGTTTAATTCGGGCCGTGTGGTCATCAATCCACAAACAAGTTAGATGTAGGAGCGTAGGCATCTTTCACCAAGACCCTAACTAGCCCCTTCGAGGCTCGGGTTATGCGAAGCCGCCAGCTCCGAAGCCCACAGGATTAGTTATGGTGACACCTCCCCACCAAGAAACCACCGCAGAAAGTCAGCCATGAGCTACTCGTACATGACTCGGGAGCACCAGGAGTGCCATCACCCGTAGGTCTTCGTACAGACCCACGCCATGGCGTATCAAAAATACTAGGGGCCCCCTGGGCCGGTTGGGCACGTAGTGGCGCTCCTCATCAAAAATATGTGTCCCCCTACACAGAATGCTCTGCGTCACAATGTATCACATTTGGCTCAATGCCCCACCTTCTATTCAAGATTGTCTTGCAGGCGTAGAAAGCTACGCAGGCTTTCTTAAAAGCCTCTTCAATGTTTAACTTCGTGCTAGGGTTATAGTGTGCGTTGCTGTCCAGTTAGTTTTGGAAAGGACAAACGTTGTAACTTCGTTTTTATAGTAAACAGCATCAGTTTTGTCTTCCCTGGGTCCTACGCCTAGACCTAGGCCTGTTCGATTAATCGTACTGTAATCGATTATTTTCAATAATCGATTATTTTCGTTTCGATTATACGATTAATCAATTATTAAAATAATCGAAAAATATTCGACAAATAATCGAAATTACGATTAATCGATAATACAATTAATCGAAACTACGATTAATCGAAAATACAATTAATCGTAAACACGAATATTCGAAAATACAATTATTAGAAAAATACGATTCTCACTGCTTGGCGGAAGATTGGCAACAGACCGAAATTAAAACTTTCGTCTTGTCAAACGAAATTAAAAGGCAATCGAAAGGTGTCAACTCCCTACTAACGATTCCGTTAATTCCCCCCTAGTCGCCTCTGTTTTCCCGCTGTAACTCCACAAAGTCGCTGCTCTGCTGCTAAGCGGGAGACGTCTGGCACTTGACGGAAATGAGAATTCTTGGGTCGCCGAACAAACGGTGGTAATCGAATGGTCTCGATTTCCTATTGACGATTCCGAAATTATTTTTCCCTAGCTATCCCCGTTCTCCCGCCGCAGCTTCACAAAGTGGCTGTTTCTCTGCTTGCCAGCAGACGGAAGTAACAACTTTAATGCCGCCGAACGAAATTGGTGGCAAATGAAAGGTCTCGACCCTCTATTCACGATTCCGAAGTCATTTCTCCTTAGTCACCCCCGTTCTCCCGCTGCAGCTCCACAAAGTGGCTGTTTCGCTGCTTGGCGGGTGACGTCTGGCAGTAGACGGAAATGACAATTTTCATGTCACTGAACGAAATTGGTGGCAATAGGGAGTCGAGACCTTTCATTTGCCACGAATTTCGATCGGCGACATGAAAATTGTCATTTCCGTCTACTGCCAGCAGCGAAACAGCCACTTTGTGGAGCTGCAGCGGGAGAACGACCGTGTGCGTGACTAGGGAGAAATTACTTCGGACTCGTCAATAGAGCGTCGAGACCTTTCGATTGCCACCAATTCTGTTAGGCGAGACGAAGATTGTCATTTTCGTCTACTGCCAGACATTTCCTGTAGGCAGCGAAACAACCACTTTGCGGAGCTGCAGCGGGAGAACGAGGGTGACTAGGGAGAAATGACTTCGGAATCGTTAATGGGGAGGTGAAACCTTTCATTTGCCACCTATTTCGTTCGGCGACATGCAACTTGTCATTTCCGTCTACTGCCAGACGTCACCCGCAAGCAGCGAAACAGCAACGGGAGAACGGGGGTGCCTAGGGAGAAATGACTTCGGAGCCATCAATAGAGAGTCGAGACATTACATTTGCGACCAATTTTGTTCGGTGACATGAAAATTGTCATTTCCGTCTACTGCCAGACATCACCCGCCAAGCAGCAAAACAACCACTTTGCGGAGCTGCGGCGGGAGAACGGGTGTGACTAGGGACAAATTATTTCGGAATCGTCAATAGGAAGTCGAGACCTTTCATTTTGTCACCAATTTCGTTCGGCGACATGGAAATTGTCATTTCCGTCGATTATTTTTGAGAATCGATTATAATCGATTATTTTCAATAATCCAACAGACCTACCAAGGCCACAGCTTCTGGCTCAGTTGCTGTCCCGTCACCTCCCTGATCATAGAGAGACACATTCCAGATACTTCTCTCGCTACATCATGCGCATACGCAATCACCTTTATACCTTCCTTCCTCCTCAAGTTAAGTTGATATTTTGTTGTTTACTATTAGCCAAAATAAATGAGAGATGACACCACCCTGAGGTGAACTTCTGGAAACGAAATTAGTCAGCTGGCTGTTTCCCATGTTCGCATGGATTACTTTATCTCTCACTATCCATTTGCCGCGCCCCGTCTCTACTCCTGCTCCAGACTCCGTGACGGCATCGTAAATAGACTCTATACGGACATTCTTAAAAGCTCCCTTTATTTCGAGGAAAGCGGCTAACGTCTATTGTTTGTAGTCAAGACTGTACTCGATGCTAGGCACCACCTCGTGGAGGGCCGTTTCTTTGTATCTAACCCTTCAAATAGAAAGTACTGAGTTTTCCAGCCTTTGCCTGATATGAAGGTCGACGATACGCTCCAAAGTATTTAATACGAAGGACTACTTCTTAAAGTAATTTGGTGGGAGCATTAACATTTTATTCAGTGCCACTTTGACACCTCCCACCACATTACTTTTGGAAGTAGTCCTGTACATTTAAACTTCTCCAGCATTTAACCTGAAACAAAATTACATCCAGCATTTACACCTAAAACAAAATTACATATGAGCGGCGGATTGGAGTGATATGTATTCTTTTTGCGGCAGATGAATTTTTCTTTGGCGGGGTAACTTTTACAACTTTGTTGGTTTTGGTCAGATATCACACTACAAGCAAAAATTAAAGAAGAAACTGTACTCAACTATCTAGTTTCAAAAGAAAAGATTGGACATTTGTATAAAATGGACAGATTTCGGTAGAAAATTTTTTATAGGTAACAATGTGATGTACTGACCAAAAAGTCCTTAGAACTACTCTCGCAGGATATTTGTTCCAATTATTTTTGGTGTTGTGAAAAGCTGGCAAATTTTTAGGAAAAGTCACGAAACATTGTGGTGGTGGCTAAAACGGTTTTCATTTTACAGCAACTTAAAAATGAAAAAGGTCTGGCCAGACCCATTAGTACAACCGAGGGTTAATGATTTATAACATATCTTGTCAAAATGGTCCATCAGCTTTTGTATACTTTCGATGCAGCCGCGTATATGCCACAGAAATTTTGTTCTCGAATTACATACAAGGTGTTATATGCTTCGATGCCAAGACTAGAATGCCGTTGAATCGTAATTGTGACTCGTTTATATACAATCGTGTCGGAACCGGGATCGTGCATGTTGCTAACTATGATTTCATAGATGTGTGCGGGCTAGCAGGACAGTGCTTGGGTGTATGTACGTTGCTGCATGGCTGTTGTCACGTTGTATTTTTGTTGTTGATGTCTATTTGTATTATCTTTTTGTCGTACTCCGTGACCGTAATCGTAATATTGCTACTCTATAAAACCGGAAATTTTTGGACGAGTGTTGGGCCTCAAGCATCAGACAATCCGCGTTCTTTCTCCTAAAAGAGAGAAAAAAAACTCCTTTATTCTGCTCTGTCCTTAACATTAGCAAAAGTAGTAATTATTAAAGATACATATCCTCTACAAACCGTAACGCTTTATTAAAGTCCGATACAATCAAAAACCTCCTCAGCCATGTACAACAATGCTACGGCAGCGGCGGTAAACAGGGTTGAAAAATTTGCGAAACCACGCGACTGCCGCAACCGCTGAACAACCATGTAATTAACTTTCACCTAATCGTCGTAATTTCTCATTTGTATTTTAATGTTTTCACTTTTTTCCATTTCGTATTGTAGTTACATACTTTGAGCGCTCCATCTCCTGTCTAGTGTCCGGGATACCTATGTGCTATGCATATAATTAAAATGGCCAGGATACGGTCGGCTGGTCGCCTGAAGAGGCATTCTAATGGCATAGCGATAGTATCTTTTGGAATTAAATGTTTTAATGTGTACAGCCAACGAGTAAAATTGTAGACCACGTCGACTACATGTTGAGGGGGTGTGAGTAACGAACACGAATAAAAAATATAAAATTAAAAGTAAACGAGTTCGGTGGCTGCTAGATAACACTTACCACGCGAACAGTTAATGGGATGAGAATAGAATGTAAAGTGGCGAACATTTGAATAGGGAAAAAATAATTTGTATAGAAATTTGTAAAAAGAAAATTAGGCCTAAAAATAAAGCTTAAAAATTATGTAATCTTATTGAGCACATTATTGCAGCTTAAGCTTGTGTCTAGACAGCACAACATGTCTCCCCAAAGTATTCGTACAACCACTTCTCATGCCTAATTTACCTGAAATTCTATCACACAACAGCACACCTCTGCGCACCCGTCTCGTATAATTTGCCACCAAAAATGTCCTATAAGCGCAAATATTTGCAATCCAAAATGAATTTCCTAACTTAATGACCATTATACTTGAGCTCCGTAAAATACGGCGCCAACTTGTTATTTGTCCTTGTTTCGGCCTGAGAAATGAGCATTCCCTCATCTCCTTGTGTCACGTTCACTTCTTCGACTTTTCGACGTTCATCGGATCCTTGTGCTATGTATGGCCCATAGGCAGTGAAATTTCGCCAATGTTGATTATTATTGAAGGTTTCGTGTTTCAACTTGGCAAGATTAAATTAATTCATTTCCGTCATGATACCGCGCACCATCGCGTCTGGTCAAGATGTCCTTGTTCCCCCACGGCCGCTATATTGTTGATGCTCGAACACTTTTCTGAGCCATTTGGTCGCGGACGCCCAGGGAAGCTCCTACATAAAATAGGCAACGACCGACCAACGGACGCGGCATTCATTAGCATTGCTCATTTTCTATTGTAATCGAAATTTTTTCCATGCTTTCCATTTACCCATAGAATTCATCAGGATATGCCAATTGGAAGACATCATTGCCTCTCGATGCGATATGGTCCTATGAGCATGACTAAAAATGACGGAAATCAATTTAATGAAAATCAGGATGCGGATAGCATCCATAGATCGAGACTAAAGAGGGCAGCACTTTTGATTGAAATCGTTTTGGATATAATCATTTTGGGGACTGTTCACTAATCAGAGGAAAACGAATTAGCCCCAAAGTACGGCTTGGGATTTTGGTGGTCGAAGCTGGATCCTTGCATTTATTTTTCATTATCGACATTTCCCGGAATTTGCTGTTTTTTGCGCTCGATTGGAACACGGCACTTTGAGGCTTACTGATGGAAAATATTTTTTAGTACTGAGAAAAGATGTTGTAGTCCGCAATCACGGAGAGAGAGGACATTACAGTTATTACGCGCCGCCCCAACCACTAAGGCGCAAAAAAACTCGAGACTCAAAAAATATTCCATGGAAATGGATTTAGTATGCGGTGAAATTCGATTTGATAAATTTTGTATAGTAATCAAAAGTTTTTTTTTTGTGTGTTTCCGATGCGGAAGTTTTTCTGGGTTTTTTTTTGTATACGGAAATACATCCTTGTCCTGACCGCATAAATTAAGAGACATTTCTGGATTTTTATTGGTCACCATGAATGGGGAAAATTAGGCAGCGCGTGTGCGTGTTTATACTAACACACTGTGAATATGTATGGAAATTGAGAAAGTTGCGAAAATGTTGTCAAACGTCAAATGGTATTTAATTTGTAAGTTGTCCTAAGTTTGGAATCGGCTGGACATGAAACGCGCTGCTAGCCTATTTGAATCTTTCATAGCTCGGCAGAAAAGTTTTAATGAAATGAAAAAGTCGTCGATTTTAAAAATGTAATTTCGTATGCAGATTTTTTCTCTGTCGTTGAACTTAATCTAGATTTTATTTCTGCTTGCTAGACGACGGTGATAAAGGTTGACACAAATAAATTAATCGAAGTTAAAAAGTGGTAGAAGAGAAGTCATTAAAAAATTATTGTAAGGTAAGGTAATTTGTATATGTCAAACATGAGCTAATTGAAGGCACTTTAGTTTTTCTGAATTTTAAATTTTAGTAAAAAGTTGTAAAAGTTCACTTTACACGGGGCAAATTTCATTGGTTTTTTAGGCCGTTGGGAAACATGCATTGACTATGTCTGCTTAATATCTCCCTCTTAAAAATTTTCCTCACTGCTTGCCAGTTGATCGTGGCAGGCTTTCTGGGTGGTGTACGATGACGTTAATCAATAGTAGATTCGAATCCTCAAAATTGAGCGCACTAACTACTTCTCAAAATAGGCTGCGTCTGCATCGACTTTTAGCGTTTTATTTTTACCATCAGTCCATTCGCGTTTTTTCATTTCATATTAATCCCCAGACACGCAATTGTTTACACAAAATTACGACACTTTAACCTTCCTTAAATGTCCTAATCTTGCTCTTGAAAATTAACTAAAGTTTGTACACAACACGGACACAAGATATGCGCTCTTTGTTTTGAATTCCGAATTTCTGATGTCCCTTTATGATATCAACTGCACCTCCACCTCCCCAGTTCTCCTGACTTATCGTACTTGGTCGTCTTTCGTATACACCAATTGCTATCATAAATTTCTTTACTGGCCGTATCCCTAACTTCCTGTCGGAGATGGCTTTTCGTATCGTAGTCGCAACAACGTCGTATCGTATACATACTACGAAAATATAAGGAGATCTTTATAAGAGAAATATTCTTGTCGCAAGCCATAGTTAAAGTAATGCGTTTATATCCCGGAGACTTCCATCACTCTGGCTGCTGGACTATGGGCCTTGAGAACAATCTCTGCAGTGAGAAGAGGCCATTCTTAATAATTAAATTGGAGATCGTAAAGCGGATTGTGTTTCTAAGCCAGCTCTGCGTACGTTACGGTATTGGTCTTATGTGGATTCCAGTTTTGATTTACGCTTTTATTAATGAATATATGTACACAGACCGTAGTTTTATACGATGGTCCTAGAGGTGTTGGTTTCATCGCTACTAGAAAAGCTACCTGCGACACCTTAAGTAGGTATTAGTAGGTAGGTATGCGGACAAAAATGCCTTACAACGAGTACGCGATAGGACTTTATACAAGTAGCATTTGACAATATTTCAAATACGATCTCGGTTTATGCTCTCCTGTCTTTTTTTATGATTTTATTTTTCGAAAACACCACGATATTTCCAACGAACACGCGTGAGCCGCGAGAAGAAACCTAATGACTATCATGTAACTTTGAGAGAGGGAGAATAAGGCACGAGCATTTGCGATTTATTAATTACGCTCCTCTCCGAAAGAGTCCCAGATAATTTTATGGTTTCTTTTGTCAATTAGGATTGCCGATTCTTATCGGTATAATGGAGGACAGCATAGCTAATCCTCGGAGAACAGTTACGATGCCAATTAGATTTGAAATTGGTATGAGGAGTTAGTGTCAATGGCTAATTATGTGCTTTAGGGATTTATGGCTGTAATCGAATATTTAAATGCTTTTTCTGAATACGGAATCGTTATTATGCACTAGGTATATAGCCACTATACAGCATAGCTAATAATCTTATGATTACTATTGAATCGCACCACGCGCAATTGCACGGCAACAATATTCACTATAGATTAGAATGCTATTCTGCAATCCGCTGTATTAAAAGCTTGCACGGAGTTACCCATACCACGAGCTATGCCACACAGAGCAATTTCGCATGATTGGGTAAACAACCTCACACACCTCTTTTTCCCTGCAATTGCGGTGGTTCATTGAAGTCCGAGAGCTTTGTGTTTTCAATAGTTTCTACATAAAATGCTTTCGCTTAGCAGTTGCCTATGGTTCTGGCGAAGCCGCGCAAATAAAATTTGAATTAATATTTCGTTGACGAAGAACTCAAACGAATTTAAATTTGTCTGCTCCGAAAAATTAACCGATGTTATCGAAAATGGGTGAATTCACATTGTAAGACGAAACCGGACGGGTAAACTTGCAAGACAAAAACCATCGTTCTTACAATGCGAAATGTACAATGCTTGTCTGCTGGACACTCTCGCCGTCCGTTTATTAGCACAAAAAAACGGACGGCGAGAGCTTTTGTATGGCCAGCCTACAAGCATTATGCATTTCAGATTGTAAGAACGATGGTTCTTGTCTTGCAAGTTTACCCGTCCGGTTTCGCCTTACAATTTGAATTCAGCCAATGACTCCTAAAATTTAGTGATACGAGTATAAGCGTGCATCATTTTTTTTGCATAACATTTTTTACAGATTAATTTTTCTAAATCATCAGTAAGCTTGGAGCTTTCCTCTTTACGGGTTCTGAGCGTTCTTTAATATTTATCACAGACAAGCCAATTGATTTGTGTGGACTGAATCGTTGATGTTTGGTTCAGTGCCGTAGACAGCTTTTTAGAGGGTGAGCGGAACTGTGGTTCAGACTTTTTCGCCTAGGAAATCAGCAACTAGAAAAGTTTCTCTCGCCACATTCTGCTCACCTGCTAATCGGTTCATTCATACGCGATGTAGCAGATATTTCGCCTACATTGGAATGCTAAATTTACACAGCTGCTCAGCCATCAGCTGCATTGTAGCATATTTCCATGAGAGCCAAAATGTATGGTATGGAAGAAGGTGTTGTCGCTTCAGAGTAATATGAGGTAGTTACGAACGATTTGGATTGATTTTAATCTGTTTGTATTACTGGAGTGGGAACTACATAGTTGTGATAAGGATTAGCACTTACAGGTTAACTACTCCGACAAAGCATCTAATCTAATGGTACCTTACACAAATAATACTTTGTATAAGTCTGCGATTACTTTGCACTTAATCGTCTCTGGGAGTGAGCTCATAGTTAGAACTTTCAAATTTCCCCATAACTCAGAGTTTTATGAAGCTGCCGCAAAAACTACAAAATCAAGTCACAAGAACTATTTAGGAACGAACGGAATCGGAACACAAGTGATAGAATCACCGAGGAACTATTAGCCCGAAAGAAAGTGAAGGGTATCGAAATTTCGGCCACGCCCGAAATTAGCCTTGGTCTGTTTTTATTCTAGCTCCATTATTTCTAACAGTTTTTATACGTTAAGTGTAGAAAATTTGTTACAACGTTAATTTCATTTGCAAAATCGTTTGTTAACATTTAAAAGCGTTTTCCAACGCTGAGCTAGAGTTTTAAGGCCGTTATACCGGTCGGCATTGACCAGCTAAAATAAAGCCACCTTGCTTACCTAAATATATTTTCGACACTGACATCATTCCTCCCCAGATTTGTCCTTACTTTGGAGTACCGAACGGAACGAATTCTATAAGGAGAAAGACATAGCATAGCATCCGTCGCTGGACCCACTTCAGAGTGTTTTATCCAAATGCTGGAATTGGTCACTTCTTAACCTTCCGAAGCTCGCACGTCTATCGTGACAAGGATGATCGCGCGTATGTCTCACATACGCACACTTTGTTCAATGTGATTTGCCTAGAATAAAATCAAGGACTCTTCAGGATTATGCAGAAAATTACTCATAGTCTATAGTACAGACAGCTCAAAACCCAAACATAAAAAAAAAACTGTTGATGCCAAATTGTTGAATACACTGCCTGCATATATTGCAGAAGAAAGTTACACTTATTCGCGGCATGGGTTAAGTGGGGGAGGGGGTGGCAAAGAGGAGAAAATTCTTTTTTTTGTAAAAATCTGGAAAACTATGAATCTGACTTTAAAATGCCATGAGGACGAAACAAACTACATAAAATTAGATTTATAATGATATATAACACTCTAGACGTTTTCACGGAAAATTATACCCTAGACCCAAAAGCATTAAAGTGAATTTACATTTTTTGTGTTTTAAATTTCGCACTGTAACTCTTGATAGAATAGACCTAGGGTGACAAGATCTTATTCATTACATTACCAACAAAATTCATTTGGTTTGAACCAAAAATTGAAGTGCTCCGACCATTGACGCCCTCCTCACTCCTCAATTTTTCAAAAAAGCATGATGGGGTGATGGGGTGCCTAGTCTAATCCCCATTATGCTTCTTACAGAAAATTATTACCATCCGATCAAAACTAAGGGTACTCCCCATACAAAGTCAACCAAAATTCTAAAAAAATTTACATTTTTTCACTTCTAAATTCTATCTAAAATGATAAAATAAAATTTACCTCTCAGAACGTCATTATAACAGTCAGCGCCCGCTCTAGCACTTACGCCGCCCCGGGCGAGTGGACAAATAGCCGCCCCTTAGGTAAAGTACCAGGCAGATTGATAGTAGACATACAAATGTTATGTCGTTGTTGTTGTAGAAGCTATGTAAGAGACATTTTATTCTTAAATCTAGTGATTTTGGCAGCCCTTGGTCGTTATAACTCATCGGTTCCACGATGGCTGCCGTAGGATCACATATCAACCCAAAAATGCATAGTCACAGTGGGATTCAAACCAATGCTATAGTAATTCAGAAAATAGAATGTCTACCCACTGAGAAAGCCCGAATAGTATTTAGAAGTCCGTAGAAGTCCGTTCCGCCACAATTCATACTCTTAAGCGCAATTCAGCTCAGATCAGCAAAGCCTTCCAGAGAGTTTGTTTGAAATCCCAAAATTTAAGCTAAGTATTGAATTTCCCCAGCCACATATTATTCACCACCGGCAAAAAATATACAGATGTCATACGGAAACCTGGCGGAATTTAGAATGACGTATATATGTGATTTGTGGGGATTTATCGAAGCTGACAACTACTTTTTGGGTCCATTATCGTCCCCTTACAGTGATTTCCAGAAATCATCATTGAGTCCCGTGTGATGTGTAGCATGTCTTTGAAGCTAAGTTCACTCATGGCTTCCACACTTATTGTGGATTTGCCTAGGATCCTCAGCCTCCTACTACCTAGTGCTGATCACTCACACACATATGCATATACCATCGTCCACGATTTTCATCTTAGTTAGATGCACTTTAAAATTACCATGCCCTGTCACTAAGGCAGTTGTCCAACTTAGGTTACTCCGTGTATAACTGAGTACCTGTTTAGCCTTCCCCCCCCCCAGTGGGCTGATAATTGCGTTTCGAGCCTGCCTACAAGTGAATAGCCTTCGCCATCGTTGCTGATGTATGGAATGAGGTAAGAGATTGAAAATTAATGCGAATATTTCTTTTCCACAAAAACATTCAACACACTTTAGAAAACTCCGCTCTCAAAAATGGTATGCCAAAAATGATGGAGCTGATAAACATAAATTAGCTGAGTCTCTTTGAGGACGAGTTTCTTCAGTGGTTTCAATTTGGGTGGCTTATTTTCATAATGGCATCATTTCGCGAGTTTTTATAGAGAATAAGGTAAGAGCTACATCGGGGGAACCTAGCCAAATCCCGATATTAGCATGTCCCGAAACATATTAGGTAGATTGCTATCGCGGCTCTGGCAATGTGTACTGTGTTTCCTCAACTTGCTGAAATCCAAACTACCTTGTCCGAAATTGGCCCATTCAATGCTAGATGAATCAATGAATCCATTCGCAAGGAGACTGGGCTAATTGCTGCCAAATGTGGATACATGTTTTCTAAAATGCCAGAAAAAAAATTTGTTGGTGGTGCATTTCGGCAAGAAATTTCTCATAGAAGATTTTTTAACGCTTTTATGTGCTGTTTATGCACTAATTGTTTATATTTTCTTATATGGTTTCTCCGGAGGTTCAATATTTACTTAGTGGACGTAATCTCCTATGACTCAACAGACTGAATAAAAATATTAGGCCACAATCGGGCCTTGCAAAACCGTGCACAAAACATCAAAGTTGTGGACAACACACGCCTGGGATGGACAGAGAAAGACGATTTCTTTCTATTTATCGCCACTAGCGACACTTTCAGCATCATCCGTATAACGAACATGCAGCGGAAAATATTAAAAACACAAAAGCTCTCCTTATGAGAGTGGATAGCAGATCAACCCAATTCAAAATCAGATAGCCCTTACCTTTGACAAGAATTAGGGAAAATGCAAGCAAATCCTTAATTCTGATGAAAAGAAGAGGAATTTTCAGTTGGAGGACGAAACCAACACTCCATTTTCCAATAAGCTTATTTTTAAGGAAGAACTTAATTAGCACATAACTTTGCAAGCATCACAGATGTAAAGTTTAGGCAAATATCACTAACCATTTTAAGATTCTAAATGCAGTACTTCGCTTTGTCTTTTCGAGTTTTTTATTCTTGTTTTAGCCAAAAAGACGCCCCTTAAATTTGGCGCCCCGGGCGACCGCCCGGCTTGCCCCCCCTTAGAGCGGGCGCTGATAACAGTTAATTGTAGTCTTCTAAATGTATATTCAAAAGTTTGTACCAGAGCGTGCCTTACAAGTACGAAAAATCGGGTTTGAAGGTTGCTAGTACACGTTACTCGATATATTCGGAAATAGCCTTAGAACTAGTACCAATGACATTCTAAGCCAATTTGTTGATGCTTGTAGTGTACGCTTTGATGCAAACTTTTCAACATACATTCAGAAGACTACAATTAACTGTTATAATGACGTTCTAAGGGATAAAACTCCTGACTCCTGAATATAAATGACTTCTATCAAAAAGTATGGGAAATGACATTTAATTTATTGAATTGGGGCATCCTTGACTCAAGGTCTCCTTGAGTTAAGGAATGTTCATAAATGTGGGCCTAAATTTAGTGAATTTCTCAAGGTCTCAAAGTCTCCTTGAGTTAGGGAATACGGGCCTTAGGATCATAAGATCTTGTCCATACATATTGCTAACAAAATTTATTTGATTTGGAATCTTCATAAATACGGGCCTAAATGTCATTTCCCATACTTTTTCATAGAAATCATTTATATTCAGGAGTCAATGCATCCTTGATTTAAGGCGAAACTCAAGGGGACCTTAAGTTTTCAATAGACTTGAAATATTATTTTTCAAGGAAGGTGGGTTGACCTTGACTTCAAGTGAGGTTGACTATATGTAGAAAATTTCAAGGTCTCCTTGAGTTTCTTCTGAAATCAAGGATGCATTTACTCGTGAATATAAGTGATTTCTATGAAAAAGTATGGAAAATGATTAATTTATTGAATTTCGGCATCCTTGACTCAAGGTCTCCTTGAGTTAAGGTATGTTCATAAATACGGGCCTAAGTCTATTTTATTATTATTTATTTTATTAAGAGTTACAGTGCGAAATGTAAAACTCAAAAAATGTAAATTCACTTGAATACTTTTGGTTCTAGGGTATAATTTTCTGACAAAATATCAAGAGTGTTATATATCATCACAAAGGTAATTTTGTGTAGTTCGTTTCGTCCTCCAAACTTTTTATGGTCACACTCATAGTTTTCCATATATTTTAACCCCTTCGCCACCCCCTCCCCCTTAACCAATGGTGCAAATTGATGTAACTTTTTACTGCGTAAATTGGGCAGTGTAATCAACAATTTCGCATCCAAAATTTCTTTTTTTTATGTTTAGGTTTGGGGCTATTTTGAACCTATTGTACTGGACTATCAGGCATTTATTACAATAAAGTTTTATGAAAAAGTAGAAACTTAAAAATTGGCACAGTCAAAGTAAATTTGATTTGAATGTTGATTGCGAATGGCTTTTGTAGCAAATCCAAGTTTGAAGGCAATTATTAGTTACATTATTATCTGGACGTTTAACAAATGAATAATTTGCAATTCAATGTAAGTCCATCAATTTGTGATGTTTTTTGAATTTTTGGAATACCTATAGTATAAGTAATAAACCGATAAAATCGAAAAACTGACAAGAATGATCGCGTGTATGTGAGACATACAATTTACTCGTCCTTCAGAGCACGAGGATCCTGCGGCACTCAAAAAGTGGCTGGAATCTTCTTTTCGGCGTTATAGGAGATTGGAAGACGGGGCTCCCCAGCGTTTTGGTATTATATGTGAGTGATGAGCACGCAAAAAGCAGACCGTATGTCTCACACACGCGCGAGCATCGGAAGTTAATTACTATAACCATGAATTGTCAGGCGTAGCTATGAACATGACTATAGTGCGATATCGCCACGGCCTCACTGCTGCGAAAACCTTTTATTGCAGTTGAGTCGATTGACTCTCAACAATCGAATCTAACCATAGGCAGACGTTACGAACGTCAAAGCGTTAAATCCTTAAGTTGCTTAAGAAGGATCAGTTTCAGTGAGTGATCCTATCATCGGTTCGTGTTACTTTTTCGAGAAGTGGCACAGTGTGAGAATGATGCCGAAAATTATGGGTCTATCGGTCGATAAGGTCGTGCTCGTCGCTCAGAGCACCCTAGACTTTTAGCATGTCGTGCAAATGCTAAAAAGGTTCAATAAAAATTGAAATATTTCTTTGCTGTCATATCCTAAGGGCTCCATTACACATTCTTATTTCTATTATCATATGTATGTCATATCCTTCAGCCTAATCAATTCATTCGGTTAAAATTTTTCCACATGCAGTAAACGAAATCAAGTAGGCTTCAGCATATGACATACATATGTATATGAGAACAGAAATCTGACTGTGTAATGGAGCCCTAAGCGTGAATGGTGTGTTCGGCTTAATTTAAGGCAGAAAAATTAAATTAAATAACAATTCATAATTTGATCGCTACCAATTTAAGGACGTACACTGCCAAGTCATACTACCTCGGATTTTACGACTTGTTAAAACTCTCTATTGTGTGTGTGTTGCTTGGTACAAGTTATTTATTTTGCTGATTTCTTCTATTTTCGGTGTCAACTAAGTTTCAGCTAATTACCTTTACCGAAACAAAATTCCTTCTTAAAATATCAGCTCAACAAATAAATTGGAAGCTTTATGCACCAGAAAAGAAACGGAGTAAAAACAGAAATAGTGTGTTCATATTAGCATTTCAAATAGAAAAAAATAGAGTAAGGCTAATTTTTGTTGTTTTTAAATCAGTGGGCTCCCAGGCATCTACAACTGATTTTGCTAAAAAAAAAATTTGATCGGAAAGGTCGCAAAAGGACAAAAAAGGATACTCTTTAATCCTTGACCGAAGGTCGGCATACGGGGTATCATATCAAAGGGGACGTCGGGTACATTACATATCCGGTGTTTGTTTCTTGTTTCAAGGACACTCAACGGAATAAATCGAGCTTAAATGGATAATATTTTCCAAAGCCAAAGCCGTATTTTTCCAAAGCCATAACTACGAGAATGATTCAAGCTGTCACTACTTTTATCACTTTCCAAAATCTATAATAGCTGAAGAGTCTACCATTAAATTTTCTAAGAAAAAAGTTTATCGGAAAGCTCTGAAAAAGGACATAAAAGGACACTAATTGCACACCTTAGTCGAACGTGGGCATGTGGGGTGCCATATCAAAGAGGATGTCAAGTACATTCCATATCTGGCATTTGTTACTTGTTCAAATGACCCTCAAAGGAAAAAAATGGGCTCAACTTAAAAATTTTTGTGTTTCCCATATCTGTATCTTTATAAAGCCGTAATTTTCCATTTAAGCCCAACTTATTCCATTTAGTGTCCTTGAGACAGGAAACAAGCACCGGATATGCAATGCACTCGACGTCCTCTTTGATATGACGCCCCACATGCCTACGTTCGATCAAGGTGTGAAATTAGTGTCATTTTATGTCCTTTTTCAGAGCTTTCCGATCAACTTTTTTCTTAGCAAATTTAATCGTAGAATCTCCAGCTATTATAGATTCTGAAAAGTGATAAAAGTAGGGACAACTTGTATTATTCTCGTAGTTATGGCTTTGGAAAGATACACGGGAAACTCGAAAATTTTCCATTTAAGCTCAATTTATTCCTCTGAAGGTCCTTGAAACAGGAAACAAACACCGGATATGTAATCTACTCGACGTCCGCTTTGATATGATACCCCGCATGCCGACCTCCGGTCAAGGATTAAATAGTATCCTTTTTTGTCCTTTTTGCGACCTTTCCGATAAAAATTTTTTTTAGCAAAATCAGTTGTAGATTCCTGGGAGCCCACTAATTCCAAAACAACAAAAATTAGCCTTACTCTATTTTTTTCTATTTGGATGCCTGGATTGGGATATTTTGACTGCACTAAAAAGAAAATTCTGTCTTAATACTTGCATTGCATTTGTTTTTATGCGAATCTTTTTTTTTAAATTGCGTTGTAAGTCGAAACAAAAATTGTTGTAACTCGAGTCGTGGTCTAAATTGTGCAAGCGTTGTAATTTGAAATGTCCTAAGTCGAAGCGTCCTAAGTCGAGGGATACTTTTAATCTAAGTTCATACCTCCTTTTCAACTAATAGTGCAGTCAAAATATCCCAATTCAGGCCTCCAAATAGAAAAAAAGTCGAGTAAGGCTAATTTTTGTTGTTTTTCAATCAGTGGGCTTCCAGGAATATACAACTGGTTTTGCTAAAAAAAAATTTTGATCGAAAAGGTCCCAAAAAGGACAAAAAAGGATACTCTTTAATCCTTGACCGGAGGTCGGCTTGCGGGGTATCATATCAAAGGGTCCTTGAAACAGGAAACAAACACTGGATATGTAATGTGCTCGACGTCCCCTTTGATATGATGCTCCGCATGCCAACCTCCGGCCAAGGATTAAAAAGTATCCTTTTTTGTCCTTTTTGGGACCTTTCCGATCAAAATTTTTTTAGCAAAATCAGTTGTAAATTCCTGGGAGCCCACTGATTCAAAAACAACAAAAATTAGCCTTACTCTATTTTTTTCTATTTGAAATGCTAATATGACTGCACTATAAATATTTATTAGAAGAAGTGCGCACAAAAATCCTATCGTATTTCTTAAGATGTATGTACATAGGTACTCTGTACCTACGTAACGCACAAAGACAATATTTTGTTTACGTAGCCCCAATGACCAAATACGAACCATACGCCACCAATTTTAGGGGCAGAATAACATGCGAAAAAAAAAATACTTTCCTTCCGGGACAGTTTGCAGAATTTGTTAAAGGCATGTTGAATGGTTTCGCAAAACATACGGTTACGGTGATGAATATATTCTTGTAGTAGGCTCGACAAGGTTTCTGCTACTTGCGACCTTGCTACGCAGTATGTGTATATCTGATGAATTGGAATCGTTCCCCAGATGTAAATCAATAACTCGATAAGATGTGTGTTTCGGGCTCAACGGAGCTTCTTCCTCCTAGTTCCAGTGTTCTACATACATAGTTGTATTCTCGATAGGTCCTGATGCCGTTTATGTTGTTTACACTACACACAACATAACGAAATAGTCGTGTGCGTCTTGTAGTCAAATACATACTTCTAGTCCCACATGTTATTTGAAAGCCTATTTCGAAACATAACATTCATATGTAAGAATAAAGCCGACTAAGGATACAGAGGAGGAGGAGGAGGAGGGGGGGATCTATTTTTCTTTTTCTTTTGTTTTGGTTGTGTTTGCCTATTTTACGGAGAGTGTGTTATTTAAATGTTGCATTGGAAATAAGTCTGGTAGATACAGTTAGATGTGGAAGTTTTTTACCGTCTGTTGTTTGTCTTGGATTCACGGAATTTGTGTATTCACTCCGCCCGCATATAAAATCATCAACAATATTTTCAATTTAGTTCCATTCGAACAAAAACTAAATTTCAAACCGTTTCAAATTAAATGTCAATACATTTTCTGCATTGTGCCCATAAATGATAAAATAGGATTAAAATATCCTTTTTGAAATTTACCATCGCGTTTGTCCTGACCCATAAAAAGTCCACCATGATTTTGATGCACGACCTTCTATCGAATTCTATACGGCAAAACCAAAGCCAATTAGGTGATCCATCAAATCCTTTTGATTCTTTTCATTTTGATTCAGTGAAGGAGTGAAGCACTTTGTAACGGAGGACGTCGGACATCCGAAGATGTCCCAGGGAACGGAGCCAAGGCCTCTACAACCGTGCAGGTTTGGCCAAAGGAAGGGCTCCTCAACGAGCCAGCAGCGGCATGCGCTTGCTGTAGCTCAGAGCGGTAGTGTTGGGCTGGGTTTGTGCTGCCCGTTGTCCCTTGTCCTCTACATTAAAAAGGGAATATCGCATGCCTAGGGAGACCGATGATAAACAAAGGTATTGAAAATGGGAATCAAGTGGGGGAAAAAAAAAGAAAGGCTGGTGACGACGAGAGCGGAAGGGCGAGGCCTTCCTCACTCTTCAAAAACGATCCTCAACCGACGGAAGCACTAACGTCCTCCCGTGGTGTACAAAGGGCTCGGTTCCGCAACCCATCTTCCTAATATGGGTGCTCCACCATCCCTTGTTTCGTAGTTGAGGAGCCACCGTACGACGGTATACAACGTACACGCCAAGAGCCTGCGGGCGTTTCTTGTTGCGCTTCCTCAACGTGAATGCCATACGATGGCCAAGTTCCGGCCATCGGCACCCACCTCGGTCGACAAGTTGCATTCCCTTGCAATTTGTCCACCACAGGAAATCTATCACAGTGAGCAAAGATGAAGTTTGCTGCGGGAATATACAATGAGGAGGAAAGCCTCCTCATCCCGCTCTTGCTGTCACCAGCCTGAAGCAAAATTTTTTTTTTTTAAGGCCATTTAAAGGCGGCCATTCAGATGCCGTTTTACAGATAGGCTCTTACGGACCTAGTCCCGGCCTACAAATTCACTACAGGCTCCATTCTCACATGCTTTTGGCAGCGCCACTTTATAATTTTTAGGTTATGGACGGCATCACCTACCCTGGAATGGGCTCAGGAAACATAACCTAATTTAGCCACGCATTTTTGTTTGCAAGGAACAAAATTCAAATTGAAACGGAAAGGCGGTCACGTTCGGAATATTTTAGAGACGAAGAATTAGATTTATCTAACAAGTAAACAATACGGACATATTACTACATTTTTTCCCATTTCTAACCTCAAAAAAAATTAAACAAAACGAAATCCTTATCTTTTCTTTCTTTCCTTGTAGGTCCAAATCATCACGTCCCAGGGATTCTTAGTTCCGCCAGCAAGCACAGGGTAATTCCTTTTATTTTTTATATTTTCAAACTTTTTCACACACCGCGGCCACACCACTCCAAAAATTCACCCGCCAAAAACTAACTGTCATTTCGGTGGCAGTTTTCCACCGACCGCCGTCACCAATCCCCATTTCACCCATGGCCGCCAACTGAAGTGGCAAAATTTATCAGGTGGCAATGCCACTTCATTATGGCCGAACTGTCAAAACAGCTGTTGCTTAAGGGCCGGTTCACACACTTAATATCAATTTTTAAATTTAGGCGGGATTTTTCAAATATCACTAATTTGAAAATAATCAAATTAATGTTATTTGAAACAAACCGTCAAAATTCAAATATTGACACTTATGTGTCAGAATCGGTCCATTACAAGGCAGCTTCGCCTATGAGGCCTGCTGAGTAGGAGAAGCTGAGGACATCTACTAACGCCTAATGTCTTTTGCGTGGAAAATACCAACTGCCTTGCCTTGCAGGTCCGACAGCAGGTAGCGACTATTACCCACTTTTTTAACAACGCGGCTCTTGATGAATTTGAGATCAAGCTTGGAGTTGTAGTGTGCCGCCGCATCGCTTTGCGCAAAGCTCCGTCGGAACACTTCATCTCCAGGCTTGAACTCAACCACCCGAGCACGCGTGTTGTAGCGAGCCGCATTTCGCTCGTGAGCCGCCCGCACATTCTCTTGAACCTGCTGCCGGAGACTCACTAATCTGTCGGTGCTGCTTGCCGTGACAGTTGGCTCTTCCAGCAACCTCAACTTCCTCAGCAGGTCATAGGTCTTGCCGTGGGTGATCATTGATTGACCAAAAGTGACTTGATATGGTGACGTGTTAATGGCGCTGTGATGTGCAGAACGTAGGGCACAGTTTATGGATGAAAGTCTCTCGTCCCAATTCCTCTGATCTGGATGGATATAGGCTCTCATTGCTGCCACAATAGAGCGGTTTACCCGCTCGGAGGCGTTCGCTTGTGGCGAATAAAGCGCAGTGTATAGGTGTTGGACACCATATCTATCCAGCAAGGAATTGAAGACCAGAGACTTAAACTGCACGCCATTATCCGTCACCACAGTCTCAGGGACTCCGAATACGTGGAACACCCTTGTCTCTAGCCAACTGGTCAGTTTCTGGGCTTTGAAGTTCTTTATTGGCTCTATGAATGTGAATTTGGACAAGTGGTCTAGCAGCACTATCGCTCCCACATTACCGGACTTGGATCTGGGATAAGGGCCTAACAAGTCCATGTACACTCAGAGAAATATTCACTAATATTGAACGAAATATATTTAATTCAAACGATTTCCGCTTTTGATTTGGCTCCACACGCGAATGCGTTTAATTCTAACGAGTGGCGTTTCTTTCAAAAGCATAATGAGTTGTAAAAAAGCGTTTGAATCAAAAGAATGTACGTTTACCTGGAAAGAAGGAGCCAGTCGATTTAAACGTATTTTTCATTGAAATAAACACTTATTCTTTTATTGTAAACGGGTAAAACATTTTAAATAAATGAAAGGCAATTGTATCAAACGTCTTCGTTTTTATATTGAACATTTTTGTTATTTAAACTAAACGAAGCATTCTTTTTAATGAAACGGTATGTATTTCGAAAGTAACGCATCCCGTTTTCATTTCATAGAAATTGCCCCATTCAAAATAATTGAGTTTTACCTGGAATTAAAGGCAAACTCTTCTGAAATAAAATAATACATTCCGTTTGATTGTCCATTCTCCATTCGATTAGATACTTACTGTTACCTGTGTTGACAAATGAATAAAGAATAAAACTTATGAAAACTTCAGAAAAACACTTTATTTTTTATTTAGGTCTAATATTAATACGATTAATACAATACACTTTTATTTTAACACCCGCTAAACTTAAATTGCACGTGTGCAAGCGTTCATTCCTCCAGATGAATGCAAAAGTACATTCTCGAAAACACTCGTTAACATCGACGAAGATTCTAATACGCGTTTGTTGTTAGACACTATACACATTTGTTTGGAACGAATATGAACACGTGAGACTCATCGGACTGGCCAGAAGTATTAACTACCTGTTGTGCTACGTTGAAACAAATGATATTTTGGCATCGCGTCTTTTAGGTATGCGTATTTGTTACGTAAAGGAATGTATCCACATTACTATGTAATGCGGAATCTTTTGATTTAAACGACCGTCGTTTGCGGTTTAGCTGCTCTTTTGTTTTAAAAGAAATTCTCTTAGCGTAAATGAGAGCTTGTTCAAATCAAACGATATTTTTCAAACGAATACTGCGTTCAATTTAAATGTGGAGCTTTTAATATGAATGTGCGTTTTTTTCTCTGAGTGTACAAACGCTGGAATACGCGATCGGAAATGAATTGGCCTTCCATAGGAGGGCGAAGACATTGATTAGGAGCTTTGGTGGACTTACAGGTATCACAAGCAGACACGTATTCCCTGACTTGTTTGACCATCTTCGGCCAGAAGAATAACGCACGAAGGCGTGTCAGTGTCTTTGTGATACCTCCGTGAGCACTGAGCGGATGGTCATGCGCTCTCACGAGTAAGTCCAACCGCAACCCCTCCGGAACCCAAAGCTTCCAGGAGGATTGCTCCTGCAACTCATCTCCGGTGGCGTATTCCGTCCGTTTGTACACGAACCCGTCGGACACCTTAAGATCCGGCAGAATACGTTGATTCACGGTAATGTGGTCGATTAGGTCCAAATATTCTTTGGACCTGAAATGATCGGAGTCCAAATCCACTTCCACAGAGCTGTCAAAAGGATCATTCAAAGCCAAAGACTCTGAACAGTGGACTCGAGACAAAGTATCCGGTACCACATTTTGACTTCCCCGTCGATGGATGATGGAGAACTTAAACCCTTGCAGTTTAAGGGCCCATCGTGCCAATCGACCGCTCAGATCCGATTGGCTCATTAACCACTTTAGCGAAGCGTGATCGGTCACGATCGTGAATTCTTGACCCTCCACGTATGCGCGGAACTTCTTGATGGCATTTACGGCCGCTAAACATTCCTGCTCCGTAACAGTGTAATTTCGCTGGGCCGAATTAAGCTTCTTTGACATGTATGCTATCGGTGCCTCTGCGCCATCTTCAGTAGTCTGTGTTAGCACAGCTCCGATTCCGTCCTGACTTGCATCGCAATGTATTGCAAAAGGACGTGAAAAATCGGGGCTGTGCAACACAGGCACTTTTGTCAGGCACTCCTTAAGAGCATCAAATGCCAAAGAACCTTCATCCGTCCAAACGAAATTACGATTCTTACGGAGCATGTCCGTTAGCGGAGCCGTCACAGCGGCGTAATTTAATACGAACCGCCGGTACCAACCGCACATACCTAAGAACCGACGCAGTTGTTTTGCAGTCTTTGGTCTTGGGAATTCTGTAATTGCTTGAATTTTGCTGGGGTCAGTCCCGATGGTTCCATGGCCGATAATGTGCCCTAAATATGACACTTGCTCCATGACAAACTTACTCTTCTCTATATTCAGACTAAGCCCTGCCTTCCTCATACAGGACGCTACTTCTGCAAGTAGCGTCAGATGTTCTTGAAACGTCGTGGTTATCACCAAAAGATCATCAAGGTATACAAACACCTGGTGACGTAAGTGCGCTGGAATTACGTGGTCCATCAGCCGTTGCATAGTCTGGGGAGCGTTACAAAGACCAAAAGGCATTGTAACGAATTGATACAACGGCCGGCCGGGTACCGTGAAGGCAGTCTTATCCTTTGCCTCTGCATCGAGTGGAATTTGCCAAAACGCGTCCTTAAGGTCCAAACTCGTAATGAATTTGGCCTTTGGGAGGCGGCTTAGAATTCCATCAATGAGAGGCAACGGATAAGCGTCCTTCAACGTTACCGCGTTAACTCTGCGTGCATCCAGGCACATACGCACCTTATTGGTTTTGACAACCAAGGTGACCGGTGATGACCACGCGCTCTTGGATTCCTCAATGACACCCATTGCAAGCATTCTGTCTATTTCTGCATGGAGGAGCTTTTCGACGGCGGGAGAGATCGCGTAGTGTCTCTGCTTAATTGGCCGACTGCCTCCGACGTCGATGGCATGTGTGATTAAGTTCGTACGCCCTAAGCCCTCCGCCGAAAAAGACGGAAACCTTGCAATGACTGCATTGAGAGAGGTGATTTGAGACGCGGTCAACGGATGTTGGTTGACTCCACGCTCCAGAGGTTCAATAGACAAAGCTGCCGAATACAGAGAGTCTTTGCAAAGCGCAGGAGCAAGGTCAAATTTACGCACGAAATCGATTCCGAGGTAGAGATTCTGGCTGAGAGTCGGCATGATTAGAAACTCAATAGTTTCTGTTCGCCCACGGAAGGTAACAGGGGTGGAAATTTTTCCAACCGCTGAATGGCGAGTACCATCAGCCGTAGTTACTCCCAGCCGGAACCTCTCCCAGGGATGCCTTGGAGCCGCCAGGAATTTCTCCGCAAAACTCGAAGCAATTACGCTGCATGACGCCCCTGTGTCAATTAGGCCACTCACTGAAGTACCAAGCATGGTGACTTCAGCGTATGGTCTAATATCATTACGAGGACGGTTTAAGAGAATACCAGAGCAGCGTCGACGATTCGCCAAAACGTTACGCCAAAACATACGTAATCGTAATGTAGAGCGTTTGGGGCGATGCGGGGTAAGTTCCTCTGCGCTGAAAATTCGTCGACGAGCTGACTCGTATTCTCTCACACGTTCATGCAGCGGTTTAAGACTGCAATGTGTCAGAACTGCGTGCGATTCATTTGTGTAGGGTAAAGACTTCACGACAGAAACCGCACTTGTCCGAGTCGTTAATGAGTCACTCGGACCTGAACTTTTGGGGCGAGCCAAAATGCGCATCGCCAGGTTCCCTGTCGAAAAGTCAAATTTGGTCATATCAGGTGATGCAGGCGAAAGATTTGGTGGGGTTATACCAGATTTATCAGCAGAACCCAAAGTATTTTGTTTTGGGCACAAGCATCCGGAGTTTGCAATGGCAGGATTTATTTGTCCGCACTGGTTGCTGGAGGTTTCGCGGTGACCTCCTTGGGAGACCCCAGGTTTTGGCGAGGCCTCCGTAGATTCGGGTTTTTTGTACAGTGCTGACATCTAGGCTTGTAAACTCCTGGAGCTCCGCAACCGAAACAAAATACCTTCGGTTCTGCCTTACAATCGGCATACGTGTGTCCCGGTTTTGAACAGTTCCAGCAGTTCATTGGAGACTTCAGCTCCTCCACTCTGGAACCCTGTTTCTCATTCTCTTCCAAAAATTCATCAGGGTCAATCTCTTCAACTCTTCGGCGAGGATGTTGACTCGCATCGCGCGAAGAGCCCCCATCTTTAATACGTTTCTCAACCTTCTCTTGCTTGTCAACACAAAGCTTGAGATCACGAAGCGAACTGATGTTTTCTTGCGCAAGGTGATTTGCAAGATACGGGCGCAAATTTCTTCGCACTATGCGAGTCAATTCCCCGTCGGTTAGTCTGTATGACATTTTGTCATGAATACGTTTGACACTCTCAAGGAAATCCCGAAATGACTCTCCAGAGCGTTGACGCCTACTCCGCATTTCGTCGATCAGGTCATCGTCATCATAAACATTGCCGAATTCCTCCTTCATGGCTTCCTTCAGGGACGTCCAAGTGTAGTTGTTTCCGGTCTCATCAGTAAATCGACGGAACCAGGGAAGTGTAGACTTCTCAAAAAGGAGGTGTGCACAAAGGCACAGCTGACTGTAGTCACCTCCCAGACAGCGGTCAGTGTATAATTCAACCTGCCGGATGAACTCATCCACTGACTCACCATCGAAACGTAATCCCCAATCGGAGATCACGCGATACGTTTTCCCTGGCGGAGCTACAATTGCCTGGCTTCGTCGATCTGCTGATGATGCAGAACCAGACACAGGAACGTCCACAGGAGGAATCGGTACATATGATGGTGCTTGTGTAGGTACATGCGCAGGTGGAGGTATCTGCTGACGAATGGCCTGATCGATGTAGGACTTGAGAGATTCCAAAAGACCCTGATGTAGTTCTGGAACAGGCTGAGGAGCAAAGTTCCCCAGTGGAAAAGCGAACCCTCCAACGTCGCGCTGGAATGTTTTCGGAAGCTGCCCCTGAGCACCAGCTGTCTCGACAAATTGGCGTTGGGCAGGGGTGTTTGTGACTCGGCCGGTGGTATCCCTTTCTCCGAAATCCACCAAGGTATCGCGGTTTTGCACGGGCGAATTAGGTGGAGTTGGAGATGCGTCATCCTGATGGAACTGGCTTCGGGTAAGTACGCCCGTCTTCGGGATGGCGCCACGACCACGACCTTTGGCCGATGCCGGAGTATGATCCAATGGCATCTTGTTCCGCAATTATTCTGTCCGCAATGAATCTCAATATTAAGCAGTCGAATGCGCTGCGCAATAACAAAATTGGGCAATTTCCAAAAAAAACTAAAAATAAATAAATTCCAAATATTTTAGTGGATGATTGTTCCTAAATTCTATATAATAAATATTATCTACTAATACAAAAGCATGCAAACACCCAACATACCAAGGAAAGAGAACAAACAAAAAAAGTTAATGCTACAAAAATAATCATGCAATTATACTAGAATAAATAATAAATAAATAAGGTTATGCTATAAATTAGGACATGCAATTAGACTAATATACATGAGAATAAATAATGATTAAGATATACTAAACATGCAATTAAACTAGAACATAGAATAAATAAGAATAAATAAATAAATATACGATTATTCTACCTTATTATTTAGTGATTAATAAGTTAAATAAATAACAAATATACACCAAATACCAAAAACAAGACTAGTTACTTAAATAATGTTTTGTAAACATAAATATATGCAACGCTAGTTTGCCTAGTGTACCAGATATTGGTGTAATTTGCTAATACTAGCAGCAATTCAACGATAGATTTTGTTTCCCAAAATCAGCTGATAACTGCTCTGTATATTTTGTATACTTGATGTACTAATGCACCTATGTATACATAATTTTTCTCTTATCAATATATTTTTTTTTTCAGGATCGACAAACGATAGAATGCAAAATATATGCATAAACAATAATAAAAAAACAACAAGGTAGAATCCAAATCAAAACACAAGATAGAGAGAAATCGGAACTATATTAAGATATGAGGTAATTATGAGCAGTTCCCTTTACCCATTCCAGGTAGATGATTTTTCCATTTCAATAATATAATAATGTGCATGTACACAGAGCGTAAATAGATGGCGAGAATTATGTATTATATGTATACGGCATCTGAACTTGCCGCTGAAATTTAAAATGAGAGGAGAAAAAAAAACAAGTTTACATCATTGAAACTCAGCTGTTTCCAGCGAATCATGACTGGTCGATGTAGTGCATAATGCAATTTCTAAATCGCGTTTCCAGTCATGATCCCCTGGTAACTGCTTTGAGTTCCAATGATGTAAATTAAGGACCAAAAGGATAAAAACTATTTGTAAGGTCGATCCTTCCCATAAAAAGGTGCATAGGTGGCTTCAAGGAAACTAGGACCAGTTTTTTCGTGAATTCAAAAGAACTGGTAATTCACTAGTTCCCCTGAAGGCTTTATGCACACGGCAAAAGCCGCAAGGTACAAACACAAGGGAAGAACCGCCTTTGTAGGGAAATTGACTGGGAAAAGCTAAAAGGATGGGACGCTACAGAAGGATGGGAAACAATCACCTAAGGTATAGTACGTGAAGTAAGAAAAACTAAGTCCAAAGCCTTAGACGAGGTAATTGTTGTTGAAAGCCAAATTGGTATGAGTGCCAAAGCACTATACCGGACCAAGTTGGCCCTCAATGTTGGGCGCCATTAATGTAACGGAGGACGTCGGACATCCGAAGATGTCCCAGGGAACGGAGCCAAGGCCTCTACAACCGTGCAGGTTTGGCCAAAGGAAGGGCTCCTCAACGAGCCAGCAGCGGCATGCGCTTGCTGTAGCTCAGAGCGGTAGTGTTGGGCTGGGTTTGTGCTGCCCGTTGTCCCTTGTCCTCTACTTTAAAAGAAGGGAATATCGCATGCCTAGGGAGACCGATGATAAACAAAGGTATTGAAAATGGGAATCAAGTGGGGGAAAAAAAAAGAAAGGCTGGTGACGACGAGAGCGGAAGGGCGAGGCCTTCCTCACTCTTCAAAAACGATCCTCAACCGACGGAAGCACTAACGTCTTCCCGTGGTGTACAAAGGGCTCGGTTCCGCAACCCATCTTCCTAATATGGGTGCTCCACCATCCCTTGTTTCGTAGTTGAGGAGCCACCGTACGACGGTATACAACGTACACGCCAAGAGCCTGCGGGCGTTTCTTGTTGCGCTTCCTCAACGTGAATGCCATACGATGGCCAAGTTCCGGCCATCGGCACCCACCTCGGTCGACAAGTTGCATTCCCTTGCAATTTGTCCACCACAGGAAATCTATCACAGTGAGCAAAGATGAAGTTTGCTGCGGGAATATACAATGAGGAGGAAAGCCTCCTCATCCCGCTCTTGCTGTCACCAGCCTGAAGCAAAAATTTTTTTTTAAGGCCATTTAAAGGCGGCCATTCAGATGCCGTTTTACAGATAGGCTCTTACGGACCTAGTCCCGGCCTACAAATTCACTACAGGCTCCATTCTCACATGCTTTTGGCAGCGCCACTTTATAATTTTTAGGTTATGGACGGCATCACCTACCCTGGAATGGGCTCAGGAAACATAACCTAATTTAGCCACGCATTTTTGTTTGCAAGGAACAAAATTCAAATTGAAACGGAAAGGCGGTCACGTTCGGAATATTTTAGAGACGAAGAATTAGATTTATCTAACAAGTAAACAATACGGACATATTACTACATTTTTTCCCATTTCTAACCTCAAAAAAAATTAAACAAAACGAAATCCTTATCTTTTCTTTCTTTCCTTGTAGGTCCAAATCATCACGTCCCAGGGATTCTTAGTTCCGCCAGCAAGCACAGGGTAATTCCTTTTATTTTTTATATTTTCAAACTTTTTCACACACCGCGGCCACACCACTCCAAAAATTCACCCGCCAAAAACTAACTGTCATTTCGGTGGCAGTTTTCCACCGACCGCCGTCACCAATCCCCATTTCACCCATGGCCGCCAACTGAAGTGGCAAAATTTATCAGGTGGCAATGCCACTTCATTATGGCCGAACTGTCAAAACAGCTGTTGCTTAAGGGCCGGTTCACACACATAAATATCAATTTTTAAATTTAGGCGGGATTTTTCAAATATCACTAATTTGAAAATAATCAAATTAATGTTATTTGAAACAAACCGTCAAAATTCAAATATTGACACTTATGTGTCAGAATCGGTCCATTACAACTTATCGAACTACTTGTCGTCTTTATTGAATTTTATAAAAGGTGTGTGGACGCGACAATGGAGAAAGAGCAGATTATATTGATATAAAAGGATCGAAGGCAGTAATTGTTCATTGAAGTGATAAAGGAGGAAGTGATAGTGAATAATGGACGGACATTATATAGAATTTCACAGATATTGAACATTATATCAAAAGTATCGTAGAAGATAATTCTATTGAGTACAAATTGTTCATTTCGTGCACAGGTACCTACTGACAATGATAGGTTAGCAGATTTAGTTAGAAAAATCATTTCAAATGTTAGGGAGTGCACACTTAAAAGTCTCGTAAGAAAAGGGTTGATGTTAAAAATTTGGGCAAAACCGATTTTTGGAGCTTATAACAAGCTTCAAGCCATTTGATTATGTTAGTAATCCTGTGTTGATTTTCTATATTATATGGTGTCTAGTGAAAAACTGGTTTCGTTTAAAATTTGTTCGGGTATTTGTAAATTTGTTTTTCTAAAAAAAACATATTTCAAACTATGTAGTTTTGTTCAACAGTAAGAAGCTAACTGAAAAGTGAAACTTCCACTTTTAAGCTAGCTAGCTAAGCAGAAGAAGCAAGAGGCCTGATTTTATAATAAGTAGACTTTCCCTCTACAATATAGGCACAACCATATTTAACGTTCCATTGCAAACGCATACTTATTTTCATCACTGTATCCTGAGACATTTTCGATACCCTACCATTAAATTCCCAAACACGTTAGGCTATTGTGTAGATTTGTTATTGTCTTCGTCCCTGTTTGTCTATACATCCTACCAACTACTAAATCAACGTAATAGTTGTTCTAGCCGTTTCGCTGTTGTTTTTTTTCTTATTCGACATCCAGCCGAATCCCTTTTTTATTTATTTATTTATCTATTTATTTATTCAAGGACATGGGTTCCGTTTCGCCGTAGCGCACTCGAATGAATCGTAAAACCCACGACGGAACAAGCCTTCAAACACAACATAGCCTGTATTGGTTATGTTGTATGCTAGAGTATACCCGAACTGAACTCGTGTCTATGTGCGGTATCCAAAAGCCTTATAATACAATGGCTACACTAGGGCATCTATCATTCATACATATTCGGCTGGATGTCTACCGACCCGGGTCAGAGAGGCAGCGGGGTGCTTTTTTCGAGCCTAACGACGACGAACGTCGACGAATGATGGAATGTTCTGGACACCATAGCACGTTCATACTAAAAGGATGAAATTAATATGAGATTAGATGGAAACGTGCTGAATCTAGGATTTGTTTTTCAAAAAAAAAAAAAAAAAACTAGAACCGTTGTGGCGTGCGGTCGGTTTTTCGGATATACATGTGAATTTCTACTCTATTTTTTCTCATTCCGTGCCCCTATTTTTTAGGAGCTTAGTCGAGTCTCTAGGACTACCGCACACTAAAAATGAAACTAGAAATAGACACAGGCATGAAACAAACGGCTGGTCAGGCTGTGCTGAGATTTACTAAAAATGGCGTTGAATTATTTAGTAGTAAGGTAAAGCTTTTAGTTTAATCAGGTTCGTTTTGATTGGTATATGTGAACTCTGGGAGAAGAGCATTGTTTTCGTTTAGCTTGTTTCTAAATCAAATAAAATTCATCCTTTTTGATGTCGGTTATCAAAACAACAGAGAAAAGAAAAACGATCCCATAGAAAGTGGTTTTATTCGAGAGCAATGAATCAGTTATTCTAATTCTATTGTATAGGAGTATTGTGTATGACATAAATATACGAACAAATAAATTTGTGAGTGAGCAATTAAATTTAAAAAATGAAGAGAAAAACTTTCATTGTTTGCATACAGCATTAAAATGCCAAATTGAGTTTTAGTGAATGATCCGCAAAATTGTTATATTTTCTGGGTTGTAACGGCCAGGCCGATCCTAGAAATCTGATGGCTCTGGGCAAAATCGACTATGTACTTACCGATTTTACAATTTTTTGGATTTAATTGATCTTTTTTGCACAAGGAAAAATCTACCAAGAAAAAAATAAATTTCACCCAAAAGGATTTAAAGGATTTAAGGAAATAAATAAATAAATAACAGATCTGCGGACAATTTTGTTTGGTTTGGGGTAGGGATGTCAAAAACCGGCCCATAACCCCGTTTTCGGGTTTTATTTCGGTTTCTTGCAAAGCCAGTTAGACCGTCCGGTTTTAACCGGTTTTCCGGTTAACCGAGTCTTTTCAGTGATTAGAATTTCAGATTTAGAATTTTAGTAAAAACTCACTCGTAATGCTGGTGTTCGTTTCGTATGCAAAATCAAATCAAATCAAAATGCATGTACATGGTGCGACACAGAAATTTACTTATTTGAAAAAACTGCCGAGCGGCGTTTGGCCTGGAAGGGGAAGGGAAGCTCCCATTTTATTCAGTTGCCATCATACTCTAGTCTAGAGAGCAGCGTACCTTCGCCGTTGGGAGTTTCTTTTCTAACGGCCGCCGCTCACTAGGAACATGATCGAGAATTTATTTTTAAATGAACGTTAGGGACGTGCATTGAGTATTAGTATGGAGAACGCAATGCGCATATATGCCCGTGATAGCTTGGCGATAGAATTCCTATACATGCGCAACTGCAGTCGCAACATCCGCACATTTTAGAAAACGATACGTCGCTCGTTTAAAACCGATCTGGTCCAATCAGAATATTTACATTTTAGAAAACAATATTTCAAACTTCCATACAAAATCCAGTTTAGCAACTTTATCCCTACCTTTCACTTCACATACTTATTCGGCTGTGCTTCACGTCTCATTCCGCAACCGAATTTGTTCAACTCTCACGTAGGTTTTCGTTCCCTTCATACTCTCATTTCAGAAAGATGACACAGCACACACAGCACGAGGCTGTATGAATTTGTTTCGACAACATTTCCCCGACCGCCTTATCTCTCACAGAGGCGATCTCAAATGGCCGTCACGCTCTTCAGATTTAGCTCTATGGGATATTGTATTCTCAATTAAAAAAAGAATTAAAACAATATCTGAGGTAACTTTTGTTTTTTATTGACTTTTTAAATAAGTAAATTTCTCCTGCGCACCCTGTAGCCATAGGGAGAGTGTTCAAATATATGTTTAAGGGCTGAAATTTAAAAACTAAATTTTTCATAGGGGACAACCAATAGAAAAATCAAGAAAATATGAAAAATTGTATGAATTTTGGAAGTATTTTTCTTCCGGTTTTAACTGGATGGACAAACAACCGTCCAGGTTAAAACTGCGAGGAGGAAAAAATCCGAAAAAAAAAAACGGTTAACAGTTCTGAAAGTACCGGTTTTCGTACTAATTGTCCCGTTTTTGATATCCCATCTTCTAGTTTGAAGGTCTTTCGTTACAACAAAATCTTTTTCCCTAACTATGCATATGTTTCGGGTGTCCCGTATAGAATTTTGTAAAATGTTACGAGAATATCTGTCTTGTTCCTAATAAAAAACATGAGCGAGTTCTATTCGAGCGAATAGCGCAATGAGTCATGTGAACGCACCCAAAAGGTTCGTTTTATTGCTACATCCCGTGTAGTTTTGGGTATGTTCATGCGTGCCACTAACCTGCACGGGACAAAGTTTTGGGAAATCAAATGTAGATGGCTATGGCATAGGGAAAAAATACGGGAAATTTCGTTTTCAAACCAAATGCAAGAATCTCTAAATTTTGCAAATAAGTAATTGTGATGAAATCCAAAAATCTAAAAAATATAGCGATGAGAGTTATAGTTGAAATTTCATAGCTGACAAATATGCTGAATGCCAAGTCTTCTGCTCAAAATTTTTGTCAGCAACGTAAAATGCATGGGCTTGACGTTTCGCGATGCCGATGCTCCTGCTGCTGCGTCATATCTATTTTAAGCATGAGTCAAAGATGCAAAATAACTTTCAGGTGTCAGCTGTTTGGTCTTAACCGGGAAGTTAAACACGATCGCTTTTTTGAGTCTGATTTAACATCGATAACAATAAAACGCTACTAATGTGTAACTTAGTGTTGCCAACTGTATGTTATGTCAATGGTATTCAATAAAGTGTCAGACTTCAACCCTAACGCACGTCTTTTCCCACCCCATGGTGTCAGAAGTGACGCAAAAACAGTGCCTTTTGTTCGCATGCGTAAATAAATCTGTATTCAAGCTGAACTTTATTCATCAAAATGTCTGGGATAAGCCACCGAAAAATTGATTCATAAGTCCAGACAGGACATAATTCAGGCGTGGACGGAGTGAAAGGAAGCGTTCCACTATTATCAAATAGACACGGAACTATCAAGAATTTGGGTTTGAACGAGACGAAAATCATCATCTCTAAAGTAACCAATTATTTCCCGCCGTTGCGTAACAAAATAAAGGTGTCAGTTTTACATAATACGGCAACAGCAGACTGAAACGTTCGATGAATTTCTACAGTGATTTGAAAACCTCAGGTGAAACATTGTGCACAAACAGATCAGGATGAATTCGTAATGGATCAGATTGTTGTGGGCAGGCACGTAGCCAGGGGAGGGGTCCAGGGGGTCCGGACCCCTCCCGAAATGTTTGCAGAAATAATCGGAGTCAGTGTTAACATAATTTTGAATAAGATGGACGTCTTCTTAGCTCCGCTATTTTTTCAGACATAATTACTCATTCACTTAAATAGCAGTTGATTTCAGAATTCAATCAATATTTTCAAACTGTTAGTTTAGTTGAAAGTGCCGCTAGCAGTGATGCGGCTGAACACTACTAATTATGTGTAGAAAATTACTATTCGCATTCGGTACAGAATTATCGTTTTTATTTATCCTAATTCGCCTAAGAGTTTGGTGTTTTGAACTTTCCGCTGCTGAGGTCCTAAATGTTGCTAAGAAATAATTTCAGAACGCGATGAACAATAGTTTAGCCTGAGCATTGCTGAAAATCCAGAATGCAGCATAGTCGAGATTTCCAGCTTACACCTATGGCTAAATTAATATATTAGTGATTTGAAAATGTGCATGAGATAGGGTGGCCAGACATTTCTCTTTAGGTGGATATGTGCAGCTTTTACTCTCTGTGCTTCCCATTCCAGCCCAAATGCCACGAACTTAAGCTCGAATCCCAGATTTCTTCCTACGATTCCTTAATAAAAAAAAACAACCGCAGATAGAAACACATCCATTGTAGCCTCGCCACATTCCGAATTCAGTAAGCTTAAACTTATAATTTTGACGGTGGTGTATTATGGATCAATCGACGAACTATATGCTCTTGGAAAGTATCAAGACCTTAAATGCGAGCCAAATACAACTTTATACCACATTGGTTTTAGGGAAACTCGGCATTTAAATCACGCTGATGAACAACATTGTGAAACATGCAGCCACAATCAATAATTTGCCCTATTATTAGTTGGAGACAGTGGCGCAAGAACGGGAGGGGTAGACCGAGAAATTGTGAAAGAAAAATATGAAAATAAGAACTACACAAGTTGAGTTGTGCCTGCCGGTGATCCCAATGTTTCTTTACCTGGGAAGATATAAGCGCAACATCAGTCCAGGTTTTGTTTGTGCATAAATTCCTTTTTTGCATTTTTCATGCCTTTTTTCTAAAATCCGGATGCGCGCCTTGCTCTAATTTGTAGACCGTTGTGACATACATTGAAACACTCCCTCGTCAACCACAATGCTGAAAAGAGTGATTCAAAATTGGGTTTCCATGAAAACAAAAGAAAGTCCCAATGCGGATTTCGAGTATAACATTTCACTCGTGTTCTTAAGACGCTAAAATACGCAAAAATTTGCATCGAAAATTATTGTGAATGCAACGGGAACTACACATATAGGAACACCACCGTATAGCATCATTACTGGAAAATAGCACCATCATCAACTTGCGACAGCAGCTTCAAATGTCCAGTAACATGAGTGGCCTTAGCCATTTCCAGGATAAAATCCAAGTTGCACCACTGGTTGTAGCTCTAATATATTTTTTTTTCTAACGATGGACCATAGTGAAATAACGATAAACATAAATCTTCCTTTCGGTGCTCCTACCAAACCCTCCCTTCTTTTTAATTTAGAATCTTTGCTATTAAATACTGTACCGTTCTAGCAAAAGAACTCCAGTAACATATATTTTACAAAATCACACTGTTCATTTGGAAAAGCACTTCCCCTTAATTTCTTTCGGGACACATGGAATCTTGTAGTAATTCTTGGTGTACTACCCTGTTAAAATTAACCTAATAACACAGACCATAATTTAAATTTAAAGGTTAAAATCGTTTTCATCAAATTTATAGAAAACAAAAAAATAGTACGGGGGGGGGGGCAATATTTGGACCCCTCCCGAAACAAAATCCTGGCTACGTCCCTGGTTGTGGGAATAAATTCGGAGCAAACTCGTCGAAATCTATGGGTTCACCTTGAGGCAATTAAAATTTGCCGTGCGGCTGAAAAGGCAGAAAAGGAGATTAATAACTTGAAACACGAAACGGTAGAAGCGAGCAGTTCAGCAGTCAGTAAAGTGAATCGTGGTGACAGTGTAACGATCCACTCGAAAGAGTTTTGAATTTTCTTTTGTTGTTGTGTCGACGGACTCGAAAGGCTCGTCAACACACTAACAAAAGTTCTGATGAGACGACTCGGCCAGATAAGTGCATGCGAATTGTGTGCAATACTTGTTTCGGTCGATGTCGTCATCATCCAAGACTCTTTCGAGTGGCCGGGAAAGTTCGGTTGTCGTGCGTGAGTGACGACGACGACGCGAGAAATCGGGGAGTCGGGTACCCATCGTCAAGGCGGACACATCGGGCGTGCTGGTCCGCATTTTTGACTGATTTTTCGTTTTCGTAAATTGTAAAGGCTTAAATTATTTAATTTGTCGTGAGTGTTTTTATCTGAGTGCCGTGTTAGTGAAAAGTGTGAAAATTAGAGTGGCCCTTGTAATAAAAGAAAATAAAGAAAAAAAAGGAAAACCCCTCGCGACAAAGACACGTGAAGTGGCCTAACGGAAATTATAGGTTATGTGCCACATGTGCGCCCGCCAAGAGATTTGCGAGGATATCGGATGAGTACCCCATTGTGCCGTCTTGTTTAGTGATGTCCTGCATGTAAATTAATATGTAGATCCCCGGTCCGTTCCAGGGACGTATTAAAATTATAAAGGGAGGCCCCCCATTTTAAAAATTATTTTCTTGGCCATGGGGGCCTCACGGTCGGGAATTATTTATTTAAATTGTGGGTATAGACGGTCAGGGTCCATCGCCATCGGGGCCCTGGAGCAGCAAATAATGGCATTTGAACTGGCCGACGCCGTCCAACCTAAATTTCCCCATTTTTTTCTCCCGGTGTTTTGTGTTCGTCCTACCTTAGGCACGTGATTCCTTTATTAATATGTAATGGACCAGGGGCTGCGAGCGGCAAAGACCCCGCCCAATTCTCCGAGCCTGAGCTACAGCAAGCACGTGCCGCAGCTTAGCTCGCAGAGAAGCTCTCTATCGTTTGTTTTGAGTTGCCTGTACGGCCTAAAGAGCTTCGGTCCCCAGTGGCACTTGGTGCCAGCCCAATCCTTTACATATTTGGCGCCCAACGTGGGGCCCCACTTGATCAGTTGAAGGGTTCGCCCTTATATCAAGTGGTGTTTCTTTCAAGCTGCCTGCTCTAACGCATTAGCCTTAGCCTAATTACTTCACGTATTTTACCTCCAGGTAGCTTTCCCCTCCCCTGTAGCATCCCATCCTTTAAAGTAGTTTATCCTTTTAGATTTCGTTTTTACAAGGGCAGTTCTTTTCGTGTGTTGTCCCGTGCTTTTTGGCACGTGCCAGAGGCCCTCAAAAGAACTGGTGAAATACTCTGTCTTAGAGTTTCTTTAAAACAGTGGCCCGGTTCTTTTGGGGTTACCTCGGTACTTTTGTGTTGAAAAGAACTGTCCTTCTTTCATACATACATTTTTGCATCCTTACAGTTTCATCATTGACATGCCAGCGGTTACCAATGGATCATGTTTGGAAATACGACGTAATGCAATGGTGCATTTAAGCGGCCAAACATGATTCGTTGGAAACAACTGCATGTGAATGATGAAACTTCTTTTATTTTTTGTTGCCCCCTAATTTAACACCCTTTTTGGTTGTCGGTTGGCTCAAATGCCCATTCAATAAAATTCATCATCTGAAAAAAAAACACCTTTTGTATGCTCCATAATACTACCTGGAACGGGGAAGGGATCTTCTAAGTTTCGTGAAATTTTGATTGTTTTGTTGTTGCCTTACTACCTACTAAAACATACATTTTTCTAGATTGTCTCTGCCGTTGAATGTAATTAGCCTGCCGGTATACTTTTTTTTGCTAATTACATTCTGATAAGAAAATTGATGCAGTGGAAGTCTTCCGAATTTCTGTAGACAAATTTGTTGATAAGACGGTCCATACTGCATAGCGAGAATTACACACAGCAAAATAAATTTTAATGCTATCTTAGCTAACTGGTTTAGCTCTGAATAGCAAACAAAGGCATTGAACAGGTATTGCATGTGTTGAAGAATCAGCATCTATCAACTGTGATATTGATTTTTTTGTTATTAGGCAATTTTTGTTTTGTTGTACATATTTATTGTAGAGTAGGTAGAATAATTGGGTTGTTGATTAATTTATAAGTAGTTTATTAATTTATTAATGGTGATTGTTTGCATGATATTTGGTTAGGTAGAATAGTTATAGTAATTTATATTATTTATTGTAGTCTTAATTGGTGATAGTCATATTTATTCATTGTTAGTTAATTAATAATTAGTTTCGTTTCATACTTATTGGTTTTGGATAAAGATTTTTGCATGCTAATAGAGTTAGTTTAGTTCATGCATGATAAAATTGCCTAATAGATACTAATAAATTACCGAACATTAACAAATTCTAAATCCTAATTAACAATACGAATATACATATACAAATAAATTATAATAAAAAAAAAAAACAACAATAAATAAAGATAAAAGGAAAACAATAACAAAATCTACGTATATACACATTAAAAGGTTATAATTACAAGAACATATTTATCTTACAAAACCATAGCTCTTAGACTTTCTGTTACGTCAATTTCAATTCAATTATTTATTTAGTGGCCTCATAAAAATATAAATCATAATGCCATTAGGTCATACCCCTGTTTCGGCCAAAGGACGAGGGCGAGGTGCAATCCCAAAAACTACTATGCAAACTAGGAGCCAAAGACATGACAGCTCCTCTACCACTCCACCGAATACGCCGGTTGTGGAGCAACATCCCTTTGACGCGGATATACCTGGCCCCAGCCACATAATTAATAGGCCAGCCTCGGTTCAAATTGACAACATTGACGCTCAACAAACTAAAGTTTCATTGCCATTCCAGCAAGGAGCTGATAGCTTCAATTTGCCACAAGCGAATCCGGCTCCTCAGCCTCTTCCTGATTTTCATCAGGGCCTTCTCGATTCGTTGAAGGCCTATATTGACGAGGCTATTAGGCAGCAATTTTCCGCAGTATCCACCAATCCTATAGGTCCTAGGGATTCACAGGTGTCTGCTGTTCCTGTGGTATCGTCAGAACGACGAAATCAGGTGTCTGTTGCCCCCGCGGGTAAGACTTTTCGGACAATAAATGATTGGGGTCTCCGTTTCGATGGTGAGGCAGTGAATGAGTTCATCCGCCAGGTTGAACTCTACACTGACCGCACTTTGGGAGGTGATTACGATCAGATGTGCCTTTGTGCACACCTCCTCTTCGATAAGACAACACTCCCCTGGTTTCGTCGTTTTCATGAGGCCTATGGTAATCAGTACACCTGGGAGTCCCTCAAACAAGAATTAAACGACGAATTTTCAGGCGGGTATGACGACGATGACATCATCGACGAAATGCGTGGTCGTCGTCAACGGGACGGCGAGTCTTATGCTGATTTCGTTGAAAGCATTCGTCGAATACACGATAAGCTGTCTTATAGGCTTTCAGACGGCGAGTTGACTCGCATTGTGCGAAGAAACCTACGTCCATATTTATCGCAACACCTGGCTCAAACGGAAATACATTCCCTTAAGGAACTCCGTTTGAGCGTCAAAAAGCAGGAAATGGCTGAGAAGCGTGCTGGTAAGTGGGGTTCTTCGCGTGATGCGAGTAAACTCAGTCGCCGTCGAGTCGAAGAAGTAGACCCTGATGATCTTTTGGAAGAGGAAGAAGAACCGTGTTCTGGTGTGGAGGCGCTGAAGGCTCCTTCCACTTGCTGGAACTGTGCAAAACCTGGTCATACGTATGCAGATTGCGAGGCGGAACCCAAAGTATTTTGCTTCGGCTGTGGAGCTTCTGGAGTCTACAAACCGCGGTGCCCAAATTGTTCAAAAAACGTGGACCGCCGGAGACCTCTACATCAGCAAAGGCCTCCAAAAAAGGCGCCGAGCAATCTGCCACAGAGCAGTGTAACCAAGTAGGCACTGCGTTTGTAGGCGCCAGAATCTCTACATCAGAACAAAATAACTTGTGTTCTGCTGAGCAATCTGGCATACCATTACTTGAGCGTCAACTACAGGATACGTCGTCACACAATTCGTCCCCAACCGCTTGCACCTCAACTCACGTCATGACACCTCGGATCTTGCCGCGCACCAATCATTGTTTAGATCCGGGTGGTTCATTAGAGACTCAGCGCAGCACAGGGGCTATTGTAAATTCGTTACTTCCCACGAACATTTCACCTTCTACCTTTGAATCGGAGAATGTGCATTACAGTTTTAGGCCGCTGCACGAGCGTGCAAAAGAATATCAGCTTGCTCGTCGTCGAATTTTGCATAGTGACGAACTAAAGCTAAATCGTCCCAAACGTTCTGCCTTGCGTATACGCGCGTTTTGGCGTAACGTTATGCAAACTAGACGACAGTGTGCTGGTATTCTTTTGAACCGCCCCCGTGATGATCTAAGACCATATGCACAGGTATTCATGCTGGATACCTCTGTAAGTGGTCTAATTGACACGGGAGCGTCGTGCAGCGTGATCGCATCGGACTTTGCAAAGAAATTCCTGGCGGCACCCAATCATCCTTGGCAGAGATTCCGGATGGGGGTTACCACTGCTGATGGCACTCGTCACTCAGCAGTTGGCAAACTTTTGACCAGGGTCACCTTCAGAGGGCGAACAGAAACCATCGAGTTCCTCATTATGCCCACCCTCAGCCAGGATCTCTACCTTGGAGTCGATTTCGTCCGCAGATTTGAGCTTGCTCCCGGACTTTTCCATGACTCGCTATATTCAGCAGCCTTGTCTTTAGAACCGTTGGAGCATGGGGCCAATCAACACCTTCTCACCCCACTCCAACAATCTATCCTCAATGCCACCATTGCAGCATTCCCATCATTTTCAGCGGAAGGCTTAGGGCGTACGTCTTGTATTTCCCACGCCATCGACGTCGGCAGCAGTAAGCCCATTAAGCAGAGATACTATGCAATCTCTCCCGCCGTCGAAAAGCTTCTCCATGCGGAAATCGATAGGATGTTAGCTTTAGGTGTCATTGAGGAATCTCAAAGTGCGTGGTCATCACCAGTCACCCTAGTAGTCAAACCTAATAAAGTTCGACTATGTCTGGATGCGCGTAAGGTCAACGCGGTTACGTTGAAAGACGCTTATCCTTTACCTCTCATCGAGGGAATTCTGAGTCGCCTCCCAAAGGCCAAATTTATTTCAAGTTTGGACTTGAAGGATGCGTTCTGGCAGATTCCCCTCGATGAGACGTCAAAGGATAAGACGGCTTTCACCGTACCCGGTAGGCCGCTGTATCAGTTTGTGACAATGCCTTTTGGGTTATGCAATGCTCCACAAACTATGCAGCGGCTAATGGACCACGTCATCCCACCATCTTTACGACACCAAGTGTTTGTCTACTTGGATGACTTGTTGGTGATCACAACTTCCTTCAAAGAGCATCTCAAGCTTCTTCGCGAAGTAGCACTTTGCATGAGGAAGGCAGGACTGACTCTGAACATAGAGAAGAGTAAGTTCGTCATGAAGGAAGTCTCATATCTGGGTCACGTGATCGGCCACGGAACCATCGGGACTGATTCTAGCAAAGTCCGCGCAATCGTTGATTTCCCCAAGCCTAAAACTGTAAGGCAACTTCGACGATTCCTAGGCATGTGCGGATGGTACCGGCGGTTCGTTCCAAATTACGCCGGTATCTCGACGCCGCTGACAGACATGCTCCGTAAGGGTCGTGGTTTCGCTTGGACGGAAGAAGGTTCTTCGGCAATTTAGTGCATTAAAGGACATTTTGTCGAAGGCACCGGTGTTGCACAGCCCGAATTTCTCGCGTCCCTTCGCAATTCATTGCGACGCGAGCCAGGATGGCGTAGGGGCTGTGCTAACACAAACCACAGAAGAAGGTGATGAGGTGCCTATAGCCTACATGTCGAAGAAACTTAATCCGGCCCAGCGAAATTATACTGTTACGGAGCAGGAATGTTTAGCGGCCGTCCTTGCTATAAAAAAGTTCCGCGCATACGTGGAGGGACATGAATTTACCGTAGTCACTGATCACGCCTCATTGAAGTGGCTAATGAATCAATCGGATCTAAATGGTCGATTGGCTCGGTGGGCACTTAAACTCCAGGGGTTTAAGTTTTCAATTGTCCACCGAAAGGGCAGCCAAAACGTGGTCCCCGATACCTTGTCTCGGGTCCACTGTTCAGAATCTCTGGCTTTAAGCAATCCATTTGATGACTCCATTGAAGTGGATTTGGATTCTCCACATTTTCGGTCATCAAAATACCTTGACCTCATCGACCACATTACCAAGCATCAAGAGGAACTCCCGGACTTAAAAGTATCTGACGGATTCGTGTACAAACGAACCGAATACGCGACCGGAGATGAGCTGCAGGAGCAATCCTCCTGGAAGCTCTGGATCCCTGAAGAGCTGCGGTTTGACTTGCTGGCCAGGGCGCATGATCACCCGCTCAGTGCACATGGCGGTATCACAAAAACACTGAAACGCCTTCGTGCAATATTCTTTTGGCCTAACATGGCTAAGCAGGTCAAAGAATATGTGTCCCTTTGTGATACCTGCAAGTCAACCAAAGCACCGAACCAGAGTCTTCGCCCTCCTATGGAAGGCCAGTTCATCTCCGATCGAGTATTCCAGCGACTGTACATGGATCTGTTAGGTCCTTTTCCCCGGTCGAGATCCGGTAATGTGGGCACGATTGTTTTGGTAGACCATTTATCCAAATTCACTTTCGTGGAGCCCATTAAAAAGTTTAAAGCCGAGGCTCTGACCAGTTGGCTCGAGACTCGGATTTTCCACATTTTTGGGGTACCAGAGACGCTGGTGACGGATAATGGCGTGCAATTCAAGTCTCGCATCTTCAATTCCCTGCTGGATCGATATGGTGTCACACATCTATATACGGCCCTGTATTCGCCGCAGGCAAATGCTTCGGAGCGGGTGAACCGCTCCATTGTGGCGGCCATACGTGCCTATATCGATCCAGATCAGCGGAATTGGGATGAGAGACTTTCCGCGATCAACTGCGCGTTAAGATCTGCGCACCATGCCGCCATTAATTCGTCACCTTATCATGTCGCGTTCGGTCAATCCATGGTTACCCATGGAAAGACCTATGGCCTGCTGAGGAAGCTGTCGTTGCTGGAAGATTCAACTGCCATGGCATGCACTAGCGACAAGCTATCGCTCTTCCGGCAACAGGTACAACAAAACCTGAAGGCGGCTCATGACAAAAACGCGGCCCATTATAACACGCGTTCTCGATTGGTTGAGTTCAAGCCTGGAGATGAAGTGTTCCGTCGTAACTTTTCGCAAAGTGATGCGGCGGCGCACTACAACTCCAAGCTTGACTTCAAGTTTATCAAGAGTCGCGTTGTTAAGAAAGTGGGCAATGGCCGCTACTTGTTGTCGGACCTGCAAGGCAAGGTAGTTGGTATCTTCCACGCCAAGGACATACGTCGTTGAGCACCTCAGTTTCTCCTACTCGGCAGGCCTCGTAGTAGAAGCTGCCCTGTAACGATCCACTCGAAAGAGTTTTGAATTTTCTTTTGTTGTTGTGTCGACGGACTCGAAAGGCTCGTCAACACACTAACAAAAGTTCTGATGAGACGACTCGGCCAGATAAGTGCATGCGAATTGTGTGCAATACTTGTTTCGGTCGATGTCGTCATCATCCAAGACTCTTTCGAGTGGCCGGGAAAGTTCGGTTGTCGTGCGTGAGTGACGACGACGACGCGAGAAATCGGGGAGTCGGGTACCCATCGTCAAGGCGGACACATCGGGCGTGCTGGTCCGCATTTTTGACTGATTTTTCGTTTTCGTAAATTGTAAAGGCTTAAATTATTTAATTTGTCGTGAGTGTTTTTATCTGAGTGCCGTGTTAGTGAAAAGTGTGAAAATTAGAGTGGCCCTTGTAATAAAAGAAAATAAAGAAAAAAAAGGAAAACCCCTCGCGACAAAGACACGTGAAGTGGCCTAACGGAAATTATAGGTTATGTGCCACATGTGCGCCCGCCAAGAGATTTGCGAGGATATCGGATGAGTACCCCATTGTGCCGTCTTGTTTAGTGATGTCCTGCATGTAAATTAATATGTAGATCCCCGGTCCGTTCCAGGGACGTATTAAAATTATAAAGGGAGGCCCCCCATTTTAAAAATTATTTTCTTGGCCATGGGGGCCTCACGGTCGGGAATTATTTATTTAAATTGTGGGTATAGACGGTCAGGGTCCATCGCCATCGGGGCCCTGGAGCAGCAAATAATGGCATTTGAACTGGCCGACGCCGTCCAACCTAAATTTCCCCATTTTTTTCTCCCGGTGTTTTGTGTTCGTCCTACCTTAGGCACGTGATTCCTTTATTAATATGTAATGGACCAGGGGCTGCGAGCGGCAAAGACCCCGCCCAATTCTCCGAGCCTGAGCTACAGCAAGCACGTGCCGCAGCTTAGCTCGCAGAGAAGCTCTCTATCGTTTGTTTTGAGTTGCCTGTACGGCCTAAAGAGCTTCGGTCCCCAGTGGCACTTGGTGCCAGCCCAATCCTTTACAACAGGTTTAATCGTTGCGACAAGCACGTGTGAACAAAATATGTCTTAAGAATGAGAGCAAATGGACGGAAAGGCTAAAGGTTAGACAAAAGAATATCGTTGTAAATTTGAATCGTGTAATAGATAGCTAAACGGAAAGGTAAATCGGCTGTCATGCCATACAAACTGCATGGTTTGAAACACACCTAAATGGGCGAATTCAGATTGTAAGTCGAAACCGGACGGGTAAACTTGCAAGACGAGAACCATCGTTCTTACAATGTGAATTGCACAATGCTTGTCTGCTGGCCACTATTAGCACAAACAAACGGACGGCGAGAGCTTTTGTAGTGGCCAACAGACAAGCATTGTGTATTTCAGATTGTAAGAACGATGGTTCTTGTCTTGCAAGTTTACCCGTCCGGTTTCGTCTTACAATTTGAATTCACCCAATGCGTTTCCTTTCTGTCGACACTTGTCAGCTGTTACTAGTTTTGCAAATTCTCAAGAAGATATTTGCCTCGTCGCGCGTTTGTGATTTGTGAAGTAATTCTTAGGTATAATATTTCAGTGTTTTCAAGTTAAATTAAGTGAAGTGATTATCGCGCTCAGATTTCAATGTTCCTTTTATGTCAAATACATGGCCATAAGTGTCATTACAAAAACTGGACCATTTGAGTTGGTTTTGGGCCTATCCTTAAGATGTTTAATCAATGATTTGGATACTGGGGCCGAATGCAATGTAATGCCAGTTAACCCTTAACCCAGTACACTTTTATAACGCAACGGACACCATTATAGATTTCTTGGGTATTTGGAAGAAAACAATGAAATTATAAATCATAATGACTTTATTATTTTATTTTTGTTTTTTTGTCTTGCAATAGCATTACTAACGATTTTTTTTTTCAGAGTGTTCAGAGCAGACATTGCGTTTGAATTCATCGCTGCAGTGTTTAGAAGTTCTAGATTTTTCTTTCGTTTCGGCAGGTTCAGATGGTTAAGCAGCTTCCCGATTCCTACTGAATCCTGCCACATCTTGGATGGCTACGCATATCCATACGCATGTCCATAACTTTTGACTTTCTGAAGAGCCTAGTATCTTTCTCTTCGAATCTTAAGAATCATAATAAAGAAGCAAATCTATTTTTTCCCATTGTATCACGAAATATTTAATTTCTAAATATCGGGTCCTAGAACAACTGTCAACTTCTCGTTTTGGTGCTCCAAAACATTTCGGTCGTCACTTTCTGCAAAGGCACATCTAACTTCAGCATCTGTTAGTTCCTTTTTAGATTTTTTCTTCGAACAAAAGACGACTACCTCAACAACAACAAAAACACATTGAAGGACTCAAACAAAACGTTCGTGCATATATACTAAATGAAACCAAATAACTCAAATCCGCCCACGACTACTTTATGACAAAAACGTCGAAGTACTGAAGCAAATTTTTTGCTCCCAAATAACGTTATACACATGGGAATCAGACGAAAATGGTACTATGTCCATTGGACACTTCTGGGTTGACAAGTCACTATTTTACTTAATTAGTAATAAATATTGAGTTATTAGGTAATGTTAAAAAATCATTAGGTACACGATCAGAATCTTAATACTTTGGGGAAAGATTAGATAAAATGATTTCTCGCAGAAATGAATACTTTACTTTTTATACGTGAATGAACAAAAAAGTGTGTCGACGAGACACTTGTGGGTTATTAAGGGTTAAAGAGGCAAAACGTTTGAATTAATTCCGTATAAAACGAAAACGAAGTCATTGTTTACTTACAACAACGAACGAGTACCAGTTAAGGGTACGGCTAAGATCGCCCGCAAATCTTCAAGGGCAGATGCGATAATTAAGTTGAAAGTAGCAGAAGGTAATCTGATGACTATCTTGGGTCGGGATATGTGAGAGCAATTAGGGTTGATGTTAAGAATACAGCAAGTTCAATAAATTTGCAAATGTACCACGTACGAATATGATATCGACCTCATCGATGATCCGAAATTTAAAATTATTACTCCCAGAAGAATTCCTCATGCATATAGGGACTGCGTCCAAAAGGAACTTGATAAATTTCCTAAAAACTGGTGAACGATTGCCAAATACCTACAGTTAATGTGAAAAACTGATGGCAATAATTTCAGAATTTGTTTGTGTTTACAGTATTGTTGAAATTTGCAGAACAGTATATTTTCACAATTTGTTCGCGGAACCCCTGGGCTGGTCTCGCAGAACCCCAGAGTTCCGCGGAACCCCGTTTAAGGAGCACTGGTATAAAGTATAAAAAACGTATTGCTATTGGTGTTAAAGTTTTATGCTTTAGAGATTTGACTGGGGTACTGTGATATACCACGACACCGATTACGGGTTGACTATATGGATGATGCGCAATTTAGCTGATCAGTCAGTCTATCATCTACAATGTCCCAATATTGAGTTCAAAGCTATCAGCTGGTCTGGTACATACAAAGTTATTAGACACTAACACTTTTGTTCTGTGTTTGAGTGATTTATTTTTTCGGGGGCATCAAACCCCCGCCGTATTTCGCCATGGTGGCCCGACCTGAAAATGGTGGGAGAACTCTAAAGCTATAGATTTTGTTTGCACTATCGTTACAGTAGGTACACAGACGAATTATTAGAAATTATTAAAATTTTGGTTTTTATAAAGTGACGACAAAGTGTGAATTTTTCGATTTTCTATTGATTACATACGTAGCGTAAAAAAAAAATTAAATTACACCCAGAAAAAAAAAATACTTTTATTAAAGAAAAATTGCATAGGACGTATGAAATTTTGGCTATGATTTGGAGCCGATGAAATAGCCTTTTTGGGACAATGATAGAACTATCATTGAAAATATTAAGTGAAAATTCGATTATAACAATGAGATTGTTCATCGATTCTATGTAAAAATTTCATTGAATTTTATTTAAAAAAAAATGAAAAGAATATTTTTTTTTTTATTTTTTTTTTCTATTTTTTTATATTTTATTGTGATTTAATTTTATTTCAAATTCTTATATTTTTTTAATCATAAAAAACCTTGAAACTTGGATTCGAACCCGGTCCGCCTGCGTGCCATACCGTGCACATTGCCATGAGACCAGCAGTGGAATGTTGTCAACGTTTCTAAAAACGTAACTACTTGATACGCCATACGCGGTGCGATACAAACTTAAAATGTTTATACATAGAGGCTATGCAAAATTATCATAGTTCCCATGAATTTGATTAACTTCATTCTATGTCATTTGTTGCATTAGTTGTATGTGGGCAGGTTATAATTCTATTACTACTAAAATCATAAAATCTATGAATGTGTTTTTGACCCAATGGCATTTTTAATTAATTATATTCAAACTTCATACGTTTTAAGAAATTTTCTGTTTTCTAGAAATAAAGTAAAAACTTCATTGGTTTTAATACAGGTTTTTTGCTGGGTGTAGTAAGCATAACGGGTACACTCTGCTCGTATATTTTTTTTGTCACCATTTTGAGTCTGGTCACTCATGATTCATGCGAAGTGATTTTTTTTAGTTTATCACGTGTCCTTTACTCCTGATATTAGCACTAATGATATGCGACCTTTTCTGACCTTTTCATCTAAATCTTAATGGAAATTCCTAGTAATCAGTCAATCATTTATGAATTCTACTTTATTACTATGCAAAAAACCCCCAATCTCATCTTAAATTTAGTAAACAATCAAAACTATAAAGTCCCAAACTAAAACTTGTTAAAATATTCATTTCCGGTCAAACTCTTTTACTTTCACGTCGAGACAACAATAACATCGTCATTGCGACTCACCTAATTTACAAATGCGAACCAAAATGCGAATGTCCTCGTGCTTATCGAAAAGGGACATGAATAAAATGGGACCAATTAAATTTTATCAAGAACATAAATTTGTCCACTTTAAGTGATAAACCTCTGGCCCGTGACTTGATATTTATCTAAATTTGACCCTCGCCAATACATTTAAAGCTCATTTAGAAATTTTTCCACACTGGGTATACTGTGTGCTATGCCCACTGTAGTGTGCTCCTGTTTTGTCCTGTTATTGTTCTACTCGTAGTTGCCGTATTTATACTATAAGAATAGACGACATGGCACGTTGCCCTTAAATTTTCCCACACTTTGTCACGGTCTGCATTTGTACCGTAGTACCGTGTCGTAGTACGTATAGTATTTATTCGGTACAAAACCATGAGTAGAGAAATCGATCTCGTTCCAAAGTAGGTATAGTAGAGAGCGCAAAGTAGTACTAAACAATACCCATATAATAACAAGCGTCGAGTGGGAAAGCATTTAACAAGAAAAGTGGTGCTATGTACAAAGTTACTTTACAACCGGGTGGTGGCTAGTTCTTTGGCTTGATAAAATATCCTTGCTGTAAGGTTGGGTTGAGCGAGAGTACTATATAGAAAAGAATGCCCTTGTGGTGGCTGTGAGATTAAATCTCGAGTAAAGGGAGCGAGTGGTATTGCGGAAATATCATCGTGCGGGTAAAGATATTGCTCCCCCGGCCTCAGGCGATCTTTGTGGAGAGTGGAGTAATACTATACAAGCTCCTTGACTCTTAAAAGTGTTTAAGGATTCATTAAAGTGCGTCTATCTTTGACAGAGTGAATAGAATATTAAATAGATCTGCTGAGTTGGATGCGGAAATTTTTGTTCTTGTTAAGAATATGTATACAGACACGAATCTCGCGCGTATATTTGCGATTAGATAGGTATTTTCGTAGAATCGTGATTCTTTGATTTGTGCTAAGAATAGCCTAAGGATAGAATGAAATGTTCCTTGTTTCACTTTAGAATGTGTAGTAGGTTTCCGTGAATTTAAGACTGTCGTGTATATAAATATAGTAGCGATTGAAGTTCATGATTTGTTTGATCTGTTGTAAGTGTAATGTCAAAAGGACAAACTACACAATAAATCAGAATCTTCAATAACACAAAAACATTGATTATTATTTTTTTTATTTACTTCCGCTAAACTTTAAACTAAATTCAGAGAAACTGAATTCCAAGTTTCGTCATAAGACCTTAACAAATTTTCTCCATTAACGGCGCCTTTTCAAATAACCCTAAGCGTTTTGTAATGCAGGATGCTGGACATCCGAATATATTCCAGGAAACGAAGCTAAAGCCTTTAAGTGTAAGGTTAAAGAAAGCAGCATGCATTTCCTGTAGCTCAGTGCTGCAGGAGTGATGTATGATATTTCTTTTCTGTAACTCGTTGTCCAGTTCTCCTCAGCGCCCGCTCTAGCAGGGGGCAAGCCGGGCGGTCGCTCAGGGCACCAAATTTTAGGGACGACATATTGCTAGTACTCGTACTTCTTAGAGAGAAAACTACTAGAAAGCTGAATGGTGAAACCAAATTCGATGATAAAATAGAAACACCAACAAATTGTGATAACAAACCAGTGGATGAAGTGGTGGGGAAATTGCAACTGACCAAGGACTGCTATAACTTCCATGGCTATATCAACCAAAAGACTGACATCATCATCATCAATGTGGCACGATAGCCCGACGTCGGGCCTTGGCCGCCTGAATCGTTGACCTCCAATTGTCGCGGTTACGTGACCTTGTCCTCCAGTTTCGGAAGCCCAGCAGCTGGTGGGCGTCTTCACCTACGGAATTCTCCCAGCGAGCTCTCGGTCATCCACGCAACCTCGCTCCCTCAATTCGTTGTGCGTTCATAACTTTCTTTGGCATGCGATTGTCGTCCATCCGTTGTACATGCCCCGCCCATTGCAGACATTGAAGCTTCATGATTTTCGATACTTTCAGCTCATCGTACAATTGATACAACTCATGGTTGTATCGGATACGCCATTGGTCTCGCTCGCGAACGGCCCCGAAAATTCGCCGAAGGACCTTTCGTTCGAATCGGTCTACCAAAATTTCGGAGGCTTGGGTAAGGGTCCATGTTTCGCAGCCATAACATAGCACGGGTCGGATGATCGTTTTGTACACGCGGAGCTTCGTGTTCCTGTGCGCAAGTTTCGAATTAATTATAGGGAGGCTATTGGCTAGTTGTATCCGTCGCTTAATTTCGTCGGTTTCGTTGGCGTCCTTTGATAAGTTACAACCCAGATAGTTGAAGTTGTCTACATACTCGATATTAAGGTCCCCCACTGTGATGCTTGAATTTGCTGGCGTCCTTGTTTTCGATTGCATCATGGCCTTTGTTTTGCTTTCGTTGATATGTAGTCCAACTTCCTTTGCGGCGTTATTGAGGTTATGCAGGAGGCTTTCTGCATCACCCAACCTTCGAGACATGATGTTGATATCGTCGGCTTACGCTACTAATTGAGTCGACTTGATGAGTAGCTTTCCACTGCTGTCCATATTCATGGTTCGAATTACATACTCCAAAGCCAGGTTGAAGAGCGTCGGCGCAAGCCCGTCGCCCTGCTTGAGTCCAGTACGAGTTTCAAATAGGTCAGTGAGTCGGTTCTGCACTTTGACCTGCGAGACGGTATTAGTCATCGTCATCCTTGTGAGTCGCACTAACTTTGCCGGTATACCAAAATTCAGCATAATGTTGTACAGTACACTTCGGTCGATACTGTCGTATGCCTGCTTGAAGTCGACAAAGATTTGGTATACGTCGATGTTGTATTCCCAGCACTTTTGGAGTAGTAGCTTCACTGTGTAAAGCTGATCGGTCGTTGAACGACCAGGTCTGAAGCCGCCTTGATACTCGCCAATGATTCGTTCTGCGTACGGATTAATTCTCTTTTCCAGAATTTAGAATGAAACTACCCAAAAGTAAATGAACTTGTGCGCAAATCTACACGACTTATTGGCAAACATAATGTCATTCATGACATTTACTTATTTACTAAGAAATTAACTTCAAACGTGCAATCTATACAAATAACCAATTTTTCCCACTAATTTTAAAAACAATCAAATCAATTTCCACACGCTATTTCTGTTTGTTTGATTAGGCGCAGGCGGCCTGTCAAGCCAGACCCTTTACCACGCAACTGTCTAAATATCCATGGAAAACTGAAGGTAGCAATTGTATTAGATTCTTAAAGTTAGACGAGTAAGCGGATTGTAAAGTTTTGAGCCTCTCTAATAGCGTGGAGCAGACGAGAAAGGGTGGGATGTGCTGTTTTGGTCAATATTGTGTACAGCATTTGTCCCTCCAGGATCTGGTCACCTTAAATTAAATAAAGAATAGTTGATTGGAATGTATGTATATACAATTTCAGTTTAAGGAAGCGTTAGCACATTTCAGATTTATACGTCTACATTGGTTTGAATTGGTCTACACGTTAATACCGATAAATTTAAATAAATTTAAGTTGTTTTCCATATTTGGCATGTGTTTTAGTAAAGCAAGAATTAAGCGCCCAAATGTAGCCACTGCGTTCAGCATTATTGTGTTAAAAGTATGACAAATCCCAAAGAACATCAGCAAACCAGATGAATTTTTAACAAACCGGAGCCTCAACTGAGCAATCGCAATCGTCTAACATTCACCAATAAGGTGTGTAGTAGGTACATTATTTTGCGTGACATAGCCTGGTTCTATCAGGGGCATATTTTGAAGAGGAAAATCTCAATTACATCACTCGGTATCAGTACCATGCTTAGGTACTATGAGGTGTGTCCTGCTTAGTCTGACATCTCCTAGACCCTAAGGGCGTATTTTTAATGCAGTATTGCATCGGTAGAATATTTTTCACAACTCAGACTGGGGAAATGAGTGACTGATTTATAGTTGTTTACCTTTAAAAGTTTCTTTTGATAAAAAGGCTACCAATCAGCATACGATTTGCAATTAAATAAGATCCTTGACCTCTGGATATCCGTTGGCTGAAAAAAAAAACTAGCCTAATTGTTGACCCCTATCCTGATTTCGATTTCATTCTAGCAAATTAAATCTACTTTCTGACGAAAAGTACATAAACTAAACGCCGTATAACATAGACTTTTTTTTAAATAAGAAAAATCTTAGGGAGCAAATTTGTCATCTTGCCCGGGCGGCATAAGTGCTAGAGCGCGCGATGGTTCTCCTTCAATTGAAAGGACATGGCATGCAAGTTGACGATACACAACAAAGTTTCTACCTTATTATTGCTCCGCGGATCCGTATGGCAAAGTTTATTAGAATTTCTGGGCGAATCCTTTTCATCCCAAATAGATGCCGCATATGGTTTTCATTCTCAAAATCCACAGCTTTGCAAAATTTGCAAGAGAGATTCCGACGAATTGATTTCGGATTTTAAATCTGATGAAATTAAAAAAAACCGAGGCTAATTTTGGGCGCGGCCGAAATTTGAATACCCTTCGCTCTCCACGGGCTAAAAGTTTTTTCAGGCGTACCTTGTATTTAATTCCCCCTCCATTCTTTTCGTTCCGTCTTCACAAAAGTTCCGTTGCGTCGACAAAACAATATTTGTGTGGGGTTTGGTTGGAATAAGTGGGCAAATAAAAATATTTAATCAGAAAATTTTATTTGGGGATGCGGGAGAATAGCCCCATTGTACAATACCATTTGTTGTGAGCTTTAAATCAACGTTTTGTGAAATTGGTGTAAAAAATGTTTCTTGGAAGAACCCAGATGGGGGGTTGGGTTTGTACGGTAGCCCTATGACACCATGGTCCCGTTTGATCCATTCCTACATATGTTTTGTGTCATCAATAGAAACACATTTGTGTGAAATTTGGTTGAAATTGGTGTACAAATAAAAAAGTTTTTCTTAGAAGAACCTAATTTTGGGGGGTTGGGCTTGTATTGCAGCCCCATGACCCCATTGTCCAATTCAAACATACAAACTGCCTGCAGCAAAAAGTAGCATTTGTGCAAAATTTCAGCTTCATAGCTTTTAAATTGGTCGAGTAAAGCGCGTCGCAATAGACAGACAGACGGACGGACAGACAGACAGACGGACGGACATCGACTCCCAAAGTTATACTGATCATATATATACAGTAAAAGCTCCCGTGGACGGACACTGACCGTTCCAGCATTTTTGTCCGGCCACGGGAGTTGTCCGCTTGCGGGAGAGGGTTAAAAAATATTACTTACATTAATGTATAGGTACACACTATGTAATTCAAAAGGAACATTGAAACAATAAAAGTGTTGTTTCTTTGTGCATGTGTTTTAATTCATGTTTGGTTTGCAAACCTCCACAATGTACAATGCTCAAATGCACGTTTACAAATAAACTGTTCCAAGCTTTCATAAGGAAAACAAGTAGAACAATATTAGCTTTAATTAGGGATATTTAAAACCGGCCAGATGCTCCTTCCAAAGCTGTGTCTTACTGGGCCTGTCTACACGCGAAACAACAAAAAAACACGGTTTTTATATGAAAAAATATTTTTTTCTTTGCCTTGCTCCTCACGAATCTCTTCTAAAAACCCGGTTTTTGTTCTTGTGCCTCGTGCTAACAACCCTACTCAGAGTGACCACCGACCCAGAGAACCTCGACTAAGTAAAGTCTGCATCAACGTGTGAATTCCTTAAGAACCACAGCAGGAGGATAATTCATTCTAAAGGAAAATCACGAATAGCTTCAGCAGGGAATGTAGTTTTGCCCAGCCTTTTAATAAAATTTAATTTGGAGTAGAGCGTGAGTTGCACTCATCGGTGCCTTAGTCCTTTCAATATGACTCGCACAATAGGATCCCGTGCAATGCATGCTACAGAAGCATTTCTTCCCGTATAGGCCAAACTACCCCCCAGATGATCAGTCTCAGCATCGAAATTAACGTGGAAATTCTGAAAGGCATATAGAATCAACAAGGAATCGAATTATATTTGTGTAATCTCCAGACGGTGATAAGTCCTTTATTAGTCTAGTACAGATAGCTCAAAACCCAAACATCCAAAAGAAAAAGAAATTTTTGATGCCAAATTGTTGAATACACTGCCCAATATACGCAATAAAAAGTTACACCAATTTGCGCCATGGGTTAAGGGGGGAGGGGGTCCCAAAGGGGTAAAAATTTACTTTTTTACAAATAACTGGAAAACTATGAATACCTTAAAATCTTCTGAGGACGAAACAAACTACACAAAATTGCCTTTGTAATGATATATAACACTCTAGACATTTTTTCGGAAAATTATACCCTAGACCCAAAAGTATTATAGAGAATTTACATTTTTTGAGTTTTACATTTCGGACGGTAACTCTTGATAGAAAGAACCTAGGGTGACGAAATCTTGTTCATTCTATCACAAAAAAAATTTATTTGGTTTGTACCAAAAATTGAGGTGCTCCGACCATTGACGCCTCCCTCACTGCTCCTAACATTTTTCAAAAAGGCATGCCTGTAGCTTCTTTTCAAATTGAGCCAGGCAGATAAAATTTGGTGAGGTGCCTAGTCTAAGCCCCATTATGCTCCTCACCAAAAATTGTTACCATCCGATCAAAACTAAGGGTACTCCCCATACAAAGTAAACCAAAATTCTAAAAAAAATCACATTTTTTCACTTCTAAATTCTATCTAAAATGAAAAAATAAAATTTATTTCTTAGAACGTCATTATAACAGTTAATTGTAGACTTGTTAATGTATATTCAAAAGTTTGTACCAGAGCGTGCCTTACAAGTACGAAAAATGTGGTTTGAAGGTTGCTAGTACACGTTACTCGATTTATTCGGAACTAGCCTTTGAACTAGTACCAATGACTTTCAAACACAATTTGTTGATACTTGTAGTCTACGCTTTGATGCAAAATTTTGAACATATCATCGTAAGACATAGTATGTAAACTGTTTCTAGAACCAAAATTATACCTCCTCAAAAAATAAGATTGATTTGACGGAAGATTCAGCTACACCTTAGGCATAATTGCTCGTAGGCGGCGACAGAAGGGTTAATAATTGCATCGACAATATTTTGACGTTTGAATTATTTCGTGGAGTGTAGTGTTATAAATTTGGAGTCAAACACATATGGGTTGTGTGATCACATAGCCACTCTCGACTAACGCATGGCATGGGTTGCTATGCTTTCTCTAAGTTACACACAAAGATTTTTTTATAGTAGACAGACCAGACTTTGTCCGCAAATATGAAATGAAATTCAAATTCCGGTTAACTGAAAAGTTCAACAGCCGATCGGGTTTAAAACCGGAAGACAAAAAAGCTGACCGGGTTATGTCCGTTATGGAAGTATGGGTTTTGGTTCTAACCGTCCTGTTTCTGTATCCCTATTTTAATACACAAATGCATGGTGTCTGTGGAGCCAAAAAACTTCAAAAACAAAACCTAAATGCAATTTTGTGATAGTATCCAGTTTATTTATTAATTTCATTAAGGCGACTAAAAAATTAAATTTGTGTCCGCTTACGGGAGATGATTTTATGACAAATGTATGTAGGAATAGTGTCCGTGTCCGGCCAGTAGAGCGTCCGGCCAGTGGAATGGGTTTTGTTCCAATTTTTTTTTCTAAAAAATTGGGACTAAGAAAATTGTCCGGCTACGGGAGATGTCCGCCTGCGGGAGCTGTCCGCGAACGGAGCTTTCACTGTATACTTTTTATATGGTCGGAGATGTTTCCCTCAATGCGTTACAAACTTCATGACAAAGTTAAAATACCCTTTCACTCTATGAGCGAAGGGTATAATTATTACCTATAGGTATAATGTCGATTCCAAATATATATGTAAATCAAAACATCAATATTTTTGAAAATGCTGCATATTAAAAAGTGGCCAGTACCTGTCCACCTGTCGGTTTGGTACACGGCGTTTGCCAATATTTGTAGGGACATATTTATGTCAATTTCGTTAAAAAGATTTCCTAAAAAACATCGTGTTAATGTCCAAATATCATAATTATTTTTATATTTCGCTTCAAAGCTGCAACATACGCTTGTGATTAAATAAACCTATTATTCGTGTAAATGCCGTTTGTCATGCATCTTTCATGACGTTTCGTCTAGCGGTTGCCGACCCACCCTCACGTCTATTAATTTATTCGCATTCTTATCCATAACGTTAACTTACAAGCAATTATACTTGTTTTGACCACATTTTTTCCAACTTTACTTGCCGGAAATAGATGTTATTCAATTCGTCGTCGTTTCCACGCGCCCCCAAAAGTTAGGAAGAACGGTTTATTGTGTGTACACGTCATTATTTCGTCGCACTCCTAGTATAGTAGCTATGGTGGTTCGCAGTCGAAAACATAAACGGTCAAAATTTATGGCAAAACATCTGGTACCATTATTCATTCAACTTTTCTGTCGAGCTACAAGAGGCCAAAACACACACTTTAGTCGTCTGTACGAATACCCCCACACGTTACTATTTTAATTTTGCCTTTTGCCGAAAACCAAATAATGTAGTGTGTAGTGGGTACAACTTTGTCATATTGTTCACCGCGTGTAGGAAATGAGTTTTGACCATGCACACACACACATACAGCAGGCCGAGTAGGGGGTCTTGTCTGATGCGAAGTGCTCCTGAAAAAAAAACGCACCATTCTTTTGATTGACTGACTACGGCCACCGCTTGTGAGTTGAAGGAGCGCAATATGAACTTTTGACATGCAACCGACCGACACACTGGTTTATGACCGAAATTTTGTCAAGTTTATTATTAAAATTTCATCAAAGGACACGAATTATGATGAGTTGAAGCTTACAACGTCCGTGTGGATTTAGCTATGGGTTGTTGAATGAGGGATTTCTCAGTTAGTTGTCCAGGAAGTCTATATGTTTACAAAAAAAGTCTTATTGTTTTAACACTTTGGCTGCCAATGCATCACCGGTGAACACGGCAAGTGTCATTCTCCAGGGGAAAATACTTCAATGATGCATACTTAGATTTTTGAATTTGTTGTCTTTACGGGTTTGAAAAACATAATATTATAATAAAACGGGCAAAATACTTTCAGTAACTGTTGCATCATACTTCAATTTGGAAAAAACTCGCATATTTGCCAAGGATCAAAAACTCCATAAAAGTAAAAAAATGTCTTGTATTTTTTTATTTTTGTTATTAGAAAAGTAAAAATTAAAAAAAATGTTAAACAAAAGATATTCATGGTTCTATAATCCAAAACAAACAAACAAATGATGGTTCACAAGTTTAGCTAAGGTTTAATGAAAATCTTCACATATATGTATATTTGGTTTGGTTGGTTGGTTTGGGCACTGATCGCAGTAAGTGTCTACTGTCGGGCTTCGTTCCTTGCCAATTTTGGATCAGATGTCAGATGCCGACAGCTCACCGTAGCATTTCGCATTTCGTGCAGCGGATCCGCTTCCGCCTACCATCCTTTTTTACTTCTGAAGATTTCAGCAACATATGTTTTGAGGTTCCAGTTCTTACAGAATTCGATTCGCTTGTAGCGCTCGTCAGCCCCATAATTAATTTTTGGCGAAAGTCAAATATTTGCATTTTTGTGTTTTTTTTTTGTTGTATAGAATGTAAGCATTCACAACTGCTGTATTAAGTAATATGTTAAAGGTCGATCAAATCTTCCTCTTCTTTAAGAAAAGCGGAAATCTCCTTTCCTATCTTTAAAAATTATTTCCGTTTTAGTTTTCGCGAAATTTTAATTTTAAATAGATGGATTCTAGACAAGTGGATATTTATACCCTATACCCATAAGATGGTATAGGGTAAGGTGACCAGACTCCCGAAGGCTCAATTCTGTCCACATGCTTGTGGAATTCGGTTTTCAAGCAAATCCTCAGTCATACTTCCAGGTTCAAGGTTTGAGGTCAACGTCGCAAAAATTTTGTGAAATTCTCTGATGCGCAACAGACAGAGAGAGGTCTGAGCGCAGATTAGGGCGAGATACAGGATCTGAATGTACGTATGGACGGGGAGGTCTAAATTCTACAAATTGTCTTCCATATACTCACCGCTCGCTGCGCTCGCCTATTTCCTATTTCCCAGGAGCGCTACGTATCAAAAATGTTTGCGTATCATGAAAAGCGCAACAGAGAGCGAGGTCTGATCGGAGCGAAGGGCGAGCTATAGGATTTGAGTAATCCTAAGGACGAGCCAAAGTTCTAAACTTTACCAATTCCCATCTATTGGTTCACCCCTCGCTGCGATCGCACCTCGCCTTATCCACTGCCTACCAGCGCTGGTCGCAAGGATGTTTGCGAGTTATGAAAAGCGCAACAGACAGAGTCAGTTCTGAACGAAGCCAAGGGCGAGCCACACGATCTGAGTAAATGTATGGACGACCCAATAATCTAAAAGAATTGCCTTACATTGGCACCTCTCGCTCCACTTGAAAAATGTTGGCGAAAATGCGCGACAGACAGTGCGAGGTCGACGAGCCAGAGGTGTAAATCTGTTCTAAACATGGTTGCAATATTTCTGGAGCCGAGTATGCATTTCTCCATGGTTGATGCCATGCCGGTTCCTTGGGATCTTAACGCCCTTTTAAATTGACTCTAAGGAAATCTTTGAAAAATCTTTATCTTTATCTATCTACCCATGCCGAGTCTTTTCTTTAGTACATATATACATTTTCCTATAGAGGGTAATAAAGGAATCGGATAGAGTACAGTGGCTGATTTTTCAATAGTTTTGTCATAGAGAAAATAAATAAAAATCTCATCATTTGACGGTTGTAACTTCTGAACCTTGGCAGCTAGAGCCTTGAAATGTTCACCAAATATGATTGCCAAATTTCAAAATTCAACTCAATAATTTCCAAGGCATGGACATTTTTAGATTAGGAAACAATTTAAGCAGCTGAAGCTTCCAAACGCGGATAAGAGGACCGTCAAATTTGGAGGAAATATGAGCGCCAAGTAGCTCTACTATTGCAAATTTTTTAGAGAGATCGGGAAGGGCTCGCGGTTGTCGAAAATGAAAGATGCAGACATAAAAGTGCGATTATCTCGCTAAATATCGATCGCACAGGGTACAGGGGTCAAACTTCACACATTAAAGGCAGACGTGACTGTTCAAGGCCTCATCGAAGATGTAATTATGTAGTGAATTAGGATTCATTGCGTGACATGAGGAATGCTGTACATTTCCCAATACTGTACGACAGATCAAAATGCTGTACTGTACAGCAAAATGCAGTACGTCTGGTCAGCTTAGTATAGGGTATATTGTTTTTGTTACGCCGATATTATGTAACACCTCAAAGTAGCCATCGGAGGTATGGTAAAGTATATATATAAATGATCAGGGTCGGCCCCTGAATCGAATAAACCATGTATGTCTGTCCGTGTGTCTGTCTGTTAGCACGATAACTCCCGAAATAATGAAGCTAGTGGCTTGAAACTTTGGTCAAATGTTTGTTTTGCTAAAATCTTGGACGGTATTGAAAATGGGCCAAATCGGACTACGGGTTCTCGTACACCCCATACAAACTACCCCTCCTTGATATTTTAATTCGGCCATAACTTTCGGTAAAATATCGCTATCGGCTTGAAATGTTGATCAATGTCTTATTCTGACATATACATACTTTGAATTGATGGAAAGTGGAGTAGGTCCGACTACCCCTACCCCTACCTCCCCTACAAAGTTCTATTCAGCCATATCTTTTGATAGAATATCGCGAAAAACTTCAAATTAGTATCAAATGGTAGCCGTTGGATGCTTTGATAAGATAATAAAGATGTGCCAAGTCGAACCCATCTACCCCTTCCTCCCCTAAAAAAAAATATGAAATTGAATATTTTGGGTTTTGCGTGAATTGAATTTTTTTGGGTGAATTTTAACCAGGTGAATTTTTTCGTTTTTTTGCGATTATTTCAAAATACGGCAAGAGATACAAAAAAACGTGTGACCCAAGACAACTTTGTTCTACAGTTTATAAAATGAGTAGTACGTAGAACAAACTCCTGATGAGTCACTTTGTATGGGAGATACCCTTACTTTTTATCCGAATGAGCTGATTTTTGGTTAGTGGGATGGCTATGACCTCCAATCGCAACAAACCAAAATTTAGCGCTCTGCTCCAATTTTGGGGGGAGTTATGGACATGCAGTTTTGACAAATTTAAATGGAGGGATAATGGGGGTCCTTGACCGGACCGACACGTTAAGTGTAGAAAACTAGGGTTAATTTTAGCTCGAATTCAATACAATTTAATTCACACTGCCCCTAAAGATCTGCAATTGGTATAAAATCTATTCAAAGTATGTCGAAATCGAGGCAAAATTAGCCCTAGTTTTCTGCACTTAAGGTACCAAAACTGTTAGAAATAATGGAGCTAGAATAAAATAATGTAAGAAAGATATGATCGTAAGACTATGCGCCAATTTTTTAAAGAATCGTACAAGCACCTTACCTTGGCAGAAGTTGGAGAAAATTGAGATGGAAAAAAAGATTGATTTTGGGTCAAATCACGCAAATTTGACTTTGAAGCTCTGTAAAAACCAAACCTCTTATCCGATTTTAGTGTGGCTCATTTGATTTTATAGGTAAATTTGTTGGCTGTAATAATCATTTTACTTTACTATTCTAGCTGGTCTAGCTTTGTGATATTAGGCTTTAAATCGTGCAAGAAAATGATTTTTTCAAAAATCTTTAAATGCCTGTGGCAGCTAAAGGGGTAAGCTGGGGGGGATGGGGGGGGGGGGGTGTGTATGTTCCGTACAACTTTTTTGCTGAAAATCATCTGAGGAATCATAATCCGGTGCTTTTATGCGGCAGTTTCCGGACACCCTGTATATCTAATATATAAAATTCTCCTCAAAAAGTTTGTTTCCAAACTCCTCCGAAACGGTTGGACCGATTTTTGTGAAATTTTGTATAAATCCCTGCTAGGTATGGGAATCGGTCGTAAACTATAATTCATGTCCCGAAGTGACCCCCTCTTCTTTTTATCGTTAATTTAGTATTTTGTACAGTAAGTGATTAAGCCTACTCGATTCATTCGCTTTAAATTTTTATACGTGTATTAAATGAAATCGAACCGGCTTAACGATATGATAGAAATATGATGATATGACGTAGTGCATGGATCCATAATTATATATTAAAATTAAATACATACGTTTATTGTCATAGGTCATATTGATTTCAAGGCGATTATCTATGTACGCTGCCTGTCATAACTATAGCCCATGATGATGCTATCTCTTGCTACAAATGAAACGAAAACAATTTATGGTCAGGATTTTCCAGAGAAGTTTTAACTGTATTAGAGGTGGTTACATCAACTGTTAAATACATAAATAACACTGCTTAACACTATTGAGCAACTCTGTCCAAAATTTGTAGTAGGGTAGGCTACCATGGAACACTTGATGACGTCACTTCCAGAATAGGAAAAACTCTTAGGATTATCCTGACGATAAACTGCTTCGTTTTCTACAGAAGATAGGACACATAACGGATTTTTTGTTTGTTTGTTTAATCCGTCTTACGCTAAAGAAGGTTTATAGACCGAGAAAATTTTGATAGTCTCGAAGGAAGTGGCGGTAAATCTAAATTTCATTTGATATGTATGGAATATTAGTTGTCATTGGATCAAATACTGTGTAACTCATATAAGATGTATTCTAGGTGACTACGTTTTTGCGTACATCCTGGATGTTGGTCACAGCAATTTCACAATCAGTTTCGTACTACTTCGGAAATCCGTCGATAATATAGTTGAAGGGCAAGTGCAGTCTCATCAATCAGTCAGGGGGTTGAGTATGTTGTTGTTTTATTACCCCTGACCGCTTAAGCTCCCGACGGAGAACTATTGCGATGTTTCCATATACACTTTGGTTTCACCATCGATAGGTCGATCCCAATAAATAGTAGTCCCGGTCATTTAAAAATTTGTTCACTAATTAACTCGCAAACGGCTTAACCGATCGTAATGAAATTTGGTAGGAATGTGTAGAATCGTAACAGTCTTTAGCACGAAATACATAGAAGCTGGTAGGGCAAAGATAACAGGGTGTCCCGGTGATTTGAAAAAGTCGACTTTTTTAGTTTTTGTCGGACATGGACGTATGGGTACTCAAGTCAAAGAAATCGATGGGTACAGGCAGTGGCGTATTTACAGGGGGGGGGCACAGGGGGCACATCAAACTTTTTTCACACCATACTAAAAATTGCAGTACCAAATGTTCCATTTTTATTTTAAGCGTTTCTATTACTAAACGTCGTAAATCTTTTTCGAAACATTATCATCATATCATCTTCTCAATTCGCCAGATGTCCTCGTTGATGAACCCTTTCCGTTTTTCGAACGGGTTGAGTTTATTTTCATAGACGCGTGGTTTCAAGAACAAGAACTCTCAGAGAATAAGTACAAGCTATGATTATGTCGAGGAAACGAGGTGGTAATGAAACGTTGACATGAATCTGTTCGGAAGTTGAGGAGATATTGTTGCGGAATCGATGTCTTGGAAGCCGCTGAATTGATAAATATTTGAAACAATCGGTCTGATTTTTCGATCGGGCTTGTGTATTTTAATTTGGCCGTTAATTCGTGTTGGGCTGCTGTAACGGTATTTAAACCAGATGCTTCTCTTTCTGTTAAAATGCTAAAAATTGAAGTTTTTTGGTGGGAAAGCATTTTTAGCATACATTTTCGAATTCCTGCGGTTCGGGGTCTGTGGTGCCCTGCCTGGGGTACTTTCTTCAATTTTCACGAAGTAAACATCATCGTAGCCATTCCTTCTCATTTCTATTTCGTAATTGATTCGTTAAAGCATGTTGCTTCAGCTTCATCTAGGACACATTTTAAAAGGTATTGCAGATACTATAGATTTGAAGCTAGTGTAGCATACATATGGAAATAACAAACAATCATACCTTCCTGCTTACTTTTGTTGCTTCATTTTAATTAATAGATTGATCACTTCCCGGCTCTATGCCACGGATAGTTCCTACACGGCTGAAAATGTTGGTGTAATGAAAGGTGCAATGTTGTGTTGCCTCTATAGCGATTCACGATTATTTTAAATGAAAGTTATTATTTCCGTGCTAAACCAATATATTTCGGGCTAAAGTGCCCATCATCAGGGTTTCTATAATATACACAATAAATAAATAACTTTAATACAATTATGTTTTACATGAAAATAAATATATACAAATACCTATTTTCTATTTTTTGAAAAACTAAGCCACACACAGACTTTTGAAACAAATAATGACTAATTGGCGGAAAAAATATTAAAAACAATCATCGATTCGACTTCAAAGAGGCAAACATTTTATCCAGCGAAAAGAACAAAACCAAGTTACAAATTAAGGAGGTTAATCAAATAATAAAATTCGAGGAAAATGCGTGTAATGACAAAACTGACAAAAAAGACTACTCAAATACTTATTACAATTTAATTCAATTTGGACTAAACAGTAATTATAAATTTTGAGTAATTGTACCATACTATTTATAAAACCTAGTACTTACATATGTCACATATTGTCCAAATAACGTAACAACGAATTCTGTCAATTTTATATATTTTTTCCGCCAAAGTCATTATTTGTTTCAAAAGTCTGTGTGTGGCTTAGTTTTTCAAAAAATAGAAAATAGGTATTTGTATATATCTATTTTCATGTAAAACATAATTGTATTAAAGTTATTTATTTATTGTGTATATTATAGAAACCCTGATGATGGGCACTTTAGCCCGAAATATATTGGTTTAGCACGGAAATAATAACTTTCATTTAAAATAATCGTGAATCGCTATAGAGGCAACACAACATTGCACCTTTCATTGAATGCAACGATTCCGGCAATACAAAAATCAAACCTGAAAAGTTGGTGTAATTTTTATAAAAAAATATATTCATACATTTCCATATAAAAACTTTAACAAAAGTATAATTGAACCACATACACATATGGCCAAAAAAATAAGTACACCCATACGAATTTTTCTTACCACCCTGTAGCCAAGTAGTTATTTGAGTAAATAAAATCATATGGAAAGATTTAAATACTTAATTAGTGAGGAATCAAATAATATGTAAATTAACATATTATAATAAATAACAGCTTTCATATACCTTGAAAAAGTACGAACTGACTAAAATAGGCTGGACAAAATAATAAGTACATGTCAGTTAATTTGATTAAAAGTGGTTTTAATTAAAATATTATGTTCTGATTCGACAAGAATTTTATTTATTTCATTATTTAAAAGTAAATGGTCCATTATTTTGAAAAAAGAAAAAAGGTTTTTGTTGGCTCTCTGGAGATAATTCTTATGGCATGTTCCTTTACATCCATATATCCAGTTACTCAGGAAATTCCGTATTTGGTCCTTTTTGTGAAAACTTTGTTACTAGTTCATTGATTCAACTCTCCCTAAACATTCTGGATTCAATCTAGTAACAACGTGACAAGCCACTCGATTTGGTGGAAACGGATCCTTGACCAGTTGGTGAGGTATGGTTAGGGTTAATATCCTGCTGAAATCCCCATTTAAAGTGTATGGCCTCATCAGTAAAATATTCTGCGACTCTCAACTAACATTTCTTATATGGAAATTGCGTTATAGTAATGGTTATTAGGTACATTTGAACGAAACCAAACTATGAAAATTAAGCGATAGACTAAGTTTTTTCCGCCTCCCTGTGAAATAGCCAGTTGATGTACCGTATATCATAATATTTTTTTCCTGGATGAAGAATATTACGATAAGAGTAGTTTCCAATCAAATTCATTACGATCTCATAAATAAAACAAAATATTCTGTGAGTTTTCATTGTTCGGTCTGGAACAAAAAGAACTATCCCTACAAAATTTTCTTGTACTGTCAACACTTTTTGACATCGCCATGGAAAGTTCTAATCTTTTTACCAAAACTGCTTTACTTCTTGTATTATCCGATTAACTTTTCAAAGGGATTCTCTATTTTCAATATTTACCGCGAGAATCATCAGTCAAGCCAAGGGAACTTTTTTCGCCATAGTGGTAATGAGATCGCCAGTTATCCTTAAGGCCCTTACATGGACCTAACCGCATTTGAGACTACTTTTATTTAGTTTTTAATGAATTACACAGTAAATACAACGTTTGGCTGGTTTATTTCGTTAATGAGAGAATAATGTTTCCACTATTTCAAATTTTCGGAATCTAAACGTCTTTTTCCGTACCTACCATGCATTTTTCGCCCCTTAAGTATTTTTGTTTGTTATACCCTTCACTCGTAGAGTAAAGGGTATATTAACTTTGTCATGAAGTTTGTAACGCATTGAAGGAAGCATCTCCGACCATATAAAATATGTATATATATGATCAGCATGACGAGCTGAGTCGATTGGGCGATGTCCGTCTGTCTGTCTGTCCGTCTGTCCGTCTGTCCGTCTGTCCGTCTGTCCGTCTGTTGCTACGCGTTTTACTCGGCCAGTTTAAAAGCTATCGAGCTGAAATTTTGCACATATGTTTCTTTTTATTGCAGGCAGTTTGTATGTTTGAATCGCTAAAATCGGACCGTGGGGTAATGGGGCTGCCATACAAACCTAACCCCCCCAATTTGGTTTTTCTAAGAAAAACTTTTTCATGTGTTTACTAATTTCAACGAAATTTCACACAAATGTGTTTCTATTGATAACACAAAACATATGTAAGAATGGATCAAATCGGACCATGGGGTCATGGGGCTGCCATACAAACCTAACCCCCCAAATTAGGTTCTTCTTAGAAAAACTTTTTCATTTGTGCACCAATTTGAACCAAATTTCACACAAATGTGTTTCTATTGATGCCACAAAATATATGTAAGAATAAATGGAATCAGACTGTGGGGTCATGGGGCTGTCATACAAACCCAGCCCCCAAATTGAGTTTTTCTAAGAAAATTTTTTTTATTTGTCCACCAATTTCCTCATAAAAGTGCATTTCATTTGATGCCACAAAACATGTGTAAAAATGAATGGAATCGGACGATGGGGTCATGGGGCTATCATACAAAGCCAACCCCCTAAATTGAGTTCTTCTACGAACAACTTTTTTATTTGTGCACCACTTTCAACCAAAACTCGTAAAAGTGCACTTCAATTGATGCCATAAATAATCGGACTATGGAGTCATGGGGCTACCATACAAGCCCATCCTCCCCATTTTGGATCTTCTAAGAAACATTTTTTCTACACCAATTTAAAAAAAAACCTCAATGCGTCTTTATCAAAACAAAAAAAAGTAAAACAAATGGAACCGTACTATGGGGCCATGCTCCCGCATCCCCCCAATAAAGTTTTCTGAGATATTTTTTTTCTTATTTTACCACTTATTCCAACCAAACCTCACACAAATATTGTTTTATCGACGCCACAGAATTTGTCAATATCAAATATTATGCGAAAACAGAAGGAAAAGAATGGGGATAAGGATTAAACACAAGTCATAGGTTTGCCCCAAAAAACTTTTAGCCCGAGGAGAGTGAAGGGTATTCAAATTTCGGCCGCGCCCGAAATTAGCCTCGGTCTCGTTTTTAATTTAACGCTTGTTGCATACACCAATGAATAAACAAACAAATCCTTACGGAAAATAGCAAGTTGTTGTCAAAAATTTAAAAAACCGATGGTGTACTTATTATTTTGACCAAGCTGAAAACCCACTTCAAAGCTAATATCGGGAGGGACTAAGATAATACGGGGATGCCATAAATACTACAGACATGCACCGCAGTTGGTGTATAGAATGGAACGATAAGTCAAGATTTTCACAATTAGTTAAAACTCGCACCCACGAAATTGGGAACCAGAATTAATACAGTAATTCTAAAATTATAAGTTGAAAAGGATCAAATTTGATTCAAGTTTTGGAGTTTTGAAGTTATACTATTTTATTTATAAAATTTACTCCCGGTTTACACCACAATTTACAACCGTATAGTATTCTGGATTGTACTTGTAAAATATTATTCGGCACTTGTTACGATTTTACGGAATCTGATACTAGATTTTTGACAAAACATACAAAGGCCTCTTTTTCAGTAAATCCAATTTTTGCATTCAAATTCGCTTAAGCTTGCCATGGAATTCAAGACCACAATGTCAGCCAAAAACTGTTGTATCAGCTTTTCATCTGTGTTTCTTTCAAAAGTAAGCAGAACCACTTTTTGGCGGAATTTGGCAGAATTTCGGACGATGTATGAAATTTCTCTTCCAAAGAAAAGTGTTCCGTCTGGAATCCGTTTTGTCATATGGAAACAGTCTCTTTGGTCATTGCATTAATTCCATAGCCAATTAAGTACATATTCGTTAAATTCCTTTTCGGCTTCAGGCTCCTTCGAGCTACACTACGCAAACTTTTTTTAGGCCCTCCGTATTTTGGTTCAGGAAAAGCCAAAAGTAGTTAATGAGTGTTATTCTAAGATCTGTTAGGAAAACTAAACTTTTGGTGTAATAAACCTGAAATGCAAAGGACTCTCAGGTCCGTATTTATAAACATACCTTAACTCAAGGAGACCTTGACTCCAGGATGTCGAAATTAAAATAAATGTCATATTCCATCCTTTTTCATAGAAATCACTTATATTGACGAGTCAATGCATCCTTGATTTAAGGAGAAACTCAAGGAGACCTTGAAATTTTCTAAAGTCAACTTCACTTGAAGTCAAGGTAGCTACCCACCTATCTTGAAATATTATATTTCAAGTCTATTAAAAACTAAAGGTCTCCTTGAGTTTCGCCTTTCAAAGATCAAGGATCAACGATCCCTCAGTCTTGCCAATGTTTATTCTATGTAGCTGCTCTTGGGTATCCCCACACGAAAACTTTATGTAACAAATTAGCCCCGTACTCTGTGCCCCCCCTTTGAGAATTTTCTAAATACGCCACTGGGTACAGGGTGTCTCTGAATACCTTCAGTGGGCAGTGTATTCAACGATTTGGCATCAAAACTTTCTTTTTCTTTTGGATGTTTGGGTTTGGGGCGAATTATGATTTTGTAAGACGAGTCTCGATTTTCGATGACTTTCACAAAAAGAGCGATAATAAGTTAACGGTAAAAAAAAATCCGATTTCATTGGTAATTTTCTTGCTGAAACTAGTTGTGCTATCAACCCTTACAGTATTGGCCACCTAATGCGGGGCACCCTGTAGAATGGAACGAAATGTCAAGATTTCCACAATTGGTTAATACTCGCACCCACGAAATTTGGGAACCAGAATTAATGCAATCATTGTAATAATGAAAAGTTATATGGATATATTTTTTAATGAAATGGGTGGTGGAATCAAGTAAAAATCAACGCCATCAAAATCCACTTGGAAATGTGAATGTCTACCTTTTCTATTAATAAAACGGAAATCCACTTTTCAAAGATCATTTCCGTTTTAGTTTTAGCGAAAATTTTGAATTCTAAATATTAAAGATGATTTTGGACGGCTGGATTTTGATCGGGTGGCTTTTTTTTTTTGGATTTTTGGCGTAGGGTGTGACTTTTTGTACCAGGTCTAAATTGTGATATCTTTATATATTTTATCCGGGAGATTTTTAACTGATGGATATCTGCTGGAAAATTGTACAATCGGCTGAAACATGATTCATTTTGGATCCATAAATTTGATTGGTCGCTTGTTTTGATGATGGTGCATGCTTTTCGAAATCTCAATAGAAAGTTATTGATTTTTGTTAATAAAATAAAAATAAAAATAAAAAGAGAGAAATCTGCCTTCATTTTTATAAAAACTGCATTAATTATCGGCCACGATTTTGACCCACATATTTTGAGTTTTATTCGCCATTTTAATTGAAACATCTCACACATATTCCAAACAGTTAAAAATTAACAATTTAATTGAATCACTCAGTTGACATCACATTAAAGTGTCCTCATACATACATGCTTCCTATGAACAGACCTATTATGTGCGCATATGTACATATATTTCGGCCTCAAAATCACCGAATAACTTAATGGAATATTAATGAAATGATAAATATGGTTGATGTGAACAATAATTTGTGCTCACTGACATGTGCACGAACATTACACTTTCAAAGACGCGCAGACACACACAAACACTTGGATACCGGATTTTAACATTTATAAAGTGTAATTAAAAATGAAATATCCTGATAAAATGATTAAAATTTAATTTGTGAAACATTTCACCTGAATTATGAATATTCGTGTGAATTTTCATTTTAAATCGCATACATAAATGCTTCGTCAATTTCTATAGATGTGAAGTGTTCACGTCTCGTGCCAAGAGGATTAATATTTTGTTCATAATGAGGGACAATCTAATGCAATTTTTATCGTTTAAATAGGACACGGTACGTGAGTCTTTGAAAATCTGCGGAAAGATTCTTTTTTTCTTTTTCAATTTTTTTCAGTGTTGCAACTTTTTAAGGAACAACATTGGCGGTCTAATTTCTTTCAGAATCGACTTTGAACAATCTGTAAACCAACACATTTTTTTTCCAATTCTCCACAGTCAACTATAACTATATATAAAAAAAAATCGGACAACCACTTATGCAAAACAATTAAAAATTCAAATTTCCCTGATACCACAAAATACGAATATCTCTAAGAACAACCCCTTATGCTGCATGAAGGACAAACGAGAAAAACAATGGTTAATGGTACAAAAACTGAGAAAATCCTCTTATAAAAGGATTTCGTTCTCGACAAATATTCACATGTGAATTTGTTTTTTTTTTCTGCTACGTTCCACCCACTATATAACAGAGCCAAAAAAAATCCTACAAACTCTTTCATCCCCATTTGAATTTTTCTCCAAAAATACTTTGTTGCCTGGCGCCCTTCCCGCGGTTGACCAATACACACAGACGTTTCTGATGCTAATGCTAAAGTAAAATTTTATAAAATTTTGTGACATCGTAAAAAAAAAAACTTAATGGGAATCCTCATGCACACTCAGACTCCTCGAGTACATTGGATGGTACCGAAAGTACTAGAGATGGGAAAGGAAAAAACGCGTTGGAGAATATTCCCAGGATTTTTTAGAGTCTTAGACTTGGAGCACATGCGATGAAAAATTGAATAAATGTAGTGTAGAGGGTGGTTAAGCCAAGTTTCAACAACATAAGCTTTCCGGATTAGTAGGGGATTAGAAATCGTATGGATAATGAATGGGATGAAACTTGTGTTTTACAAAATGCTCTTTAGCATATTATCCTTTTAGGGGTAATGTGGCATTTTTTTAGTTGTGTAGAACCCGTGACATACGAGCTCTGTGGATAAGGCTCTGGTGAACCATCGAAAATGCTAATCATTTGTAATTTGTAAAATTGTTTCCTGGTTTTTTAAGACGGAAAGAATAGACTTTATTCATTTCTTTCTGAGTTTGTGTACCTGCATATCAGACTTGCCGTGCTCTGTGACCGTGATTGTTCGGTGTCCACTCTGTGATATATTGATTCACAGTAAAACGAGTTTTCGAAACTCGGCATGGTCCATCGTACTTTATAATTCAGAAGCAAATAAGAAATTTTTTATATCGTAGAATAAGGAAATGAAATTCGATAAGGAAGTGGTATGGCTGACAACCGTATCAAACTCCGAATTCAGTCGTCGCCGAAGCCGAAACGTTGATAACTACACACGGTAGTCGTCAACGTACCATGCTCGTCAATTAGTTAGAGTAAAACTAGATATCAGACAGAGACAGATGATCGAAACTGATAGCCCGAAGATGGATACTTCAAAGATTCCTTTTCATATTTAAAATGTGCTCTCGGTTTGCTCCTTAATTTATAGGTATTTATGTTGAAGTCCTTTCTCTTTTTCTTATATAAATTCAACATTTCTAATAAAATCAAAATCAACACTTCCTCCTCTCTTCGTTTTTTGGACAGTACATACACAAAGTAATTTCCCAAACCTACCATTCACTCTGTTCGGTTATTTTCCTGAATCTTTTCCATTGAAAATCTCATTTAGTTCAAGTCCTTGAAATCTAAAAGACCACTTTACTGGAGAAGCCTGAACATCATAAAAAAAAATAAAACGAACCAGCGCAAAACAAAAAACAAACAAAAATAGGATGCTCCTCCATACATCCAGAGAAGAAGTGTAATCCAGAAAGAAAATGAAGAAACTCTTCCACTTTGAAAGCACTCAGAGCAAAACTTCTTGTTGATAATTAGGTTTATAGCAATGAAAATCAGCAAACCGTAAATATTTTTCCCATGAATTTTGCGCCTCGTTTTAATACGCTTTCGTATACGTAAGTACGTACCTACGCTACGCGCTTCAGCTACACTGCCTGTGGACTTTGGTAAGGTGAAATCTTATGGCTAAGGAGAAAAAGGCACTTGAATGATGGTACTGATAGCTCTGCTCTAGACATCCTTCGATTGCATTCTGACGTGGTATGGTCTAGAATAAAAAGATTCTTGTGAGCCTACGGGGAATAGTATATTATGCGCTTGCAGCCAGGATTCACGATTTTTGTTTTCGCGTCTTGAGTGGCTTGAGAGTGAAATTATTTTCTGCCTTTCTTTGCCTTAATATGCGGAAAAGTTTGACCTTTGAGGAGATTAACCTCAAAGAATGGATATAACAAATGTAGATAATTGGATGAGTAAGTTATAAGTAAGTAACAGTAATAAATACCAAATAACAACAAGCTGGAAAGCTGTCCGTCAAAGAAAAATTCACTAGATGGTAAAATGAACTGATATCACTTTAACCCTGGAAGGTCATCCTTCGTCGAATCGACTACGCATCACCACATTTATCCCGTTTTTCTTGACAATTTTCATTATTTTGAGCTGATTTTTCGTACAGCACTTACGGTGCCGATGTAGTTTCCTGGTACATTGCAGCTAGCCGAAGTAAGCAGGACAAGTTGGATTTTTGGAAATTGGCGTCGTCGAAACGACGAAGGATGAACTTTGTGTAACTTTTAGAACTCTAGTACCTATTTATTATGGCTAGTTGTCGACTCGACGATAAATCTGGGTCCATACAACTATGTCATAGCAAATATTTTTCTTTTTGAAATGTGGGACCCATTTTTTAAAAAATTATGGAAAAAATATTTACTAGGACAAAAATAGGACAAATCAGGAAAATCGCTCAAAATTGTTCCTCATTTTAGAAAGATTGCCTTTCGAACTCATACAAATCGCCTCCAAGGCCCTCAATTTCAAAATCTGACATCATACATAGAATTAAATTAAATTAATCAAGAGAACTCGGGGAGAAGAAATTACTAAATTTATTGTTAATAATTCTAAAATATACTCCAAAAACTGGAGTAGGCGAAGTGAAAGAAAATCCGTGTAGGGACCCCAAAATGGATCACTGTGCCTCTTGTATATAAAAGAGCTTCTAATTCATTAAACCCAACTTTCTATTAAGTTTAGAGTATATATTTTCTGATTCGAGCACATTTTCTAAATTATATCAAAGTTTAGTTTTTATTTATTTCATTTTTAAATTTAATGTTTTATATTTTCGGCCAAATAATATTAAATTGAGAAAATTTGATTTGTAAATCAATTTCCTTACAAAATTACTCAAAACTAAGGATTGAAAATCAGTCAAATTTTATAAATATTTTGCGAAAGGGTAATTTGTATGAGGCCTCAAAGTTGACCGTCGTCGATTCGAGGAAGCATGACCTTTCCGTACTAAAAATAAGCATGACCTTCCAGGGTTTATCCGCCAGATATATCTATGTTCCAATATTGGTTGGGTACGGTGGATAAGCCTATGCATGCAAGCGGACTATCGTTGGTGAGAGCTTTAAATTCAATATAGAGACATACCAGCAAAAAAACGACGATATTACAAAATAAGTACGATACAGATATACTAGACAAGGGGGTGGCACTCTATAACAATATCTTGTAGAAAGGGATGCATGATTTTCAGTTGTACACATTTTTAGCATATTTTAAACGCAAAATTCCATTAGACAGAGTAGGACGGAACTAATTCAAAATCAGCTGAGTATCTCACCTTTGGGTATGTAGGTACACCTCGATCGTATCACCATGCCAAAAGATTGGATGGATATCGACGGATTTCTGAAAGAATACGAGGCCAATCGTTTCTTTCATGAATAGAAAATAGCAAATCCTGCTGGCTCGATGCTTACGTTTGTGTCTGAAAGTACATGTCTACTACTCGGTCTGCTCGATTCTTGCGCTTGTACTCTGCTCGATTCTTGCGATTGTACTCTGTCTGATCGATTCTTGCGCTTGTGCCTGAGTTGAGTACATACATACGAGATTGTTTTGATTATATGTACCGAGTACTTTTTGTACTCGGTAGTCCTTATTTCCGATATTTTACCATCAACCTGGTACGTGGGTCCAATGGACCCAACCTATAACCTAATTACAAATATCTCGAATATAAACCTACATTTTTAGAAATGTCTCTTATGTATTTTGCAATAGATATGTATATCCTAAATTAAAAAAGTATGCACAATATTTTTTTCTTTTTTGTAATCGCTGAAATTTTTGTTAACATAAAAACGGAACGCAGACAGGCAGTGAAAGTCCATTGGACCCCTTATAGATTTATCGTCCTAGAAATACATATGGCACGTAATTTTGTTGGTCTGAAACTTAGCTGTCATTTGCAAAAATCTTGTAACGATTTCTTTGGTTGAAGAATTCATACAATATACTATATCTCAACCAAAGGAGGCGTAGCTTTATTAGATAAAATGGCTCAAACGTACACTAACGCTGGCCCGTTCCATATTTCTTCAACCTATTGAATGTAATTGGAGTTGCGTCTCTTATTATTTGGAAGCAAAACCGATCATCAAATATAAACCATCCAGTTTTTCGAAGCAGTTTAAAAAAAAAATTTTTTGCGCATGTCCGAACACAATTGGGACGGTTCATAAGAAACCAGGGGCGGCGCATAAGGGCCCGCGTGGCGGGGGGGGGGCCACGAGATTTAGGGGCCCAAAAGCCACATGAAAGATTTCGCGAGCCATAGAAACAGCACGACTGCGCAAACCCACACTCCAGATATTTTTTGTAGACAAGAAGAGATATACACTTTTCTAGGTAAAAACAAATACTAAATTTGTCGGATTTGAAGGAGGTACAACATTTTTCTCTGACTAAATCTATTGTTCCTCTTTCACCAGGTCCCTTAGATAAACAAATTATTGTCCTAAAATATTTGAAAGTTCATGAGACAATCCGGATCCTTAAATGGCATGGCTGCGCTATTTGCTGTAATTGTAGCCGCAATTTGTAATCCGACCCACCGTTTTCCTTGCCAAGTACCATGAATCCAATTTTTGCATTCGTCGTTCTGGCAAATTCATACATTTTCGTTGATTTTGACAGAAAGAAAATTAAAAAAATGGATTCAGATTGACAGTGTGTATGCAGCATTAGGGTAGATAGGACGCTCGTCTTCAAATCCCAGGTTCGCGGGATCGAATCTTATTGTAGGCTCAGGTAATATACTACGCTTAAATATCACCACCACCTATAAAGGTCAATGCTGCGCTGCGCGTGCGTTTTTATTAAAAAAAAACGATTGATGAAATCATTAATTTAATAAACGTTACAACCAGAGAGCGCTATTCTAAGTCCCGTATTTCTGAATATTCCTTAACTCAAGGAGACCTTGAGTCAAGGATGCCAAAATTCAATAAATTAAATGTTATTTCTCATATACTTTTTCATAGAAATTATTTATATTCAGGAGTCAATGCATCCTTGATTTAAGGATACCTTAAGTTTTAAATAGACTTGAAATATTATATTTTAATGAAGGAAGGCCACCTTCACTTCAAGTGAGGTTGACTATAGAAAATTTCAAGGCCTCCTTGAGTTATATGTTTCGGACGTAGCCACCGCACACCACGACACTCCCGTGGGGCCCTCTACGCTGCCGTCCGGTTTTCCCTTTTCACTGTGGGTCGCACTCAAAAAATGGAACCCAGAAGAAAACAGAAAAACAATTTTTTTTTCTTCTTTTCCCTTTTTCCTTATTTTTGTTGGAACAATGTTGTCCCCGCGAGGGGAAAAGGGAAAACCGGACGGCAGCGTAGAGGGCTCCACGGGAGTGTCGTGGTGTGCGGTGGCTGCGTCCGAAACATGTTTATAATAGTTAAACACGCCATAGGCGCTATGCCTAAACCGTTGTGGATAATGGACGGATCATAGTAATAGTAAGTTGCTATTCGGCTAAAAAATTAACCGTCGCCTCAACAATTTGTCATTGCTATATTAAGAGCAAATTGATATCGATCGTTGCAAAAGAAAAACATTTTTTTTTCTTTTTTCTTCTAAGTTCCATCTCCTTGAGTTTCTCCTTAAATCAAGGATGCATTGACTCGTGAATATAAGTGACTTCTATGAAAAAGTATGGAAAATGACATTTAATTTATTGAATTTCGGCATGCTTTACTCCTTTACTCCTTGAGTTAAGGAATGTTCATAAATACGGGCCTCAATAGATATTAGCGAAGTTATTTTAGGTGCGACGTTTTAAATTTTAGTAACACTGTAACGTCAAAATCATGTTTCAAAAGAGTTGCTTAAAAGTCGATCCACACTTTTTAGTCATCAGTCACAATCCTAAAAAAACGAAAAAAGGCATACAAACTGACAGATTGTCAATCAATCAATTAATTGACAATCAGTCAACTTCTATGGAAAATGACTATGACTGAAAAGTGTGTTTACGATTGGTTTCACTCTGCTTTTTTCTCAGCTTTCACTCAAGAAGTTGTTCCGCCACTTTAAGAAACATAGACATGGAAGCTTCGACATCCGCTTCCCCCTAAAACAGGAGAACAAAGTGAAGCAAAGTGAAACTTGAATTACTTCCTGAAAACCAGACCTACCTTGAAATTTTCGAAAATGCAAGAAGCGAGTTTTGGAAATAAGTGCCTCAATTGGAATCGTTAATTCTGGGGAAAAGAAGAGCAATTAAATTGTAAATTGCAAAATTAGAGCATAGTTTTAAGTTTTTTTTTTAGGCAGAACAGAACTCAATTAGCAAATTACTGATCGTTGTTGGAAGAAGGTTTTGGGCAACTCTCACTAAAGTTTCTAAATGCAACACCTCGTATCAATTGAGGGCTCGTCAAGTCAAAGCAAGGACTTAGCATCTTTAAAAAAACAATTTCCAAAAGAGAATTAATGGAACAGTTGTTAAATGCGAAACATCTTTAACGCTATTTTAATTAACCTTCCAATGTTCACACGTCTATTGTGACAAGGATGATCGCGCGTATGTCTCACTTACGCATACTTTGTTCAATGTGATTTGCCTAGAATAAAATCAAGGACTTTTCAGACAAATGCCGAAAATTACTCATGCATTTTTTTCAATGAAGTTTTATGAAAAGTTAGGCACTTAGGAATTGGTACAATATCAAAGTATATTTGATTTGAATGTTGAGTACGAATGGCTTTTGTAGCAGTTCCAAGTTTCAAGACAATTATTAGTTACACTATTATCTGGACGTTGAACAAATGAATAAATTGCAATTATATTGTGTTTTGATCGCCGGGTACAAGTCCATCAATTTGTGATGTTTTTATTTTATTTTTGGAATACCGATTATAAGCTATAAGCCGATAAAATCGAAAACTTACGAGAACGATCGCGCGTATGTGAGACACACGATTTACTCGTCCTTTGGAGCACGAGGATCCAGCAGCACTCAAAAAGCGGCTGGAAGCTTCTTTCAGCCTTATGGAAGATTAGAAGACGGGGCACCCCAGCAGTTTGGTATTATATTTGAGTGACGAGCATGCAAAAAGCAGACCGTATGTCTCACATACACGCGAGCATCGGAAGGTTAACCAACTCTAACTCTAAGACCACTTTCTCTCCCTGGTTGGTTTGCTGTTCTCCATCAGGCTGTTTTCCTCTGTATAAATCATTCCTTTTGAGGGGTAATAGGATTATTGCAAAGCCTCCATATTTTGATACCGTATTTTACCAGTTTTGACGGTATCTATGTACCGCGTGAAGCGATTTCGGCCTCGAAATGGGAACAATTTTGCTCGTCTACAGTCATGGACTCGTGTGCCCTATAGGCCTTTTCCCAATTGGCAGGGCCGTGGAGAGAAAATCCGGGCCCGGGAGGACAATGATTCCGGGCCCACCTCTTCCATACGCTAAAAAATTATAAATCGAAAAAAAATTTTTTTTACATATCGGTCCTTAAACAAATTGTACAATTATCTCTATAATCCAGCCTCCATTTAATCCGGAACACCTCATAATCCGGCGTCCACACTGAATCGGCTCAGTCTCAGTAATCCGGATGTTTTTTAATCTAATATAGTCCGGCATCCGGCATCAGTACGATAGATATTTGAAGAATGTTTTAAAGCGGCCTTCTGCGCATTCAGGTGCATTTTTATATTTAAGTTCTGAGGTAAAATGATGGGTTTTCAGACAAATACGAATTATAGAAAAAATAGAAATAATAAAAAATAACGATACGGGATAAACCACTTGCCAAAAAACTGATTCATTCGTGATGCATTTTTAGATACTAAACTCACAAAAAACGGGGTTGACTGGATAGTTTAACAGTTTGTGTGTGTGTGATTTTTTTCATATCCGTCACTATATGAAAGGGTATATTAACTTTGTCATGAAGTTTGCAACGCACAGAAGGAGGCACTTCCTACTATATAAAGTATATTTGTATGTATATTATTGATCAGTGTGACGAGATTTTTTTAGTGTACGCTGTGTATAACGAATGAAATCGGGCCATGGGGGCTGCCCCTGAAAATAAGGTTCTTCTAAGAAAAACTTCTTTCTTTATGAACCAATCTAAACCAAACTTCACCCAAATATGTTCCTAGTAATAGTAAAGACTCACTGTGGTAGAAATTGTTAACGCGAAAGGAGCATAAGTTTCATTTTAATTTCCGCTGCGCCCGAAATTAGCCTCGGTCCCGTTTCAAGTATATTTTGAAGACGATTCGAGAGTTGAGTGGCGAATTTTAAGGAAATACAGAAGCCAAAATCATTCTAGAATATGGTTTCTTCGTTTTACGTGCATTTTTGGGTAACGAATCTTTATAAAAAGCTACTGCTTAAAGGGTTAACTTTCTAGTATGAAGTTTCTTTACTAAAATCTGCCCGTGTTGAAAATAAGTTTATTGTTTAATGGTCGTGCCCCTTACACAAGATACGCATAAAGCGAAACTGGTAGCCTGGTAATCTTCTAGCATTTAGTTCTCCCAAGAAAAAATATTGAAAAATTATTGATTCCCTTGTCCCAACAAAATTATTTAGAAAATTTATATTCTATTGGTGAAGTAAGATTCTAACCTATATTCGAACTTTGATATGAAGAAAGCCTTGAAATTTTCGACAATCATTCTCGATAGGATAGGATCATTCATAAATGTAATTTTTTAATTCGATTTGAAGGCTATACGGGTGAAATTGGCTCAAGTGTTCATTTTACAGATGAATAATAAAGGCTGTACTACACGCAAAATAGAAAGTGTATAATGCAATAAACTGGGCAAATTTACTTATTTTTTTTTTTCTGGTTGAAGATTTTTCGAAGGAAATAGCTGTGGTCTATTCTGTACCTCAACCGTTACAAAGCTTTTAGCAAAACAAGGCGGATACACTTCACAGTTCTAACAAATGCTTGGGGAGCACAAATCTGTAATTTATTAGCACACTCGCAGTGGCCCAGAATGTTGGTCTTTACTCTATAAAATTGACTTTCGAAATGCGCAACGCTACGAATTTATAAAGAATTTTTATTTCTTCCTATGTTACCTATTTCAAAAAACCTTAAATTTTTTGTTACCGAGTTGGCGAGTACTGGTAGGTAGATAGATTTAAATTAAGATTCAACAAGTGATCAACATCTGTGTGCTGGTATCTTGAAAACAATTTCATAAGCAGCAGCAGTATGTACACAAAATCAAAATCGCTCGTTAAAGTCCTCCTTGAAAAAAATGACGCTGTACTCCTATTTTTACTTTAAACACAAATATTTCGAAAAACTGTACGCTACTGCATGAAGAAGTCGAAATTTCTTAATTGAAATTTAGTAACGAAACTATCATGTTGATTGAATATGCTGATTCGGGCCTTAGTTCTCAAAATTCAAAAATAGATTAGGGGCCCCAAGCCTAGTGCACAGTATGTTATGAATTGTTGTTAAAACGCTAAAAGCAGTACATATGTATAAGGGTTCTTAGTTAAAGATCTCAAAATAGCAATTTGTTTGTAAAAAAAAACACTAAAGCACAACTTTTGTGTCAAAATCCGGGCCCCTATGAAATCCCGGGCCCGGGGGGAATCCCCCCGTTCCTCCCCCCTCTCTACAGGCCTGCCAATTGGCCATTACCATGGTCCAGATGTCCCGAGTGTTGCTATTATCAAATCGAATCATTCTGTTTATTGCTTTGAAGCTATTTGACTCGCGGATAATGATGTAAGCGATTGACTTGAGGATTCCAGCAGCAGACCCGCGTTATGAGCTTTGGCCACTTCTGGAAATAAAGTGAAGCCTTTCATTGGGAATTGCTGCTGCACAGGCACAGGGTTTTCAAACAGGTCGTCATCGTCCAATGAATCTGAATAATCTGCCACTTCAACCTCCACTTCGGTGTCGGTATCAGATGCGTCTTCATCCGGAATATACTCATCATCACTGTTCTCGCCGGCAAAAGGATCATCCTGCTCCAAGTATCTGGCCAAATTCTCCGCAGCTGCATTCTGGTTACCGGTTTATCAGCAGGTCTATTTTTTCACAAGCACTCATTTTTTCCGATACTTATTACTTTCTAACAACGGTTTTAACCCATTAGTGCATAGTGTCCCTTTAAAGGGACACGCACTTTTTCACGTTATATGGTCAGGTTTTTGACTATGCACTGGAAGCGTGTTTGCAATGACAACTATTAACATCTGAGTTATCAAACAAACTCGTATTCAAATGTTTTTTTTTTTGTTTGGTGTAGTTTATTTATCGAAAAGAATGAGTGGCGGCAATGTTTTGTTGTTCTTAACATTAATTGAAAAAGACAAATTTATCAAAATTTCAAGTGCAGGGTGATGCACATCTATAGGGACTTTTTGAATTGATTACATTGACATACTCTAAATTCGAAAAAATCAGATCTAATGTATTACCACATATGTTTTTAACCCTCCGTCAGATACATGTTAAGATAGTCACATTCGTAACATTGGGGTCTGGCCAGACCCACTGTAACTAGTACTCTTGTAGGTAATATTTTTTGAAACTCTTGTTACCTAATTGAACACTTATGTTATTTGGTCATATACTATTTATATATTTGAGTAATTTTCGTATTTATATGTGTGAAAAACTGTCTGAAAAGCGAAATATTATGAACAAATTCTGAAATTAAATGCTTTTGGTTATCATATACTTTATTGTTTTCCATGAATACAATCGAAACAGACTTATTTCACTTTCTAATGTTGCTGAAAAACAGGATTTAAGTATTTTCCCCAACTTTTTGACCATCTAAAGTGGTAAAAAAATGATCGGCGATAATTTTGCGGCATGTGTTACTGTGTTGTTTTTGAAACTTGGAACATTACATTTTCCCCCTGATTAATTTCTCGTTGACACTAGAGATGTCAAAAAAGTAACTACCCGTTACTTATGTAGTCGTCACTAATAAGTATCGGAAGTAACGACTACCGAGTACAAAAAGTAGTCGTTACATACATATGTACCGAGCAACAAACAAACATAGCAATCTCGTATGTATGTACTCAGGCACAACCACAAGAATCGAGCATACCAACTAGTATACAGTCTGATATCTTATCATGACGGTTATCATCCCTGTGAGCCACGCGGGGTAAATTCTCTCTTAGAGAATGTTGTTCCAAGTCCAGCGATGCCTTGATCGTGTCGATCGGCTCAAGGATTCCAAAGATATCGACGGATTTCGGAAGTAGTACGAAGCTGATTGTGAAATTGCTGTGAGCAGGGCCGGCTTTAGGTGAAATGGCGCCCGGGGCGAACTTGAAGAAAGCGCCCCCTTATAGTTTCTATACACGAATAGAAGTAACGAAAATTTAAAAAAAAAGCTAAATTTATTGACATAAGTAATTACATACCTAATAGTCCGTTGTTGAAAATGCGGACTTCACTTCCGCCGGAAGCAAAACGCCTTATTTGTGCTTTTTGAGCAAACTTGAATGGAATTTCTCCATACTTCGCGACTGTTTTTTTTTTAAATCGGACTCAACCGGAGCTTTTCTTTTCTAATTAGTAGCTCCTGAAAGCTTTCATGTCTATAGCTTTTATTCGTAATTAGAACCTGCGAAGGCATACTTTTTTATGAATAAGCAAGTTGAAATCAATGGCCATGTACTCATTTCTTCAACTGTCATTTTCCCCTGTCATTAATTGCATTGATTGTTCATGATTCGTGTTTAGGTAGGCCACGGCTTAGATTAAAGCGTTAAAAAATTAAAACAGGCAATCTCATTTTGCAGAAACATAAGGAACCATACATTTTAGTTCACAAACATTCAAAATGTTGAATGGGAAGACGATAGCAAAATCTCACCTAAATAGGTAGCGATTTTCCATTCTTCCTTTTCGATGTTAAGATTTTTCATATTGGTAATCATTTTCAAGAGTACACTGCTATCTTCAATTGTTGAATTGACGAAGAAGACGAAAATTTGGGAAAGGTGGACAGTTCCAATGACTGCGTTTCTGACCCCCATACTCTGGTCCCAGTAAAAACGCACTTGCCATGGTTCTTATTACGGTTGAATTTGATGCTACCGATTTCAGTCAGTAATAATTTTACGTTTAGTCCAAATATTTCTAACATCAATTCATTTCATGTTGTTCGGGAAACTACTTTGCATTTCTACAGGTTACACTATGTAGGTACCTACCACAGCTTCGTTTTTAACCCTTCTGTCGGCACCTATGCATATTCTATACCCAATAGGTCTGGCTGGACCTACTGAGAAAAACTTTTTATTTTTCAGAAAAAGTGGAACTTTTATCAGTAGAGTCAATCTACCAATTCTTTACTGCCATTTTTAACCAATAAAAGCATTAAAATCATTTTTGTAGATATACTGGAAGCGTTTTTAAGTACACATATTTTGGGGTGGTATTAGTACAAACACGTTTTTCCCTTATTTTCTTCTTTCTTTGCTTGTCTATTTGCATTGCGTATATCTAGTAGATGTTTCGATCGCATTTTCCGATTACAATATATTTGGGTAAATATTTAGCGCTTTGTTGGTAGATTTTCCCTCGATATTAGTTTGCAGATTTAGGAAGTTGATGGAAAAACAAATAGGGAATTTTCAAGCTCGAAAATCATTGCAATCTAAATTTTCCATAAATGACTTGATCAAATCTATTTAGAAAGACATTCGCAAGTCATTCATACTTAGTCCTTACTATTACAAACGAAAGAAAACTCTTTTGAATTTCCTAAAATCAAATCTCAGTTGATTAGGTGATGTTATAAAACGTGACGAAATTAGGCATACCCATTTTCTGAAGTTCACGGCTTTTTAAAGAAAAATCTCAGAAATTTGTATCGTTATAGAACAAATTGAATTTTAATGACATTATTACATCATAAATAGGAGAATTTCAAGAGAATTTAATATTTGCCCTTTTTACCTCAAGAGAAAAATGGGGGAAAAACTATAGGTCTGGCCAGACCTATTGGGTATCAAAAAGCACTATAAATTGAAAATCATCAAAAACATTATCAAAACTTTAACCGATTTCTTCAATTTTTTTTTTAAAATGCTTCTAAACATATTATTCTAGGATATCATGAAATATAAAGTCGCTGCGATTTCATCTTCTATATTTTTTTCGCCAAAATATAGTGCCAAAGGTCTGGCCAGACCTTCGTGCCGACAGAAGGGTTAAACCACCAACATTTAAATGTTCATTAAGTAAATAATTTTACAAATATCTTTGTGAACTTTTCTATTTTTGAAGTAGTTTTTGTAAATTTAATTGAGCGAGAAAAGACACTTTTTATCATAAAATGTACTACCTGAATATTAATAAAAATCCAAAAAAATAATAAACAAAAGTCTAATAAAGCTGAAAGCATAAAAATGATTCTGAAATTGATATATTTTAATATTGATAATGGTGTTTCCAAAACGAATGTGCATATTAGGATTATTCCTTTTTCTTAATTAAAGGTACATGTATCGTTGGAACGCAGTCAATACCTCAAGTGGAAATCTGATATTATGAGTTCTCAACTAAATTCTTTCCTGATTTCTATAAAGATACATGTCAGTGGCGGGTCGTGACATCTTAAATTGGGGGTACACTATACACTGATTCTTCCAAAATATGTAAAGAACTAACTTCATTAACCCTTTTTTGTATTTTTTCATTTTTTTTCTAAATTGAAGAATGTATGCTTCATTAGCTTTTCGGAAAGGCTGTTTTTCTATTAAAAATAAAAACTATCAAAAATAAAATAAAATTTGTAACTTTACGAATGTTTAAATGTTGCTGATTTGAAAACGAAACCCATAATGTAACCTGTGAGTATGTTAGCCACGAACCAACCAATTTTTAACAATGATCGAATTTAAGATGATAAACTAAATGTCTTGAAGACGATCACATAAATTATACATCACAAATTATTTTTTTTAAGGATTTATAATCAGAGGAGTCTTAAAAAGAATGAATACTAAGGATATAGCTGTAAAACTGTATGCAATTCTTCCAATGTTCACACATACACACTTGGTTGGTTGTATAGCCTGCATTAATATTTTGACATCATACCCAGTTCAGTCTCTCTCTCTCGATTACCGTAACTCCTAGTGGAGCATGGTGCGTTGATGACTACCGTATGTAGCTGACCGAAAAAGAGGATCCATCAAGTCGTTAGACAATTTTGTGGTCAGTCTAGCGACATCTCGACCGTGTCGCCACGCCAAAGGATTGCAGAGATATCGACGGATTTCCGAAAGATTACGCGGTTTCGTTCATAGTATGCGATAGGAAATTGTGCTGGCTCGATACTTGCGCAATGCGCTTCTCTGCTCGATACTTGCGCTTCTACCTGAGACTAGATATCATACCGTGTGCTGCTCGCCGAATAGTGCAAGCCACACGCGCAAGAATCGAGTAGATCGAGTAGTACACTGTCTTATATCTACATTCTCTCAATAATCAAGAATCGAGCAAACCGAGTAATCGCGCTGACCGAGTAATCGAGCAGACCGAGTAATCGAACAGTCCGAATAATCGAGCAGACCGAGTAATCGAGCAGTCCGAGTAATCGAGCAGACCGAGTAGTAGGTAAGCGCAGTGCGCAAGTATCGAGCCAGCACGATTTCCTATCGCATACTATTAATGATATCTCCTATATCGATGTCGATATCTCTGCAATCCTTTGACGTGGCGACACGATAGAGGTGTCGTTGGACTCTCCACAAAATGTTCTAATGGGTCGACATATCCTCTTTTTCAGTCAGTGCGCAGGGGGGTCCGAAATAACTGTCAAACTGGATATTAACACAAAGCAATTTCACAATCAACTTCGTACTACTTCCGAAATCCGACGATATCTTTGGAATCCTTGAGCCGATCGGTACGATCAAGGTGTCGCTGGACTCGCAACAAAATTCTCTAAGGGAGCATTTTTCTCGCGCAGCTCACAGGGGTGTCAGGGGTAACCGCCAAAGTACAATATCGCCTAAAAGGTGTTGAAGCCTGTTTCCCGATTAGATACGCGTGATGATTTTAAGACGACAATCTCCTTACGCAGCTGCGCAATAGTATCGTTTAGAGTGCTAACACCTTTTGCTAATGTTTTGTGCTCGGCATCCGTCTTCGTGTAAAGAGTGCAGACAAAAAGAGGCTTCTTAAATCCTGTTCTTAACGCAAGAGTTTGCGTCCTAGGCACACCTGCGCAAGAAGAATGTTCCGGCCTGTGACAGTATGTGCACGTATACACTTCGTCGTCCTCCTTCACGTCCAGACTGCACAAGCAGTGGCGCAACCACGGGAGGGGCTAAGGGGGCTAAAGCCCCTCCCAGACCCAGGAATTGGGAAACGAAAAATGAAATATGATGCGATGTACTACATTGCGGAGTTTGAAAAAATATGAATCGTGTTCATGGGCATATCGGAAGTTATCCGGTTTCGATAGTGTGTGAAAATTTGAGCATTCTTACCAGAATTTTTGAAAAATCTTTTTATAAAAAAGAAAAAAGCAACCAAATAGGTAAAATTTGAGGCGCTTCCACGAGATGCACACTTCGGGCGCTTCCTCCTTATTCGCTAATGTGCGTCTTGAACTTTGAAAGTGCTGGGAAGCTCCAGCAGGCCTTGTGCAGCACAAGCAACACTCACTTTGTATTATCAGCGACAAATTTGAGGTTAGAAATGAGAGCTGAATTGATAATTCTGTTTTGTAATGTCGAGGCAATAAATGCACAAGACCTCTCTATATCCAGGTAAATTAGCTAATGGATCACTAGTTTTAATATTGGAGTGTTTTTTATGAATACAATTAATGATATATCGAAATAAAAATTTTGGAACGAAATTGACACCAGCGACCACCACTGACAGAGAACCTGTCTCTAACATTAGTTTGACTGAGGGTGAAGAATTCGGGTTAATGTATTATAATTATTATCTACAAATTACGCATTGATTGCAGAAAATTGTGAGTTTTTATACGAAATTTGCGTTCATCTTTTATATCAAGTAGATGCCCCTTTCTGTTTATATGGTCGCATAAGGAGGATGGAGATTTACCTATAATATCCTGCTGCAAACTAAAGCAGCGTTATTGCAATAGCACATTACTCTTGCCGTTACTCTTTACATGAAACAATCACAAAATACCGGAAATTGAATTCGATAGCATGTCAACTTGTCATGTATCCATGTTAACATCACTTTCCTTAATTTAGAAAACCTCAACAAAAAAAATCCTAAAGTGCACTTGTGCGGCAGACGCGATATCTCAAACGCTATTGCAACGACAAAATGTCATTTATTTTGATCCGCAAAACTAGCTAAACTAGTACAGGAAGGAGGAAGTGTCCTGTATAGTTCATATATGTAGGTGCACTGGTTCGACAAAGTTGTCCGTTGCATTTCTCTCAACAAAGGATACGCTTTACTTCATATGAATTCTTTTTGTCGTTAAAGGAATAGCGTGATGTCGCAGATATTGCATATTGCAAATATGTAGGAACAATTGAACTTTTTCGCTTTTCATCGCGTGGAGTGGCAAATACATATTTGGAAAATTGAAAATCTCGAAAAACTCCATAGTCGAGAGTGTATGGTTTCGTGCACTTCCGGGACTATGCGAAAGCAACTGAAAGATGCCATTTGCATTTACATTATATGCATGTCCCTATAGTTCGAGAGTGTCCCTAAAGACTATATCGATAGGTCCTTGAACAAGTTTGAAACAGGCGTCCTGGTGACAAGCGAGGCAGCAGTACCGGTGTGGTGGCGTCGAAAAGGGTATTAAAATAAAATTGATATGCCAAACTTCACGAAATTGAACTCGAACTAAATGTTTCTCGTTTCTTTTAATATGAAATCGATAGCAGAGTAAATTCACTGGTGACTGACACACATTTAGGACTAATTGAAGAAAAAAAAAACAAAGAAGAGAAAGCTATTTTCGTATTTCTTTTTATTAAAAAAGGACAAAAATATTAATTATAAAAAAAAATCAGAACGATTCAATCTAGTAAGTTTGATTGGATTGATTTAGTATTTTTAATAAATCCTGTCGACAGTGTAAGTCCCCTATTAGTTTAGCGTATTATCGCGTTTGAGAAAAGTAGTACTAATGCCATTTCATTGCCTCAAAACAAAAAGCTAGACTCGAAGACTAGATGCTCATTTTGATTTTTGTGTGTAAAAGCCCTATCAATTTCTTTCGATCCAAACACAGAAGTCGTGACAGTTAGAAGAACATTCAACAGTTATACTCAATTCAACAGTGCCCTCATTTTTACTAATACTAATAGCGTAACATAGATGCCCAATGGAATCCACAGTACATCTGACACATTTTGCTAAGCACCTCCGCATCAACTCATAATCCTCGTTTTCCAAAGACCAATTTCAAACTCTTGATCGTTCCGAAAATTCCGAAACTGACTTTTGCGTTTAGCGAGACACGCACACATGAAACATATTTCACATCATCCGAGAAAACTTTGTCAATCCTCCTAGGACTTTTCCATGCCCACTCCATCGCATCTTTCCGACTCTACATTGTCTTCGTTCAGCCTCGCTCGTTAGAGAAAACTCAAAACTGAGACAATTACGAAAACGCCATAGCGGAAAATGGCATACGCAAATCGTATATGCGGTAAGGATAACGCTAGCCATTAAACAGGATGACTACTAAACTCCTCGTTAAAACCGACTTTCAATTGAATATCCGTCTTAGGCGGAGTAGCAAGTTTGTACAAAATACCACAATTATCTTGGATCTTTGGTCAGAGAGTGAAGGAGAGACGGAAAGAGAGTGCTAAAACTTTGTGTCGGGTGGAGGGTGTGGTATTTAGCAAGTTGTTCGACGAAAATCCGCTTGAGATACAATAGACCGTCATATGCCTTCCCTTCATGACGGGATGTGATGCGAAAGACGACAATGACGATGACGAAAGGCTTAAAGTTTTGTCTTCTATGTCACCGATTATTCGCATATGACACAAAGATGTTTCGGTAAATTCTTCTTTTTGGGTATGTCAAGGAAGAATGCTGACAAAGGAAGAGCGAGAAGAGACATGCAAATTTATCAGCCTCTTGGTAGCTCTTTTCTTCTGGCTGTAACTCATTGTTTTTGCACAGGGCTGGCGGCTTTACTGCCCGTTCTAGTTGAGGGATGAGTTTTTAAGATTTTTCTAATGAAAGGGATTGAATTTAACAATTGAAGTTCAGATATCGAGAAATCAAGAAAACGATAAATCGAGAATTTGAGAAATCGAGAAACCGAGGAAACGAGAAATCATGAAATCAACAAGTTGAAAAATCGGGAAATCAAGAAATTGAGAAAACAAGAAATCGAAACATTTAGAAATCAAGGAATTGAAAAATCGGGGAATTGAGAAATCGAGAAGTAAAAAAAAAGTTGGAAAAAAAAACCGAAATCAAAAAATCAAGAAATCGAAAAATCGGAAAACCGAGAAATCAAGAAATTGAACAACTAAGAAATCAAGAATTCTACAAATCCAGAAATCTAGAAATCAAAAAGAGAATTTGAAAAAACGGGATATCAAGAATTTAAAAAATCGAGAAAAAGAAATAGGAAAATCGACAAATACGCCAGGAAATTTGAACAAAAATTTGGCCAAACTTCGGAAAAATTAAGGGAAAGCTGGATTTTTGCATGAGCCTTCCTTTCGAGGTCCTAAAGAAGACCCTAAAAGTCCCCGTCTCTACGTGTGCCGCTAGCGGTGCTACAGAGGGTCAAAGACCCTCGAAAACAGGTTTTTCTGAATAACTCGATAACGGTAGCATATACAGAAAAGTCGTGTATGGCAAAATTGAAGCTCTTGTGCTTTTTCAATAAACGATGGAAATACCTAATTCGTTCGGGTACTCCTAACGGTGCCAGGAGGTCTAACGGTATTTTTACAAATTTTTCAAGAAAATCTCTATAACGGTAACTCGTACTAAAAGCTTTTGTGTGGAAAATTTGTAGCCTATAGAGTTTTGAAGAAAGCGGTTAAGTTTCATGTCAATACGTGCAGCCTTAAGGGCGCTATGGGGGTTCAAACCTTAAAAAAATGTGTTTTTTGGGGTTTTTCGTGAATGCCGCTAAGACGGGGGAGTGTGCTCTCTGGTCTTCTGGGAGAAGTTTGTAGCTTATGTGGCTGTTAGTAAGACGCCAAAAGTCCCCAAAGATGCGGGCCCCCCTAACGATGTTATGAGGGTCCAAAGATTTAATTAAACAGTTTTTGGGGAATATCTCTATAACGGTAACGTCCACGGAGAACTGTTATATGGCAAATTTGTAGCTTATACAACGCTCAACTAAATATCCGAATTTCAGATCGATGCGTGCATTGCTAAGGGCGCTATAAGAGTCTGAACCGTACAATAACGGTATTTTTCGGTTTTTCGTGAATTTCTTCAAAACGGGAACGCATTCGGGAAGGAGGCCTATAACAATTTGTTGCTTCTGTAATTTCAACTTAAAATGCCAAAATAACTCATCTATGCGAGCACCCCCAACGAAGCTGTGAGGGGTCAAAGTTTAACAAAAAACCGCTTCTCGGAATTTTTTTAATAACGGTAACATCTTGAGAGAACCAATCTTAGATAAATTTGTAGCTCATGTGGCTGTTAGTAAGGGGCCAAAAGTCCTCAACGACGGAAACCCCCGTAGGAAAAGTTATGAGGGTCCAAACATTCAAAAATGCAGTTTTTTGGGAATATCTCTATAACGGTAATGTGCACCGAAAATTGTTGTATGGCGAATTTGTAGCTTATACAACGCATAATTAAATATTTGAATTTCAGATTGATGCGCGTAGTGGTCAGGGCGCTATGAGGGTCCAAACAATACAATTTCGGTATTTTTGGTTATTTTCCTGAAATTATCTGTAACGGTAACGTATAACAGACGCAGTCTGTGAAAATTTGTTGTCTGTATGGTTCCAAATAACATGCTCCACCGATTTGAATGCGCCTGAGGCAACCATACGTGCATTACAACGTTTAAACTAACTAATTTTTGAGGTAGGTATGTGTAGTATGTAGTGTATGTGTTCACGTATGGTTGCCCCAGGTGCATTCATATCCCTGGAGTATTTTATTTGGAACCATACAAACAACACATTTTTACAGACTGCCTCCGGTATACGTTACCGTTAAGGAGATTTTCATGATAATAACCAAAAATACCGAAATTGTAAGGTTTGGAGCCTCATAGCGCCCTTAGTACTGCACGTATTGATCTGAAATTTGAACATTTACTTAAAAGTTGTAAAAACTTCTAATTCGCCATATAACAGTTTTCGGTGCACATTACCGTTATAGATGTATCTATTTTCAAAAAAACTGCTTATTTGGATGTTTGGCCCCTCATAACTTTGCTAGGGGGGCTCCCATCGTTGGGGACTTTTGACTTCATACTAACAGCCACACGAGCTACAAATTTGCCTCAGACGGTTTCCCTCTAGAGGTTACCGTTATTAAAAATTTTCCGAGAAGCGGCTTTTTGTTTAACTTTGACCCCTCATAACTTCCTTAGTGGTTTACGGGTAAATGAGTTGTTTTGGCATATTAATTTGAAGTTACAGAAGCAACAAATAATTACAGGCTTCCATCCCGAATGCGTTCCCGTTATAAAGCAATTCACGAAAATAACGAAAAATACCGTCATTGTGCGTTTCGGACCCTCATAGCGCCCTTAGTATTGCAGGCATCAATCCGAAATTCGGACATTTGAATAAGCGTTGTATAAGCTACAAACTCGCCATAAAACAGTTTTCAGTGCACATGACCGTTATAGAGATATACCCAAAAAACTGCATTTTTGGATGTTTGGACCCTCATAACTTCTCTAGGGGGGCTTCCATCGTTGGGGACTTTTGGCCCGTTACTAACAGCCACATGAGCTACAAATTTATTTCAGATTCGTTCTCTCAAGAGGTAACCGTTATTAAAAAATTTCCGAGAAGCTGTTTTTTGTTACCTCTTTGACCCCTCATATCTTCGTTGGGGGTGCCCGCATAGATGAGTTGTTTTGGCATTTTAAGTTGAGGTTACAGAAACAACAAATTGTTATAGGCCTCCTTCCCGAATGCGTTCCCGTTTTGAAGAAATTCACGAAAAACCGAGAAGTACCGTTATTGTACGGTTCTGACCATAAGAGCGCCCTTAGCATTGCACGCATCGATCTGAAATTCGGATATTTAGTTAAGCGTTGTATAAGCTACAAATTTGCCATATAACAGTTTTCGGTACACGTTACCGTTATAGAGATATTCCCCAAAAACAGTTTAATTGAATCTTTGGACCCTCATAACATCGTTAGGGGGGCTCCCATCTTTGGGGACTTTTGGTGTCTTACTAACAGCCAAAGAAGCTACAAATTTCTCCGAGAAGACTATAGAGGACACTCCCCCGTCTTACCGCCATTAACGAAAACCCCAAAAAACACATTTTTTTAAGGTTTGAACCCCCATAGCGCCCTGAAGGCTGCACGTATTGATATGAAATTTGGCCGTCTTATTCAAAACTACATAGACTACAAATTTTTCATACAAAAGCTTTTAGTACGTGTTACCGTTATAGAGATTTTTGTGAAACATTGTTAAAAATACCGTTAGACCTCCTGGCACCGTTAGGAGTACCCGAACGTATTCGGTATTTCCATTGTTTATTGAAAAAGCACAAGAGCTTCAATTTTGCCATACACGACTTTTCTGTATATGCTACCGTTATCGAGTTATTCAGAAAAACCTGTTTTCCAGGGTCTTTGACCCTCTGTAGCACCGCTAGCGGCACTCGTAGAGACGGGGACTTTTAGGGTTGTTTAGGACCTCGAAAGGAAGGCTCATGCAAAAACCCAGCTTTCCCTTAATTTTTCCGAAGTGAAATGCCAATTTTCCTGGGGTAAAATCGCAAAATTGGGAAGTGCAAGCGGCGACCATTTAAGGTTTAGCGTTTTCGCTACGCTAATTACCGATCTTTTCCATGTGTTCCTTGGCCGCCTAACACGGCGTCTTGTTCCGGAGTCCTGTGGATTCCAGTTTAGAGACTTTTTTGCAAAGTTTTTGGGCCCTCTTCGGAAGGTGTGACCTATCCATTGCCACTTAATTCTTTTGATGGAAGTGCCTATCCTTTCCTGGTCAGTTATAGTAAGGAGATCCTCGTTCGAAATTACCTCCAGCCAACGAATATTCAGGATGCGCCGTAGACGGTGATTAACAAAAGTTTGCAGCTTATCAGTTATCTCTTTAGTCACCTTCCAGGTTGAACAGCCATATAGCAGAATGCATTTCACATTAGAATTGAAGACACGTAGTTTGGTGCGTCTGAAAATATTGTTGTTTAGCCAGAAAGGAGTCAAACTGAAGAAAGCCGCCCTAGCCTTGTTTACCCGTGATTTTACATCAGCAACCGCTCCACCATCTGCTGTAACTACACTTCCGAGATAGCAAATTTCATCAACTTTTTCGACTGCCTGTCCCGAAATACAAATTTCGCTTTGCCCGCCTGGAGCCCCACATTAAGACTCGCGCAATTTAGGGCTTCTGTCATTTGAGCGACATCATCCGTGTTTGTTGAAAAAACGCAAATGTCGTGAGCGTAGTCAAGATGTTGAAGGTGATCGAAAAATTTCCATCCGATACCTTCTTTACGATTTAGTTGGAGAACGGAGCCGAGTACATCACTAATGGCGACACGGAAGGGAATATGTGACAAAATGCAGCCATGCCTCACTCCACTTTGCACCTCAGAAGGATCTGAAAGCTTGCCCTTATGCAGGACGTGACATTGCGCTCCATTGTAGGATTCCTTGATGATGGAGATTATCTTATCTGGAATATTTCGCCCCCGTAAGGCATCATGAGATGTAATGGGCATTTCCACTCCACGGATCGCTCGATGATACTACGGAGGGTGTTAATGTGGTCGTTACAGGAAAACACTTCACGAAAGTCAGTTTGCTCATCATTCCATGTGTCATCAATTTTTTCCTTGATTCGTCCTAAAATAATCTTAGCCATCAGCTTGGAAACAGCAGGAAGTAGACAGATCCCACGCCAATTATTGCAATTCTTCATGTCATCTTTCTTCGGAATCTTCATAATAACGCCTTTTTTCCACTCACTGCGAAGAGTTTCAGTTTCCGAACACTCTTGGATTAAGGGAAGGAGAATATCCGCTGAATCGTCAATATCCGCTTACAAGAATTCAGACGGAATTCCATCAATCCCAGGGGCTTTACCGGCGTCCATTGATTTAATAGCGTCTATTAGTTCCTTTTTGGATGGTGGACCGGAACTAATGCGGTCTATTCGAGGGACGTCTTCTGCTGGCAATGAAGATGCACTTGCAGGCACTAAGGTGTTATTAAGAACCTCTAAAAAGTGTTCTCTTCATCTTCGCAGTTGTTGTTCTTCGGTAACGAGCCAAACACCTTCCTTATCTTTCACAGGATGTTCCGTTAGTGGAGATCTGCCAGTTAATGGCTTGATAAGCTTGAAGAGTGTTCCACTGTCACCACGGAAAGCCGCATCCTTTGCCTCCTTCGCAAGCGCGTTGATATTATTGCGCTTATCACGCCTTACACTCCTTTGAACACCTTTTTCGAGCGAACGGTATTCAGCTCTGTATCGTTTCTTAGTTCAGCCGTCAGCAGCTGAGTTAATATGCTCTTTAACTCTCTTGCATGCTAAGATAAGAGACCAAGTATAGTTGTTAATAAATGATCTCCTACTGCGATCCAATCGTCCTACGACTTCTTCGCCACACGAAATAAATCAATCCTTAGCGACTTTCCATCTGTCTTCAATTGTCGGATCTCATTAGGTGGTGTTGCGTTAGCTTTTTCACGCAAAGCGGTGGCGAATGCTTAGTTGACGGAAGTTTGTGCTTCTGCACATTATATCGAGAGCAAATATGTTCACTCTTGGGACGCTGGATTGCTGCCGTTCGTAAGCGCATTTTTGCGATGACAAGATGGTGCTCACTGCCAATATCAGCACCACGTTTCGCCCTAACGTACTAAGACGCGGTTTCTTCACGTTTTTGAAACAGCAATATGGTCAATCTGGTTCTCAGTTCTGCAATTCGGAGAGGTCCAGGTAGATAAGTGGCAATCTTGTGTTTAAACAGCAGCGCCCGCTCTGAGGGGGGGCAAGCCGGGCGGTCGCCCGGGGCGCCAACTTTTAAGGGCGGCTTTTGGCTAGCACTCGAATAAAAAAAATTGTTAAAAGCCGAAAAGAAAAAATCAATATTAAAATGGATTTAGTGGAAAGGAAATCATAGAAACTATACAAATGAAATACAAAGGGAAAAAAATGTCGAAAGACAGGAAACCAATAATAATTGACACTCGCAAAAATCATTTTACCTTTTTTAGAGACGGTGGAATATGTTTTTTATAGGTAAAGAAACACTTCCCAATTAAAAAAATGCGTTGAAAATATTTTTTTTTTTTTACCAACTGTTTCATTAATTCTCTTTTGAAAGATGAGATGAGATGCTTTGATTTGATGAGTCTACAATTTACAGAAGTTCTGCATTTAAAAACCGAACATGCTTAGTGAAAGTCGCCCCAATTTTACTCCCAAGAGGCAAATCGCATAAACGCTCAGCATATAAAAGCACTCATATACTCAAAGAGCAAAATTTCATTATTAGTTTTTAGAGTCGTTTTCGATAACTTCCACCCACGATTCGCATCAATTCGCCCGATATCTTCGTGAATTTTCCGCCTAATTTGTTTCTGCCAAGATGTTAAGATCGGAATTTGGTTAGGTTTTCCCAATTTGACTAGTTCTGAATTTATTCTCTAAGGATTCTTCGCATTTATGAAAATAAGCCGCGGACGTTCAACCATTCGGAAATTCGTCTGCGAAGAAATCCGGCTTATTGAAATTTATCTGCTGCGAATTGTGTAATGCCGGCCCCACACTGTCCGCAGTTTGCCAAACCGTGCGAGACAAAAAATCAAAGTTGTGGACAACATACGTTTGGAAGAGACAGAGACGATGGGGAAATTTAACAAACGTTATTTGTTTTTATTTAATTCCCCCATCGTCTCTGTCCGCTGCCAGGCGTATGTTATCTACAATGTTGATCATTAGTACCGCGCGGTTTGTCAAACCCCGCACAGTGTGGTTGCGGCATAAGAAAGTTATCAATAACCACTCCAAAATGCAAGTAGTGAAAATGAGAACAATCCTTTGGCACAACATTTTCCAGAGCAGCATTCTCGAAAATGTGTTGAATGTTTTCGGGGAACAAATGTTTTCGCATTAATTTTCGATGTCCTACGTCGGTTTTAAAGCTGCCAGCTTCCTGTGTGGCATCTGTATATTAATTTTTTTTTGGTATGATGGCGAAAATAATTAATGAATTTAATGAGCTTATTTTTTTAATTCTAAACAAACCCTGTACAAAGCCTTGCTGAACTTGGCTGAATCGCTCTCAAGAATGTAACTAATCAAAAACTATTTGTGAATTAATTTCCGCCAAATTTTGTACAGCTAGTCAGAGCATTGGAGCATCGGTCATCCAGAAACACCGAGGTAATCCAAATCAACCTTAGAAGCCAAAATTGTTAGGTTGACTTGTCATAAATTAAGTTTGGACAGAAAGGTGGCTAAATATGGGCAAAAATTTGTTTGTGATGTGGTCTGAAACAAAGACATGCACTAGTGAAGCTTTTGGCTGAAAGGCGAAAAATCGGCTAAAATTGTTATGTTTACGATAGTTCACATCCATGTGATGTCCTCACTAAATACATAATTACTGGGTCTTTAAAGCTTGGCCTTCTTTTTAAGAAATGCATTTAAATAAAATGCAATCGGCGAGAAAACTATTAGACAAAGTCAACGACTTCTTTCTACTGCGAATTTCGGGACAAAACAATATGTCGAAGGGGTTTAACACTTTTCTGCACAAAGGCCGCCTTAAACCCCAAATAACCGTCAGCAAATTGTTTGTAGTACTGAGAGAACGATTTCTAAAATACATAATTTAACCTCGAATAAGCCACCGACTTCTTGACGAATTTTAGTAAATATCTTAGACTTTAGTTCAACACCTACAAATTTTTACGCTTTTGTGCTGAAACATATTGTGTTTCTTCGACCTAGCCGCGGGTCGTAGAAAACTGCTAGGTGGGCCGCATGGGGCCCGCGAGTTTGATATGCCTGGCTCAGTGGATAAAGAGACTATTGACTCAGTGGATAAGAGACTATTGATTCGAGTCCCACAGTAACCAGGATTTTTTGTGTCAGAGCTACTCTTAAATCGCTTTTACAAAAATAACGACATAAATCCTATTTTCCTGGCATGGGCGTAGCCAGGGGGGGGCAGGGAGGGGCAGTCGCCCCCCCCTGGTCGATGAAGATGGTAAGAAAAATCCTTATAGATGTAGTAAAAAAATCGCTGAACTATACAACATTTTCAAAAATTTTCTGCTGCTGGCGCAGCGAATCTTTTCCACTCAAAGTCCCGCCGGAGAAGCCATGATCGATCGGGACAGCTTGCAGTCAGGAGGCACATGCAAATAGATGATAGCGAGTCGCCCCTCGTAACTGACGGAGGCTGCGTACCAGCACACACATTTCACTTGTGAGTGTGCTTCTGTGGCTGCGTGGATCCCATATTTCCTGTTTCATGTCATGGCTTCTGAGCTGGAGTACACAATTTCAACCATTAGGTCCCTTCGGGAAGTTAGTGGAATTCAACTTATTTTCATCTGAAAGGGTGACAAATGGTATACAGCTTTGCTTTGTTAGCCCTGGAAGGTCATGCTTCGTCGAATCGACTACGTATCATCAAATTTATCCCACTTTTCGTGACAATTCTCATTATTAGGAGCTAAGTTTTCGTACAGCACTTACCGTGCCGATGTACTTGCCGGGAACATTGCGGCTAGACGAAGTAAGCAGGGGAAGTTGGATTTTTGGAAATTGCCGTCGTCGAAACGACGAAGGATGAACTTTGTGTAACTTTTAGAACTCCAGTATCTCTTATGGCTGGTTAACGATTCGACGATAAGTCTGTGGCCATACAACTAGTTCGTAAAAAATATGTTTACTTTTGAAATGTGGGACCTATTTTTTCAAAAATTATGGAAAAAAAAATTTAGGACAAAAATAGGACAAATCAGGAAAATGTCTCAAAATTCTTTCTCATTTTAGGAAGATTGCATTTCGAACTCATAAAAATCGGCTCCAAAATCGATGTTTTGCCATTATAAATAAACTAACGATTGAAAATCTGTCAAATTTTATAAATATTTTGAGAAAGGGTGATTTTTATGAGGCGTCAAAGTTGAGCGAATCGACGAAGCATGACCTTTCCGTACTAAAAATAAGCATGACCTTCCATGGTTAAGGACCTTGTAAAGAAACGGGTCTCATATTTCAGTGTCTTACAAGTTCTTCTTTTTCTTCTCAGTACCGTATAGCCCCTTGTGGGGCCATGGTGCGTTAACTTAGCCGTTTATAGGCAATTTCGAGTCAACGTTACATTGCATATCATTTCGGAGTGTATATAATGTTGTAAGCACTATATATTTCCATTCACATGTACGGAAATTTTGGACCACGCCGAGATTCGATCTCCGGACCTCTAGATTACTAGCATCGTAGAGTGCGACTCAACCAAGTGAGCCACAGAGCGGGTCTTTCAAGTTATTAAATCAAAATTTATTTTCTAATCATACCAGCAAAAAAATTTAGCCACTGTTAATACTTTGATAAATTTTGAGGAAATCTTATTAAAACCGTTAACCATATGTCAATCAATAAAGGATTTATAAATATTCTGACGATGCTACTTTGCTAAGACGAAAGTGACAAACGAAACAAACTGATTTCGCAAGTGGAATATGCAGTCCGAGATGCAAAAAATGCACTGAAAATAGACAAACTACGCTCTAAAAGACAGATATTGGAGGCTGGTTGAATGTAATCAGAATTCAGAAGAAAATCATTCTCATCTCCATTTTAAAAATTTGACTCTAAAATTAGAAAAAAAAAGAAATAACATGCGTGGCAGTCCACCAGTAAACTGGGGCCGCAGATGTGTGAGTGACATCCAATTTCCAAGATCTAAACTGCTGTTTTTTTTAAGGTGTTGAGACCAACAGCACGCCCAGCAATGTTATTTATCGCCATAAATGGATACTTGTTTACAATCTGGGTGACATCATAGTCCGTCACGTAGCTCGTGAGCTCGAAAAACACCATAAAATGAATTCATTCACGAGTGAGTCTGGAATCCATAACCCTGTGCATCAATCCAACCACAAGCCATAGGCTACTCTAAAATTGGCTAACAATATTTCTGCGACCGGATTCTACTCCTAAGAAAATCATGACTTTGAAAAAATTTTGGGCTTGCCCCCCCCTGACCGAAATCCTGGCTACGCCCATGTTTCCTGGTGTAATACAGAAGGGCGGCAAATTGTCCACTTGCCCGGGGTGGCGTAAAAGCTAGAGCGGGCGCTGTTAAAGAGAGTTCCACCAATGACGAGCTGGCGAGAGTTACAAAGCTCTATAAACATGTCGTCATTCTAGTTTCTGTCGCCTAACTCATGATTTTCCCATAAGGTGTTCCAATCCTTGGTTATTTGTCCCGACTTTAGCAGTCCCCCATTATGATTTCAATGTCATCTCTGGAGCCCTATCAAAGGTGTCGCCAAGTCTTTGGTAGAAGACGTCTTTGTCAGCTTGATCAGCTGGTTCGGTCGGTGCGTAACACTGAATTATCGTGATATTTCGTACTCTGGATTTGAATCGGGCGGTGACAATACGGTCGGAAACTGGCTTCCAATCGATAGGAGGATTCCGACCCCTGCCTGCCGAGGAGCATTTTGGTCATCATTTCCAGAGTACAATAAAACAGTATTAGAGCATGGTGATAGAGTCGCTCCTGATCCGAGCTATCTTGTTTCGCTCAATCCTAATATAGCGATGTTATACGCGGTCATTTCCCGTTCGATTTCAGTGAGCCTCATGTTGTTGCACTCGCCCCACATCGTTCGAACGTTCCAAAACCCAATCATAATCCGTTGTTTGTAGCCAAAAGTCGTTGCCGGTGAGTCAGTCCGAGGTATCCGACGCTCGATTAATGTTATTATGTTACTGAGCGGTTGGTCTCGCCCAGGGCCGCGTGAAATTAGTGCTAAATCAAGTTATTTATTTACAAATTTTTGCGAGTAGAAAAATCCTTCAAACTTTTTTTAAGCGCACTCATTAGCAATGTTGTTGACAATAGTACAACTTCCATACATGCATATCCTGATTTTCAGTCACTTTCAATGCAAAACATATTCTCCAATCAATTCCAATCAGAATTTTCGATTCATTTCACCAGAAACATATTTTACCCGCTTCTGTATTCAAATCATGCGAATACTGTATAATCCCTATAGCGTTAAAATGCTAGTCATCGTCAGTATTTCTGCGTCAGCGATACAAAAAAAACTCTCCGAAGGACAAAAGCATAAACTTTTCCTGGACCGCAAATGTGTTGAGGCAAAATCGAAACCGCAGAACAAGAATACATTCCGCGTGACACTCATCAGAGCAGGATCAACGAACGAACCAACGAATGAAATACAAAAATCTCCGTGCGGACTTTTTTTTGTGCGAAAATGACATGGTGGCTGTCATATGCCATGCAGGCGGCTGCAGGCTATCAATTAAAATTTTGAAATGCAATGCATTTCAACGCGATGCACTCTGATTTTTTTCCTCTATAAATATGTGAATGTATGTATGGACACACGTCCAGCAACGTAGTATTACAATAAAGTCCTTTTGAATATGCACAGACAAACTAGCATAATTTAGCCGAGTGCGCTATGTCAACGATCATACTCGTTGTCGTCCGTTGACACCGCCAAAGGGGGGGGGGGCGCCGTGGAGCTTACCAATGAATAATTTGAAATCTGTTTCCATTCGCTGCAGCTACTATATTTCTTCACAGCCCTACAGAGCGAGTAATGACTGAAATTAGCATTTTTCTAAATGGACAGCTCTCAGCGAATGGTGAAATCAAATCGGACAGTAGTCGTATACAGAATCAGCAGCAGGACATTTGGCTGGCGTAGTCGTACTATATGAGATGGTTACTTAGGAAATGAGCTTCAATGGTTTTAATTAGACGAACTCGAAATTGCATGAGAGCGAATCCACGAAAGCTTAAAAGGTGTCTTGCGTGAATGGATATATGAATATTCAGGTCCAACCACCTCCAATTCAACATTTACGTCACCTCGCTTATTCCTCTCAGCCTGCTGCCAATGTCCTCGCTGGCAACAGCATATCATGCACACTTGTGTCAAACAATTGGGTCGTTAACATTAACAAATTCGGCAGGCAAAGCTAATTAAAACGCCAAGCCATAGAGAGTCGGTCTCTATTCGTCCTGGGCAATGTATGAATATGTTTTGAATCCATATTCGCACAGCTGGAGACCCGAGGACCTTAATTTCGAATTCGTTTTCTAATTTTTTCATCATGATATATATTCTATAGGTATACCTCCTTGCTCGCACTAGGCTAACACTTTATCCATTGGGAATGGAATCTACAACATTTCGCCCGTGCTTTTAACTGCACACGACCGACGACGGGTTATTCTGGGAATATATTCCACGAAATGTGTAGATATGTAGTATAACGAAGCTTCCGATTTCGACACACTGGCATAATGCCACACTCTCGCTATACATATACTAGAAAAGGAAGTGTCGGTTCGATGGTGCTTTTGCTGAGAACTTTGCAAATTCCTCGAATAGATTGTATAGAAATATAGAGAAAGTCTTGTTGTATGCCATACCGAATCATATAAAGGACCATTGGCAAAAATCTCGCACATACTTCTGTATGTGAGGAGTACGTATCAGAGTATGTACACGTAGCAGAGAACAGCACCCCCCGTGGGTCATATAAAACATGAAACGAAGGAGCCGTTAAATTTAATTAAAACGAATGGAGAAAAGGAGCGAAATATTCATCGACATATGCCTCTGTTGTGAAACTTGAGCTAATTTTTGCAAGACCATTTCATTGCGAATATGTATGTACCATGTACCTTATACACGGATATACACAGCGAGTGAAGTGTTTCCTTTTTTCTCTTTTTTTTTCATTTTTGCCGAAGCGTAATTTTTTGCATCGCTTTCTCCCCGGAGCTCTAGGATTCGGTGTGCTTGTGTTTTGAATATTGAGTCGATTTGAGTCGCGTATTTAAATGAAAAACGTTGTTATTTTCGTCGTATATATATGTCAGAATTGAGTAAATGTGATTCGAATACAATTAAAAACAAGCGGGGGTAGCAGAGAAGAGATTAAATTAGGTCACGGATTTATGTCAGTTCCATTTAAAGGGGTAATATGGCTGACAATTTTAATTTTGTAGCATGTGTGGTTGTAATTGATTTGTGTTTTTTTTTTTTTTTAAGGCAGTCAGTACAAATAAAGGGTACTCTTATCTTACCCTAAGCTACAAGATCCTACGGAGAGGTCCTTTAACCCTGCGCTTCATCTCTTTCGATCTAGCCGACGTAGGAGCCATTCCATACTTTTTTAGCAATAGGGAGGATAAAGACTCCAATCAAGAGCAAAGTATTGTTCTATGGGACAATACAAGCTTCACCGCGCCTAAAAAGAACGTCAGATATAACCCTGGCGCGATTATTCAGCGAAAGGCTCAGTAAATATTGTTATATATTTCTCGACTTTTCTAGACGTTCCAGTGGGTTCGACAGATTTTCGCGTACACGATAATGAATAACACTCGCTTTACTGTAACACTATTTATTACAACCACACGGACACACACGGTTTACAATCTTCTACTAATTACTTCACTAATTATTGACTCGACACTATTCACTGCTAAAACTAGACTAACTGACTGGCTCTAGTCGACGCCCTTATATACCCTTTTTCGATGTTCTGGAAACTTCGGCCAGTAAGTTGTCTCGCTAGTGATACTAGGGCCATCTGGTGCCAATTTGGGTTGACGTATCCTAGACACATTACATTACCCCCTCCTTAACCCTCATCCAGCGGCAGATTTTTACAACGCTTGCCGGCGGCAAAGGTACACCTGTACCTTAGTACATTTTGTATGAAAATCTTCACTATTTGTATGAATTTTGACCGTAAAACCGTTGTATTATGTTGACTAGTCAAAAATTAGTAACTTTTTTTGCCGAAGTGGATGTTTTAAGAAGTTGGGTTTATGTGGATTTAATTTTTGGAGTGGGTAAATTTAGGAAATAGACAAAATTTTAAAAAGAAAATTGAAAAAATGGGTTGCTTGGAATTTTAATTTGACGAAGTCTAAAATTGATTTACAAATGAAAAGTAGAAAACGGTTCAAATTAAGTCATTAATGATTTTAGAAGAATTTGGTATGTTTGATTTGCGAATTGTGGAGTCTTAGGTTAAAATTTACCCCCCTGCCCCCACTATATTATTCTGATACTAGAACCCGTTATCGCTAACGAAAAAACGTCAATAATTATCACATTCTCGTTATTTTCCATAAAACAACAATATTTGAAGCAATAAATATATTGGAGAAATGAGTAAATGTGTTATTATACGAAAGAAAGGTCCTGTCAAGCAACAAGCAAGTAGAATCGGCTAGTATAATTTTCAGTCTCTAATCTTTGTAAATCTAAACTCAGGCCAATTCGTATAGTAGAAAAATATCTAAAATTTTAATTGTGATTGTTGTTGGTTAATTGTATCTATTATATTTGCTCGTATATGTAATTAAATCCAAAGATCGATTTAAAAATTAAAACAAGAAACCGAGGACATGTGGCATATTCTATAGCAGTTATCGTCATCTATATATGGTACCGACGCACAATTCAACCAAGTTTATGTAGCACCCAAACATCCACTTAGAAATTTGGTTGGATGCATCTGCTGGTTTTCAGCTGAAACTTCAAAAGGAACTCGGGTGGAGGTCCCGAATTACACAAATAATAAATATTAGGTGATGGAATACAAATTATAGGAATTTGTGGTAAAGAAAATCAACCGCTAAAATCCAAAATTTTAGCATTTATTACAAACCTAATTTTCAGTAGATGTTATGGGAGAAAGAGGGCGTAATACATTGTATTGGTTGGCCCAAGCCATTTCTTCAAAAAGTTTGCTATGCCAGTAAAAGTCTTCAGATTAATGTCAAATAACCAAAAACCGCTGTATGAGTTAGATTAGTCCTTATAGATCGATATCTCCAAGGACTTTGATCATTACAAATAAAATTCGTAAATCAAATACTTCTGTACATCACTCGATTCTCTACTTAATTATGCTATAATAAATCTCTCTAAGCATGAGCATTCACCAAAAATATTTTATTTTCGTTTTTTGTAAATTTTCTTTCATACAAAATATATGAAGGTACAAATGTACCTTTGCCGCCGTTAAAGGGTGTAAGATTAATTTTGCTCCCTAACTTGGGGATGGGTGGTCACACATTTTTGAAATTTGGAATACATATTTTAAAATAAAATCGTAGAGATGTCAGAAAATTTCAGCCCGATCGGACCCATAGCAAAAAAGTTACGGTGTTTTAAAAACGAAAAAGGTACACCTGTACCTATCCCGCTGGATGAGGGTTAAACCTGTTCGTCCCGAACAGAACACGCTTCGGTCTCCTCCGTATCGTCGCCTCGATAGGGTGCCAGTCGATCCACACTTTGGCTTTCATTTCCGCTCTCGGCTTCCGATGCTCGTCCTTTGACAGCTGCACAACTCGTACACTCCTCAACGTCACCTCGAACGTCCACCCAGTAGAATCGTTTGTTTCCCGATTCACATACAACGGTTGTTTCGCACTTCGCAAACTCATTCTTCTGGTTAGCTGCACGCATCTCTTACAGGATGTTCCTGCCTTTCTCGGCATACGACAGTTTCTTTGCAGATGACCATTTTCACCGCAATTCCAGCACCGAATTGAATCGTTGTTGACAACCTTCTTGCAGAGTGTGCCTGCCTTCCTCAGCTGTTCACAGTTACTTCGCATGTGCCCGTGTTCACCGCATTTCCAGCACCGCCTCGAATCTCCGTTGGTAATCTTCTTGCAGAATGCCTTCCTCAGCTGTTCACAAGCGTTTCGCTCGTGCCCCTCTTCACCGCATTTCCAGCATCGAATCGAAACACGTCTCGATACATCGATTCGCCGACAAACGTAATCATCCGTTACTTCTCGAACTCGATTTGCTCTTTGCCAACTCGTTTTTCTCGCCTGCTGGGCACAATTCTTGCGGAATGTTTCAGCCTTTCTCGGTTGTTGACAATTCTTCCGGACATGACCCTTTCTACCGCAGTTCCAACACCGAATTGCATCTCTGTTGATAGCTTGCCTTGATGCATCCATTCGCTGACAGACACAATCCTCTACTACTTCTCGGGCTTGCACACAATTACGGGTGGCTTGCTTCGCAGCTTCAAAAGTCAGGCTGTATGCAAGTGCGTCCCTGATCGTTCGCTTGTCAGCTAGCCTTAACGCCTGTTGTAGTTCACGGTCGAGGATAGCCGAAGTGAATACATCCACTGTTGTTTCATTCCGATGTTCAGGTTCCGTGGTCGGGTATGACAAAAAAGCCAGCCTGTTACGGGAATAATTGAAATCCATAAAAGGACACCTTAAGGTTAGGTTAGTCTGTAATTTAGGGATTAAGTCGGGTTAGGAAATGTGGCGATAGAGTAGGATTAATATACAATTAGTGTGGCGCAGTAAGTAGGGTTAGTTAGTTAAGGATAGGTTAGGGATTGAATTAAAATAAAAGAATGAATTTGAATGAATTGTCGAATTTCGTCGAGCTTCGATCAAGCCGAAACCTTGCTTCGAGGGTAGCGTCTAATTATCGAACAGCGCGACACCCCGAAACACGATGGCGACTCGTCGACATGATGATACAAGTAAAACCTAGGACTATTAACAGAGCATAGTTGTATACTTGCCTGCGTTTACGATGAGGACTGGTGAGCTCCTCCGGTGTTGCACACACATCTGTCTGGACAAAATTGGAACGTTACAAGTTGCACAACGTGAATGGGAATAAGAACGATAGATTACCGATGTCGACATATTATGCTGATTTGCTTCCAAGATCAAGCTGCCATCTGCACCGATGCCGTGCTTGAGAAACTACAATTCTCAGCAATATTGGCCAATTTCCACGCCAGCCTGTTCAATTTGCAGGGAAAATCGCACTGAATTTAAACAATCGCGAAAATGAAGGTGGACACAAACAAACAACAACTGTCACAATCAGCTGACTGAATTCCATTTTAATTCGTTCCAACTTGGGAGAGATCGGCACTACATAACCGACATGAGGGTGGAAAATGGGATGGCGGGAGTTTGGATAAAAATCATGTACAAAAATAATACATAATATTATGTACTCGAAAAAAGGCTATAAGTAGCCATCGCAAATAACGGCTCGTCCTATTTTTCTTTGTTCCGCCATCCATCCACCAGGTAAGCTCCGATCCTCTTTGTACCAACGGAAAAGTTCTTTTTCTAATGCGGCTACTGTGCTATTTTTCTTTGTTCCGCCATCCATCCACCAGCGCCTTAGTTTCGCCAGCGACACCTCGAGTTGAGTCGACGATTAACGAAGGAGAAGAATTGAGAGGAGAAGTTGATAACGACAACGACGACGACGAAGACAGAATTGAGAGGAGAAGTTGATAACGACAACGACGACGACGAAGACAAAGATAACACCAGCGAGAGCGAGAACGGGGGAGTATAGTGTGTAGGGTAGAGTCGCCACAGAGTAGAGTAAGTTATTTTTTTTTTTTAAATTATTATTATTAGATATTAGATTAGTGTAAGCGAAAATTAGTGAAATCGAATATATATATGTAATCGAAGTGTACGGTGTTCTTTCATGGTACGGAAGCGGATTTCGGTGGGAAGTTTTTGAAGAAAACGGATCTTTAAACGTTCGGTACGGGACAATAAAGCAGGGAATTTCGTACTTGCATACTGCTGCGGTCGGAGATTTACATAAAGTACGTGGCGCCCACGACCCATCTCCTGAGCGAGGCTGGCCGACCATTGTCCTCGTATCCTCCACGTTTGAACGTAATAATTGGCGCCCAACGTTTGTGGGTTTATTTTTGTTGGTGGTAATATTTTACCGTCAATTGCTTGAAAACCGCACTCGTCATCCAAACTGTGACTTGGCACATACCCTCCAACCGACGATTCGAATAATAACGATTACGCGGATCGGTTGCGTGAAGTCGTCGAGTAAAAGTACCTGTGGCGATAGAGTGAACTTCGCGTTTTCGTGTATTTGCGGGTGTGAAAGTGATAAGGTGTTTTGCAAGTGCGCGAGTGTAAAAGTGTTGTCGTCGTGTGTGAGTTCGAGAGTGGTATTTTACACATTTTTAAAGAATTTATTTTTGTATTTCATTAAAATAAATTTGTTTTTTGCAAAAAAAAGGGTAGTTTTATTTTACAATATGTTAAAAATACATGTTGATAGGTTAAATAAGGACGAGCTAACTTACGAACTAGCGATACGCAACATTCCTCAGGATACGGTGGACGTCATGCGAAGGAGCTTACGGTTGTCACTGAAGGCGGAGTTGTCTCTTGATTACTCTTTTGAGACAAAAGAATACCCGTTTACGTTCGAAGAGGATCTGGAGGCTCTGCAGATAAAGAAAGTAGAAGTTGCAAAATTAATGGAAGGATTTACGGGGAAAGGCAAAACAAATGAATACGAAAAATTGCGCACAAAAATCGGATTCGCATTGCGTAGGATAGAAAGGATGCCAGCAGAAAACGAGGATCAACTGAAGGTGAAGAACAACTTGCGAACCAGTTTCATTTTTACAATGGGTGAATTGGAAGAAATGACGGAAGTAGAGGCGGACATTCCGGAACAACACAACAAGGGAGCTTCACAGGCGGAACATCACTCTACCCCAAAACAAAATGGTCATCCTACGGATGTGGCGGGACCATCGGGCGCGATGCATAATCAAACACAATTCAGAGAAGACGCCAGAGAGCCAGTGAGGAGTGCAGGAGACACTGTGCCACAGCATACAGAGCATCGTAACCAGATGAGAGGATCGTCAAGCGAAAGGGAAGTACGGCCGGTGCCGCAAAACACTGAACGTAATCAGACAGTGTACTACACTAAACCAGTAGACGTGACGAAATGGGGGTTAAAATATACAGGGGAACCTTCGAGTTCACTCAACGCTTTCCTGGAAAGGGTCGAGGAATTGCGTACTGCAAAAGGGGTCAACTGTGCGGACTTATTTAGATGCGCTGTTGACCTATTTGAAGGAAAAGCATTGATTTGGTTCCGGGCAATTAAGGAATTGGTCACTGACTGGCATGGTCTAGTAAAAGAGCTGCGAGCAGAATTTTTACTTCCAGACTTTGATGACCGTCTCATGGAGGAAATTAAAAGGCGGACACAAGGCCCGGACGAGTCCATAGGGGTGTACGTCGCAACTATGGAGGGGTTATTTAGGCGGTTAACGTCGGCACCTGGCGAAGAACAAAAAATTAAAATTATTAGGAAGAACATATCCCCGTGTTATCAGATGCAGCTGAGCCTCACAACAATAAGCAGAGTAAGCGAATTGGTCGCAATTGGAAGAACTTTGGAAGCAACAAGAACTTCCATAGAAGCCTTCATTCCGCCACCGTCTAGAAAGACTAACAAATTATTAGAGCCAGATCTAGCGTATCTCGGGACTTACGGGGAACAAAGTCTGGCAGCTATTGGGGATACAACCGGACAGCGGGGAACTTTGAAATGTTGGAATTGTGGTGGTACGGGACATTTGTCGCGAGGTTGCTCCGTTCCACGTAAATGTTTTGGTTGTGGGAGACTGGGCAATTTACGGGCTTCGTGCCCAAATTGCAATCCACGTTCTGCGACCCAGCCTTCGGGAAACGGGTCCCGTGCTCAGTAGGCGGCCAACAGAGCACAAGGGTAGGTGGAATTGGGGTCGTACAGGAGTCAAGGGTGGAGTATGTCCTGGGTGAAAGGTGTGGAGACAACCGACCGCATCTAGAGGTGGATATACACGGAAAAACTCTCCTTGGTCTGCTTGATTCCGGAGCGTCCAATTCAGTGTTGGGACGAGAGGGTTGGAGAATCCTACGGGAGTTGGGAGTTGCAACGATACCCACGGAACAACGCACTATCCGACTGGCGAATGACGTGGGATGTGAGATTGAAGGGGTTGTGTGGGTGCCGTTTAAACTGAAGGGGCAGACTCGGTGGTTGAAGGTCCTAGTCGTACCCTCAGTGCCACACCCTCTTATATTAGGGGTAGATTTCATTCGCCAGTTTGGAGTTGTAGTAAACTTGAGGGACGGTCAATGGGACTTTCTTGGCGCGTTGGAGGGCAGTATAGTAGACCAACTGCAACCCAGAGCAGTACTAACACCAGATCAGGAGAACAAATTGCAGTTGGTACTCGCTAAGGGGTTCGAAATTATGGGGGAGGGAGTTGGATGCACTAATTTGGTGGAACACATCATCCAAACTACCTCCGCACCCATCAAACAGCGCTACTATCCTGTTTCTCCGGCTGTTCAGGCGCACATTGATCGTGAACTCAATGAGATGCTCGAATTGGGTATTGTTGAGCCGTCGTCAAGCCCGTGGGCTTCTCCAATCTTGCTAATTAAAAAGAAGGACGGAAGCTACCGCTTTTGTGTGGACTTCCGAAAAGTGAATGGAGTGTCGGAGCGGGACGCCTATCCCCTGCCTTACGTCTCGTCCACACTGGACAAGTTAAGAAATGGGAAATTTTTATCTTCCGTGGACATTAAATCCGCTTATTGGCAGGTGCCAATGGCGGAAACATCGAAGAAGTTCACGGCATTCACGGTCCCGAATCGGGGATTATTTCAGTTCCGTAGAATGCCGTTTGGACTTCATAACGCACCAGCGACGTGGCAGCGGTTGATCGACCGAGTCTTGGGTCCTGATTTGGAGCCATACGTGTTCACTTATCTTGACGATATAGTCGTGGTCACACAGGATTTCGACAAACACATCGAAATTCTAGAGGAGGTGTTCAGGAGATTAAACCAGGCTGGGTTGAAATTGTCACGGGACAAGTGTGAGTTTTGCCGCGCCCAAATCAAGTATCTGGGGTATGTGGTGGACCGGAATGGATTGAGTGTTGATCCGGATAAGGTAAAGTCTTTGATTGACATTCCTCGCCCCACAAAAGTTAAGGAGGTAAGGCAATTCTTGGGTATGGTGTCATGGTACCGGCGGTTCATTCCAGAATTTTCATCCTTGATGGCGCCATTGACAAACCTACTCAAGAAAAACCGCAGCTTTAAGTGGACCGAGGAATGTGATCTCGCCTTCAATCAGGCGAAAGTGAAATTGTCGACCGCACCCATACTTACCTGTCCGGATTATAGTCTTCCGTTTTTGGTCCAGACAGATGCTTCAGATGTTGGGTTGGGCGCGGTATTATCTCAGACTCACCCCGAGGGTGAAAAGGTGGTCTGTTACCTCAGTAGGACGTTGTCGAAAGCTGAACGGAAGTATTCCACTACTGAAAGGGAGTGCTTAGCGGTAGTGTGGGCGGTGGAAAAGCTGAGGCCGTATATCGAAGGAATGAAGTTCAGTGTGGTAACAGATCACCACTCCCTGGTCTGGTTGAATAACTTGAAAGACCCGATAGGACGGTTAACGAGGTGGGCGGTTCGACTACAGCAATTTGACTTTGAAGTGGTTCATCGGAAGGGCAAAGAGCATTTAGTGCCAGATGCGTTGTCAAGGTCGATCCCAAGAGTCGAGTCAGCTGTGGTTGAGCCAGCCGTGGCGAAATCATGTGAGGACAAATGGTATAATCGAATGATTGAGAAGGTGAAGACTGACCCCGGTAAGTGTCCGGATTGGCGTGTGAATGATGGTGCGTTGTGGAAACATGCCAATACTCGTTTTCCTGATTTGGTGGGGAGTGAAAATTGGAAACGAGTGATCCCTAAGGGGGAACGCGTCCATATATTGGCAAAGTGCCATGATGAGAAGACGGCCGGCCATATGGGAGCTCGACGGACGCAGGATCGAGTGGCACAAAATTACTATTGGCCGAAAATGGCTGCGGATATACGGGAATATGTGAGGCGATGTAAGGTGTGTCAGGCTGTTAAGGTGGACAGAAATCGACCGGTAGGGGAAATGGTTTCTAGGGTAGGCGAGGCTACGCAACCATGGGAGATGATTTGTGTAGATCTAGTGGGACCGTTACCTCGTTCTTCTCGCGGATTTACGTTCATTTTAACAGTCGTGGACTACTTTTCGAAATTTCCTCTCATATTCCCAGTACGTTCAGCTACTGCAGCCGAAGTCACCCGATTACTGGAGGAAAACGTTTTCTTAATGTTTGGTGTTCCTAAATGGGTCATCTGCGACAATGGCCCGCAGTTCCGCAGTGCCAAATTTGGGGAACTGTTGGAAACATATGGAAGTCAGGCTAAATTCACCGCCTTCTATCACCCACAGGCCAACCCAGCTGAAAGGGTTAATCAGAACGTGAAACGCATGCTACGGTCGTATGTGTCGGAAAACCACAGATCCTGGGACAAGGATCTACCTAAAATAGGTTGTGCCCTCCGTTCGTTTACACATGAAGTGACCGGCGTGACACCCTACTTCGTCAATTTCGGTCGCGACGTCGTAACGCACCGCGAACGTGTTACTCGTCCGGACGAGTCGGAATCAGTCGCGGACCCTATCGCGAGGGCAAGTCGAATGGAGGACATGCGCCAAGAAGTCGCGGTTAGGATGAAACGGGCAGCGGAGGCCAGCAAATGTCGGTACAATTTGCGCCACCGTCCCGTAGAGTTCTTTCCGAACGACCGCGTGTGGAGGAGAAATTTTGCTCTCTCGGACGCGGTAAAATACTTCTCGGCCAAGCTCGCTCCGGAGTATGTTGGGCCCTTTATCATTGAGAAAAAGGTGTCGAGTTGTACCTACAAGTTAGTCAACGAGCAGGGAAGGGACGCCGGAGTATGGAATTCGAAAGACCTTAAAGTCTACGTCCCGTGAATTTGGCATGAATTAAATTTAATAAAAAAAAAAAGACTATGTCGTAATAATTTTGCATGAATTAAAATTGAATTATTAGATTGAATTGGAGGAAAAAAAAAAGAGATATAATGGCAATTTTGGATTTTGTAGAGATTTTGGGAAAATCTCTTTTAGTAAGGGGGGAGTGTTACGGGAATAATTGAAATCCATAAAAGGACACCTTAAGGTTAGGTTAGTCTGTAATTTAGGGATTAAGTCGGGTTAGGAAATGTGGCGATAGAGTAGGATTAATATACAATTAGTGTGGCGCAGTAAGTAGGGTTAGTTAGTTAAGGATAGGTTAGGGATTGAATTAAAATAAAAGAATGAATTTGAATGAATTGTCGAATTTCGTCGAGCTTCGATCAAGCCGAAACCTTGCTTCGAGGGTAGCGTCTAATTATCGAACAGCGCGACACCCCGAAACACGATGGCGACTCGTCGACATGATGATACAAGTAAAACCTAGGACTATTAACAGAGCATAGTTGTATACTTGCCTGCGTTTACGATGAGGACTGGTGAGCTCCTCCGGTGTTGCACACACATCTGTCTGGACAAAATTGGAACGTTACAAGTTGCACAACGTGAATGGGAATAAGAACGATAGATTACCGATGTCGACATATTATGCTGATTTGCTTCCAAGATCAAGCTGCCATCTGCACCGATGCCGTGCTTGAGAAACTACAATTCTCAGCAATATTGGCCAATTTCCACGCCAGCCTGTTCAATTTGCAGGGAAAATCGCACTGAATTTAAACAATCGCGAAAATGAAGGTGGACACAAACAAACAACAACTGTCACAATCAGCTGACTGAATTCCATTTTAATTCGTTCCAACTTGGGAGAGATCGGCACTACATAACCGACATGAGGGTGGAAAATGGGATGGCGGGAGTTTGGATAAAAATCATGTACAAAAATAATACATAATATTATGTACTCGAAAAAAGGCTATAAGTAGCCATCGCAAATAACGGCTCGTCCTATTTTTCTTTGTTCCGCCATCCATCCACCAGGTAAGCTCCGATCCTCTTTGTACCAACGGAAAAGTTCTTTTTCTAATGCGGCTACTGTGCTATTTTTCTTTGTTCCGCCATCCATCCACCAGCGCCTTAGTTTCGCCAGCGACACCTCGAGTTGAGTCGACGATTAACGAAGGAGAAGAATTGAGAGGAGAAGTTGATAACGACAACGACGACGACGAAGACAGAATTGAGAGGAGAAGTTGATAACGACAACGACGACGACGAAGACAAAGATAACACCAGCGAGAGCGAGAACGGGGGAGTATAGTGTGTAGGGTAGAGTCGCCACAGAGTAGAGTAAGTTATTTTTTTTTTTTAAATTATTATTATTAGATATTAGATTAGTGTAAGCGAAAATTAGTGAAATCGAATATATATATGTAATCGAAGTGTACGGTGTTCTTTCATGGTACGGAAGCGGATTTCGGTGGGAAGTTTTTGAAGAAAACGGATCTTTAAACGTTCGGTACGGGACAATAAAGCAGGGAATTTCGTACTTGCATACTGCTGCGGTCGGAGATTTACATAAAGTACGTGGCGCCCACGACCCATCTCCTGAGCGAGGCTGGCCGACCATTGTCCTCGTATCCTCCACGTTTGAACGTAATAAGCCGTTCAATATCTTGCGCCAATTGCTGAAGAGTTTCTCCTGGCTTCTGTGTCCGGTTACGAAGCTGTGATCGATAAATTTGCTTCATGTGCTCGTCACCGTATCGCCCATCCAACGCCTTCACAAGCTCCACATAAGATGTCTGTAGTGGAGCAGGAATCGATTGCAGGATTTCAGCAGGAGGTCCTCTCAATGCTAGAACAAGAGCCGTGGCACGCTCACTGTCCGACCAACCATTTACCTCCGCAGCAGCCTCAAATTGTGTCTTGTAGATGTTCCAAGACATTTGTCCATCGAAAGTCGGCGCTTTTAGACTTTTAATATTCGAGTCGGTTTTAAATATTTCACTTTTTCTCGATGTTTCGCGGTCGCTATTCAACTTCTGGATGTCTTCAATTACAACGGAACTCTGTGGGTGTTGGTTCTTATTGGCTGTTTTCAAGCGTTCCAGATCGTCTTTTAACTTATGAACTTCTTCGGACAGGTCACTCTTGAATTTCAGAACCTCTGTCATGATTCTCTCGGAATTTTCTAGATACTTCTCGTCTATTATTTTCAAGACTTCCGTTTGTTGTTTTTCAAATTGCTGTTTAAGGCGGCTAAACGCTTCTTCCGATTTTGCTATACGTTCTTCCAGCTTTGCCATTATCGAAGTCTCCGATCCCGCAATTCGTTGGATGAGTGGCTCCTCAGTCTTGGCATTCTGTTCCTTCAGTTCGGACTTTATTGATTGCTCCATCTTGCTCATTGCCTCCTCGGACTTGGCTGACCGTTCATTCTGTTCTGCTGCTCGCTGGTTCAGCTCCGTCATAGCTCTCAGCAACTGCATCATTGGGTCTGTGGCTTCTTCTGCACATGCCTCACTAGGGTCTTGCTCTTCTCGAAACTCCACCGTGTCGGGATCCTGTCCTTCATCTCTCAGTGCGTCCATCAGCCGAGCAAGCAACGCACTTTCGTTTCCAGAAGTCGACAAATTCCTTTTCGCCAGCTCACGCTTCAATTCGGCCGTGGTTAATTGTGAGATATTACGCGGCATTTTGTTTTTCAACTATCAACTGTCCACAGTTAAATTTTACACGAATCGAACTTTCTAGAATGTTTTCGAATTCTACACGTTACGGCACTAATTCACTTTCGAGAAGCTTTTCTGTCCACAATAGTCCGACCCAGAGTTCGTAAGTTCACTTTACAGAATTTTCTGTCGCGAGTTTTCCAGAAAATTCTCGTCGCCTTCTTGAATGTTCACTAGCCACACGCAATTTCACGTTTACCGGATTTCTTCACACAAGTCCGACACGATTGCGTTCACTTTCTAGAATTTACCGTTGCGCACTTTCCCGAAAATTCTCGTAGAATTCTCGAATATTCCCGAATGCACTCGACACAGAATTTCACGCACTGGATCTGTCCACACTAGTTCAACACGACCGCGTAAGTTCACAACCCAGAACTTTCCAACGCGAACTTTCTCGAAAATTCTCGTCGAGTTCTCGAATATTCACGAATTCACTCAACACTCGCAGTTTCACGTCGTATATTCCGCGCACGAGTCACACTACACCGTACTTGAAAATCCCACTTCTGTCACCAATTGTTATATATTTCTCGACTTTTCTAGACGTTCCAGTGGGTTCGACAGATTTTCGCGTACACGATAATGAATAACACTCGCTTTACTGTAACACTATTTATTACAACCACACGGATACACACGGTTTACAATCTTCTACTAATTACTTCACTAATTATTGACTCGACATTATTCACTGCTAAAACTAGACTAACTGACTGGCTCTAGTCGACGCCCTTATATACCCTTTTTCGATGTTCTGGAAACTTCGGCCAGTAAGTTGTCTCGCTAGTGATACTAGGGCCATCTGGTGCCAATTTGGGTTGACGTATCCTAGACACATTACAATATTTATTACTTTTATCTAGTAGTTTTGCGTGCCTTGTAGGCCTGTACATGGGTACCTATAGGGTATACACTCATCGTGCTATTCGCACGATTAGAAGTCGGTCTCGTTCTTTTTTTGTTTTATCCGTCTTACGTTCGAGAAGGTTTATGGACCAACATTTTTTTGAAAATATCAAAGCAAGTGGTGCTAAATATCGAAATTCCATTTTGTATGAGAGACACCTGTTGTAATCAAGTTTTCATCGACAACATTTAAATTCACTTGGGAATGCGTATTTAGTTGTCATTGGATCAACTAAAGTGTCGCTCCGAAAAATCGTATTGAAGGTAGCTACGTTTTTACGTACATACATCCTGGATGGTTGTTACAGACAGGGATTTCAGAATCAACTTCGTACTACTTCGGAAATCCGTCGATATCTCCGCAATCCTTTGGCGGAGTGACACGATTGAGGTGTCGCCGGACTTGCCACAAAATTGCCTAAAGGGTCATAGGACCTTCTTCCCCGATCAGTGCACAAGGTGGTCAGCGATAACCGTCAACCTGGATGTATGATGGTTTCTGGGTTAGTATGAACAGTTTTCAATAGGTGGCGCTATGCATTTAAGGGTTAACCCCTGCAACATGCACGTAGATACAATCTGTTTTCCGGTGTGGGTTTTAATGCCATAAATTTGGTTTGGGGCCAAAAAACTGGTAGGAGTTATCTTTAAGGGAAGGAGGGGCGCGTCAATTTTTTTTGCCATATTGAATCACGGCATTTCGCGCACTATAGCCATCATTAAATTTAAAAATAGTAGTGCTAGCTTGACAAGCCGTTTGTTTGGGTAACGCTTTCTTTGCAAATTATTGTTTTGATACTTTATTGCATCTGAGGCATAGTAGCGAATAGTCCAGCTTAAAATTTGGGTTATATCAAAATTCGCATTCCCATGGGCAAGCTGGGCTACTGCCCGGGGCGACAGAATTTGAGGGGCGGCAAATTCTTAAATTTTTTCATTGGTTTAAAATTATGGGAAAGATGGATTTTGAAAACTCAAACATAATTGTAGAAAATATTTTGCTTTTTTAATTTATTCTATAGTTAGATGTATACATATTCGTCTTAATCCAAAGCACTTAATCGCAACCTCAACTCAATGTGATTTCGCCTTCAAAAATTGGGACTACGCAAAATTTTGCTTGAAGCACACACTCATTCACTCTAAATGGCCTTTAGTTCAATTAGAGTAGGAGTATAAATCATCTTTGGCTTCACCTTAAACATTATGCCTGAAGACTATAGATGATATAAATACGCGAGTATTTGGCTCCCAGCTCCTGTTTCCAAGCCTCTAAAATTGCCCCAGACTTAAAGAAAAAAAAACCAAAAATATTTTAAACTTTACGTTTAAGAACTCTTACGCTTCAATTTTCGAATTTGCAATTTTTTGTTCAGAGCAAAACGGGAAATTATACCGAAAATAAAAAATAATTTAAAATAGTTGAAATCAGGAAAATCTAGAACTTTTTAGCCACCGAAAGACTTTTCCTTAACCTTAATCTTACCCTTGTGTGAAAAATCACACAAACGCATTTTATTTCCGATTTTTCCCCATGACTTTTCCAACCGATACCTATAACTTGTCTTGACTTTTCCTAAAACTTCATTTTAAAAAGAAAAACATGATTTATGAACTATTTTTTATTTTTAGATATTTAAAAACGTACGTTATTTTATAGAGGTTTATTTAAATTATTTTTTTATATTTTATTTTAAAAATAAAATAAATAAATAACAGGCGCGACAATCCAACATTGGACTAAGGCCGCAGGATGTGTTAGTGACATCCTATTTCCAAGATCTTATCTGCTTTTTTTGTTGAGGTAATGAGATCAGCATCACGCTCAGCAGTGTTATTTATCCCCATAAATGGGTACTCGTTTAACATCTGAGTGAGATCATAGTCCGTCACAAGCTCTTGAGTTCGAAAAACACCATGGCTCACGGTGAGATTCGAACTCATGACCCTGTGCACCGAAGGTGCGCGCACTAACCGCTAGACCAGCCAGACTATTTTAATACAATATAAATTAGTTAAAGTATATTTATTATAAAAGTATACAATGTTTCCCGAACGATATTTGAAAACTTATTATTTTAATAAGATATTTTTGTTTGACATTATTTTTTATAATGCTACTATGATGAAGTGGAAATGTAATCCACGACATTATGGTCCAATTTTTATTTCATCTAGCTTCTTCCTATTTAACCTATTTCCATTTTCAATATACACCAAGTCTCCTCCTCATGTGTGAAAATTCACACATATGGTATTAGCTGTGGGTTTTATATGGGTGAATTTTGTTTGTTCCGTAATAATATTGCGAAGTCTGCTTTTTTACCGAATGCATGAATCGTTATGGTTTGGAGTAAAATATATACATATGTGAAAAATGTGATTCATGATGAAATTCTGGTCTAGGAACCACCATAATTGAAAATTTTTGCAACATGCAGACTCAGGTCCTGGTGGTCCAGTCATATTAGCATTTCAAATACGAAAAAAAAAAACAGAGTAAGGCTAATTTTTGTTGTTTTTGAATCAATGGGCTCCCAAAAATGTAAGACTCATTTTCGTAAAAAAAATTTTGAGCCGAAAGGTCCCAAAAAGGACAAAAAGGATACTCTTTAATCCTTGAACGGAGGTCGTAATGCGGGGTATCATATCAAAGGAGACGTCGAGTACATTACATATCCGGTATTAGTTAGTTTTAGTAAGTGCTTTCCCAATTCGTTTTTGTTATCTTTATCACCAAAAACAAATTAGGTCAAGGTGTGTTCAAAATTTACCGCAAGCTTTCTTAATTTTGAGTTTTTTCGGTATGACGTTTTCTATGGTTAAATATGTTGCTAATATGTATAGGAAATTTTATTTGTTGGGGTAATTCGCAAATTATGTTCAAAACGATTTTCTATGTTATCCAGACAAGACATTCCGAAGAGTAGCGTAACGTTTTTGACAATCTTTGTGTTCAAACTTAAATCGGGATTCCTTTCTTTGTGCAGTCACATTTTTGATTTCCATAGTTGAAATCCCACTGTCACCATGAATGTTTGTGTTGTCTTGATATAGAAACCCCTCCTGCGACATCCTGATCAAATAGACGAATTCCTAAATTAAATTTACGGGCTTTCATGTTCAATTGACGAGTTTAAAAGTTGTGTTAACGAATTTCAATTACAAATAGATAAATTTCCAGATTATTGACGAATTTTCATTTTAAATTGTTATACAACATCATGTTGATGAATTTCCATGTCAACTTTACAAATTGTCAAGTCATTTTGACGAATTTTCATGTCTACTTTTCAAATTGTCAAATCACATTGACGAACTTCCAGATAAAATTGACGGATTCACATTTCAAATTAGTCTTGGTTTCTCAAGATATTTGTCAATATGGGATGGTCAACTTGTATCGGAAATTCCTTCACAATATTTTGAAATTCATCAATTTAACATAGAACATCGTCACTAGGACACGAAAACTGGTCAATTTATAATAGAAATTCGTCTACATCATTTTTGAGTTTCCCAATTCGTCATGGAAATTCGTCTATTTTGAGCATGTTTGTGTTAATACCTTGAACTGAAAGCATAATTATTAAATTTACCTTAAGGCAAAAATCAGCGAAAATAATTCGGCACTTTTGTTCCAGCAGCTTTGATCACACTAATGAGCATTTGAAGCAATTCGAAACAAATATGGATTTCGGCCTTTGGGGACCTGTGCTCCAATGAACACATGGGACACCTGGCACTGGCATAATTTTGCAATAAAACTATGAAGAAAGTGTCTGACAAGCTTATTGAGTGGGGATTTATCTAAATATCAGCTTTTCTGGGTTTTATGGTCAGGAAAATATTGATGAGATATAAAAGTTTGACTTGTAAAAAGGAGTGTTTACTTTAAAGGCCCTTGCTTCAAATTGAGCCTTTGTAATCCAGTTCGTTGAGTTCTTGAATACTGAAATATGTTCACAATGTTGTGGATCTACTTGTGGAAAAATCGTTCTTTAAGTTTTTTTTATCCAGGAGTCATAAAATCAAGAAATATATGCATGCCGCTAAACCCTTCTGTCCAGATAACGGAACAGTCGTTTCTCCTACTGGACACATTTTTCTTTGGAGGAACTCTACCATTAATCGATGAAATTCGCCATGGATACGCCAACTTAGCCAGGGTTGTCAGAGCAGTATGCCAGATGGCTTGATCCTAGGATTTAGGGTAAAAAGTTCTAGACTAGACAAGGCGCACGTCTTGAGGTGGTGTTTTTTAATAGCTTCTATTCAGGTTAGTGATAAATATTCAAATAGGACATGTAGATCTTTACAAGTTCTCCAGTTTATTTATTCAAATTTAATTTTTTGTCTCAAATTATAAAATGTTGGAACATGTTGCTTTAACAGAAGATTGCTTTTTCTCATCTGTGGACTGCTGTAACTGCGATTTCTGTCAATATTTCCTGCGGCTAAAAAGTCGTATGTGGGGGCACGGAACCCCTGGATTCCTCCCTTGGGAAGCAACATAAACAATTTTCAAGCAATCAAAATACGCTTAGTAGTAGTAAAAAATATGAAATTTTCAATTTTTCACATACGCCCGCTAGCGTTTTGCCTACATTTCCTTTGTGAGGTGACAACTGCCACCTTCAAGCTTATCTAGTGGCGGAGGGCGGCAAATTCGTTACTGCCCAGGGGCGCCATAGATGCTAAATCCGGCCATGCTCACTGCCTAGCTATGTCTGGGATGAGGGTATATGTCCATCAGCCAGTAGAGACCATATCACATCGGACGGATGCCACTCTCTCATAAACCCCAGCTTTCTGTGCTATACTTCGGACCGGCTGCGACGCTGGTGTGGCGACCTCTGTACAGCCTGCTAATGTCGCCCACCAGGATTTGCAAAAAATAAATAATTCCGGCTAAAACATAGGCGGCTTCGGCTTCATGTGATGTGAAGCACACTCTCTAAGCACGCTTACGATAAACCGCGTTTAAGGGATTTGCTTTACAGGCGAAACGTGGTGCACTAGTCCAAACTAGCACTTGAGAATATTATAATTGCTGTTAACGGCCCCCGATAATAGCCGCCTCCTACTTGTTCTAAGACCATCTAGGTTTTGTTATTCTTTTTTTGTACAGTTGCTAATTATAACTACTTGACCTTTTTGCTCAGCCAGCTCTAGTCCAATTATTAGATTAGATTAGATTAGATTACATGAGGGCATCGGCATATTTGCCATAAGCACTGCGACCGGTGGTCTATTGTGCCATTGCCCACTCTACAGGTTAGATCAATTTATCTAACCGACATCTGTCGATAAATCGATTAATTTGTCCCATGCTAAGGGAGGCGACGTCCTCTGTGAGAAGGAAAGTTATGCCAAAGTATTCGTCTTGTCGCATCGCAAAGTATGTGAGTGGATGTTTCGTCATCGGCCTCGCAGAAACGGCAGTTCGCGTCTGCGACTAATCGCATGGTTCTTAAATGCCCGTTCAGACGGGAGTGGCCTGTAAGGAGGCCACTTATGATTATGCTGAGCTTAACTAACTCCAGAGTGCGTTTCTTAGAGTAGGTTGTTACAAAAAGCTTCGACTGCCTTAGTCCTGGAAGGGCCTCCCAGCATACGGTGGCTGTCGTCTTTTCCCACTCAGTGATTTTGTTTCTGCATAGACACAGTTGTATACCGCAGAAGGGTTCCGGGCCGCAGAAGGGGCTAGCAGAGGCTACCTTAGCGAGTTCGTCCGCGAGCTCATTCCCTTCTATTCCAGAGTGTCCGGGAACCCATAGGAGTGTAAGATCATTGCAAGATCCTACCGATTGAAGTATTTCCTGACATAGCCCCACTAGTTTTGAAGTAAAGGTATGTTTTATAAGAGCTTTGATTGCCGCCTGACTGTCGGTAAAGATCGCTATCTTTCTGTTGACATATCCTTTGTTCTGACATTCTCTGGCACAAATTTCTATTGCATGTACTTCCGCCTGAAACACAGACGCTAATTTCCCCATAGGTACTGAGTACCTTACACCTGGAGCAGTGATGCTCGCTCCAGAGCCTGTGTCAGTTTTAGATCCATCTGTGTAAAAGGTGATAGTGTTGGGGTGAAGGGACCTGAACATATCCGTCCAACTTTCCCTCGCCCAGATTGCTGATTTAAAGGACGCGTTGAAGCGTAATGTCTTGACTAGGTAGTCCGAAGGTAGGCAGAGGGTATTGCTACCTTGTAACCATCCTAGTTGAACATGGCTAAGAGTGATTGTCGTGCTGGAGGCCCTGAGCCTACCAACAGACAGCCTCACCGAAGATGTGAATGTGTAGTGGAGTGAGGTCCAGAAGAACCTCCAGGGCAGCGGTGGGGCATGAAACAATAGCTCCAGTGATAATTAGACAGGCAAGCCTCTGGACCTTACCTAGATCCGACTTACCAGTGCTAGTTGAAGCCCTTTTCCACCACACCACCGCCCCATACTCCACTATAGGTCTAACAACTATCTTATAAATCCACAGAATTAAATGTGGTTTAATTCCCCAGGTCTTACCTACATAACCTCTGCAGGCCCATAGGGCCTTGATCGCCTTCTCCGTGACCGATTTCAGGTGGTCATCCCAGAGTAATTTGCTATCAAGAGTGACTCCCAAATATTTGACTTGGTTTGCCATTTTGATTTGGGAGTTGTACATAGTAGGACAACTCAAGGTTCTTGTTGTCCTGCTCCTACTGAAAGGAACCACCGTGGTCTTGGACGGGTTGACCCGTAGACCACTCTCCGTGCACCAATCTTGAACTATTCGCAGGGCGGTGTGGAGCACGTGGGGTAGGACCTCCTCAAATTTGCCCTTAACCATGATGACCAGATCGTCTGCGTATCCTTGGGTGGAGAACCTCTCTAAGGTTAGTTTCCACAACAGTCCATCAACAACTAAACACCAAAGAAGGGGGGACAGTACCCCTCCTTGTGGGTAGCCACGAGTGGCTAAGGCGGAGAGGGTGGACCCTCCGATGCTGGTATAAATGTTCCTCGATGAAAGCATGTGTTCCGTACCAATGGACTCGAACGACGTATTGTCAAAGGTCCCTTCTATGTCCAGGAATGCACAAAGTGCCATCTCCTTCTTTGATATGGCCACTTCGATTTCGTCCACTAGGGTGTGAAGTGCAGATTCAGTCGATCTGCCTGGTTGGTAGGCGAATTGTCTGGGGTACAGCGGACTCGTCTTAAGAAGCGTGCTCCTTATGTGTGCGTCCAATATCTTCTCCATTGCTTTCATGAGGAACGAGGTTAGACTGATTGGTCGATACGATTTCGGATCGTCTGTCGCAGTGGCGGTTACTCCTTAGGAGCACATGAGCACGTGAACCCCCTACACTCATGATAACCATCACAACATAAAATTGCTTCGCTACGTACAATTTTCTATCATAAAATATATCGCAAAATTCAAATTTGTATAAAAATATACAGGGTGTCCGGAAACTGCCGCATAAACGCACCGGATTATGATTCCTCAGTTGATTTCCAGCAAAAAAGTTGTACGAACATACCCCCTCAGCTTAACCCTTTAGCTGCCACAGGCATTTAAAGATTTTTGAAAAAATCATTTTCCTGCTAGACTTAAAGCCTAATATCTCCAAAGCTAGACCAGCTAGAATAGTGAAATAAAATGATTATTACAGCCAACAAATTTACCTATAAAATAAAACTAACCACACTAAAATCGGATAAGAGGTTTGGTTTTTACAGAGCTTCAAAGTAAAATTTGCGTGATTTGACCCAAAAACAATATTTTTTTTTCATCTCAATTTTCTCCAACTTCTGCCAAGGTGAGGTGCTTGTACGATTCTTTTAAAAATTGGCGCATAGTCTTACAATCATATCTTTCTTACATCATTTTAATCTAGCTCCATTACTTCTAACAGTTTTTATACGTTAAGTGTAGAAAACTAGGGTTAATTTTAGCTCGAATTCAATACAATTCAATTCACACTGCCCCTAAAGATCTGCAATATTGGTAAAATCTATTCAAAGTATGTCCAAATAGAGCCAAAATTAACCCTAGTTTACTGCCTTTAAGGTACTAAAACTGTTAGAAATAATTGAGCTAGAATAAAATGATGTAAGAAAGATATGATCGTAAGACTATGCGCCAATTTTTAAAAGAATCGTACAAGCACCTCACCTTGGCAGAAGTTTTAGAAAATTGAGATGAAAAAAAAGATTGTTTTTGGGTCAAATCACGGAAATTTGACTTTGAAGCTCTCTAAAAACCAAACCTCTTATCCGATTTTAGTGTAGTTAGTTTTATTTTATAGGTAAATTTGTTGGCTGTAATAATCATTTCATTTCACTATTCTAGCTAGTCTAGCCTTGGAGATATTAGGCTTTAAGTCTAGCAGGAAAATGATTTTTTCAAAAAACTTTAAATGCCTGTGGCAGCTAAAGGGTCAAGCTGAGGGGGTATGTTCGTACAACTTTTTTGCTGGAAATCAACTGAGGAATCATAATCCGGTGCGTTTATGCGGCAGTTTCCGGACACCCTGTATATCATCTATCTCAAACCCGCGAAGTATAACCGTATAACCGAAATTATTAACACAAAAACACAACAAGCCAATTCTATTCTCTAATCACACGTGCGGTTAGAATTGCTTGTACGCGCCATCCGTTTCCATACGATCCTATGCGATGTCCCATAGTACCAATCGACGCACACTCGCTGGCGTAGGAGCACACAAAATATGTGCGAACAGTGGAAGAATTGCGTGCGAGCTTGAGAATCGGTGATGTTTTTTTCGGTTGATACATATGATATGAATTGATGCATTTTCCATTGTTTGTATGTATATGTAAATCTTTGTGATTACGTATTAATTACTCATTCTTGTTTTTCTTTATGTGGAAAGGTATAGGCACAAATATTTAAATATTAAGGCAAAAGTAATGAACAGTGTACTCGTAAAGTATGGATGGTGTAGTGTTAGCAACAATATAATCATGATTATTTTGCAGTACTTTGTAATTAAAAATTGTTTAACCCATGATGTACTGAACGATAAAACGATAGACGCAACACTTTACTTTGCAAGAATTGAAAAAAGGCAATTTCAATCAATAGACAAAAGAATAATTTAATTGTTGGATGGCCTCTGTTCGGCTTGGGATTTGGTTAAAGACTGAACTAGTTACAACCGTAATACATCATAGAAAATACATAGAACTGTACATAATAGATAATATCCAGTTTACAATTGATTTGTTGCTTAGCTCACATTATACATACATATTCAATTTAAATTAGATCGAAAAGTGATAATTTATTGAGAGAAAAAAAGATTGACTTTGGTGGGATTCGAACTCTCGACCTATCGGGTGCTAGCGTTCACTCCTCCGTCTCGACTACACTGACTGTTGGCTTCGCCGATGCATTTTACAATCATCAATATTCGATTGTTCGAACATGTACAATATTTGTACACATTTTTAGAGCTATATATGTTACTTCTAAAACTTCCCTGATTACAAATCCGTTAAAAAAATAATCCGTGATGTATAATTTCAAGGATATGAGTGGTTGGAAAATGAACGGCTGGAACTAGAACTCTGATATTCACTATTGCTTATATAGTAGGTACACATACATATTATTATTTGAGAATTTTTTGTTAAAATTGAATATTGTTAAATTTTTAATTTATTGAATCTATAGTGAAAACAGTTTCTACAAGTAACCATATTAGCAGAAATGAAATAATAATTTATATTTGTTGCGCGATATTTCGCTCATTATCTTCCTAAATTCGATAATTTTTATTGGCCTAAAATTGAATAACCACAAACCATAAGAAAAAAACCTATATAAAAATAGAAGAAACGGCTAATGGAGCTAAAAACGAAATTCTTCAATTAAAAAAAATTGATGATAAAGAGTTAATGAAGTTAGGTATTTAAATATGAATTAATTTTAAAGGATTAGTTGCTCTTGTTTGTTTCAGATGTGAACCCCCAATTTAGGAGGTCACGAGCCGCCACTGTTCTGTAGTGATTCAAAATGACTCATGGTTAGTAATAAGCGCATAAAATTAAGTTTAGTGTTCCCGGGTTAAAAGACAATCCTCACGACGAGCCAACAGCATTTTAGTCTTGACATCGAAGCACGAAGCATGGACAGCTGGCACTCAGGAACAAGACCTCGGCCATTCGAATTTGTTTTTATTGTCTTAAAACAGTAAAATATTCGTTTCTACTAACAGGAACACAATGAAGGCTAAGCCAATGTTTTGAAAGAGTTTAAATTGGCTTTCATTGCAAGTCGTCTCTTCTTTCCAATTCAAACCCAAAGGAAATTGAAAAATACTCAAACATATAAAATATTTACCGTATCTACACTGGTGTAGCTCCGCCACAATATTCTCTTACAAGACAGGACAACCTAAACAAAATTGAAATACACAAGTTTAGTCCTGAATCTGTTTATGGCAATCGATTAAATGAAAATATTCTCCAAAAAGACTGTGACAAGAAAATTTCCGTATTTTTCCTCAGTTGCCAAGCGCATACGTATGGAAATTTAAACTGTAGCCGAATGAAACCCATGCCAGGATTCTCTTCTGTTTGAGTATCGTCAGGTTCTTCCGCAATTTCAAAGTGCATTAATCAAAACTTATCAAATGTCGTTATCATTGATTCAGTTACAGATGAAGAAGACGAGAACGATGTTATTGAAATCCACTAGCCGAAGATATGAAACGGTTGCAATCGGTATGCAAGCCTTGCAGAGGAGTCCTTCTCGACGAAGAAGTTGTCCTCGAACTGTATCGTCAATTGAATGAAATCGGCGGATCAAATTGATTCGAGACGACCCGGCACGGCACATTGATTTTCATATTGATGCAGGGTTGCATCTATGCGCGCGGTTATTTGTTGAATATGTAATAGAATTTTCGTAAGGAATTTTCGCAGAAATGTGATTGAATTCCATATAGAATCAGGACAGTTTCGCGATTTGCTGTATACTGTATTTTCAGAAGGCATCTTGATAGTATTTCCGCAAAATGTATTCTAAAGAAATAGTAGGAAAGCTTCATGGTACACCACCACCACGCCATGGTGCAATATAACAATCATATTGCAAATTGAAAATGCCTTGCACACCTCACCCATCCTGTCAAAGGGACGAAAGCTTCCGGACCACCGCTTCGAATATTGAGTGATATTAAAAATTAATATCGTCATCGATTGAATGAATCAAAGCCAATAGCAGTCACCCATAGGATTCATCTATATTTCCCATTAAATTTTCATCGTATTTTCAATTTGTTTTGATTAAGAGTCGGTTCAGCTCCAAAAGAGCAGTATAGCGTGCTCTCTTCATTGTGCGAGCTTCTTTGCGACTAGAGGAAAAGTATACAAGGCCATATGAAAAGCGGAAAAAACGGTCATCATAATGTTTGCCATACATCATGATTTTCGATCTGCTCAATTGCCATCAACCGGCAGAAGTTATATATCAGTTCCAATTGCTTTTCAATTAAACTCAATTTCAGTCATCCAATCGAGGGAACCTATCTTTTGGTGCCCTCTACTTGTTCATTTTCTTTTTGTCAATGCTCGCGGGTGTATCGTTCATCTATCCTACGCGTGCGACAGATTTTGTTTGACTTTCACTGCAGATCCCTGGTATGAAATCAGACTCAAAAATGTATATGACAAAGTAGACTTGAATGACGATTGCGTTGTGTCATAGAGTGACTTGCAGTCTGGGGTCCTGTGACGATGGTATGGATGCATCAGTGCTCAAATTTATCGGCGACTCTCCCGTGTGTAATCGAATCGCGTTCAGCGAAATCAATTACTTTAATTAAAAGTGCAATTGACAGATGCACCAACGATGCGTCTGTCTGCAGAGAAGAGCGTATACTTTCCTACCTTTTAGCTGGGGATGAAACACAGAAAAAAAATAAATATTATCCGGATCTGATTCAGTTGAAGCTTTTTTCTGTCCTGGGCAGCAGGTGAAGCAGCAGAAACACAAGCAGACGTTTCAACTGTTGTCTGCTGTTTGAACGATTCGCTGCCCTTTGTATTTCTCCCTACAAATGTAATTTGCGGAGTGCAGTAGACGAGTGCACGATTTCTTTCATCGCACGAAAAACAATAGAATTTCTTCTTCCACGCGCGCCATTCATCAAGTCCAGCTAGTTGAAAAATTAAAGACTCTCGGTTGCATTTTACAACACAATTCAAACTTGGCTGCATAAAGTTATCCTTCATAATTTTAATTAAATTATTTTTTGTTTGACCGTACGATTTTCTACTATTATTTTGCATCCTCTTGTACGACTCCGAAAAGGAAGAAAGTTGTGTAGACGTTGCAAAACATGCACACCATCGCGCTGCACAAAAGTCAGAACCTATTCGGCGAGTCGCGTCATGCTTCAGCATCAGTAGCATCAGGGCATATCCTTTTCGGGAGATTTTTTGCGTATGCGTTATGTTCGAAATGGTAATGACAATGCCATGATGAACTTCCAACGCCTGCACCACTGCGACCAGGCCACGACTAACAATAGTTGACTTGTTCCGCGCGGCCTCCTGTTTCCGTCACGACGACACACTTTTGTAAAAGTTTATTCTAAAAAGGAATCGCGCATAAACTTTTTTAATTTGCTGCATTATGAAATATATGTATGTACGAGCGTACAGTTAGGTTAGACTCTCGTTGTTCCTGGGAGGGCAACCACGCGGTTTTGCATGACACAAGAAAAAATCCAGAAAAAAGTAAATGCGGAATGAACAGACCGAAAGTGTCCCATAAGAACTCCTTCTGACTATGTGCAAAAAGGGGGAGCCAGAAAAAAAAGTTTTCAGGTAATATTGGGAATATGGCGGAATAGGTATGCGAATATAAAAGAAGACACCGCGAATTCGATTAGCATGCAATGAAAAGTTAGTTGTGGTGAGCCGGTGATGGAGTCCCACCTATACCTTTGGCTGGGGGCTTTTTATCTTTCTTTTGTTTCCTGAAAGGATCCTTTTTAGCCCGAGACGATTTTAAGAAAACAGAAAAAAAAATAGAACAAATAAAATAATATCAGTTGGAGAACAAATTAATATGAAAGAAGTTCGCTTTGAGAGGGCGGATTATGAATTCCTTTTTAGGAAGTTGATTATACAATTGAAAATTTAAGCAGAAAAATTTGTGAAATGATAAAGTTTTAATTATTTAGTTTCATTTTACGCTAACACGATAAAATATTTGGTTTCTTAGTTATTGAAGAACTTAATCACAGCCAAAATGAATTACGAAAAAAATAATACTCTGTGATTTCTCTCCAGTACCTACTCCTTATTTATTTTACCCTAAGGCCGCGTACACATACAGAGCGACGCCGAGCTTCTACGGCCGGGCGATGCGATGCGATGCGATTTGTTGCGGGCCGACGCGATTTCTTTCTATGGCAAGAAAACCGGATTTTTGAAGGGGATTTCATACGGCGCTGGCTCATACGATTTGCTGCTGATATGGCTATGATTTCAGATCGACCTCGTGGTCGTGACATAGGGCTTCGCGTGTTCTACCATTGATATTTTCAGTATACATACAAACGTGTCGGTATATTTATGTAGTGTTGTCGATAATTGTGGGTATTAATGAATGGATTTTCGTAGGTAGGTATTTTCTATATATGTACATATGTATACGTACTTGTCGTTATGTCTATGTAATGTTGTAGATAGATTGTAGGTAGATAATGTAATGATGAATATGAATGACTGAAAGAGGTAGGTAACCTTTCTAGAAATTTGCAGTGTTAGCTTACGCGTTTCAAAACAGTTTTCGGGCGGCATTTAGATTTGGTGTTAATTGTTGTTCAAAGATGAATGAATGGGTGAAATAGGTAATTTTTGGAAACATGCAGTGCAATGAAACCCAGTTTCTAGCGTACGCGCACTATTATGAGCCTGCCGGCCAAAAAATGGCATCCCCGTTTCTCGGGGAAATATACGTCCAATCGGCGTGGCAGAAACACTAAGGAAAATTTGGGTCGCTGATTCCGAATTTGAGGTCAACAACAGGAAAAAAAATTGGGGTTGCCCGCCCCCAAAATTGTACCCCTGTTTTCTCGGCGAAATACTCGTCCAATCGGCGTGGCAGAAACACGGAAATTTGGGTCGCTGATTCCGAATTTGAGGTCAAAAACAAGAAAAAAATTGTGGGGTTGCACACCCCCGTTTTTTTCGGGGAAATACTCGTCCAATTGGCGTGGCAACACTAAGGTACATTTGGGTCGCTGATTCCGAATTTGAGGTCAAAAACAAAAATATTTTTTGGGGTTGCCCGCCCCCAAAATTGTCCCCCTGTTTTCTCGGGGAAATACTCGTCCAATCGGCGTGTCAGAAACACTAAGGTAAATTTAGGTCGCTGATTCCGAATTCGATGACAAAAACAAGAAAAAAAATCGGGGTTGCCCGCCCCAAAATGGCACCCCGGTTTTCTCATCACCGTAGGTTCCCACAACTAACCTATCTACCGCTACCTTCAATAATTCATTGCAAATACATGCGCTGTACGAAATTTTCTTATACGTAAGCGTACGCCACAAACCGGGTTGTGCTGCACTGCATATTACCACAAATCTTACTTCTTTGACCCATTCATAGATACAACCACAACTGTCAAAGCCGAATACCGCCCTTTTTTGGGGGTACGGGTACGCTACGATCTTGGTTGGAGAGGACTGTAAATTTCCACAAAGGCTATTTAGTAGACCAATCCATTATTACATCACCTACACACGGCTATCCCTTCATTTAATACAGGTATCCCTCGACTTAGGACGCTTCGACTTAGGACATTTCGACTTACATCGCGGGAATAATTTAGGCCACGACTCGAGTTACCACAATTTTTGTTTCGACTTACAACGCGAAAAGAAAAAAGATTCGTTTTAAAACACACGTTCAAGTATTAAGACAGAATTTTATTTTCTGTTTTTACTCAGTTTCGTTCCTGGTGCATATAGCTTCTATTTTATTTGTTGAGCTGATATTTAAAGAAGGAATTTTGTTTTGGTAAAAGCAATTAGTTGCTTCGTTAAGAACCTTTTAAAGAAGTAAATTTCAACACTAGTGTAAAGGATTAGGCCAGCACAAGTCTATTTACCTGCGGCGGCAAATAGTTCCTGATCAATCATTAATTAGACGTTTTTGAACGCAGAGCACTGTATGCCCGAAAATTGAGCATACATTTAATGCCGGCCCCACACTGTTCAGGGTTTGCCAACCGTGCGGTATAAAAGATCAAAGTTGGGGACACACGCTTGGAAGAGACAGAGACGATGTTGAATTCCCCCATCGCCTCTGTCTTTGCCAGGCGTATGTTGTCTATAACGTTGACTTTTTGTATCGCGCGGTTTAGCAGCCCCGGACCGTGTGGGTGCAATCTAAAGTAAACAATATACCATATAAAAACCAAAAAGATATTAGCTAGGCAACCTAGTAAAGGGCTTCATCTTCATCCTTTCCAATTCAGCTAATTCTTTTATTTGTACCAAGGAACACGCACACAATAGAGAGTTTTAGCAAGTCGTAAAATCGTGGTGGTGCGACTTGGCAGTGTACGTCCTTAAATTGATAGCGTTAAAATTATTTCGGCCTTAAATTAAGCCGAAGACACTATTCACACTATCCTAGGATACGGCAGCAAAGAAATATTTAAATTTTTATTTAACGTTTTTAGCGTTTGCACGACTTGCTAAAAGTCTAGCTGGTGTGTAGTAACTCCGAAATAACATTTGTTACTTATTAGACTCCCTTGAATTATATTTATAAAAAATATAATTTGTACACAGAATTTTCCAACTTATGGAAAGAATGAGGAACAGTTTCTGTAAATGTAAGAAATTTAATCTCTTCTGCAAATTTTCTACAATGTGAATAGAAATTAGAATCATTTTTCATAAATTAAGTGTCAGTCGAATAATATGAGGTTACATTTTGCTCATCCGTATCACCTTTAGATTTAACTGAACTTTTGTACTAACCTTCTGCAATAGAGTCGTCACTTTGGAATCGACATACATTTCCCATACAGTAATTTATGTATTTTGAACTCCTTTTATATTTTCGAGATTGATAAGTGATTGTATGCTGCCTGAATTTTTACTGGCTGGGGCTCGTACTAAACTGCTAATTGCACAATTTTGCGGTCATATTTGAAGTTATGGTGATGAGAATGGGACTTTTTTCTTCAAATATAAGACGATCACTTCAACAAATAATAAGAAGCGCCACGTTCGGTCAGATTTTTTGATTGCGAGATAAATCGGAAGGTGTATGGGACCATGGGATTCAATTCAATTTTTTGATTTGACGTGTGGAACGTATTGCCAATGCAATTTTCCGTACAAGATGTCATGACAATTATGTATTCTAAGTTGCTCATATTTTGACAAAATCCTGTGGTCGTTCTTCATGTGGTTGTGACGGTCGTTCTCCATCAAAACTAGCAATGGATGTCAATCTTCCATCGCCAAAAATGGAACAATTTTCGCTATTTTGTGTTGTGTCTTGTGGACCGTGAGACTGTCAATTTCAGATTGCCCGATAAATTGCCTATTGTATGTGATGTACGGGCGGCAGATCGATTGTGGTTAATCGATATCCCAATCGATCGAGAAATCGTTAGATTTGTGGCGTCATTAAGAAATTTTCTATACCAGTGTTTTCTAAATTAAATTGTTAGATAGGAAAAGAGAATTCTGCCTAAATACTTATGCCCCAACAAAAATTGGCCGTCTTCGTCCGTTCACAATAAGAGAGCCCAAGAAGGGATATGAAAAATATTTGGCACGCAAATTAGTTAATGTTGATGTGCACATGCTTATTTATTTTGAATGCTCCTTTCTCTTAAAAAACTGTATCATTAGCTAAAAAGTGCCGAGTTACGAGTTGTGACCGTGTTCTTGCCTACGTGCAATATGATTATTCGACTTACAACGTTTTCGACTTCGGAAGCATTTTCCTGGAACCAATTAGCGTCCTAAGTCGAGGTATGCCTGTATCTACAAATCTATAACACTATACAACACGACACGTATGTATGTATATTTACAAATATTCCCAATGGTAATGCAACCCGATCTGCACGAAGCATGCCTCTCATGTCGATATCTCCCTATCAGCATCAAAAAGCACGAAACCAGCCTCTCTATGTCCGATTACATACATTACAATACACCATGCCACTACGAAACCGATCCAAACACAAATCGTACCCTCCATGTCGCTCCCATCGGCGACAAGGCACCTTGCAGCAGCTGTTGAAAGCACGATAATTCGACATGGAAAAATTCTCCATCGTACAACCCGGCGTCGCATCGCAAGCAGTCTGAATGGTCCAAGCAGCTTCGTGCTGGTTCCTATTTAAATGCTAAGAATTTTTTTTTCTTGCGATGGGAAGCTTATTGCATCGCGTCGCCCGGAGTGTGAATTGTTTGGGATAATAATGTAAACCATACTCACCTATGATGTTTCGCTTGGTGTGCCATCCATGGTCGTGGCCGCAATTATTACCATCACTGACGAGCGCAAAACGACCTGAAAAAGGGTGTTCACAAAGTATCACAACTTTATGAGTAGGAGCAAGAATACTTATCTGACCACCGCACAGCCAATATCGCAACTTGCAGCACATTCGTACCATATGCCGTTTCCTTCTGCATAATCGTTTCTGCATCATCTTTCGGAACGTGACGGAGCATCATCATCGATCATCTGAAATTGAACATATTTGTTATTAATCGAATTAATTAACTTTGAAATTATAAATTACTTACCTTTGTATTGTTTACATCTTGCTAGTTGTCACGATCAGCTGATTATGTTGTACATAATATATTTGACCCAGTTTTGAAATTAGCATAATTGATTACTTCCGGTAGGGTTGGAATCTAAGACAAAATATTAAATTTGGATTAAATATTAACTATTGTTACGATATTTGATAATACATAATTTGCATACCACAACAATGAATACATATATGATAGATCACTGGCCTTTAACCTTGAACTTGTAAAGTAATGTTACTATCGTTCCATACGAGGTTTCAAGGGAAGTGAAAAAAGAAATAACGTTGACTTTTTTTAAAGCCGTATTCGAGAGCGCAACTTGTTATAATTTTGATCGTGATTTTAGCCGCTAGCCCTTGCATTTTTGATTTTGATTTGGATATTGATTTTGAACTCTTTGTATGGAATTGTGTTCGTGGAACAATATATTTATATGTTACTTTTAAAAATTATCGTGTTTAATTTTTCGAGAAACATATTGGTCCGTCGAGTTTATTTTATACGAAACATTTTTGGTCCGTTGAGCCGGATAATCGTGTAATATCAGTTAGTTAAAACCGTGGGTTTTTCTCTATCCGCCGTGTGCGCCGTGTGTACAGTGTCAATCCCTTTGTTAGCCGTGTGCGCAGAGTGTGTTTTTGCCACAATCAACCCCTTTTTTTAACCCTTTTTTAACCCTTGTTAGCCGTGTGCGCAGAGTGTGTTAAATCGTTACCCTGTGTGTGGGAAGTGTGCTAGAATATTAGACCGTGTGTTTAACATTTTACACCGTGTGTGTGATACATTCAACTTTGTACGCCGTGTGTGTAATATATTCAGAGTTTCAATCTTGTACGCCGTGTGCGTAGCGATTCTTGAATCAACCCTTGTGCGTCGTGTGCGAAATTTTGTGTTTCAATTTCTACCGGTGGGTGTAGTGTTTTCCCCTTGTCTCTGAATATGGAAAAGCTCGTTGCCAAGCAAAAGGTTGCTCTGAAGACATTAGAGCGCCTTTATGCCAACCACAAAAAGGCGGGTAAGCCGAGACGTACTCTAATCTACGGTAAGAGCCTCTTGGATCGTATTAATGCGGTCCAAGTTGAATTCATTAAAAACGACGAAGCCATCATGTCATTACTTACTGACTACGATGACAGCGCAGACGGAAAGCCTGGGTACGCGGAGGAAACCCGCGCTAGTTTCGAGGACTTGTTCCTCGAATTCTCCATAGAGATGCAAGAGCTAATAAGCGAGTGCACCCCTACCCCTCTCGTAAACCCGGTACCCCCTACAGACTCGAAGCGAAGTGAGACGCGATCCGTGAATGAGGAGATAAATCTCCCGCGTATTACTATCCCGAAATTTTCATCGAAATATGAAGATTGGACTTCATTTCACGATATGTTTAACTCGTTGATACATACTAAATCATCGTTGTCGAATGTGCAAAAGCTGCATTACTTAAAATGTAGTCTCACGGGTGAAGCCGAATCGCTCGTGCGGCATATAAGTGTGACAGACTCAAATTATGAAATCGCATATAAAATGCTCTGCGATCGTTACGATAACAGACAATTATTAGTTAGTTCGTTATTCAAAAAACTATTTTCAATCGGTAACGCCGCGGAATCCGCTTTTTCACTTCGGTCGCTATTAGACAAAACCGTAGAGTGCACACAAGCCTTAGAGGCGTTAAATCTAAACAATTTGTGGCAATCGGCACTCGTTTATATTACCGCGCAACGGTTACCAAATGAATCGCGTCAATTGTGGGAGTACCAAATTACAGACAATGATTCTTTACCCACTTTTGACGAAATAAGGGCTTTTCTTGAAAAGCGGTTTAGATCGCTTGAGGCCACCACTTCCGACCGTCCGCGTACTAAACCTCAAAATGTCACGCGACATGTAAATTTGACACGGCAAGGACCTCAATCGGTTACATGTTCCTTGTGCAAGGGCAGCCATTTTTTACGTTCTTGTGAACGATTTATAGCAATGGACCATTATAGCAGGCTTAATTTGGTCAGAAGAAACAATTTATGTATGAATTGTTTGAAGTTTGGTCACTTTTCGACCAATTGTATGAGCAATAAGCGTTGCAGTACCTGCAGTCAAAAACATGATCTTCTGCTCCATAAGCCCGACCCCGTTCCTTCTACTTCAGTAGCAGCACAAGAAGGAGTACACGCTGTTGCGTCGAATAATGGAAAGGGCATACTTTTGGCAACAGCGTTGGTAACAATCGCGGCTCCCAATGGCAAAACAGTTTTGCGTGCGTTGTTGGACCAGGGTTCGCAGACGTCTCTCATTACCGAAAATGCAGTAAAACTGCTTGGATTGGCACGTAAACGAAGCACTATTAATGTTACGGGAATCAGTGGCTCTTGTTCACCAGTAAAGGGAAAGGCACGTTTATGCCTTGTCGATTTGGACGAGCAAGTGATTGAGTTCGATGCCCTCATATTAGAGCGATTAACGAGTCCGATGCCCAAAGGCATAATTTCTACAAAGCTGGTTGAGGGACTTGGTGACATAAGATTGGCTGATCCCATGTTCCATCGGCCAAACAAGGTTGACATACTCTTGGGCGCAGACATGTATGCCCGTCTAGTGCTAGACGGAGTAATAAAACTAGCAGAGGGAGCTTTAGCTCAAAGGACCAAGATCGGTTGGATATTGAGTGGAGAGATGCATTACTCCGGAAAGGTATTGCAATCCTTTAAGGTGGAGACATGTGATAACGGCGATCTGGAGTTAAATGAGCTCCTACGGAAGTTTTGGGAGATTGAGGAGGGCCCTAGAGTGTCAACATTGAGCGAAGATGAACAACGGTGCGAGGATGATTATGTGTCGAGCACGAAAAGGCAGGCGGATGGACGGTATATAGTCAGACTTCCTTTCAAATCTCAACAGGCTAAGGACAGCATCGGTCAGACGCGACACATTGCTCAAGCTAGTCTTGAATCTTTAGAACGGAGGTTTGCGAGGGATTCAGTTTTGAAGGATGAATATGTTAAATACATAAACACATTCATCGATGAGGGATTTATGTGCCTGGTCGAGCCTAAGGACAGAAATATGAAGGGGAATTACCTCCCTCATCATGCAGTCGTTAAAGATAGCACATCCACGAAACTACGTGTTGTTTTCGACGCCTCGCGAAAAAGCAGCAGTGGAGTGTCATTAAACGACGCGTTACTAACCGGCCCTGCCATTCAAAATGATCTTGTTGGTGTTCTCATGCGCTTTCGAATGTTTAAATATGCTATGGTTGCAGACATTGGCAAAATGTTCTGCCAAATTAACGTTCAGGAGGAGGACTCACACTACCAGAGACTGTTGTGGCGGTCAAACAGCTCAGACCCGGTAAAAGACTACCGAATAAATACCGTTTCGTTTGGTACTACATGTGCACCCTTCCTCGCAATTCGTACTCTTCAAAGGTTAGCTGAAGACGAATGCTCAATGTACCCACTCGGTGCACAAATGTTACGGAACGATTTTTACGTGGACGACATGCTCTCAGGAGCCAACGATTTGGCGACTGCTATTCGGAAACGTAACGAGGTTTCTGAATTATTGAAGTCAGGAAGATTTCCACTTCGAAAGTGGTTGGCGAATGATTCACGGCTACTTGAAGGCATCCCAGACGAGGACAAAGAAATGAAGGACTCTTTCGACTTGGATTTGGATAAAAGCTTTAAATCATTAGGCGTACAATGGCATCCAATATTTGATTACTTTTCATTTCGGCTTAACTTGGCGTGTCGAGATAAGCACACGAAGAGGACCATCTTGTCGGACGTTGCTAGTCTGTACGACCCTTTGGGCTGGATATCGGCTGTGATTATTCGGCTTAAAATTTTGTTGCGTTGCATGTGGCAGCGTGGCTGCTCTTGGGATTCACCACTCCCAGACGACATCGAAACACATTGGGTGTTATTGCGAAAGGCTCTGGAAGATATACAATTAATCAAAATACCAAGGTGGATACTTCAAACTGCGAACACTTACTTGGAGTTACATGGTTTCTCCGACGCGTCCGAAGAAGCATACGCTGCTCTGGTCTATCTAGTGTCACGAGGCGTTGATGGAACGAAATGCCATCTGTTAATCGCGAAGACCAAGGTTGCTCCGGTAAAAACTGTCACGATTCCCAGGCTGGAGTTATGTGGAGCAGTTCTTCTCTCGAGGCTCGTTAAGATGGTGAAGGAGGTGTATGGATTCTCCCACGTTGCGACGTTCTTATGGTGCGACAACACGACTGTTATCAGCTGGATCCAAGGACTTCCGTCTCGATGGTCGATTTTCGTGGCTAATCGAACTGTCGAGATTTACAACAACGTTAGCAACACTCCTTGGCGATATGTTCCTTCTGCTGATAATCCGGCAGATTTGGGATCAAGAGGCATAGCAGCGAAAGATCTCATCAATAATCAGCTCTGGTGGAATGGCCCAGAGTGGTTGAAACAGGATTCAGTGGATTGGCCAAAGTCTCCAAACATCGGAGAAACGCACCTAGAACGGAAAAAAGAGAAAAATTTAATATGTTTGAGCTTGACAACGGAAATAAATGATTTAGAGGAGTTGTTAAATCGATTTTCGTCGCTTACAACTCTGATAAGAGTAACGGCCTATTGTATGCGGTTCGGGTCAGTAGCTAGGAAGAAAACGACGAACGGCAACCTTAGTGTAAGCGAACTGAATCGAGCTTTGGAATTCTGGGTTCAACATGTCCAACAGCTGGAATTCGTCGAAGAAATTCGAAAAATTGAAGCCAAGGAACCCCTTAAAGGAAAGTACCAAATTGCCAATTTGAATCCGTTTTTGGATAATGGTACTCTCAGGGTGGGAGGACGACTCAGGAACGCAAGGATTTCGTATGACGAACGTCATCCCATGATTCTCCCCAAACACGGTAAGCTGACGGACCTCGTGATGGATGAGGCTCACAAGGCAACATTGCATGGACATTGTCAACTCATGCTGTCACACATGCGAAAGAGGTTTTGGGTCATCGATGGACGTAATGCAGTAAGACATTTCGTGCACAAATGCATTAAGTGCTTCAAGTGCAAGGCGACGCCGGAGAAACAGCTGATGGGAGACTTACCGTCTCCACGGGTGAATGTCACTCGCCCCTTTACTCACACCGGTATCGACTACTGCGGCCCGTTCAGCATTCGTGACCGTAAAGGGCGAGGATACAAAACACTCAAGTGCTACGTATGCATCTTTATTTGCTTGGCGGTTAAGGCAGTGCATATAGAGCTGGTCAGCGACATGACCACTGATGCCTTTTTGGCTGCCTTACAGCGTTTCATCGCGAGACGGGGGCTATGTGCTCACATATACAGCGATTGTGGCTCAAATTTTGTCGGAGCTGAGGCCGAAATTCGACGAGTCATTCAAATGAATAGCCAGTTAGCAGATGCCATGACTACGAAGGGTGTTACATGGCACTTCAACCCACCTTCAGCACCGCACTTTGGAGGACTTTGGGAGGCGGGCGTAAAGTCTACAAAATACCACATGAAACGAATAGTCGGAAATACTCTACTAACATTCGAAGAATTGAGCACGGTCTTAACGCAGATTGAGGCTTGCTTAAATTCACGCCCACTATGCCCGATTACTAACGATCCCGAGGACGAAGCAGCATTAACTCCGGGTCATTTTTTAATTGGTGATTCTCTGTTGGCACATCCGCAGGCGGATATGACCGAAATTGCTATTAACCGTTTGGATAGATGGCAGTTAACACAACGCCTAGCCCAAGACTTTTGGAAGCGATGGGCAGGCGAATATCTACAGCGCTTGCAACAACGGCCAAAATGGGCGTCAAAAACTCCAAATATACAAGTTGGTGATTTATGCCTCGTGAAGGCAGACAAGGCTCCCTCCTATCAATGGCCGCTCGCACGGATCACCGAAGTTCATCCAGGAAAAGATGGTCTGGTGCGAGTCGTGACCGTCAAAATGAATGACACACTATTTAAAAGGCCGATCGCAAAGGTAGCCTTACTACCAATGGCGAACTAAAGATCGTGGCGCGTTATGCCACGTTTTAAATTAACTTGTTTTTTTGTTTTTAGGCACTGAGTATAGGGGAACCTCCGGCATAGTCGGGTGAACTTCCCCATGCTCAGACTAAAATCAACAATGTCTTATATAATTTTACCATTCTCGTTTTAGTTGTTCAATTTTTCTGGAATATGATATTCCAGCGGGGCCTGGATGTTTGGGATAATAATGTAAACCATACTCACCTATGATGTTTCGCTTGGTGTGCCATCCATGGTCGTGGCCGCAATTATTACCATCACTGACGAGCGCAAAACGACCTGAAAAAGGGTGTTCACAAAGTATCACAACTTTATGAGTAGGAGCAAGAATACTTATCTGACCACCGCACAGCCAATATCGCAACTTGCAGCACATTCGTACCATATGCCGTTTCCTTCTGCATAATCGTTTCTGCATCATCTTTCGGAACGTGACGGAGCATCATCATCGATCATCTGAAATTGAACATATTTGTTATTAATCGAATTAATTAACTTTGAAATTATAAATTACTTACCTTTGTATTGTTTACATCTTGCTAGTTGTCACGATCAGCTGATTATGTTGTACATAATATATTTGACCCAGTTTTGAAATTAGCATAATTGATTACTTCCGGTAGGGTTGGAATCTAAGACAAAATATTAAATTTGGATTAAATATTAACTATTGTTACGATATTTGATAATACATAATTTGCATACCACAACAATGAATACATATATGATAGATCACTGGCCTTTAACCTTGAACTTGTAAAGTAATGTTACTATCGTTCCATACGAGGTTTCAAGGGAAGTGAAAAAAGAAATAACGTTGACTTTTTTTAAAGCCGTATTCGAGAGCGCAACTTGTTATAATTTTGATCGTGATTTTAGCCGCTAGCCCTTGCATTTTTGATTTTGATTTGGATATTGATTTTGAACTCTTTGTATGGAATTGTGTTCGTGGAACAATATATTTATATGTTACTTTTAAAAATTATCGTGTTTAATTTTTCGAGAAACATATTGGTCCGTCGAGTTTATTTTATACGAAACATGAATGGGCTGTAAAAGAATAAAATAAATTTGATCAAAATACATATGTACTAAAAACTATAATTAATGACCAGGAAAGAAAATTTATAATTTACAGAATCGACAAAAATCAACATTTTCCGCGCATTCAAAAAAAATATTCATTCAATTCTAATTTAAACCCTTAAAATTGGGTGCTAACGCGCACACACGTATTATTCAAATCTCCCATCGCTCTCATTTAAAATCCCATAAACCTTTTTTAATAATCTGACAAGCACCAACCGTTCCTAATTAAGTTTCCATAAGGACTCGGCATAATATCTTCTCCCCTTTATCTGCCGTGTGCCGCATGTATATCGGCGGTCTCGTCCCGCCACATATCACATGATATCCTTAATGGTCCTAATGAAAATTTATCTACATTATATGATTTTTCAAAAAAAGGGAGAGAAGGGACAACGGAAGAACTTTGTTTTTTTTTTCTGATGAAAATCTCGACTGTACCATTGAACATATTTATTAAATTTTGGCACGCTTCGTCTATTGACCAGGGGAACATTTAAGTAGTATCGGAATAGGCCTGTTCGCATATAGCAATGCACGTGCCGGGAGTATGTATCTACTTGATCCTGGACAACGGGATCTACGAAAATATGCAACGACAGTCGACTGTCGTTCCAAAGATACCGAGTATCATGAATTTTAAAGTAAACATCGTTTTTAATGGCATTCCATCCGGTTGCTATGTTATGCCCACACGCCAGAAGATTAACAACAAATTATTGACGAGGCCACGAGGCCGCAAAAATGAAATAGTACCCCCCGGAGCGTGTAAAATGTTTGGGGTTGGGAGGAAAACTTTAAATTTGTATATTATAAGTTGACCATAGCTCCTAGAATTTGAGAATGTTAGGAGTGTTACTTGCCTTTTCAAAGATAACTTAAAGCCGAAAGGGAGGGAAGGGAACAGGATGATAGACATGCTATTAAAAAGCTGCCGCGACGCTACTGGGGGCTTTTTGTTGGTATACTGGCATACATAGAAGATGAAATTGAACCCTCCTCTCATAAGCGATGTCTTGAGTGAGATTTGATTCTGATTTAATCAACATTTTAACAATAAAGCTATAAAATCATAGAGACACGACTATATGTATACACCGACATATAGATAGAAGTTTCTTAAATAAGGATAGGGTTGGGCTGAGAAAATTATACGGATTTGGGACAAGGACTTTTCTGGTCTAAGTTTAATTATGTTACATTAGAACTAGACACCATGGTGATGGCACTTTTGGGTATTGAAATATAAAAAATGGTGGTTTGGTAAATTGAAATTATAGTATTTGGGGCGGTTAAGGTTTAACACAACACAAATAATTTCTCACAGGCCAATGTGTCACCGGTGACACATTTGCATTCTTATTTTTAATTTACATTTTACTAAAAATATTTTTTTTCTTCTTTTTCTTTTTCCTTGCCTCGTTATACCGAGATAATACAGATAATAATACACCTGGATGTGTCAAATGAAAAAGCAACAACAACGCATTGGTCTCGGCGATGACACAATCCAAGATAGAGCTGCCTGTAGAAATATGCTGAGATATTACCGCAAAAACGGACGATGTGCCGACACCGCAGGTCGAGCAACGTAAACCATGGAGCGGTATAAAGAACGAGGCAAAGAAGAAGAAGTTCTTTATACCGCTCCATGGCTTCGCGTTGGTCGGCCTGCGGTGTAGGCACATCTTCACTGCACTGGGTGTACGATTTAACCTTCAAGTGGGCGCGCATTTTTTGTGACATTACCGGGCGCGCGGCGGTAATTTACCGCCCTCGTCTTTTCCCCTAAATTTGCGCTCAACCGTAAAACTTCCATTCTCATAATTATGGTAAATTGAGAGAGATTGAGATTGTTTATTGTACTCTGGAAATGATGACCAAAATGCTCCTCGGCAGGCAGGCGTCGGAATCCTCTTGACAAGGGATGCACGTCGATCCCTTATCGATTGGAAACCAGTTTCCGACCGTATTATCACCGCCCGATTCAAATCCAGAGTACGAAATATCACGATAATTCAGTGTTACGCACCAACCGAACCAGCTGATCAAGCTGATAAAGACGTCTTCTACCAACGACTTGGCGACACCTTTGATAGGGCTCCCAGAGGTGACATTAAAATCATTATGGGGGATCTCAACGCTAAAGTCGGGTCAGATAACCAAGGATTGGAACATCTTATGGGAAATCATGGGCTAGGCGACAGAAACCAGAATGGCGAGATGTTTAAAGAGTTTTGTAACTCTCGTCAGCTCGTCATTGGTGGGACTCTGTTTAAACACAAAGATTGCCACTTATCAACCTGGACTTCTCCAAATGGCAGAACTGAGAACCAGATAGACCATATTGCTGTTTCGAAAACGTGGAGAAACTGTGTCCTGGACGTTAGGGCGAAACGTGGTGCTGATATTGGCAGTGACCACCATCTTGTCATCGCAAAAATGCGCTTACGAACGGCAGCAATCCAGCGTCCTAACCGTGCAAATATTTGCCCTAGGTATAATGTGCAGAAGCTCAAAATTCCATCAACCAAGCGTGCGTTCTCCACCGCTTTGCACGAAAAAGCTAATGCACCACCACCAAATGAGAATCCGACAATTGAAGATAGATGGAAAGTCGCTAAGGATTCATTTATTTCATGTGGCGAAGAAATTTTAGGACGATTGGATCGCGGTAGGAGACCATTTATTAGCGACTCTACTTGGTCTCTTATCTCAGCACGCAAGAGAGTTAAGGAGCAGATTAACTCAGCTGCTGACGACGCAGCTAAAGAACGATACAGAGCTGAATACCGTTCGCTCCAAAAAGGCGTTCAGAGGAGTGTAAGACGTGATAAGCGTAACAATATCAACGCACTTGCGAAGGAGGCAGAGGATGCGGCTCTCCGTGGTGACAGTGGAACACTCTTCAAACTTATTAACCCATTCACTGCTAGTGTGCCATATGGCATCGTTTTCAAGTATCCTGTTAAATGGCCTCTAAATATTGAGTACGAATGCATTCTGTTGAAAATTCCACTTATATCTACAGTAGACAAGTTTAACTTTAATGTCTAACATAAATTGTGCCAGTATTCCTATAGGAGCCAGAGCTAGCGGATCGTAAAAGTGAACAAGTTTTTGAAATTCGTAAAAAAGTGAAAAAATGTCGTACAGCTAAATGTAAACTGATTTTTTAAGGTTTCAAACTAGTTTTTTTTTCCTTGAACTATATCTAATACAAAAAATGCATTGAAAAGTGATTCCATTCATGTTAAATTAGAAAAAAAAAATAATTTTAGTATCTGAAATTTTGATTCGAAATTGGTTGATGCCATATGGCATCAACGTTGGTACAGACTACAAAGGAAATTTTAATGGCAATTGAAATTTAATAGCTATTTTTTCGTATTTGTATTTGTTTGAGGGGTTTTTGGACTAGAAAACATTTAATTTGATTATCAGGATAGCAATAACTATGGTGTATCTATTAGATTAGATTATTGAGGGGGGGGGGGGGGGGGGGTCGTGAACCCGAAGGAGGATTCGCACCACTGAAGCCAGTGGGCTTTATCTTGCTTATTTCGGGATATATATGGATTTTTTTATAAACAGAAATATTGATCACGAGATAGTGATTTGCAATCCTTCTAATCGAGCGATATATTCACTTTGCTCTCTAAATCCTCTGGCTACAAAGTTTGGTGTTTAAATAGACCTGAGGGTTATTTAGTGTAATTTGATGTCTATCAAAGAAATAATCCAAGAATTCATCCTGATCTGCCAACGAATTTCGAAAAATGCATTGCCCCTTACTTCAGATGATACACGAGTTTCCTGATAATATTATTATTGTAATTATATCGACAATTGCAATTATTTTGACAATATTTAAGTCGACCGCGGTTCAAGAGTTTAGGTAAATGCACTACAAAGTGGATGGACAATATGTGTGACAGTAGCATCTTCGCTTTATCGAATCGAGCTTATTACTGAAGCCAGTCGTTTTTGTCGAACTAAAAAGGAACGTATTCCAGTCAATCATCCAAATGTTGTTAAAAACTACAACTTTGCATTAATCGCGATTTATTTTAAAATAACACACAAAATTATGAAGAAACAATAATAAATAGAGAGTTTTAGCAAGCCGAATGGAATAAAACGACATAATTTGACATTCCATATAAAAATTCGCTTGCTTACCGTATACGAAACAAAATATTTTAATTTTGCATATCCTAAGTAGGCATAGGTGTAAAAAACGACAAATTATTTCGCCAATTTCGACTGTTTCCAGAGAATCAAATATACGGAAATACACCCATGCCTACTTGGGACATGCAAAATTAAGATATTTCGTTTCGTATACGGTAAGCAAGCGAATTTTTATATGGAATGTCAAATTATGTCGTTTTATTCCATACGACTTGCTTAAACTCTCTATTATAGGCAAATATTATAATAAAAACATGGGAAATATTTTCGTTAACTAAAACATCATGTAATAATATCATGTATCATGTAATAATATACTTCAGCCAATTAAAGCAAAAAAAACTTTGTCTTCCTATAATATTTCCAAATGATGACTTCACAAGTTTCTATAACTTGAACCGGCGCTGATGCCATATGGCATCACTTAAATACAGCTAAACTAAAAAGCAAATTAAAAACCGACAGCAGATTCGTGCTCAGGAGGCCTTATTTACTATATCTATGAAGTTTCAAACGAAAATTCGAAAAAAAGAAAAAAAGGTCTCCCGCAGGTAATGGGTTAAGCCATTAACTGGCAGATCTTTATTAACGGAACATCCTGTGAAAGATAAGGAAGGTGTTCTGCTCGTTACCGAAGAACAACAGCTACAAAGATGGAGAGAACACTTTTTAGAGGTCCTGAATAACACTTTCGGGCCTGCAAGTGTATCTTCGTTGCCAGCAGAAGACGTCCTTCAAATAGACGGCATTAGTTCCGGTCCACCATCCAAAAAGGAACTAACAGACGCTATCAAATCAATGGACGCCGGTAAAGCCCCGGGGATTGATGGAATTCCGACAGAATTTTTAAAAGCGGAAATTAACGCTACAGCGGATATTCTTCTTCCCTTAACCCATTAATGCCTGATGTTACATATATGTAACAGTAAGACATCCTTTGTTTCAAACGGCTGGTAAAGGATGGATGGATGGATGGATGGATATGGCGCTGAGATAGGTTGGGCTGGTTGCGCCCAATACTGCAGCCTGCTGGCTTATTGTATATCCCATCTAAGCGAGAACGTTTCAGGTTAAGAGCTCTGTCCTTCGTATAAGGCTTAGAAGAAAGCTAACCAGGTTTACTTTGGGTGCACCCATTGTGGTAGTTTGAGCCCCAAAGAAATTTTGTCTCCAGCTCATAAGAGCGGGGCATTCGAAGATAACGTGCGAGGCTGATTCCTCGTCTTCGTTGCAGAGGCGGCATAATGGGTCTTGTGTGTAGATCCCAATTGTATGCAGATGTTTTCGTAGGGTACAATGACCGGTTATAAGGCCTGTCACTGCCCTGAGGTTCGTTTTACTTAGACTGAGGGCTTCGGTGCAGTTGGTTTGCCAGTTAGATTCCAGCATACGCTTGCTGTGCCTGAGCCCTTCAGCTAGTCTCCATCGATTTTGGAATTTATCCTCGGTCCATCGTCTAGCAACGGTTCTGGCAGTAGATTTACTGATTCCGATTGCAGGTTCAGGACCAGTTAAGGGTAGTTCGGAACCCTCTCTTGCAAGGGCGTCCGCTTTCTCATTTCCTTCGATCCCCTTATGTCCCTTCACCCATTTTAGAGTTACTTTGTTCCGGGTAGCTAGGTTTTTGAGATTTTGTTGACATTCCCAAACCAATTTAGAGGTTGTTTTGGGATTTGCAATGGCTTTTATAGCAGCTTGACTATCGGAGAGAATAAATATGGTCTTATTGGTATATCCCTTTCGAGTACTCTCCCCCGCTGCAAGGTTTATGGCTATAAGTTCTGCCTGGAAAACAGTTGTATATTGACCTAGGGGTTTGGAGATACAATAGTTGTTGGTTTTAGTATAAACTCCTGCCCCTGTTCCTTCGTCTGTCTTCGACCCATCCGTGTACCACACGATGTGATTTGATAGATGGTTGTCGTTCCATTTACTCCAGTCTTCCCTTACCGTTGAGGTTTGGATATTGGAGTCGAAGGTGTACATGGCCGGGGTATAATCGCTGCTCATATCTAGGATTGGGTTTGCAATAGTTTCTGTAATCGTACAGTGTCCTGTCCTTTGTGGTGTCCACATGTTCGATGATTGGAGTCTGTACGCTGCAAGTCTTGCCTCTTCTGTGATTGTGAGGTCCAGTGGTGGCAGGTCTAGTAGTTTCTCTAGAGTTAAAGTTGGTGCACTGCGCATGGCGCCGGTTATGCTTGCGCAGGCCAGTCTCTGTACTGATCCCAACTTCGCTGCTGCTGTTTTTTGCTTGATTTTGGTCCACCAGACTATCGAGCCATAGGTCAGACGGGGTTTGACTACAGCTTCGTATATCCAGTGTATCATTCGTGGTTTTAACCCCCACGTTTTCCCTATTGCTCTTTTTGTCGCATATAGGGTCTGTTTGCCTTTGGCAATTGTGTTTTGCAGCTGCTTGTTCCACGTGAGTTTGTTATCCAGGGTGATTTCCAGATATTTTACCTCCGTGGTAAACTGCAGTTGTTGGTTGAATAATGTTGGAGCACTGAGCTCTTCCAAGTTGTGTTTGCGACTGAAGGCTATTAGTGTTGTTTTGGCGGGATTGACCGATAGGCCTACCCTCCTACACCAATCCTCCACTTGGGTCAGAGCTTGTTGCATGAGTTCAGAAAGGAATAGGATATCAATTCGGCACTAGAAAGTGTTTTATTCAGTACTGGACACTATTAGCAATGCGTAGAAATCAATTTAGCTCAATTTGACTTACTATTGTGGAAGTTATAAAGGTTTCTTTCTGATGGTTTTTTTGATGTTGACGAAAGTCGTCACGATGGCAAAAGCAGTAGAGGAATTTTATTTTTATATTTAATTGTATGAAAAAAATTGGGAAAAAATTAATGGTATGCTATTACATGGTCTTTTTGAAACACTACAAAAAATAAATGAAATAAATATTGTCCGTAGTTTACGTTTTATAAGTACTTTTATAACACTGTTACATATATGTAACATCCGTCCTGATATGGGGAAAATGCACTCCTCGTATACGAGGTATATGAGTATGTACTTTTTAGTGTTTTTTTTATTTTACGGGTTTTTTTCACTATTGGCGCGATAGTCCGGATTAATTAGAAAAAAAGTAGGCCGGATTCCTAAAAAAATCCGGATTAACGAAATTTCCGGATTTTAACAAGACATTTTTATTTAGGAAAATAGCATAAATAGTCTTTATAAATGTTAAAATTTAAAAGAAAAAATTGCTATTATTTAGGTTTTTCCTTAAAATTAGTCATGTCACATGATTTTTTAGACCCTTGTGTCTTCTTGACTAGCAAATTCAGCGGCCATATTTGGCATAACATACCAAAAATACTGAGAGTCGGAACTAGAATTGCTCTAGAGATCCGGAATATGGATACAATTGTAGTCCTATATGAATTAAAATGATAACCGGATTCAAGGGTATCCGGGCCAAGAAGGGTCAAGGCTTTATTTTCATGAGGCCAAGGATTAGTTATTCTATTTAATTCTGCTAATATAATATTTAAAAGGATATATTTTGTGCTACGAAAGAAGAAATGGTTTCTAATGTAGACCAAATTATAGAAAAGGAGGAATTATAGGCTCTATATTTAGTTCTATTTAGACAAATTGGGCGGATGGACGAATTGACAAAAAAATTGAAACAATAATTTTATAATTTACTGGCAAATCTTCCATAATCCTCAAAATCTGTGTTGGTAACTACTGTAGTTCTATAAACTTTTTTCCCATTCACAAACTGTAAAATCTATTAGTTCTGTGGGTGTTCAAGAAACTTCTCAATAAAACAACAACAACTCCATATGCAAAAACACATATATAATAAAATAAAATAATACAATATTTGACATAATATTTTTGTAAGGCTGTTCATTTTTCGCACACATTTCGTATTATTTCTACGTTATTGTTGCCTTATCTACATTTCAAACTTCATGTAAAATATCGGCTTTCGTATATTTTTCGCTTTATTAAAAAAAATTTACTAAAATGTTTTCTTTTTGAATAAAAATCAAAAATGTACTTTGAATACACTTTCCCCGTATAATGCCTGATGTTACATATATGTAACACCCTCGAGTACCCCGAGTGCCTGATGTTACATATATGTAACAGTGCCGGGAGCCTAACCCGGCAGCCGGGGAAAAAATTTTTTTTCTACAAAATGTGTTTTTAGCCATATTTAGCCGAGGTTGAAAATTTCAGCTCAATCGGTAAGATTTTAGGGTCTCGTCGTTAATGGGTTAATCCGAGAGTGTTGGGAAACTGAAACTCTTCCCAGTGAGTGGAAAAAGGGCCTAATTATTAAAATTCCGAAGAAAGGTGACCTGAAGAATTGTAATAATTGGCGTGGGATCTGTCTACTTCCTGCAATTTCCAAGTTGATGGCTAAGATTGTTTTAGGACGAATCAAGGCAAAAGTCGATAGCACATTGAACGATGAACAGGCTGCCTTTCGCGAAGGGTTCTCCTGTAGCGACCACATTAACACCCTCCGTATTATCATCGAGCAATCCGCGGAGTGGAGATCCCCATTACATCTCATGTTCATCGACTTTGAAAAAGGCTTCGATAGTATTGATCGTCAGTACATCTGGGATGCCTTACGAAGACGAAATATTCCAGATAAGATAATCTCCATCATTAAGGAATCCTACAATGGAGCCCAATGTCACGTCTTGCATAAGGGCAAGCTTTCAGATCCTTTTGAGGTGCACAGTGGAGTGAGACAAGGCTGCATTTTGTCACCTATTCTCTTCCTTGTTGCCATTAGTGATGTACTCGGCTCCGCACTTCAATTACATCGTAACAAAGGTATCAGATGGAAATTGTTTGATCACCTTCAACATCTTGACTACGCTGACGACATTTGTCTTCTATCAACTAATACGGATGATGTCGCTCAAATGACAGAAGCTCTAAATTGCGCAAGACGTAATGCGGGGCTGAAAATCAATGCTGCCAAGACTAAGTTCTTGAGCACATATCCAGGGGGGCAAAGCGGAATTTGTATTTCGGGACAGGCAGTCGAAAAAGTTGATGAATTTTGCTATCTCGGGAGCGTAGTTACAGCAGATGGTGGAGCGGATGCTGATGTAAAATCACGGATAAACAAGGCTAGGGCGGCTTTCTTCAATTTGACTCCTTTCTGGCTAAACAACAATATTTCCAGACGTACCAAACTTCGAGTCTTCAATTCCAATGTGAAATCCGTGCTGCTATATGGCTGTTCAACCTGGAAGGTGACTAAAGAGATTACTGATAAGTTGCAAACTTTTGTAAATCAGTGTCTACGGCGCATCCTACATATTCTTTGGCCGGAGATCATTTCGAACGAGGATCTCCTCACTATAACTGGCCAAGAAAGGATAGGCACTTCGATCAAAAGACTTAAGTGGCAATGGATAGGTCACACCTTCCGAAGAGGGCCCAATAACATCGCAAAAAAGGCCCTGAACTGGAATCCACAGGATTCCGGAGCAAGATGCCGTGTTGGACGGCTAAGGAACACATGGAGAAGATCGGTAACAAGCGAGGCGAAAACGCTAAATCTTACATGGTCACAGCTAGCGCCGTTGGCGCAAAACAGAACGAGGTGGAGAGTAGGCGTAGTTAATGCCCTATGCCCCACAAGGGGTTGACAGGAACTAGAGAGAGAGAGAGAAAAGCATGTCCCAAATAAGTTATCATCATGAAAAGTATTATCTGGTGAACAATAAAACAAGTTCCGCAGTTTTAGCGAAGCATGTCACTTCAGTGATATTACACAGAGCACACACATTTTGAGCACAACTATATACCAAAATATACCATCCCTGAACGTTTGATGACCGCTGGAAAGGTATGGAAGGTCAAATTTACCCAACATTTTATTGTATCGTAGGTATGTATAACAGTATGACTTAAGAATACATACTTCTCCCACCTCGATCCGGCCAACGGGGGAAAAGCTATGCGTGTTTATATGAGCAGGGCGGTAAATTACCGCCCGCGCGCCCGCTTGAAGGTTAATGGAGTAAGTTGGTCGAACGGCGCACATAAACGATGAATCCACAAATTAAAATGTATTTAAAGCTGTACCTACATTACCTCCAAATAGCAGCTCGTAAAAAAAATGAAAATGCATGCTTACTGTCGTGGAACATGTCGGATCTGATGGGGAGTTCTATAAGCTACAATCCGATTATGGTTCCAAACTTTTTCCGGTCATTTTATGTAATATTTTTCAATTCCCCGGTGACCCGGTCATTTCACCGTGGAAAAAATCTAATTACCGTGGAATCGAAAAATAATACATAAATAGGCCGAGAAAAATGTTGGAACCATATTCGGATTGTAGCTTATGGAATTCCCCATCAGTTCCAACATGTTCCACGACAGTAAGCATGCATTTTCATTGAGAAAATCGCAGCGGACAAAAATTTTATTTTCATTCCGTCCGAGGTCTATCCAGGCCTTTAGTATCTAATGCTCCATGTTCGCCGTATATTGAGGATGAACAAATTTTTGTATGGTACACTATTCAAGTGACGCGGAGTGTATCTTTTCCATAAGCTCCACATATATAGGGTATAGTTTTAAGTTAATTGTAGGATCGGACAAACTTTCATCACTAGGTCCTGGGGGAGAGCTTTCCACAAATAAGAAACTCACATAAACATTATCTAAGCACACACTGCCTAAAAAAACTGGCGATTCAACTTTCTCATTAATATTTCTGCATTCGAATAGAGCTAGCAGCTCCACCAGGTCTATACAATGGTAAACGACCAAAAGAATAGGTGAAATCCTTAACCCAACCCAAGTATATATTCAAGCAAGCTCTTCACGTAAGTGTTCGCTCTATACGTCTGTAGCATTCAACCTAAACTTTGCAAAATCCTTGTTTTGTCCAGCATTGGTCATTAATGCATGAACCAAACCGTATGGACACGATGTCCGTGAATAAATTCTAAACAAACATATAAATTTAGGTGAAATGTATACCTTTTGTGTTGGTCTAACTAATTCATCAGGTGGAAGATCGCACTCTAGAAAATAATTTAAATCATACACGTCAACCAACAAATATAATTTTAATGATATGTTTGGGATATTGCTGACTTCGTACTGAAGTGCTTAAGAAATTTTGAAAGCCATTTTAAGGGAAATGAAAATTATAATTGCAGCGAAAATATTTTAGAAATTATTAATTCCATTGTTTTAGAAGCACCGAATTAACTTTATGTATATTACAAACTTGCTTCTTGAGCAATTCACTATAAAAGGTCTCAATTACAGGAATGCGCGGTTGCTTTCAGTTTTGTCGCTTCAGAGAGTTTAGACGTGTTGTTTGTTAGTTTTTCAAACCTTCCTAAAATACAAGAAGTAGGTTTGTAATACATATTAAGCCAGTTCAGTGGATGTTTCATAGCAGACTGGCTTCGAATAAAATAGGCACGTATTTTTTCAAATATTTTGTATACCTTCTGTTCGCCTCGTTTATTTTAGCAAGCTCTAAGTTCAGTGCTTCCGTTGTACGAAGGAATTCAACCGTCCGCAGTTATGGCTGCTCAAGCAAGCGTATTTTTTATTCAAAATAAAAACGTCCTTTTTAGCAACGCTAAAACAAAAGTTTTGTTGCTTTTCATCATCGGTTCGTGTCGTAGAATAGTGTCAAGCAACCCTATAAGCGGGTTCTATAACTGACTTAAGAAACAAACTTGACAAATAAATTTCTTCCGACACATGTGCATTAAATATGTATTACCAAATCCTCATCATTCACTTTTACTTACCGAAAACTAGTCCCGCAGGTGCATTTTACCAATATACGACACGTCATACCTAACGTACTGAAGTGGATTAAGCACTTCCGCCAATATTCCTCGCTCGCAACTATTTTTTTTTTCGTCCTTTCTTTTTTTTCAATTTCAACAACTATCCGGGGACAATTTATAACAAATGGATTTTATTAAGTGTGCACGGGAGGGTGCCTCTCGAAAATGAATATCTTCGTCGCAAAACTCGCGTGCTCGTTTTGAGCTGAGCGCACGTTTGCAACTCTTGTAAAATTCAAGTGACATGCTAGCGTTGTAATCCGCATGTTATGTGCTTTGTGCAGCGCATGTAAGGATGAATATTACTCGTATATCTGGCGCGGTTCTGAGTACTTGAGGATTTGATATTCCATTGGATTTGGGGTGAGAAGAACGCTAGTCCTTGCGTTATGGTTGAGATTCTTGGATAACACACAGCATCTCTCAGATTCTAGAGAGTGTTCGTTTAAGGAAAATTTGCATAAAATGTATAAAATCTTTCGAGGGACTATGTATGTTGTGTACGTCTTGTCGTAGAAGTCGTGAGAAGTTCTGAGTTGATATCAGGACGACACCGACGACAAAGATAGAGTTCCGAGTTCCGGACTAGGACCCGTTGTACAGCCGAATCGTTTAAGCTCGCCCGATTCCGTGGCAAGACAAGGATGATTTGAACGCTCGGGATTCCATATTCTTGTATGCTTTATCAGGTGAAGGGGTATCAGAGATGTACTTGTAATTCAAGAGGTTCAAGTGAAATGATGAAGTTGGAAAAGGGTTGCCATTGAGGCCAGGAGCTGTGAGCTGAAAGGACAATCGTATCAACAAATCGCTACCGTCGATAATGAGAATCTTTCAAGCGCTAAGGAATGGCCCAACCGCACAGTCCCTTTACATATTCAATTTGGCAGCTCCTCATGCTGTCGAAAAAAGAATCCAAATGTGTCAACTGACTGGAAAGAGGGACGACAGTTTGGCGATACACCGAGTGCTCTCCAAGGAAACATATTCTTTTTCCTTCGTATCGTAGACTTATCTGACGAACATCTCAAGGCACCGCGACTCTAAATGCGGTTTTGCCGCTGGAGCTCTTTTCAATGTTGACACTGCATAAATATGGATACTCGCGAGAGTACGGATAGGGACCATTTTCAACTCAATCTACACACTCGTATACCTTCTTGTACTACAATCATATGTACTCTTCACTCGGTTCAGTTCGGTGTGTTGTATCCTCCGAAGAATATGTTAATGCTGAAAGACAGTGCGCCATATATCACTCGTTATACGAAAGCCTGTCGTTAATTCTCCTACGAGATTAACTGAGATGTCTTTCGGGTTGATGTGAAGGACATAAATCAGTTTCAATGAATAAAATCCCATGGTTGATATAAACGAGTTGGATTATATGATAGATTGACTTCGTTGCACAGAGCCCGGTTATCCGGCTCACAGGATACACAACGACATCATACACACATCCTTATGGCACTCAGCACGAATGTTTGATATGTCACCGAAATGTTGTGTAATGCTGAGAATACGCACAATTCGAGAGGGGTTTTCAGATAGTACTTGTATAGATGGCGTGTTGATGTGTGCAATGAAATTTTGAATTATGTCGTTATAGTATAAGACGCGCGGCTCTGTCGCAGGCTCTCCAGACGAGGGAAATTCCTCCGAGAAGTTGGATTTATATCGAATCGTACAGGATTTGAGCTTATCATGACATGTGTACTTGGTGGTTGTAATCGAATTGGATGTGTATATGAAAACATGACACCGTGAATGACAGTCTTCGCTCGAAATTGGTTTAATTTGTTTGTTTTAAATTTAAGGGAAAAGATTTGATAACAAAAAAAAAAGATGAATATTTGTAATCAGCTTCGTACTTGGTCCAGAACTCGGAAAGAATTTGAACATCGTAAAATGCCTCTACAAACCTGCAAGCCAAGTAGTCGAAGTCTGGCTAATTTCCTCTGCATGTGCGGGTCGGCAATCGGATTAGGGGAATGACCATTGCTGCTAATTTGGCCAGACTGCCGGACTCCACATTACTTCTCCCTTAGTGCAAGCGTCGGTCATGAGCTCCGGCGATGTTGAAAGGCACCGTCCGATGTGATTTTCGGCCATACCGCAGGTGGTTGTGACAGGGACACGCATTGATCGGTATTGCGACCTCGCAGGATTCGACTGGTACAAAAGCGGGTTTGAGCAGTCGATCACGGCCACATTGAAGAACTTTTCTTTTGGGTTTACTACTGGATACTGACCGTCATAAGGTAATGATACCGGCGATTTACTATATCGTTGCGAACGAACACATGTGTGCAGGTCGCAAGACCCCTGCTGATGAAAACTGTGCCAGAGTCGTGATGTGCAGTACTGGGCGAATATCGTGCGCTCGGTGTTGTAGATCACGAAAAAAATCCGTCTCCTTGACTGATGGTCCTGTGTCTGAGAAAAATTCTCCCAAAAGGCGAAATGTTGTTCCTTATACCATATCTGCTATGGTTGCCGATAGGTCTTCCTTCAAAGACGATCTCAAGCCAAGTAGGAGTAGGGGTAAAGCGCTAACTCATTCGCTGGAGGTTTAGCAATGGATTGCTGTTTAAACTGTACGGTGCCAACGTTCGATCATGCCGGTCGCTGCTGGGTGATAGGGTGTCGTCCGGAAAAATTTGTGGAGTTCCGCGAAGAGTTGACTTTCGAACTGTTGTCCCAGATCTGTGGTAATCTTCTCGGGTACTTCGAATCGGCTGATCTAGATGAATGCCAAAGCTTCGGCAACCGCCGTTGCAGTGATGATTTGAAGAGGGATGGCTTCCGGCGACCGGGTGAAATGGTCGATGATCACCAGGCAGTAGCGGAACCCCTTGCTCAATGGGAGTGGATCACTATGTCAATCTTGAAATGATATCTATGCACGGCTTCATGTGCCTAGTGACTTTGCTTCGCGGACTGTCGAGGCAACAAAGAATGAATTTAGCGGTCGTAGCAGTCGGTGACCAGCTTTCGGGTTGTTTGAACACCATGGAGTTTTCGCATCACTTGTTTTCGGTACTGGCTCGGGACGAATAGATGGATACATTGCTCGGTGTCGATGCACATAAGTGGGTCGGATGTGCCTGGAACTTGTTAATTTCTCCACTCAAGCGGATTGTCGTGGTCCAGAAGCAGGGTTTAAAGCTCTTCATCGTCTTTTTGACCTGAAGCGAAAATTTAAGCGATTCTATGCGACTTACTCGTGACACACACGCTCTGTGACTCACTTCGTTGAGTCGCAATCTACGATGCTAGTAATCTAGAGTTCCGGAGATCGAATCTCGGCGTGGTCCAGAGTAACCTATAAACGGCTGAATGAATGCACCATGCCCCACAAGGGATTACAGGACATAGAGAGAGAGAGAGACTCGTGACAGGTAGTCGGCTATCGAGTTATCTCTGCCGGGAATCTGGCGGATTTCCACACTGAATTGGGAGATATAATCAAGTTGGCGTTGTGGCCGCTGGCTAGCTTTCTCTGGAACCTGCTGGAACGCATACTCCGATGGTTAGTGATCGGAAAATATCGTGAATATCCTTCCTTCGAACGTCTGGCGAAAATGTTTAATCGTCTCGTAGCTTGCGAGCAGTTCCCTGTCGAATGGGCTGTACTCCTTCTGGGCTGCGGTCAGTTTCCGTGAGAAGAAACCAAGCGGAGTTGTAGATTCTGCTTTGGCTTGTTGGAGTACGGCGCCAATCCCCAAGCCGGATGCATCTACGCCGAGCGACCAAATGGCGGATACGTCCGGATGTGCCAATGTAGCTGCATAGGCTACTTCTTTCTGCAGTTGTCGAATGCGGTGGTTGCTTCTGGTGTCTAGATGATTTTGGTTTTGTTCCGTTTCTTGTTACCCGGGGTAAAAGCTTGAAGATCGCCTTGGTTTTGTGTAGCGTGAGGTGGAAATAGTCTATAAAAATTGATCATTCCCCAGGAACGATTTGAGCTGGTGTACTGTTGTCAGTCGTGGTGTCGCGGAAATGACCTCCGCTTTCTCCGGTAAAGGTTTCAATCCGCTTGCAGACACTAGATGTCCGAGAAAACGATCTTACTGTTGACGGATGTGGTGAAACGGTTTGTGCAAATCGAGTACGGAGAATATTTTCGTTCCATGGAGTGCGGATGTGCGGTCAGATCCGGGGTTTGCATGCGGTAGTCACCGTATGGTTTGCCATTCGCCATTCACCTTTTGAACCATGTGCAGGGAACGGCACAAATATCAAATATTTACATTTGGCCTTGGCTGCGGCCAGCTTGTTGGGTGGCAGCCTGTGCACTTTGGCACCGATGGGTCTCTCTGGTTCCTGTTAACCCCTTGTGGGGCATAGGGCATCAACTACGCCTACTTTCCACCTCGTTCTGTTCTGTGCCATCGTCTTTAGGTCTGACCACTGTTTGTTTAATGAAGCAGCCTCGCTATTAACCGATCTTCTCCACGTGTTTCTTGGTCGTCCAACACGGCGTCTAGCATTGGCTTCCTGAGGGTTCCAATCTAGGGCCTGCTTTGCAATATTTGTTGGCCCTCTTCGGAGAGTATGACCTATCCATTGCCACTTTCGCCTTTTGACAGAAGTGCCTATCCAATCCAGGACTGTGATACTCAGGAGATCATCATTGGAAATAATCTCCGGCCAGCGGATTTGTAGGATGCGCCGTAGGCACTGGTTTACGAAAGTTTGCAGCTTAGTTGTTATCTCGTTGGTCACCTTCCAAGTTGAACAGCCATAAAGAAGCACAGATATTACAATAGAATTGAAGATTCGGATTTTGGTGCGCCTGGAAATGTTGTTATTTTGCCAGAAAGGAGTCAAAGTGAAAAAGGCTGCCCTAGCCTTATTGATACGCGATTGTACGTCAGCGTCCGCGCCGCCATCTGCTGTGACTATGCTTCCGAGGTAGCAGAATTCGTCAACTTTTTCGACTGCCTGGCCCGAAACACAAATTCCGCTTTGTCCCCCAGGATGGGAGCTCAAGTACTTGGTCTTGGCAGCGTTTATCTTGAGCCCAGCATTACGACTTTCGCAATGCAGAGCATCGGCCATTTGAGCTACATCCTCCTTTTTATTTGAAAGCAGACAAATATCGTCAGCATAGTCCAGGTGTTGCAGGTAATCAAACATTTTCCATCTGATACCTTTCCTCTGGTTTTGAAGCGCGCTCACTAGTACATCGTTAATGGCTACGAGGAAAAGAATAGGTGATAAAATGCAACCTTGTCTCACTCCACTGTGCACCTCAAACGGATCTGAAAGCTTACCCTTGTGCAAAACGTGACATTGGGCTCCCTGATAAGATTCCTTGATGATAGGAAATTATTTTATCTGGTATGCCCCTCCTACGTAGAGCTCTCCAAATATACTCCCGATCAACACTATCGAACGCCTTCTCGAAATCAATGAACATGAGGTGTAATGGGGATCTCCATTCGGCGGATTGCTCAATAATAATTCGGAGGGTGTTTATATGGTCGCTACATGAAAAACCCTCACGAAAGCCAGCCTGTTCATTGCTTAAAGTGCGATCAACTTCATCCTTGATCCGGTTCAAAATAATTTTAGCCATCAGCTTGGATACAGCTGGAAGTAGGCAAATACCGCGCCAATTATTACAATCCTTAAGGTTACCCTTCTTGGGAATTTTAACAATTACGCCCTTTTTCCATTCTAATGGAAGAGTTTCGGTTTCCCAACACTCTCTGATGAGGGGAAGTAGAATATCCGCTGTAGCATTCGAATCCGCTTTAAATAGTTCGACCGGAATTCCATCTATCCCCGGGGCCTTACCGGCGCCCATAGATTCGATAACCCGCTTTAATTCCGTCTTAGATGGTGGTCTGGAATTAATACTGGCTACTGGAGGGACGTCTTCTTCTGTCGATGAAGATGCACTTGCAGGCCCAAAACTGTTGTTAAGGACCTCAAAAAAGTGCTCTTTCCATCTCTGAAGTTGCTGTTCTTCGGTAACAAGCAGTAACCCTTCTTTATCTTTCACAGGATGGTCGGTTGTGAACGATTTACCAATTAGTGGTTTAATTAGCTTAAATAGGGTACCGCTTTCACCACGGTAAGCCGTATCATTTGCCTCCTTCGCTAAAGCGTTGATGTAAGTACGCTTATCACGCCTCACACTTCTCTGCACGCCTTTTTGCAGTGAACGGTATTCAGCTCGAAGTTGATTTTTAGCTGAATCATCAGCAGCAGAGTTAATCTGTTCCTTAACTCTTTTGCGTGCTGAGATAAGAGACCAAGTAGCATCACTGATAAATGGTCTCCTACCTCGATCCAATCTTCCCACAGTCGCTTCGCCACATGAAATAAAAGAATCCTTTGCAAAATTCCATCTATCTTCAATTGTAGGATTCTGAAGAGATGTTGCTGCACAAGCCTTTTCGTGCAAGGCGGTTGAATATGCACGTCTAGTTGAGGAATTTTTTAGCTTTTGCACATTAAATCGTGGCAAGATTCGCGTGTTGTGAGATCGTTGAATCGCTGCCGTTCGTAAGCGAAATTTCGCGATAACAAGATGGTGGTCGCTGCCAACATCAGCCCCACGCTTCGACCTGACGTCTAAGAGGCAGTTTCTCCATGTCTTAGAAACAGCAATATGGTCAATTTGATTCTCTGTTCTGCCATCAGGAGAAATCCAAGTTGTTAGGTGGCAGGGTTTATGCTTGAACAACATTCCGCCAATGACTAGTTGCCGAGAGTTACAGAACTCCACGAACATTTCGCCATTGTTGTTCCTGTCGCCAAGCCCGTGATTGCCCATAAGGTGTTCCAAGCCTAAATTATCAGTACCGACTTTGGCGTTGAGATCCCCCATTATGATTTTGATGTCACCCCTGGGAGCCCTATCAAAGGTGTCGCCTAGTCGCTGATAAAAAACGTCCTTTGCGGATTGGTCTGCAGGTTCGGTCGGTGCGTAGCACTGAATAATTGTGATGTTTCGTACTCTGGATTTGAATCTGGCTGTGATGATACGGTCGGAGATAGGTTTCCAGTCGATAAGGGATCGGCGTGCATTCCTAGTCAACAGGATTCCGACGCCCGCTTGCCGAGGTGAATTATCGTCTTCACTTCCAGAGTAGAGCAGTACAGTGCGAGAGCTTGGTGATAAAGTCGCCCCCGATCCGAGCCATCTAGTTTCGCTCAGTCCTAGTATAGCGATGTTGTATGCGGTCATTTCCTGTTCGACTTCTGTGAACCTTGAGTTATTACACTCACCCCACATCGTCCGAACGTTCCAAAAACCGATCGTAGTCCGTTGTTTATAGCCAAAAGTCGTTGCCGTTGAATCAGTCCGAGGTATCCGAGGCTCGTTTAATGTTTCGAGTGTAAAGTAAATTTCAGGTACGCAGGATACAAGCCTACATACCCTATCCCTCGAGTCGCCTTTTACGACAAGCCGGGATCGCTGTGGTATAATTCTAACCCCAAAACCACAGGGGTCAATTTTTTGTTAAGTTTCGTACATATCTGAACCCTTGAGCGCAAAACAGAGTTGCTGCACGCACAATTGTAGATATGTTCGAAACTCAGGAGAGTTTTATTCTCTCCTGTCCCTTTAGTCGCCTCTTACGACACGTCGGGAAAGACGGTAGCACTATTCTTAACCCGTGCCACAGGGCCACCGATGGGTGGGCCCTTGGTAACGATATGGTGAGTCATCACGAATGGTAGGCGTGGCTAGCGGATAGTGACCTCTCGATACAGTTGGAGCAGTTCCCTGTAGGTGTGTACATCCTTTTTATTCGCTTCTCGAATGGGTGGCACCGATGATATGTTTGTTTTCGGGTCGATGATTTTTCAACCAGAACGGATTTCTGGTACTATGGTACTTCTAGTACTCGAAAAGGTCAGCTCCAATGAAGGAAGATTCCAAATCAGCTATGATGAAGATCTTTGCCGACACTTCGGCAAAGACCGAGGTCTAAGCTTACACGCCTTTCCCCAAACGTCCGAATCGCTGTGCCACTCGCTGCAAAAAGTTTTGTATTTGTTTCCGTATGTCAACGGCCTAGTCTGGTGGGTGGAATGTCTGTCTTTAATAAGGAGGCGATAGAGCTTCTGTGCGCTAAATGCTAGAGGCATTTAGCAATTAGTTTTATTTCGGCACGGTGGTTTGCATTTCAATGCGGAATCACCAAGGATAACCTTGCGAGTTGGCTTAGTATCCGGGGCATGTTGCGATCGGTGGCGATGGAGTATACCGTGGAAAACTGGTGGACCTCGGGCACCCGATTAGCAATAACCGCGAGATCTTTTAGTGCGACGTCGGTGGGTGATAGGATTGCGCGGAGATGGCATCCAGGCTCGCCAACAAAATCTACTTTAACATTTCGTCCGGCACGGTGTTGTCCGCGAGAGCAGGCATTCGATTTAGCAGTTTCGATAATTTATGATCTCCTAACTCCACTTCCAACAGGGGTTTCTGGATGCAATGTTGCGACGATTCACTAAACACTGAAATTATGGCGGGGCTCCAGTCCACTCACGAGGCAATTGAACTTGATGAACCACTGTGATGCGGCTGTTGGCTAAGTGTGCCTCTAGTTGAGAAAACTGAAATTCGACCACCTCAGCCCAAAAGGTTGGAGTCCGGATCGCAATTGTTTCGATGGAGTTGTCGTTCGATGTTGGACTGGGCCCGGGGCAAGGATCTTGGCTGGGCTCGGGGGTCGTCATGTTTGTGCGTGCACGTTGCCGGTGGAAAATCGTCATGGGCACTGTGGAACATTGTAATTGTTGATGAATGTGTCGATGTCGATCGATTCCAGCTGTTGGCTCCGTTATGAAAGCGCAAGTCAATCAGGGCTTTTTTACATTTTCCTTGAAATCGCAAGAGCTATCCAAGTTTGTCATACACCACTTTCAGTAAATGTTACCGTTATACTGAAAAAGCCTATTTTTGTAGGCGGTTGACCCTCTGCAGCATCGCTAGCGGAATCCGTACAGATGGGAACTTTTTGGATCTTGTTCAAATCCACGAAAGAAAGGCCAAAATCGAGGACTTTTCCGAAGTTTGTGTTCTAAATCCTAGTGTTGAGCTATTTAAAATTAGGATAAACACCGAAATAAAATTGAAAAAAATTGTGTACATCAAAAATTAAGTTCAAACCCACGGAAAGAGGATTATCTATAAAGTGGAACTCAAACGGGTTATTCTTGACAAGTTGATGTCTAGTTCTTTTTTTTGCTTTATCTTCCGATTACTGCTTATCGTGAGTTCAAATTTATTAATATGTATAGTCCATCAGTGAATGCCTGGCTCATTTTAAGAATTCCCCAAAGAAATTTCCGCCAGTCTTTGACTTTTTGCGATGAATTATGTGCATCCCTGTTGTACGAATCCAATCATTTCCCAGTGCTCTTTCTTTGGCCATTCTATACCGGGGCAAGGAACTAATAACGCAAAATGTTTTGTGACTAGACATGCTTTAAATCAAAAATCCTGTCTTATTCTCTGTCGTAAATACATGTAGGTACCTACCTACATAATATACATTCTTTTGCAATATTCGAGAAAGCCAATTGTATACGCGCTTTGAGTCTAAGCTCTGTGCATGTACTTCGTCGACAGCCATAAGCCTGCTACCGAAGGCGAATTTTATTGACATATCAATTTATGGGCGACAAGAATTTATGATAGACTTCGTAATCGATGTCTTATATTACCCAAGGACGAAGTCGACGACGATGACTATATACGTTGGTCGTCAACAAGGAATTTTCCTTTCACGACCATCTCTAATATCGCTCGGGATAATAAATTCTTCGAGGTGCTGAGACTATTGATGGTCTCTTTATTGGATTGTGTATGTGCGGATAGAGGGTCTACATAGTGTGTCCTTAGGCCGGTGTAAGTACGTCCAGGGATTACCAATATATAGTACCTATCGTCTTTGTTCAGCTTAGGTTTGATTTCCAGCAGTGATGTCTCATTCTTATGGGAATGGGAAGAACCCCAATGGCTGATGTCTGAATTGCAGTATTTGAAAGGCGATCCTAGTGCCTAGTCCAAAAAACGAAAGGTTTTATTTCAGTACGAATTAGACGATAAATCTCTTCCCCACCACAGCCAGAATTTAGTGGTGTAGCAAAAATATAAAAGGAGTATATTGAGATTTAACATTTTCTTCAAATATTTTCAGTTTAAAACACAAACTTGTGCAGTGGTGTTCTATTTTAGTAACATATTGACTACCAACGCAATAAAATTAGCCGAGAATTACCCCGAAATACATATATTGACCAATTGAAATGTAAATTTAATTGCCTTCCAGGTAATTTATTGCTAAAAATAAAAATCATGTTCTTAGACTCCCAATTAATACCTGCTATAGCATGATCTCATTGATAACTTCATCATGAAACAATAATTAGCAACGATGTTTACCTCAAGGCAATCGGATTCAACTTTGAATACCTCTCCTTCATTTGATTACACAACAACATTGCAAAAACGAAATAACCCAGCCAGCTCCTCGTATATTAACAGAGAAATTCATAATCAAGTCGAGTACTCATTGTACTCTCATCTGTGTATCCTTAAAACGGATGAATCCTCTTCCATCTGCCAAGCCAAGTCAAGTCTCACCGGTTTCATAAGATAAAATCATTATCGATCGACAACATAGTGTACCAGTAGAACCGGTAAAGTATTGCAAATGTCGACAAAACATCATACCAGAAATACGAAGAAGTCGACTTCGAGTCCTTTTGCTCTGAAATGAATACAAACAGACACACATATAGGCCACCCATCCATCCAGCATCACCATATCGTCATACTTCGTACAACATTGCATTAAATGCGAATGAGCTGCAGGGCATCTTGAACAAATTGAATAAGAAAATGCCAGCAAACAGCCTTAATCCAATTACGGCAGTCCTTCTGTGCACTAAATATACTACGTAAGGATCTTGTGTATGTTTCAGTCAAAGTCTGTCTGTCTGTTTCGTCAACGCGCTCCAGTCTCCAGCAACCAGCAACAATGCCAGAAAGATACAAGAGTTGGATTTGTTCCAACTGTATACGGACGTATACCTACATTGTCGACATGGGGAAATGGAGTAAAAGTCGTTAGATTCAACATATGCCACCAATTTGCCAGGTGACGACTGGCACAGGTATCCCTCAGTCTATAGAAGATACACAACCTTTATTCTAGCAAAATGTTGATCCTATCATACATATACTCAGAACTCAGGCATTTGCTGATTTTCCAAAGTGTCGATTCGGAACATACAATACAATTATGTATTGTGCAAACCCTCTTATTGCCACTTCTGGTTTTTCTCCTGTTGGGCCTCTATCAGCTTTCCAGGATGAATTTAATTGTGCCGAGTGGTTTTACAATTGCATTTTCTCGAGGACTTTTGAATTATTTGTGTGTGAATATGGATGTTTGTAATAAATACAAATGTCTGCAAATTTGTAAATTAATCTTGCATAATAATGATAGAGAATACAAACTTCCACGAATACTCACGTATGTACTTAGAGTGTTGGGGAATGTTTTGAAGCATATATAGACAATTTGAAATAAGGCCGGTCTGCACTCTAAAAAAATTTACTCCAATAATAGGAGGAAACTTTTTTTCCTTCTATTATAGTAGTAAATTTACACCATGATATGAGCGAGAGTAATTTTACACTTTACGGTGTAAATATTTACTACAAAATTACTTACATAAATAAGTAAACTTACTCTTAGAATTATGTAAATTTAAATCAGAAATAAGCAAATTTGCACTGGAACAAATGTAAATTTACACCGGCGAAAATGTAAATTTACATCTGCGTTTATGTAATTAATTAATAATATTTACGGCAGCCGGTTCTTCGATTTTAATCGTCCTGGAGCTAGTCGTTATTCCAACGACCAAGAGCTGGGACACCCCCTTCGGTTCAACATCAAAAAACGCTATAACAACGACAATAATATGATGCTCACACGAACGCACTCCGGACGGAACAGACTAGCTGCACACAGAACAAGCCACTTGACAGATACAGGAAAATGCAATAATTCACAAAAGTATTGTAGCACACTCAGTTTTACACAAATGTAGGTGTAATTTTCACACCAAAATCGCAATATTACATGAAAATTACACAAAAATAAAGTAATGGCACATCTTCACACCAAATGTGGTGTAAAATTACACCAAAATAGAGAAATATTAAAAAATCTGTGTAATATTACACTTTTTTGTGGGTTTACTAGAAATTTGGTTGAAAAATAAACGTTTACTGTAATTTTGCGAGAAAAAAGCTGTAAAATTCAACGAATTTTCGATGTAAAATTCAACCTTGTTTTTACAGTGTGTATAAGCTAAAAAAAAAACAGAAAATCATCAGGAAAAATGCAGAATTGCTGGATTTTGGATATATATCATTGGAATACACGGGGGCAGTTTAAAACCAGATTTGCAACCTTGAAAACCTTGTGCTAAGTGAGAGAGCCCTAAAAAATCTCGTTATTTTTCGCTTTTTTTTTTTGGTTTTTCAATAATTTCTCTGAGAATTTTATCAAGAATATAAAATTTCCCAAAGAAATCCAGATTAGTTCTGTAGGATTAACAGCTCCCGAGATACAGCCCTTCAATAGCTCCAAGCAACTATGGCAGTCAGTCAATGACATCACGGGAAAACACAGCTCTGATGAAATTGACTAGACGAAAATCACTGCTTTAACCCTAGTTTACCGCAACAATTTTCTTACTAGTTACATGTTATGGGGTGCAAATGCACTGACTTCCAAATTTTTTAATTTGATTCATTTTGATCATGTGTTATGTTAATTAAATAGGGAAAACAAAAGTTAGATAGTCAGTGCGAATTCAGAAATGCGGGAGGCATACATGTTCAGTTTGGTTGGCAGGCACTGATATTCATACTATAAATGACATGATAAACTCAAACAAGAGTGATGTTCATTAATTTTCCTTATGGTAAGCATTCGATTCACTGATTTTGCGAGTGTTATGCATCTCTTCGGGTTCCTCATCATTTGACGGTTTCAGCAGAACTTATTACTTCAGTTATAAAAGTAAAATCGCTTCGCATAGATAAGAATAGCAGGCCGAGACTAGTGGGCTTGAAGTGGAGTTTTGTTCACAAATTCCGAAATGCAGCTCTTTTTCGAAATCTTAGTTAGCAAACTCTTCTCCAATTAGTATCTCTGATCATTGACTGTTGTTTATTTATGAAATTTAGAGAAATATGGAACAGTTTCAAATTGAAATCGTGTCTGAAACACATCCACATTTGGTGTCCCAAAGGTCATTCGGAAGAAACTATATTTCGTACTATTATTAACATTTTTAAAGTTTCTTTTTCATCTCAGATGAAAGTTTAGATATTATTATCTTTATTTTAAAATAACTATCAGTTAAACATCAAAACAAATAGTTCTGAGCTCAAATAAATTATTTGTGGTGCAAATGCACCCCACGACAGAACCAATGCCTTATTTCCACAAAAAATTCGTAAAAAATAAATTTAGGTAGCGAAAATTCTACAAACATTAAAAACTAAAATAAAACTAAATTTTGTTCAGCTATTGAAAAATTTATAATGAAAACTTGAAAAATCTCGAAGTTATATTAAGTGAAACATGCGATGGGGTGCATTTGCACCCCAAAAAGTAAACTGGTACTAAATCGATTGCGGGTACACTGACTGAAACTTTTATAAACATCGGCCAAAGCTACTTTGATCTTATAAGTCCAACTAGGATTAATGATCATAATACACTCAGAAAAATTTCAATGGGAAATCCCATTTAACTAATCATTTTGTCCCATTATTTTTAGTCAATAGGAAAAATCAGATTACTTAAAAAATATAGGAACCATTACATCAACTCGATAAATATCCGTTTGTTTTAATAGTTGACTCATTTTAAAATAGCCACATGGTCTAGTTATTTTCCAATAGGATATATCTTGTTGAATTAATAGGATCAACCCTATGTAATAAAAAAAAATTGTTCCACTCGTAATCTTATCGAACTATACTTTTTATATTTTCCCATATTATTATACCTTACACGCTACGTCATTGTGGATTTTTTTAAGAATCACGATATTTGGCCAGGTCGAGTATTGAACATCCGATTTGCTAGTACTCTTTAAAACTTACCAAGTCACGGGTAGGCAACCGAACGATCTCGGCTACGGAGCATGATGTTGGTTATCTTGCAAAATACATATGCTTGCAATTCAACTAAAAGGCCTATCGCATTAATGCAATAGGATTTCATATAAAACAAATGGGATCCATCCATATTATGACGTCACTATGGGAGAAAACCCACTTTTCCTGATCGGATCGACTTGGCGAGTATGTCATAATTTGTCGCTTGGCTACTACGAATTAGTTGTGAAAAGAATGATTTTGTCGCTCTTCGCTATCGGTGAGAAAACACGGTTTTCCATTTTATGACGTCACTATGGGAGAAAACCCATTTTTCCTGATCGGATCGACTTGGCGAGTATGTCATAATTTGCCGCTTGGCTACTACGAATTAGTTGTGAAAAGAATGATTTTGTGGCTCTTCGCTATCGGTGAGAAAACGCGGTTTTCCATATTATGATGTCACGATGGGAGAACACCCACTTTTCCTGATCGGATCGACTTGGGGAGTATGGCATAATTTGCCGCTTGGCTAATACGAATTAGTTGTGAAAAGAATGATTTTGCCGCTCCCTTCTATCCGCGGGAAAACGCGGTTTCCATATTATGACGTATTGAATCCGAATTAGCATCACTAGGTATCTGTGACTATCTGCTAAAATTCACTAGTATAGGAACTCGAGTATTTTCCCTTACTAACAATGAATATGTGAAGTTCATAGAACGACTCAACAGTTTGCAACTCAACTACTTTACTCACGACCCAATGTCCGGAAAAATATTCAAAGTAGTCCTTTCCGGATTAGACTCTTTTCCAATAGAAGATATCGACAGCGAGTTAAAAAGTAAAAATGTGAATTGCTTAGCAATTAAAAAAATGAATATTAAAAACGCGAGATATGACCAGCAAGCGTCGTACATCTTATCTTTTCCCCGCGGTCATCTTAAATTGTCCGAACTCCAAACGCGCGCGTGAAACACTTATTTCACACTGCAGTGAAATTCGTACACTTTCGGAAAACTCGAAGCAGTGGCCCCATCCGCTGTTTTAATTGCCAGACGATGGGACACGCAATTAGTGGCTGCCATTTAAAAACAATATGCAATCTATATGCCGAATCCCATAAGACTATCGACTGTCCACTAAAGGAGAAACCCAACTCGACTCGTAAATGTGCCAATTGTTCAGGCGATCATGCGGCAAGCTATACCAAGTGTCCAGCAAGAATAAACTATGTGGCGCTACAGGAACGGCTAAGAACAAAACGCTCAAAACACGTAAAAGTGAATCAGTCGAACCATAATTTTCTTAAAAATGAATCATTTCCTATGCTTTCTACTACGCCGAATGTCATTATTTCATCGTCATCTGCGCGAAGTTTCGCCGATGTAGCAAAAAACAACACAGTGTCTTCCGACTTGTTTAGTCCAGCGGAACTTATCAACCTAACTAATGAAATGCTAATGAATCTCAAAAATTGCAAATCAAAATATGAACAATTCAAAGTCATTACCGATCTGGCTGTAAAGTATTTGTGCAATGATAAATAGTTACCAGACAGATGTTAAAATTATGTTGTGGAATGCTCAAAGTTTGGGCCCTATAGCAAAGCGTCTTGAATTTTTTAATTTCTTGCATGAAAACAAAATTGACATAGCAGTGGTAACCGAGACGTGGTTAAATGAATCAAGTGTATTTCATAACCGTCTAGCACAACGTACCTTTAAGGTACGTTGTGCTAGACGCGGCCGCACGACTGCGACTCGCTCATTCCATATAAAAACTCGTTTTTAAAATGAGAGAGAAACGAGTTTTTATATGGAATGAGCGAGTCGCAGTCGTGCGGCCGCGTCTAGCACAACGTACCTTTAAGGCCGTACGACTGCGACTCGCTCATTCCATATAAAAACTCGTTTTTAAAATGCACGAGAGTTTGAGTTTTGATATGGAATGAGCGAGTCGCAGTCGTGCGGCCGCGTCTAGCACAACGTACCTTTACTCTGTTTACAGACTGGATCGCTATAACACCAGGGGTGGCGGGGTATTAATCATGATACGTAGTAATATTTTGCACCATACAAAGCCAGCACTCAACACAAATATTATTGAAACGGTTTGTATAGATATCCATTTACACAGCAATACTTTTACTATTGTGGGAGCATATTTCCCTGGTGGTAATTCGAATTCGGAGAAGGACCGGCGTTTTATAAATGATATTAATTTACTTAACAGATTGCAGGGCAACTTAATAGTTGCAGGGGATTTAAACTCACGACACACCAATTGGAACTGTGCAAAAAACAATCATTGGGGTAAACTTCTAGAACAAAAACTCACAATCAGTTTTTTCGATATTCTTTTTCCTCCTACGCCAACTTTCTTCCCCAGGTCGGGCCGAGGCCATCCGTCTACTCTTGATGTGCTACTATCCAACTGTACACATTATATACGATTACTGACCTGTCCTCAGACCACTTACCTGTTATTTTTAGTGTAAATGACAAGGCTATCGAAGTTCCAAATTTGAAGTATTTATTTGGAAAGGCCAATTGGCCACATTTCACACAAAAAACTTGTGAATTGACGGACCTTAGAAGCTCAAATTTAATTATTTCATCCATAAGTGATATTGATAATCACATCCCGAAATTTAACGAAATCCTCTGGAAAGCCGCTGAAGCTTCGATTCCTAAAACAAACGCAGTTAACCCTTCTGTCGGCACGAAGGTCTGGCCAGACCTTTGGCACTATATTTTGGTGAAAAAAGTAGAGAAGATGAAATCGCAGCGACTTCGAATTTCATGATATCCTAGAATAATATGTTTAGAAGCATTTTGCAAAAATTTGAAAAAATCGGTTGAAGTTTTGAGTATGTTTTTGATGATTTTCAATTTATAGTGCTTTTTGATACCCAATAGGTCTGGCCAGACCTATAGCTTTTCTCCCCATTTTTCTCTTGAAGTAAAAAGTGGAAATATTAAATTCTCTTATTTATGATGTAATAATGCCATTTAAATTCAATTTGTACTATAAACGATAAAATTTTCTGAGATTTTTCTATAAAAAGCCGTGAAGTTCGGAAATAGGTATGCCTAATTTCGTCACATTTTATAACATCACCTAATCAACTCAGATTTGATCGTAGGAAATTCAAACCAGTTTTATTTCCTTTGGAATAGTAAGGACTAAGTATGAGTGACTTGCAAACGTCTTTCTAAATAGAATTGAGCAAGAAATTTACGAACAATTTAGAATTAAATGATTTTTGCGCTTGAAAATTCCCTATTTCTTTCCACCTATTTCCCTAAATCTGCAGACTAATATCGAGGTAAAATATGCCAACAAAGTGCTAAATATTTCCCCAAAGATATTGGAATTAGAAAATTCGATCCAACTATCTACTAGATATACGCAATGCAAATAGGAATGCAAAAAAAGAATAAAATAAGGGAGAAACATTTTTGTACTAATACCACCTCAAAATATATCTACTTAAAAACGTTTCCTGTATATCTACAAAAATTATTTTGATACTTTTATTGTTGAAAAATTGCAGTAAAGAAATGATACAATGATTTTACCGATAAAAATTTTACTTTTTCTAAAAAATAAAAAAAATTTCTCAGTAGGTCCAGCCAGACCTATTGGGTATAGAATATGCATATTGTAGTAGGTGCCGACAGAAGGGTTAAAACAAATCAGCAAGCCAAAATGACTCCTTATGTCAAAAACCTAATAGCCGAACGTAACTGTCTGAGAAGGCGATGGCAACGCACTCGGCTATTAACATATAAATATCAACTCAACCAACTTCAAACAAAAATTAAATCTGAAATCCAAAAAATTAGGAACAGGTATTGGGATAGCAAACTGAGTTCCCTACAAAAAGGGAACAAAGCCTTCTGGAATGTATCTAAGGCACTGAGAAAGCGTCGTTGCACTATTCCGCCTATTAAGGTTGGAAACCAAATTCTCATGTCTAACGCTGAAAAATGTGAAGCGTTTGCTGAGCACTATTACAATCTCCATGTAAACAACAATAACTTAGGCGATGTAATGACACAGACTAGAGTTAACGAGTCCATTCAGCAGCTAAGGAACTCCACCTGCGACACCTTGCCCTTCTTTACTGTAACCTCCATAAGGAATATTATACGTCAATCCAAATCCAATAAAGCACCGGGGCCAGATTCCATTCCAATGCATTTCATGAAACACATGCATAAAAAAACCACTATTTACCTCTGCAAAATAATCAACGCTTGCGTAAAACTGTCTTATTTCCCCAAAGCATGGAAAACAGCGTCAATAATATGCATTCCCAAGCCCGATAAATCAAAATCGTTGGTAGAAAGTTACAGGCCAATCAGTTTGATTAGTAATGCTGGAAAAATATTCGAACGCGCTCTTAAAGCCGAAATTATGAGAATTCTTGACGATAGAAACTTCTTCTAAATGAACAATTTGGTTTTCGGAATAAGCATAGTACGGTGCACCAGATTTCTAGAATCAAGAAAATTATAAAACATAACTTTGAACTTAAAAATTCTACTGGAATGATCACATTAGATAGCATAGTACGGTGCACCAGATTTCTAGAATCAAGAAAATTATAAAACATAACTTTGAACTTAAAAATTCTACTGGAATGATCACATTAGATGTGGAAAAGGCTTTCGACTGCGTTTGGCATGATGGCCTTATTCATAAATTGTACACTTATGGCTTTCCTGTCTATCTTGTCAAACTTATAGAAATTTTTTTGAAAGATCGTCTATTTTACGTCAATATTAATGAGGTTAAATCTTCACAGTTCAAGATCTTGGCCGGGGTTCCTCAAGGATCTGCACTTAGCCCCATTCTATTTAATATCTTCACGTCCGATATGCCGATACCAGAAAATTGCAACGTTGGATTATTTGCAGATGATACGGCTCTCCTTTGTAGCTCCGAATGTCCTTCATACATTACAAATAATCTTCAAATTGGGTTTAAAACACTGCAGAATTATTTCCACAAGTGGAAAATTAAAATTAACGGTAATAAAACGAAAGCTATGTTTTTTACTAGAAAGCGTAAGCCCGAATTTCTACCCAGTGGACCTTTATGTTTGGACAATACCGATATTAACTGGAATAGAGAGCACATAAAATACTTGGGTATCTTACTAGACAAAAAGCTGACCTTCAAAGCAAACATAGATGCCGCAGTCAAGAAGGCTGACTCTAACATAAAAGCGCTTTATCCGCTAATACACAGGAAGTCTACTTTATCGATTGAAAATAAGATTCTTCTATACAAAACCATATTTCAACCTATTCTTCTATATGGAGCCGCTGCTTGGGAATCATGCGCTACGACTCATAAAAACAGACTCCAAGTTAAGCAAAACAAGATTCTCAAATTGCTACTCGACCTGCCTTTCTTTTATTCGACATCAAGGCTCCACGCAATGTCAAAAGTAGCGTTTCTTCATGCCAAAATAACCAACATTAGGACAAATTTTAATCTTTCTTGCATCAGCTCACTAAACCCCCTTCTTAATACATTGATTTAACTCAACTCTATCTCGGTCACCTATGTCTATGGTCATCTTATTAGTATTTTAATCTTCATGGCTATTGTTTCTCACTGCACTATACATTTACAAGCTCTATCCGAATTTATTTTTAAATTTTGCACCTTTTGCTTTTTCCTATTGCTAATTTTACTTTAAGTATTCATGTGTCTTCATTGTGCCTAGTTTCGACGTTATGGCGTATGTCATAACTGTGTCGAGATTAGGAACAATGTCAACACATTCTAGTTTTAAGTTTTATTCTAATTAATGTGAATAGAAGGTTTTAACCCATTTTCCTTCTAAGTTTTCCCAAATTTGAAATTATCAATTCTTCATATTCTGTTGTTTCTTTTTTCACTAAATTAGTTCTTTTAGTTATAGCTGTAAGAGAAAATTTCTCCATCACTTACATATGTACATAATCGATTATAACTCACTCTATAATAAGTTTTTTGGTAGAATAAATTGAAATTGAATTGAAATTGAATTGAAATTGAAGAAAGTACTCCAGGCAGAGCATCACAGAGACCGAACCGTAGGAATTCGAAAATGTATGCTAAAAATGCTTTCCCACCAAAACACTTAAATTTTTAGCATTTTAACAGAAAGGGAAGCATCTATGGCTAAAATACCTTTACAGCAATACACAAGCCCGATCGAAAAATCAGACCGATTGTTTCAAATATTTATCAATTCTTCCTTCGAAGACATCGATACCGCAACAACATCTCCTCAACTTATATCAACATAAGGTGGGGTCACTTCACACATGACGAAACTTTCAATAGCAGTCCTTGTTTCCGAACAGATTCATGTCGAGATTGGGCAACGTTTCATGACCATCTCGTTGCCTTGACATAATCATAGCTTGTACTTATTCTCTGAGAGTTCTTGTTATTGAAACCACGCGTCTATGACAATAAACTCGACCCGTTCCAAAACGGAAAGGGTTCATCAACGAGGAGATCTGGTGAATTGAGAAGATGATGTGATGATAATGTTTCGAAAAAGATTTACAAAGTTTAGTAATGGAAATGCTCAAAATAAAAAGGGAACATTTGGTACAGCAATTTTTAGTAGCACGTGTCCCCTGTGCCCCCCCCCCCCACCCTCTCTCTAAGCCTCTGTGCTCGGCTCAACCACGAATTGAGCTGTACCAATATCTTGCGTATCTATCTTTCAAGCTGAAATTTACGCCATTATAGTGGCAACCCATGAATGTATGCGGTACAGCTGGCACGCCCGCAACATTCGAATCTGCTCTGACAGCCAAGCTGCCTTGAAGGCGCTGGCCTTTTCAGACATATCAAGCCAGCTGGTATGGAATTGTCATCAAGCGCTTCTAAGGCTGGGCGACTAAACGGGCTACAGCTGGTGTGGGTGCCCGGACACTCAAACATCACTGGGAACGAGATAGCAGTTGAACTCGTCCGACAAGGCTCTAGCTCACACATGCTAGGTCCGGAGCCAGCTTTCGGCATACCATCATCCGTGATCAAGCTTACGCCAATCGTGCTGGGAAGCAACCGCATGAAATTGGCCTGCTTACTACTTTCGAAGATTTCACAGCCCCGGTCCAACCGGAACAAAAAAGAAAAGTGGTGGTTCAATTCGTATATCGTAGTGCAGTATAAGGTATGCAAGGATTTGAAAGATGTACAAAGTTAATATCTGTAGCAGAAATGCCAGGGTGTTGATCCAGCCTTGACAGTTTCTGTAGGTTGTTTTGATGCGGGACTTGAAAAAGAAAGCATAGGTTTGAGAGCACGCGTTGCATCCACCAGTACCCATGAATGGCGAAGTGTAAAATGTTACCTTCCTGCGCAGTTTCCATAAAAAAAAACACATTTTTATTTCGAAATGAAACTGCCGCAGACACTGCTCATACCTTAACTGTCTATGAGTCTGCCGTTTGCTCATTTGTTTCGCCATTATTTCCTAGCTAATAGTAGCTCAATAAATTTCTTATATCCTCATACATAACCCGTTGCCCATACGCCTTTAATATACAACCAATAACACATAAGCACTCAATTTACGATACGAACATGACCAATATCGACGACTCATCCTTTTTTTGGACAAAACTCCGAAATATCATCCTTTCACCTTCCAAGGCCGACGGCGCCACGACCATTAAATTTCCAAGACGTTATAATCAACTTTACTACTACGAAAATTTAATAACACCAACACGCCCGCCATAGGAAGGGGGTGAGATTGAGAATGAGATCATGACTGTATGGACAATAAACAATTTTTTTTTTGGTTCCATCATAATTTTTACATGCCATCCGGGCCTCGTTGCACGTTAACACCGCGCACACTGTGTACGAATGTTATTAACTTCACGATACCATCATCATACTAATGGCAACCGAGAAAGTCTTAAGCCGCCTCGCGTACACAGTGCATGATGCCAAGGACTTTGAGGGTCAGGATACCGTCTATATACCGTAAACTGGACCCAATCAAGTCATAAAGGTGAAATTTGCACGCACCCTTTTATGGTTTACAGCCACAGCACACAGGGTGATCGCATATCTTTAGCCCAATTCTACTGGCTTTTATAACACCTATGCGAAGGAGTCGCACGTTTGGGTTCAAGACACGATGTTACCCTCCCGTCGTCGTGTTCATTACAGTTTTCGTGTGTATATTGGTTTTCGAACTAGTGGAATTAAGACGGTTTTTTTCGTGCAAGTGAGGTGAATCGGTAACGAGAGTATGGAATTCAGATGTAGAAAACATAGTGAACTCCGTGAGAGAATGAGCATCTCGCTCTCCTACTTTTGTACGAAAACCTTAATGGGAAATTATTAGGGATTCAATATGACCCAAAGGCCAACCAAAGCGGACCGATTGCGACAAAAACGGCTCTCCAATTTCCGGCCCCAAACATTTTTCGTCCACTCAGCATTTTCTCGGCAACGACGAACCCGAGAGTGTACGAGAATAAAGGGACTCGCGTCCATTGACACATACATCCTATACATGACTACATTACCACCAATAATCATAAAACTTTGTACTGCTCATTTCTTCTACATATATATCCTTTTGCGTTCGGCCCGGCGGTTGGCACATCACTTCGGTTCTTCGTGTTTTTTTTTTCTTCTGGTATCCATATACGCGCTGCAAAAACACCCCAGGACCTTTTATTGGAGCGTCGTAAAGTTCATTTTGATAAAAATTGAACAGCGCCACAAAATGAGTTTCTTGTTCGTCCTTTTCGTGTCGTTCGTGTTTTTTTTTCTTCGATGCGAGTGAAGGGACTTCTTACTTCTTCGCTGTTTTTTTTTCTGGACCCCGGAGGGTTATCCCTCTTTTCCGAAAATCCAATCTGCGGATATTTTCAAAGTTTATGGAAAAATTTGTTGAATCCGTTTTTCATGTTTTTCCGCGTAAAAAAGTCTTCCATGATTTTTCTCTATATACGAGTATGTATACACATTTGCACTATACTCGCATATACGTGTACCGACTATGGGAAGAAGTTACGGGTTGGGTGAGGTTCTTCAGAAAGCCATGGACGCTATGGCGAATCTGAAGGAATTTTTTCGAAGATGGGTGTTTTTCTCATTGGTTTTAAGGATGATTCTTATATAGACGGAACGTGATTCATTTTCGCACAATTGGAAATAATTTAACTCGTGAACTTTTGCTGTCGGGCAAAGAGAGAGTGAGATAAGTAGGGAAAGAGGGAGAGAGCGAGCGAGCAAAAGAAAATTAAACCGGCCGGATGATTGTTCGGATTGGTTTTTATTTCCTAACGGAGGATATTTCGGTACAAGCTGTTGCTGGAAAATTAAGATCCGGTTGATTGATGGTTTTACGTTTTGGTCCGCACTCCGCAGAGTGAATAGACTGGACTAGGTTAATTTTCTGGCAGTCGCCTTAGGTCAGAGTGTATTAGACTCAATGCAATTTTAAGATATGGTTCTTGTGTATAAGAGAAAACGTCTCTTGTGTTTTTAATATATTTCGTGATGAGATTTGAAGCGTTGGTTGACAGGGATGGACACACTCTCAGTGAGGCTGAGTAGGACTCAACATAACATGATAAAGTTTAGGATACAATTAAATTTTCTAATATTAAATTTTTTGTTACTTTTTTTTTTTCAAAAGATGTCCCAGCAAGCAATTTCTTTTAAATTCTTACTAAGATCTGCACAACTTCATCGAAATTAACGAATAATCAAAACTCCATTCCATTTTTTTTTCATTTAATTTTTGCAAATGCAATCTCAGCATTACAAAACTCTTCACCAAGACCTGTTGTATAGTGTACCTACTACACTCGTGAGTCGTCGAGCTCTCAGATTGTACAAATGCTTCACATAAATCCAAAAAGATTGCAAGGACCCGGCTTGAAGACTAATTCTGCAGCCATCGCACGTCAGCAAAGTGGGTCCTTGTTTCATTTCATCCTTTTTTCCTCTGTGCATATAGCCGCGCTTCCAAACTTGCAAGTACACGAATATATATCCGACCTGTATGCCTGTGTAGGGTTCAAGTATTCTTTAATGGCGTAATTATGCTTTTTCTCCGGGAACGACGAAGGTAAAATTATAGCAACATTGCTTGTCGGAAGCTAATAACTAGTATGCACACTAAAGTCCCGCTCCTCTCTCTCCCTGTCCCTCTCTGTCACTCGTCCCTATAGTAAATGACGAAACGAAGAGCGCGGCGCGGACGAGTGACACGAGACTCTCGCATAGAGTCCTAGTTCATGAAGTATTTTAATCATCGCAGGATTCACATACACAAAGTCAGTGCAGGAAAGGATGAGGTTTTTTTTGCGATGGTTTAATTATATACGGAGGTTAGGTTAAGCAAAAATGTGCCGAAGATGTGGATCACATGCGAGGAGAGAGAGAGAGAGAGAAAGCAAGAGAAAATTTAATACAAACAGAGCGAGAGCGGAAAAGGATTCAGATCGTAAACCTTCGCATTAGATGGCACTTAGCTCATAACGAACAAGAAGTATGTTTATCCATTAATTTGACATCATCCAAGTTTTTTGTTCATTCATCATCAACATCATCATCATCAGAGCTTCAGCAACCTCGTTACCATCATCTCATCGTATATAGTCATCAACTAGCAGATTTTCAGTTTTTGGTTCGAAATTATAAATGTATACGATGTTGAATTAGCTTCTTGTGTTTCAGGACTACATACTTCCTTTTTTGCGCGCAAACATACTAGACGTTCTCTCTTTGACGTGATATAAAACACGCGAGCGCACTGTCTCTCACGGTTTTACAAGAGAAGGAGTCAAGTATGTGTTCAGGGTTCTTTTTGTGTATTGTCGTCAAAAAGGGTTTTTATAGTGCGCTGATTTCTTTTTTTTTTTAACAAAGTGCTTTAATAACACCTCACATCCTCTGCATATAACTAGCCTGAAGAGGGCGTAACAAGTCTATGCTTAAAAATCCTCTTGGATGAAATAGTAACGAAGTGTAATTTTATGCAGAGATTGTTGCTTTCAAATGTTAAGTTTTGTGTAGAATTTGAGTGGGGCCAATTGAAAAATTGGCACATCATAAGCATGCGGTGTTCGAGGAATAGGTTCTCAAACAATTAAGGCGTAGCTAAAGTCACAAAGGTTCTAGCATACCGTTGCAAACCAATTTTTCTTTTATAGTAAGTCAACAGAAATTATAGGTTAGACTATGTGTAGAGTAGCGTTTCACGTTTCAGAGTTCAACCATGAGGAACTAATGACAATTTTGCTGGAAACTGATTGCGCATGTGAATGTTCCGGAGAAAGTTCACGGTGCCACGATAAGGGTACAATCATTCCAAATTAATTATTTACCTGTTGCTGCAAAGATCAATCGTTTAATACATTGTCATTGGGAAACGGATCCCTTAAGTCCATGCATGCTACTCAAAGCGTAATCGATAAGAGGCTTCTCTACTCTCTACGCTTAGGCGACCCGAAATGAGCGCGGTCTTTGCCGATCCTGGTCCAATTATATCAAAGAGACTAATTGCCTACTTGAAGGGAGGACAAACATAAGCAAAGCGAACTAAAAAATGTGAAAAGTGAGTTTTTCCAGGGCCCTGATCGCATTGGACCCTGACCAGAGCCCCTCTTGTTCATAGCCAGGAACTAGTAAACGTGTGTTTGGGCAGATTTCATACAGAGTTTGAACGAGGGAGTCACCTGAGTGAGATATATCTCTTCTCTTTATTACCCTAACTCCTAGTGGAGCATGGTGCGCTGATAACGTTACAAAGACAATTGAATTCGGAGTGTGATACGGTTGTCAGCCGTACCACTTCCTAGTCGCATTATTAGTTTATTATTCTCCGATAAGAATGAATAAATAAGATATAGGATGCGAAATCCTTGTGAGAATCGGCCTAAGAAACAGGCAACAGGCGATAATCGTTTCGAAATCCAAAGGCTAAGGAAGGCATAAAATCAACCGTATCAGTACTGACAGTACAGAGTCTTGCGATTACCAGAAAATGGATCTGTTAGCAAGACCCAATGTACGGGAAATGTAAAATGATATATCAACGACTGCAGTTCTTATCTCTCGGTTGGTGCTCGCAACTTTTGTGAAATTGCATAAATTCAATTTATGCAGCGGCGTTTAATCGTGCAATTCTCTATTCTATTTAAATAAGTGTCAAACAATATTTTTTGGAATTGAAGAAAAATTGAAGATCACATAACAATTCAGATGAAAAATAAGTGTGCTTGGTCTCAGAAAAAAATCGTTGGAAAAACATGTGGAAACGACGCACAGTGGGGCGAAAAACCTGAATTTTGGAAACAATTATAAAAACAGATCAATCTTAATGTATTTCGCCATTCTAAATCGAATGGAATTGGTTTCACGCAGATTAGCCGTTAGGAAGTTATTTCGGGGGAGAGGGTATCATTTTTCAGTTTTTCTTAATTATTTAAAAAACTTTAAAAGTTACAGCAAAATGGTTCGGGGACACATGAAACTACTCAAAATTACCTTGGGAATGACATATAATACAATTAACTTAATTTTGATAAATTATACCCTAGACCAAAAAATAAAATGGAATATTATTTTTGACATTTACATTTTTTACTGTAACTCTGCAAGAAATGCTAGTTGAGCCAGCATAATTTAGGGAAATATTCTTAACAAAATGAAGTTGATGTTTGCCAAAAATTCAGTTGCTCCGACCAAGGACACGCCTGATTCGCCTACTAGAACTAGTTCAAGTCGACACGTCTATAGCTCCTCCCCAGGGGGAAGGGAGGTGGTCAATTTTGGCTGAACGTCAAGACAGAGTTCCTTCATACTCTCCACCAAAAACTAGTTCAATAGGATGAAAACTACGGTTATCTCCGGTTCAAAGGGACCCAACATATTTTACAGTAGATATCCAAAAATCGTGTCTAAAACAGCCAACATGACATAACAAAATCGGTGATAAAAGTAACCTGGGGTTCTATGGGGTTATGACTCTTACAAATTAGTAATCTTGAGACTTTCTGGAATAATGTAGCATAAACAGACCCTTGGAGGCACGTGGAGGTAGTTGTTAAAACTCAATGTAAAAAATCCAGTTAGGGTCAATTTGACCTTCAATGATTAGGATTAAATTAAATTTTTTTCCAAATTTTTTTTTACTTTTTTTTTATGCCAACATTTTATTATAACCAAAATATTGAAAATAAAATCATAAAACAAAGTTTCATGCGAATTTATAGTCAGCGTTTTCATTGAAACTTGATTAGGGAAAAATATGCTTGCAAAATCAATTCTCTACACTTTGAGACCCGATTGATTTCTTACTGTGAAAGATCTTCTTCTTCCTTGCCTCGTTCTTTATATCTTACTGTGAAAGATATCGGTCCGAAATTTGTTGTAGAAAGAAACTTCAAAATGTTTACTATGCGATAAATCATTCACAAAAGCTCTCAAATACATAATATCATTTTTTTGGATTTTTTCCTATACGGCCCCACTGTGCGACGAGACGAAACCTTTATTAAAAATAAAAGTTATTTTGAAAAAGTGGAAAGAGAGTGGGAATGAAATGACTAAAAATTATACCCTAATCCGTCGGGACTACAAATTTTTATCGCGGTTTTTGAATATGTTTGCAGATTGTAGTGAAAGTCTCTTTTATTAAATTTTACTCCTCCGTGAAATATTCTCATAAGCGGACACTTCCAATAAGCGGACAAAATCTCAGTCCCCAATGGTGTCCGCTTATGGGAAGTTTCACTATATATATATATATATATATATATATACAGGGGGGACTCGATAGTTTGAACTAATTAAAACCAAGTGAGTTCAAAAGTTCAAATGATCGAGGGTTTGAAATTTGTGGGGGAGCTTTGTTATTGAAAAAACTTGCATACATAATTTGGTTTAAACACTAGGGGCTATTAAAAGTTTGAATAAAAAATTTAAGACACGACTAAACGCAAATGTAGTAACGTGTAAACCGTTTCGTATGTTTAAACGAAATGTCATATTCATATCATTAGAGAATCATTACCTGTTCGGATAGTTCTAATTTATTGCTAATCAATTGATTCCCCGAGTTATATGCTAGAAAAACACAAATAAAAACTTGTTCAAATTATAGAGGGAGTTATTTCGTTGAAAAGTTCAAATTATAAGAGCCGTAATGTTGCTAGATGAGCGTTCAAATTATTGGATGTTCAAATTATAGAAGGTTCAAACTAGCGAGTCTCTCCTGTATATGTATAATATATATATGGAGCTATGCTATGTATGCATTACTACAATCGACTATTGCTTTGATGAATGCAGCTAAAAATACGAGTAGGTACACAAATAATATCCCAAAAGAAAATTCAGCGGATCTCTCATTTCGTGTTAAAGTTTCACTTTGACTCTAGTTTTTATTTTTTTTCATCACAAGAATCGCTTCAATCAAAATAGAAAATATTTATTAAACATGTCCACTGTCTGATGGCCCTTTTTCGTTAATGTTACCACCACGTCTATGGCTTCCAAAGATCCTTGTTTCCTATTGTTTTATGAGTCACCTTTGACTCATACGTGAACGGCGCGGAACGCTGTGTGCACATGTGACTCATATACCATGAACGCGTGTTAATTCACATAATTTAATTAAACTTTTCAAGAATTTCTATGAAGTCGTACTGTAATATATGGAGAACATAACCATGCCTCGGTTGCCCAAAGTTGCTTACAGCTTCGTTACAAAAATAAGTTTTACCAAAATTTCAAAATGTTACGAGTAAATCTCTGTACCTAATTGTTAAAATTTGTTAACAAAAATATTTTGAATATTTTTTTTTCTTTTTAATGAAAAAATCACTGCTTTCCCATTTACGTGACCTCACCTTAAAGAAAGTATCCTAACTTGGACTAAGCAAGCAAACTGCCAGGTATTTTGAGGTTTTCCCCTTCTGCAGACTTCAACTAATCTGATCTATTTCAATTTTAATAAAAAAAAAAAACGTTTATGTTTTTTTAATCGATGCCAATAATGAATGTTGCTTATAAGCAACATTGGGGCGAAAAAAGAAATCGGACGGTGTCGCGACAAACTTTACACGATAAATATTGGTTCCCCGTCGATTTGCGACTCCAAAAGTTAATACGTTAGGCACCAAAAGGTTCTGAGACGGGTGAATTAAAAAAATACCGGCGTACAGAGGGCTGCGCCCGCAATACGAGGGTTTTTTAGAATTTTGATGCATAGTGAATATTTTTTGTACATATATTTTATAAGCAATAGATAAGAATTGTGCACAACATTAATGAAATGCTTCCTGTAAATCTATTTTTGGATTGGTCTAAATAAACGCGTTCCAGAATGAAAGGCGCTAGCTCCACCTTTAATTAGACCAATCCAAAAATAGATTTACTATTTATTTCCCAGTCTGTATAAAAGTACTCCAAGGCAAATCTACAGGATATTTTCGATTTCAGATTTCTGATAGCCGTTGAGCAAAAAAAAACTCAGGCAAACGTAAGGATGGCTTGGCATTATATATGAACTGAATTATTAGCTGTAAATCTACTGTTACTGTTTTTTAAATCAAGGAAAACCACCTTATATGAAATGATTCCATTGTGTCCCCTGACATTAGAGCCCACGCAAGCTTTCCTATGAGTATTGAACAAGTATACTTTTGCAGCTTTTCCGGGACACCCTGTTAACTTGGTCCTACAAACTTCAAAAATATTTGTGGCAAACACTATTACCATTCTATGCATTTCCACCAAATTTCATGGACATTGTTTCATCAAGTTAAAAGATATGCATTGAAGAAATGCTTAAGAGGCTTCCCTTGTATTGTGAAAGGCCCTTACTAAATACTTACTTGGCTATATTTCCGGTTTAGATACAGTTATTAGAATGAAAATTCGTAGACATATTCCCTGTGTAATTTTCTAAAAACCCTTAGCAGAATTTTCATATTTGGAAACCTAAGAGGGCCTACACACGAACAAATTGAAATTTTACAAATTTACTGTTATTTACTTTTCCTTAGCAAAAGTCAACAGTCTTAATATTTAACGTATATAAGGCCATACTGACCAATCTTTGTGCAAAGTTTCATATCGATCCCTATAACGGTTTAGAAAAACGGAAAAGAAAGTTTAACTTTAAACGCCAATAACTTTTTTACCGTTACTCGAAACTGGAAAATTTTAACTGATATGAGGTGTACTCGTTTAAATCTTTGATTTAAATACCCATACGTCAATCTCTGATAAAAACTAAAGAAGTCGACTTTTTTCAAAGGTTCGGTACACCCTGTTGTCTTCTTCCTACCAACTTCTAAGGTATTTGTGCCAAAGACTGTAACCATTCTACACATTCATATCGAATTTCATGACAATCGGTTGAGCCGTTCGCGAGCTATTTAGTGAACAGACGGACGGACGGACGGACGAACGGACGGACGGACAGACGGACGGACAAAATCGATTTCATAAGGGTTTTTTTAAAAAAATTCTAAAAAACCCTAAAAACGCGAGAAATATCTAGTTTTACTGGATTTTCGCGTGTTCGAAACCCTACTTTCTCTCCCTGCTTCCCGGATTTCTAATGTAGGTGGCTTTGACCCTGACCGACTTTATCAAAGCCAGCTATATAAGATATGAATCTGAGCTAGGGATGTAACGGATGTGGCTTAGCGGATGCGGATCAATGAAAATGTAAATTTGCGGATGCGGATGCGGATGTCATAAAATTTGCAAATGCGGATGCGGATGCGGAGTAGTTAAAAAAATTATGAAATGAATTTCACTAATACCGAAAATCATATACTATTCAGTTTTCGGGAATATTCGACATGTTAGAAGTAAAAGTACAAGGAAGGGCCAGCTTAGCAAAATGTGCAATCCTTTTATGTGTTGGACAAAGTCATTAGCTTCATTAAAATGCAGTGTCATAGTCGAAAGCTTTTCTTTTCCATTAAATTTTTTTCATTTTGGACCTTTTTTAAATAAGCTCCATAACTTTTTAAAGATTCCTATTTCAGCCGTAAAATTTTGTATACGTATTCACAATAAGTTCAAGATCATTTTAAGGTAAACATTTAGTCAATCCGGTCAAGGACACCCATTATCCCCCCATTTGTTTTTTATAAAACGGCATGTCCATAACTCCCCCCAAAATTGGAGCAGAGTGCTAAATTTTGGTTTGTTGCGATTGGTGGTCATAGTCACCTCACCCACCAAAAATCGGATAAAAACTGAGGGTATCTCCCATACAAAGTGACCCATCAGCAGTTTTTTCTATGTACTACTCATTTTATAATCTGTAGACAAAGTTGTCTTGGGTCACTAATAATTTGATGTAGTGTTTTTCGTCCTCGGACCATTTTTCTGTATCTCTTGCCGTTTTTGAAATAATCGCAAAAAAAACGAAAAAATGCCCCGCTTTCACCCCTTTTAAGGTTACGGACCCCCAAGCGGTTGGGACTTTTAATGCCATAATCTGGGGACCATCCCAAACCATAATCAACAAGAAATATCTGGTGTAGGATTTTTGCCGTTCGATGGCCATATATTGGCCGAATTTTCTTAGACTAATATCTACGTGCATTAGATTTGGTTTCTTGCAATCGCTATCAATTCTCTATTCTATGAGTGGTTTAGAATGAAAATGATTAGATGGGAAATTTGTATTGATATCCGCATCATATCCGCATACAAAAATGCGGATTGCGGATGCGGATGAGGATGTCAACATGAGGATGCGGATGAGGATGCGGATGTAGAATTTGATGCGGATTATCCGCAGTTGCGGTGCGGATGCGGATATCCGCAACATCCCTAATCTGAGCATTAGGTGCGAAACGAAACAGGACCAAAACCAGTTTGGCTTTTGATAAAATATAGAATGTATGGGTCGTGTCACACGGTGAGGAAAACCTAGCCGGGCGAAACGTATGGTAATGCCGCTTACCAAAGCATGGTGAGGTGGGATGAGCTTCCGACCCTATCATGTCCATGTGCAGAAAAGAGATAGTTGACTGTGTGACTCCTACTTCGCACACGAAAGACATAATTTTTCTTCGTGCGTTAATTGTGCATCTACTTGTAAACTGAGTCGTGCTTTCATGCGCAAACACTTTTTTTCCCAAGTTGTCTTCTTTCTCTTCCGCCCCATACATCCACAGTTACTCATAGTCCACTTTAAGCACTGTGGTGCAAACCACGACCCCGATTTAAGAATTTACACGAAACCTACCAACACAAATCCGATTTGCAAGCGCACATTACGTTCAGATAAATAGCTTTCATGCATACATGTGCGAAATACCTCAAACACACCTTCAACCATGACCAAGGATGTACAAAAAATAAATCTTTTCTCTCAGTTAACAAGTACATAGTTGCACGATGTCCGCACGAAGAAAAGATCGTATCTTTTCGTGTGCGAAGTGGGAAGTCACACAGTCATCTATCTCTTTTCTGCACATGGACAACATACGGTCGAAAGCTCATCCCACCTCACCATGCATTACCATAGATTTCGCCCGGCTAATTTTTCCTCACCGTGTGACACGATCCTATAAAACCAAGCAACTCACGAATTTTTGTAATATCCGTTTTCGGCCTGGTCACATCGAACAAAGAACTAAAGGAGAGGCGCACAAATGTAACCCATGAGAAAACACAAGCCGTGGATCATGACCAGTAGAGACCTAGGCAAAAATTGTAAATGGTTTGACAGCTGTAATGTTTCTAAGTTGTCAAAAATGCGAAATGGAATTTATTACTCACTTCCATAAGTGTAGTATCCAGGTGATAAACCTAGTACAAACATAAGATTGCAAAATGTGGTGAAGCAATTTTTTTTTTGTTTCTTATGTTTTTTAGGATGCTGATCATGAGTCCGGAGCTTCCAACCACAATTTCGTTGCGAAACAGTGTTAAAATCGCGAAAAACCCCAAGTTTTCGTTTTTCTTTTGGCTTCTAACTAGAAAACTATTCATTTTTGCGGAAAAAAAACTCTTCATGAATATGTTAGAGAGAACATGACTATGCGTCGAAAGAGACATAAATATAATAAATCCGTTGAGCGGTATTACTACAATTGATAATTTAAGTTTGGTATATAGTTCCATATTATGAATTACATTTTTAGATTGAACGGTTTTTCATTTTTGGTCGCAAAAAGTTGCAGCGAAAAAAAAAATTACTGTCAATTGTAGCGATACCGCTTAACGCATTTTAAAGATTAATGTCGCGTTGGACCCGCAATCATGTTTTCTCTAACATGTTCATGGACAGATTTTCGGATAAATGTGCAATTTCGAAGTTATAAACCAAAAAACGGAAAAACTCCGAAAGTTTGTTTGCGGTTTTGACCCTGTTCCGCGACGAAATTTTGGTGGGAAGTTCCAGATTCAAACTCAGCACCCCAAAAAACATAAGACACAAGAAAAAAATTCTCCACCACACTTTGCAACCTGAAATCCCCTAATGACTACACTAATAATGATATCCAAATTTGAATTTGAAGGTTACAATGATGTTGAGCATTGAGATTATATAAGAAGCCTCCAAATGTATATTGTGAATACTCAACAGCTATTATTACGCCAGAAAATGTGAACAAAAATTTGGCCAAACTTCGGAAAAATTAGGGGAAAGCTGGATTTTTGCATGAGTCTTCCTTTCGGAGTCCTAAACAACTAAAAGTCCCCGTCTCTACGAGTGCAGCTAGCGGTGCTACAGAGGGTCAAAGACCCTCGAAAACAGGTTTTTCTGAATATCTCGATAACAGTAGCATATACGAAAAAGTGATCTATGGCAAATTTGAAGCTCTTGCGCTTTCTCAATAAACTGTGGACATACCGAATACGTTCGGGCACTCCTAACCGTGCCAGGAAGTCTAACGTTATTTTTAACAATGTTTGACGAAAATATATATAACGGGAGCTCGTACTAAAAACTTTTGTATTAAAAATTTGTAGCCTATGGAGTTTTGTAGAAGTTGCCAAATTCCATATTAATACGTTCAGTCTTAAGGACGCTATGGGGGTTCAAACCTTAAAAAAAGGCGTTATTTGGGTTTTTCGTGAGTGGCGCTAAAACGGGGGTGTGTGCTCTATGGTCTTCTGGGAGAAATCTGTAGTTTCTGTAGCTGTTAGTAAGACGCCAAAAGTCCCCAAAGATGGGAGCCCCCTAACGAAGTAATGAAGGTCTAAACATTAAATTAAGCAGTTTTTGGGGAATATTTCTATAACGATAACGTGCACCGAAAACTCTTATACGGCGAATTTGTAGCTTATACAACGCTCAATTAAATGTCCGAATTTCAGATTGATACGTGCAATACTAAGTGCGATATGAGGGTCCGAACCGTACAATAACGGTATTTTTCGTTAGTTTCGTGAATTTCTTCATAACGGGAACGCATACGTGAAGGAAGTCTATAAAGCTTTGTTGCTTCTGTAACTTCTATGATGGGTCAAAATTAAACAAAAAACCGTTTCTCGGAAATTTTTTACGGGAACCTCTAGAGGCAACCCATCTGAAACAAATTTGTGACTCGTGTAGCTACGTCGCAATACAGAATTTGGCTTTGTGTTTAATGACAAACTAACGAAATATCTTCCAAAACGCTCGCCATTACGCGCGTTTGTCGTTGCCAAGGCTAAGCGTATATGCTGAATTAGAGTAGGAAGAAAAAAGTATTCAGAAATTATCGCAGCATTATTGATTACGTTGAAAATATAAGAAACATCTGCACAAAAATTTACGGTTAACTTAACTTTATCATTAGTGCACAAGAAGGAAATCATTTGTCTTGTCCCGGGACTTTATCACTCGATTTTTCTTACGAATCGAGAAACATTGGAAATTGTTGTTGCTGTTGAATACCCTAAGGAGGCCTAAGCGTTGGTACATGTAATCAAACACACCAAAAATGCTCAGAATCAAAACGTTCAGATAAAAACTTTCGTTCGAAGGTCCTGGTCTGTCTGTATGCTAGTACCTTGTTTCTAGGCCGCAACAGCACTTTCACAAACCACACACTCGACTCGCTTTATTTGCAAAAAATTAAAGTTTGTTATATATAGTACCGAGCCACTTGGCTGTATAATTAAGCTCACTTACAGTCTAAATTTAAACTAACTCCTTTATCTCTATTTTAATTCCATACTTTGCAAATCACCGACAAAGCGCCACCTTAAATTGTTCTCCAATAAAAATTTAAAGTCACACCGAACCACCTAAAAATTTCTTCACGTTTATTTATCGTTTTGATTATTGATGTCCTTACATTTTCCCGGGAAGGGTTTCAATCCCATTTCATGTCGTCGTCGTCGTCGTCCAAATCGACTGACCGTCTTTGGTGCCAAAAGGGGTGAGAATGGCCGAGCCATAAACTGACCGCACAATGCTGAATCATTGAGTCTGTGAACGTTTCCATTCTACTCGCCGATGGCCGGACGTACATCTTACATCCCCACAGCATTGAAGAAGCGCCATCAAGAAGACCGATGAATGGCTGTAACGATTCGTTCCAGTCACTTCTCTCAAATTTTATTAACATTCGATCAAAAGGATTTCCATGTGCCTAAGACGTAAAACGACCAAAGTCGGATTACAGACATACATATAGGCCGTTTATCAGGTTGCCACATGCGTCTTGAAGAATGGCCGAGCGTTTGGATGCGGACATGTGAAAGCAGAAAGCAAAAGGATATTTTTTTCGGACAAAAGGCTGTGTATAAGTTGTCATTTCGGAAGGGGTTGGGCAAATATATGTCGCCCTTTTCGGTTTTTTATAACGTCGGCATTTTTTTTTGCTTCAAGACTGGGTTAGGTGTTGTTAAAGGTTGTAATCGGTTTTCTTGGAATAAAACACGTGGCCGATATGGGCATATAGTAAGGGGGCATAGTAAAAAGCAAAAAGTCAAAAGAGGGTAAATCCATTCCCAGACCTGCATACGACTTTACTTTACAATTATTTCCATTAGCTCGGGGAAAATGAAATGAATGTTTATTCAACCGCCCCAAGTTCCCCGGCTTAACATAAAGTTGTGCAAACGAAAGGATTCTCCTATTGCCCCCACTTTTCCCGGTCCTTCGCAATCGGCTAAAAGTCATACGACAAAGGTATAAAATGTGCATCTTCTGGGAAATATAACAACCGAATGAATTTGTTGTCGACTCTGTTGTGTCTCCGAAAAAAGGATACCGCACGCAAAGAGTCACATAAATACCACACTCTATTTGGTCGTCCTTTTCGCCTTTGCCGCCCCACCGTACAGCTTGGCTCCGTTTGAATGTTCTCGAGAATATGTATAGCCGGGAGCCGTAAAATTATTCGCAAAAAGGGCCATCAGCTTATGTTAAATTGTGGTCAACTTCTCTCGACAAAGTCATGACCTCCTTTTCGGCTCGCTTCTTTTTGCCTTTCTCTTTTAGCTATGCACGTTGACCAGTGCTCCTCTGCTGCTGCTGCTGCTTATCCTTGAGATTTATCTGGTCTGATAAATTCTCGGGGATTTTGTTTAACGTCTGTGTTGTTCGGTTTTTCGATTTTTGGTCCATTTATTCGGTACGTTGTGTGGGCGGCATGACGCCGACGACGATGTGGCACTTCTTTGGTTTTTGCAACTTGCAAATGTCGTTTGCAACAATGTCCCTTTGGGGGCCGAAGCGGATACAGAAAGTATGTGAGTTGTGTTTAGTGCAGATAGAGAGTCTCTGATTGATAATGACAATTCACTGAAAACTTTACATTTTTTGGTCGAGCAGAGGAGAATGGTGTCTGGGTCGAGGCATTGATACTTTAACTCATAAAAATTGCGTTTAGGCTTTTAACATGTTCACTGTCTGACACTTTTTCGTCGACATTACCCGCACGTCTACTTTCGGAAAGTCGTTTGTACTTCCATTGTTTCATGAGTCACATGTGCCTCATAGAGATGAGCGAGGAGGAACGCTGTGTACACACGTGACTCATAGACTGTTAACATATTAAGAAGATTTGAATGCAATTGCAAACAGTGCAAGCACTTCGCTACTCCTAAAAGATACTAACCGAAGTCTAAAGTCGTTATAGCATGGCCAGGAGCATCCCTCAAAGCGGTTCTGGGCAGCGATATTCCGCGCAATCAAATTGCAAACGTGTACTTCCCGCGAACCACGGAGTGCAATGCAGAAAAGGCACTAAGGTATCTGGAGAACCAGAACGATGGGATCCACATCGCAGACTGGAGAGTGCTTCGTGAAGCACGGGAGGGCGAAGGGATATCAGCTACGCTGTCGATTGACCTGGTATCCTTCGCGGCTATAATAAAGGCTGAATTCAGCCTGAATTACAAATTTGGCAGGGTCACCCTCCACCCCAAAACGTGGAACCGAGTCAAGACAAGCAACAAAACAGCTGCAGAACCTCCAGTCGTAACAGAGAGCTCAGCTACATCAAGCAGCACACCGACTACCCCCAGTGAGCTGGAGATTGCTGCAGCACCAGCGGTTAACGAGCTGGGCTGCGTTGAGGACGACGACGTTCAATCCCCTCTCTCAGAAACCATGATACACATGGAGACTGAGGGAGGGGATCCAGCACCAGAGGGTCTCGGAAACGTGGACGACTCAGATGAACCCGAACAACTAGCGTACCCCTGGGCGTGCTGCAGGCCAAGCTGCATCACGCCATTGCAGCCTCGGATACGGTAGTGGCCAGGTTCACCAGGGAGAGCCTGGGAATGGCGCTCATTCAGGAACCCTGGCAATTACACGGAGAAATTAAAGGACTCAAGGTGAGCGGGTCCTCAGTCATATATGATACAAGCTCGAGCAGACCTCGACCATGTATACTAATCAGAATACAGAATTCAGCGACGGAGATCTAACAGTAATCTACGTTACTCTCAATGACGACACCAACACGAAGCTCGTGGTGGTGTCAGCTTACTTCCCAGGCGATGAGGAAGTTCCAGCAACACAACTAAAAGGCCTAGCGGATTTTTGTGGTAAGACCAAAGCACTTCTCCTGGTCGGTTGTGATGCCAAGGCACACCACACGGTCTGGGGAAGCACTGACATAAACTCAAGAGGTGAGTACATATTAGAAACTTTTTCCTCCTTGAACTTCAGCATATTCAACAGAGGTAGTAAACCTACTTTCGTAACTAGGTCCAGGCGGGAAGTACTCGACCTAACCTTTGGTAACCAAAGGACAGAAAACTGGATCAGGAACTGGCATGTATCTGATGAAACCTCACTATCAAACCACATGCACATCAGGTTCGAAGAAACAGCGCCCATACCCAGATTCCGGGAAAGGCGAATTCCCCAGCTAACTGAGTGGGGCGACTACTGTATTTCCCTTCGAGAGGGGCTATCCACCATCGACAGGACAGCCTCCAGCTGGCTAAGTCTGGACGGCTCGGTCTCCAACGTGACCAGGGCTATAGTGGCCTCTTTTGAGGAAAACTGCCCCCTCAGAAGAACGAACGATAACAAAGGAGTACCCTGGTGGACTCCGGAGCTATCGAGACTAAGGAGGTCAACAAGAAGACTCTTTAATAGAGCCAAAAGGACAGGAGAGTGGGAAACGTACCGCTCCAAACTTCTTGAGTACAACAAAAAGATCAGGTCTGCCAAAATGAACTCGTGGGTCAGGTTCTGCGAAGGTGTTGAATGCACCAACACGACTGCCAGACTCCACAAAGTTCTGGCTAAAAATAACACCGAGTACCTAACTACCATAAAACATCCCGATGGGAGCCACACAATTGACGCCTTAACGACGGGCGAACTACTCCTCAGCACCCACTTTCCGGGATGCCAAATACTGAGGAACGGGGTCCCCTCAAACGATAACAGTCTGCATAGAACTAATTCCTCAGACTTGAGATTAGCAAGATCAATCTTCACTCACGATAAAATAAGATGGGCAATATGCTCATTTGAGCCATTTAAATCCGCCAGTACTGACGGAATTTTTCCAGCTTTACTACAAAAGGGTCTGGAGCCCCTAACTCCATACCTCGTAAGTATCTTCAGAAGCAGCTTTGCGCAAGGCTACATTCCGCAACCATGGAGACTTGCGCGAGTTGTATTTATTCCTAAACTGGAAAACCGGCCTAAAGAGGATCCCAAAGCATACAGACCAATCAGTCTTACCTCATTTATGCTCAAATCGATGGAAAAAATCATTGATGAGCACATCAGAAATACCACACTGATCAGAAACCCGCTTCACAAGAGACAGTTTGCTTACCAACCAGGTAAATCAACAGAATCGGCGCTTTGAGGCTAAAAACACCGTGCTCGCTGCTTTCCTGGACATCGAAGGGGCATTTGACAATACTACCTTCGATGCAATTCAAAGAGCGCTAAGATATAGAATGGACTGTTGGATGGATAAGCAGTATGCTCTTCTCAAGAAAAGTCGTCTGCCAAATAAACGAACAATTTCTCTTTGCTAAGGTCACAAGAGGATGCCCACAAGGGGGGGTACTCCACTCCTGTGGTGCCTGGTTGCCGACGATCTTTTGTGCAAGCTCTCATCCAATGGCTTCTCAGTACAGGGATACGCCGACGATGTGGTTATAGTGGTTAAGGGTTTGTTTGAGGAAATTCTTCCAGATTTACTCGAACCAGCACTAAATATAGTACAAGAATGGTGTGATGGTAACGGGCTCCGAGTGAACCCATCCAAAGCGATCATCATACCCTTCTCCAGAAACAGAAATCTGGCCGAGCTCAGAAGCCCGATTATGTACAACACCCCTCTACCAATTGGGAGTCAAGTCAAATATCTTGGAGTTATCCTTGACAGCAAACTCTACTGGAATAAGCATGTCGAGGCGCTGGCGGAAAAGGCCACCAGAGCCCTTTGGATATGCAAAAAATACGTAGGGAAAACCTGAGGTTTGAAACCATCCATTATGATCTGGATATACAAAGCAATAGTTCGACCAACTCTAAACTATGGTGCTGTGGTCTGGTGGAAAAGAGCCCTAACTACGGAGGGCAAGTCCGTTCTAGGTAAGGTACAGAGACTAGCGTGTCTGATTACCACCGGTGCTCTCCGATCTTGCCCTAGCAATGCTCTAGAAGTTCTACTAGATCTACACCCAATTGAAATCCACCTCGAGACCCAGGCAAAACTAGCAATGATACGATTCATTGCTAATGATGCCAGTCTGGAGCTAACTAAGGGGCAGCTCAGATGCCTCGAAAACAACACTATCGCGAGTATGCCCTCCGACCACCTTGCAAAAGAGCTCTCATTCGGACGCTGCTTCCGGGCTGTTATATGGAGCAGGGAGGAGTGGCACTCTAACTTCGCTAGGCTGCATCCTCAGACCATCAAATGGTTTACTGACGGCTCCAAGACAACCGATGGCTCAGGAGCGGGTGTGGTTGACCCAGCACATAGGATATCTATACCTATGGGCCTCCACACCACTGTTTTTCAAGCAGAAACACACGCAATAGAAACCTGCGCGGATCTCTGCCTGCGAGAGAACTACGTAAAGCGGCTATTAAGTCCCTTACTAAGTACACCGTTACGTCTAGACTTGCTCAATGCTGCCTGAAGGCGTTGAACAAACTAGGCGAGAACAACAGCCTAACACTTTTCTGGGTTCCAGGTCACATGGGCATCGCAGGGAACGAACAGGCTGATGAGCTAGCACGCACAGCTGCATCTTCCCCTTTCTGCGGACCTGAACCCTTCTGCAATATCTCTTCATGTTTAGTAAAGAGAGCTTTCAGAGACCAAGAACGACTCAAGGCAACTGAGCACTGGGATAAACTACCAGGGCTCCGACAATCGAAAATGTTCATAGCAGGGTATTCCCACAGAAGAACGGCTGAGCTGCTGAAATTAAGCAGAGCTAAAGTACGCATCATCTGTGGCATTCTCACAGGTCACTCCTGTTTGAGATCACATTTACGCACAATAAGAATTGTGCAAGATGCGAGCTGTCGATTCTGTGAAGAAGAGGACGAAACCTCTTTCCACGTATTATGCGAGTGCGATGCACTGGCCCAGCGTCGATGGTCACACCTCGGAGTGGCCTTTCCAGATACGGACGACATAGTTTCGACATCTATTAACGACCTCAACTCGTTTCTCAGCACGATCAACCTTGATCGTCAGGCGTAGTCCTGCACATCTGCGACTAGGGCGATAGCACAATAGGCCCACTGGCTTCAGTGCTGCGAAACCCTTCGGGTTCACGCCCCTCTACAATCTACAATCTACATGGATCAATTTTCCAGATTGTCATTTTGTATGGGATTTCCAATAAATATGGTAATGGTCCACCAAATCGAAATGCACTTAAATTTCAAAATTCTAGGTAAAACAAATAACTTGATTGTCTATTGTCTTCGGAGAATCTAGTTAGATTTTCCTTACACGGGGAATATATTCGCGAATTGCGAAATAAAAGCTACGCGAATTCATATTCGCAAAGCTCCACCTTTGGCTGGCAGATACTGGTTTAACATGTTTATTTTCTCTGGGTCACATGTGAACACAGCGTTCCTCCCCAATCACGTCTATGAGTCACATATGACTCATGAAACACAGAACGAATAAAAGATTTTCCAAAAGTTGACTTGGTGGTTATGTCGACGAAAAAGGGTCAGACAGTGAACATGTTAAAGCCAAATGAGTAAAGAAACCGTTGAATTTTAATAGCCACAAACAAGGCTTTTTCTTAACCAAATTTGGTTTCATTGAACTCTTCGAGAGGAATACATCACAACTCGAGACTTATAGACACTCCCAACCATAAACGCAGGCAGAATCTGACGACAAGGTGTTTGTGATGTACATAGCTGGCTACCAAAACTACGTTCGACCTTATTTTTACTTGCTAGTATCTTCTCCGTGCTGCATGCGATGATGATCTACAAGTTTTTATAGCAAACAGTTCGCTAGAACTGTCGAATTTGAAACAGAATTTCGTTTTATCATGATTCCTGTTCAACTTCACCCGCACTCCCCTAACTATTGTGGGTGTTTACAATGTGCTAAAATTTATGACGTACTCTTTTTTGTGTTGGGGCTTTTTGCAATCAATTAATTTTACAAACTGGAAAAATCCAGTCAACCATAGAACTTGGCAATGGGAATTCACTTCCTTAATGTATTTCGTTGTTGTCGACACTAAATTGATTTCGACTTATTTAAAACTCTCTCTCTGTAGCGCTCACCGAAAAGGACATCATTTATTTGTGTCCGATTTTACATTTTATTGTTGTTCACTTTGGTCGTACATTATACAGTATTTTGTGTCGTTTCTTCATCCATACTCCGCACACCGACTTCCTTCTGGACGAACGCTTGTCGATCCTGATTTTAGACGAAGAAAGTACAACATCCTGACACCAACCAAAAATGTTTAATGGACGAGACTCAATATAATTCAAATTCGACTCGTGTTTCATACGCTGTGCACGTGAGCCTCCTGTTTTTTTTTTTTTTTTTTGTTGACTGAAATCTATCAATCTGATTTTCATCCTTGTGCCGAAATCAATTCGAAAGGAAATTAATAACGTGTCGAATGTTGTATCCTGGCGCTCGTTTGGCGATATTTATGTTTGTGTCTTTCTGTAAAACAGTACGTTTTGTGTGCTAACACGTCCGGTGAAGTGTTTGGGGCCTCCTTGCGCACTTTACTCTGAATTGTCTGTAGGAGACCACCAATGAAGCTCAGTTGTATTGTATTTAGGCCGCACCTGAATGTTTTATTGAATTTTGTTCACCGTTTTTTTTTATTTATTCTATGGAAATGGAAACCATTTTTTACACAGTCTTGTTTCGTGAAATTGACGCGAACAAAGTCCACGTAAACGAGAGTCAGCAAGGTCCATTTAGCGTTCGCTTGTGGACTAAGACCGCCAAGCCTATATGTCGGTCACGATTTGTTTGTAAATGAAATTTTATGTGCTGAGATTTTAAATTATCCGACATTCAGTCGAACTCTATGCCCTACGGCTGTGTTAGGAAACGTTTTTAGGTTGGCCGGGGTCAGAAAGATTGATGATTCTGTTAATACCTATGATCCTTGTTTGGAGCTGATACGTTTGGTAATTAGATGTAGCGCAAGCTGATTCATTTATTATCCGCAGTTGATAAATTTTCGTGGGCATTTTTTCCCGTGAGACAAGAAAAGTGGAGAATGATTTTTTTTCAATTATTTTTTTTAGGTTACGACGAGCAGTTCAACAAGAACCAATTTTTGGTTAAATTATAAAGTGGGATCTTTTTCGTTAGGGATTTATTCGTGTTTGCCATATTTACTGATATTTTTAAGGTTCGAGCTAAAAGCGTTCGAAAGCAACATGAGTGCAAAGATGCGATAAATGGTAAAGCTTGAAACTGTCTAGGAGCTATACATAGAGCCAATCTTTTTTACATTCACCTATAATAGCTGAAGAAGCTCTGAAAAGGACACAAAAGGACACTAATTAATCCACGATTCGACGCATAATTAATTAGTGTCCTTTTATGTCCCTTTTCAAAGCTTTCCGATCAAATCATTTCTTAGCAATATTTAACAGTAGAATCTTCAGATAAATTCTAAAAAATGAGGTTGTGACAATTTGAATTTTTAGCGTAGTTATGGCTTTGGAAAGATACAGATGGTAAGTTACGAGAAACACGAAACTGTTCCATTCAAACGCAATTTATTCCGTTGAGGGTCCTTGAAACAGGAAACAAACATCGGATATGTAATGTTTTTGGATCAAGGATTTTTTCTACATCAAGATTTTCTTAGGAGTTGAAATCGTTGCTCGCGAAAATATTGTTAGGCACAATTTAGAGTAGTCTGGCTGGTGTAATGGTTAGTGCGCGCACCTTCCGTGCACAGGGTCATCGTTTCGAGACTCACCGTGAACGAATTCAGTTTATGGAGTTTTTCGAACTCACGCCCCTTGTGACGAACTATGATCTTACTCAGATGTTAAACGAGCACCCATTTATGGGGATAAATAACATTACTGAGCGTGCTGTTGATCTCAACACCTCAACAATTCCAGTTAGGATCTTGATAATTGGATGTCACTAACACATCTGCGGGTTTAGTCCAATTTTGAACTCTCCCACCTGTTCTTTTTAATTTTAGAGCTAAATTTTAGGAAAGAACAGTCAATAATGATTTTCTGCACTATTTAACGAAAATTGGCACCTGAACGTGTTTAAACTTTTACTGGTGATTCTGATTACATTCAACTGGCCTCCGATTCTGCTTTTCAGACCGTAGCTCGTCTATATTCAGTGCTATATTATTGGCTTTTTTTAAACCGCATATTCCACTTTCGAGATCAATGTCCGCTTTAAATTCTGGATTTCCTCGGTTCCTCAGGACCGAATCTCCTGCCGAAACATACCGAGAAGCCTCTTATCTCACATCCATAGCATCCATACAAAGAAACATTTTCCGACAGTCGGCTGTAGACATTTAGGGATACATGCTTTTCCTCTTCCTTAAAATAGGAGCCCAAGCTCTTAAGCTGTTTTTATTCTTCCAAATAGGACCCCAAGCGCTTCAGCTGCTCCTCTATCCTCTTTATTCAACTTAGAGTCCAATCTCTTTACTTGCTCAACCCAGCTGCTCCTCTACGCTTCTAGAGTAGCATCGGTAGTCCTAGCTAACCCTCCCCAGAACGAAATCTCACAGTAAAGTTTACAACTAAGTTGGGCAGGATTGCATCCTATTTCCGGTAGTAGTATTTTACTCATTCGACTTTATTTGCCGGGACACCGTGGAACTTTATGCTTCAGTTTCGACATTTAAGTACTCTCGTACACAGTGGCGTAACGTACGGTGTTCCATGTGTGCAATGGAACACGGGCCCTCGAGCCACAGGGGCCCCCAAGTCGCGAATATAGAGATTTTTTTCTTTGACACATTGTTTGGCTAACTGTTCTTTTAGACATTTATTTTCATTAGTCCGCAAACAATAAAGACTTTGTGTTCGTACTGTATTCGGCCAACCAGCTCTTTGGTATTCGGCCCTATATGCTGCAAACAAATGTTTTGGGCAACGTGTTGGAAGTAGTTGAGCTTTGATCGTTGCAGGGACGGTAAGCGGTTTCTCCTATGAGGCTACACTTGGCCATAGTTGTGTTGAGCCGCATTCAGCGTTTTGGGGTAGTGTATAAGGTTTCTTACAAAACTGGTGTCTACCATAGAATTAAATCCGCACCTAGTAAATGCATATTGTCTATACTCTATAATGCTGTAATAAATCAAAATAATCATAATCACAACTGAACGAAAGATATGCAAGAGTAGTGGCTCTCTGGGCTCTTTTTTACTTAAGGTCCTTTATTTTTTAGATACAGCTTTCCAATCGAGAATCGCTTCTATGTATTTTGTCTAATGCACTCTAAGGCTTCATGCACACGACGCGAAAACGACTCGCAAGCTCGACACATCGAAATGCGTTAGCTCTTATGGGAAGTTCATGACGAGCGACAGCAAGCGAGAGCCATACACAGTCAAAACACGGCTCGCGAGCCGTGAATTTGCGGATTGTGGTGCACGATATGTGAAAACACGTCTCGCTAGTTGTGATTTGACAGCGGCACGGCTCTCCCCAGCACATTTATAATCATTATTTCATGCAACACGCGTAAGCACATATTGCTTATTCATTCATCACGTTTTCATACAAGCAGTATATGACGATGTCCCCCTATTTCATGTATATACGCATTTCCGCCTTATTATGGATAATCATTATAAAATCGTTATTCGTAAACATTATGTAATAGTTAAGTATCATATATATTCAATGCATCAATGAATAATTAAAAAAAAAACACGGGCGACGGAGAGTCTCGAACTCATAACCCTATGCACCGAAAGTACGCGCCCTAACCACTGCTCCAGCCAGACTATATGAATGATCATGATTTATTCGTGATTATAATCACCCCAGCAACAAAAATCACACCAGAGGAGAAAACCATTATATTTCCTATTTATGCATGATCCGTCGACATTCCTTCAGCTGACCATTATGTATCTAACTTTCAATGCGTCCTATCGATACATAATGCCGATTCGTGATTCATGAAGTAAAGCTTATTTGTGGCTATGTTCACGGTACATGACGCCGATGCTGGCTGGGATTATGACGATAATCCGTCATTATGATGAAAGTTCGAAATTGAGGTGATACATATGTTTAAGCGCCGTCGTGAGCTTCCCATAAGAGCCAATGCATTTCGATGTGTCGAGCTTGCGAGCCGTTTTCGCGTCGTGTGCATGAAGCCTAAGTGTGGCCATCTGAGCCCGTGCTAGTTCAAAATGTGACTTTGTTTTATCTGCTATCCTTTGTGTCTAATTAAGATAGGCTTCAAATCCTTTTTTTTTACAAATCTAATCATCTCGATTTTCAACGAGTTTGGTGTGCATTTCCTAGCTTTACTCCCTTCTACGCTCAAACCTGCCAAGCTTCACACTGATTTTTTTAGAGTTTTATTTCCAAGGACTTACAGTTTTGAATAAATTTACAAAGACTAACGGTACTTCTAATTTTTTAACCGATGGACTCCTCAGCAGCATTTCGAAGTTTTTAATTTTCCGGCTCGCTTGAACATACAAACTTTGGTAATTTGGCTCATGTCAGCTCCTCTGTTGGACACCCCAGCTCTGCAAGTCCTTCTTGAATCTTTCACTCATCCAGAGAATATAACAAATTCTTCAAGCCAATTTTTTAGTGAGATTTAAGCTTAAAATTACTTAAGCTTTCTATCGTTAAGTTAGTTAAGTTATGTAAGAATCGTTAAGCCCCAAAATGACGCGTTCGTAAAAACTGAAAAGTTCATAGTTACATGTTTACATGTTTGACATATAGACAGGCGCTTTCGCGAGGTTCTGCTCCGGGCACCGAAATTCCTTCGCACACCTCTGGCCTCTCTTGTGTAGGATGCTTGGTGTTTTTGAAGGATTGTATTTTCGTAGTAGGCCATGAAATTAAGTGACAATTGAAAAATAAAATAAAATCGGTCATTTTTCCTAGTGGTACGTCAAGCGCTTTTATGTTCCTGGTTTGGTTTTGTTATATTCCCGTGGTCAAATTACGCGACTAATCATCGACATTTAGAATTAGGTTTATTCCACACGAGCGTGGTTCGCGTCAAGTGTTTTTTCGGGGTGTTTGTGAGGTGTGACGCGAGAAAATCCATTTCAAGATATCACGACACATTCGATGGTTGTTGGCTGTTGCTAAGGTGTCGGTAGGAAAAGACGTTGTGCGTAGGTGAGTACACTGAGCTTGTAGTTGCTTGTATTGTATTGCTAATTGTGTGAGATCTGATTTATGGCGGACTAGGTTTTGCTGTGTGTACAGCACCGAAAATTTCCTACAGGTATTCTAAGATTCAGTATTGAGTGAGTGTTGTATGGAAAGGTTGTGGTTTCCCCCTTTCCGGAAAGTAATGTTATTTTGAGAGGTTGTGGTGTCTCCCCTCTCAGTGAGATGTTTAGAGCCGCGTGGGCTTCACCTCGGAGTTGGTCCCCTCCGATTGAGTCGTTGAGAGGTTGTGGTCGTCCCGCTCTTAGCGTTGTGTTTGTAGAAAGGTTGTGGTTTCTCCCCTTTCTACTTGTGATAAACTCGAGAGGGTGTGGTGTTCCCCCTCTTTGCACAGAGTTTACGTTTTGGAGAGATTGTGGTGTTTCCCCTCTCCATGTTGAGTTGACGTTCGTAGAAAGGTTGTGGTGTCTCCCCTTTCTATTTGTGGTAAACTCGAGAGGTTGCGGTGTTCCCCTCTTTGCACAGAGTTTACGTGTTGGAGAGGTTGTGGTGTCTCCCCTCTCCTCGTTGAGTTAAAGTTTGAAGAGGTTGTGGTGTCTTCCCTCTTCGTGTTGTGTGTTTGAGAGGTTGTGGTGTTCCCCTCTCTGAAATGTGAGTAGAGGCGCGGTGCTCCGTTCCGGAGTTGATCCCCCTCTGTATTAGCTAGGAGGTTGTGGTTTCCCCCTCCGCATTCTACCATAGAATACCTAATGAGAATGTTTTCGCCAGAAGTTGTGTGCCTTAGGTAGAAAAGGCTTTACTTCTGGATATAGAGCCAGAATCAACCGATATAACGAGAAGCCGATGACCGATGCTGAGACGACGACGCCGACAAGTGGTTCTCCTTCGCTCTCCTCTTCTTCCTGTTTGTTCGCCGGGCCAACATAGATACTTGAATTATAATTCGTTTACGTTTCAAATAACTTGGTATCTTCAGTGCATGTAACTGCAGGCTCATTGGTTGTCTTTTTCTCATTACAGATTTTATCAGACGGTATAGATCAGGTGAGTATCGTATTTTATGCATACACATGTCCAGTACGCCATGTTCATTAAAAAAAAATTTAATAATTATATATCAAAGTAAAGTTTTAGTGTTCTTAAGGTCCCTCTAGACGTGTCGCCAAATGGCTGCGCGTCCAAAAACTGGCATCGCGTACAGCCATTTGGCTGCTACTTAGCATCCACACGAGCAGCCAAAAAATGACATAACCAAAATTTCATTTTGGTGATTTTTTTAAATTTAATTATCAAAATCGGACTCTGCGCGTTTGAATTATTACACGGCCATTCAAGAATTATTCAATTTCACACAAAAGAACGAAGAAAAGTTGAAAAATGGTCACTTTGAATTTGACAAACGGTTGTCAAAGCGGTTGGTTGAGTTGCCATATTGAATATCAAAACTGGACGCATAGCCAAATGGCGACACGTTTGGATGGAATGACAACAGCCATTTGGCTGCACGTGTCGCCATTTGGCGACACGTCTAGATGGACCTTTACACTTGAAGGTTTTTGCGTAAAACTGAGCAATTGTGATTTAGTTCTTTGAATATTTGACTCTTGAAAAGAAAGTGACTGCTACATCAAGAAAAATGTGTTCGCGACGTTTATATACTCGTAAAAGGATAACTTTGGATCTTTCGACCCAAAGATCGCTCAATAAGGTCCAAGCCAGGAGAACTTTGTGTAACTAGGACTCATGAAAATAAAGAATCAAATGCCTGCCGATATAGCCTCCTGTTCATATAATGGATTCACCATTTCCCCTGCATGACGCATTTATCTTCGGTGGAGCTTCACGAATTCGATTTCAGTCGATTTGAATCAAGATGTGGACGTGGATACGACAAAGACTGGTTTTCGTTTAACTTGCCCATTGGGTGGCTCTCCATATATGAATCTCAGATTCGCGGTGAACACTTCTACTCTAAAATTAATGACTGTAAGGCTTGTTGTGCACGAAATGTGAAAACTGGTGCAAACACATCTCACTAGTAGTGTTTTGACAGCAGCACGGCTCTCGCTCGTCGAGAGCTTCCTATAAAAGCCAATGCATTTTGATGTGTCGATCTTGCGAGTAGTTTTCGCGTCGTGTGCATGAAGCGTTACGATACTGGCATGAAGAAGAATTCCTCAAGGTATGGTTCTTTTGCCGCTGCTCTTGAATTAAGTGATAAGTAGCTAAATACTCTAAGTATAAAAAAATGGAAAATGTTGCTCGAACATACAATCTTTGTTGCGCTTGTTTATTGGTGCACTATGCTTTACATGCGGTTTTTTCCAATATTTGCTGGTTAAAAAGCAAAGATAAGGGGCCTCCAATCCAATTTCGAACACAACAAATTTTGGAAACGTTACGCCACTGCTCGTACAAAAGCAACGATCTGAGCGTTATAGCTCTGGATTTCGAGAAGGAGTCTAATGCAGTCAGGTTAAAGAAAAAAAATAAACAAAATCAAAGCCTAGTCAACTCCTCCATAAATATTAATTTATCTGTTTACACCATATTGTTGCTTTAATGGCGGTATCAAGAGCATTCCTCATTCAAGTGCTTTCGGTGGGTTGTCCAAAATTTTGCAAACCAGATTGTAAGGGAGATTGGAAAGTTGTAACTACAGAAAAGCAGCAAACAATCGTCAAGACTTAAGATTATAAGTATACATATATGATCAGCATAACATGGGGAGTCGATTGGGCGATGTCCGTCTGTCTGTCTGCCCGTCTGTTGCTACACGTTTTACTTGGCCAATTAAAAAGCTATGAAGCTGAAATTTTGCACAAATGCTTCTTTTTGCTGCAGGCAGTTTGTATGTTTGAATCGGTAAAATCGAACCATGGGGTCATGGGGCTGCCATACAAACCTAACCCCCCAAATTAGGTTCTTCTAAGAAAACTTTTTTATTTGTGCACCGATTTCAACCAAATTCCACACAAATGTATTTCTATTGATGACACACAACATATGTGAGAATGGATCAAATCGGACCTCGGGGTCATGGAGCTGCCATACAAACCCAACCCCCCATTTTGGTTCTTCTAAGAAACATTTTTGACACCAATTTCACAAAACCTTGAATTATTGACGTGCATCAAGTTAGCGGAACAACTTTTGAAAATCGATTCGGCGACTTTACAGTAATTTGCCGCTAATTTGTTGTGAATTAGTTGTGAAAAAATTAATTTGGTCGCTCTTCATTTTCACTGAAAAAATGGGTGTTCCGCTAACTTGACGTCAAGTTAGCGGAACAACTTTCACGGATCAAGTCGGAACTTATACCGTTCCCTTCCGCTATTTTGTTGTGAATTAGTTGTGAAAGAAAAAAATTTGTCGCTCTTCACCATCAGCGCGAAATTGCAGTTTCCTGTTTATGACGTCACTATGGAACAGCCCCACTTTACCCGCTCGAATCAAGTCGCGGAGTATGTTATAATTTGCTGCAAGGATAATACGAATGAGATGTTAAAATAACGACTTTTTCGCTCCTCGCCATTAACGGTAAAATGCACTTTTCCATATTATGGTGACGTCACTATCTCAAACAACCTACTTTTCCTGATCGCACCGTGTCGGGGAATATGTCAAAATTTGTCTCTTGGCTAATTGCAATTAGTTATGAAAAAAATGATTTTGTCGCTCTCTTTTATACGCGGGAAAACGCGGTTTTCCAAATTATGACGTCACTATGGGAGAAACCCACTTTTCCTGATTGGATCGACTTGGGGAGTATGGCATAATTTGCCGCTTGGCTGATACGAATTAGTTGTGAAAAGAATGATTTTGTCGCTCCCTTCTATCCGCGGGAAAACGCGGTTTTCCATATTATGACGTCACTATGGGAGAAAACCCACATTTCCTGATCGGATCGACTTGGTGAGTATGGCGTAATTTGCCGCTTGGCTAATACGAATTAGTTGTGAAAAGAATGATATTGCCGCTCCCTTCTATCCGCGGGAAAACGCGGTTTCCATATTACGACGTCACTATGGGAGAAAACCCACTTTTCCTGATCGGATCGACTTGGCGAGTATGTCATAATTTGCCGTTTGGCTACTACGAATTAGTTGTGAAAAGAATGATTTTGTCGCTCTTCGCTATCGGTGAGAAAACGCGGTTTTCCATTTTATGACGTCACTATGGGAGAAACCCCACTTTCCCTGATCGGATCGATTAGGCGAGTATGTCATAATTTGCCGCTTGGCTGATACGAATTAGTTGTGAAAAGAATGATTTTGTCGCTCCGTTCTATCCGCGGGAAAACGCGGTTTTCCATATTATGACGTCACTATGGGAGAAAACCCACTTTTCCTGATCGGATTGACTTGGGGAGTATGTCATAATTTGCCGCTTGGCTACTACGAATTAGTTCTGAAAAGAATGATTTTGTGGCTCTACGATATCGGCGAGAAAACGCGGTTTTCCATATTATGACGTCACTATGGGAGAAAACCCATTTTTCCTGATCGGAAATTATGCGGCGATTTCGCAGAACAGCGAGTTGGATATAACGATCATCTGCTGCTGATGTAGCCCTAGGTCTGCCCGTAACTGGACGCCGATCGAATGACTCTTATGGGTATAGGGTATAAAAACTTGAACCACTTTTTTTTTCGCGGATAGCGAGAAGCGACAAAATCATTCTTTTCGCAACTAATTCGTATTAGCCAAGCGGCAAATTATGCCATACTCACCAAGTCGATCCGATCAGGAAAAGTGGGTGTTCTCCCATAGTGACGTCATAATATGGAAAACCGCGTTTTCCCGCGGATAGAAGGGAGCGACAAAATCATTCTTTTCACAACTAATTCGTATCAGCCAAGCGGCAAATTATGCCATACTCCCCAAGTCGATCCAATCAGGAAAAGTGGGTTTCTCCCATAGTGACGTCATAATTTGGAAAACCGCGTTTTCCCGCGTATAAAAGAGAGCGACAAAATCATTCTTTTCACAAATAATTGTAATTAGCCAAGAGACAAATTTTGACATATTCCCCGACACGGTGCGATCAGGAAAAGTAGGTTGTTTGAGATAGTGACGTCACCATAATATGGAAAAGTGCATATTACCGTTAATGGCGAGGAGCGACAAAATCGTTATTTTAACATCTCATTCGTATTATCCTTGCAGCAATTTATGACATACTCCGCGACTTGATTCGAGCGGGTAAAGTGGGGCTGTTCCATAGTGACGTCACAAACAGGAAACTGCAATTTCCCGCTGATGGTGAAGAGCGACAAATTTTTTTCTTTCACAACTAATTCACAACAAAATAGCGGAAGGGAACGGTATAAGTTCCGACTTGATCCGTGAAAGTTGTTCCGCTAATTTGACGTCAAGTTAGCGGAACACCCATTTTCTCAGTGAAAATGAAGAGCGACAAAATTAATTTTTTCACAACTAATTCACAACAAATTAGCGGCAAATTACTGTAAAGTCGCCGAGTCGATTTTCAAAAGTTGTTCCGCTAACTTGATGCACGTGAATTAATGCGTCTTAATCAAAGCAACAAAAAAGGTTAAAACAAATGGGATCGAACTATGAGGCCATGCTCCCGCATTCCCCAATAAAATGTTCCGAATAAATATTTTTATTTGCCCACTTATTCCAACCAAACCCCACACAAATATGGTTTTGTTGACGCAACGGAACTTTTGTGAAGACGGAAGGAAAAGAATGTGTGGGGGGATTAAATACAAGTCCTAGGTACGCCCGAAAAAACTTTTAGCCTAAGAAGAGCGAAGGGTATCCAAATTTCGGCCGCGCCCGAAATTAGCCTCGGTCTCGTTTTTACTAGTCTTCGAAATCTCAAGGAAAAAAACAAATACATATTTACAAATTTCAACCATTCTTGTTGATAGATTCTTGTTAGAAGATTGCTGTAAAGCGACCACCTTTTTCAAAATATAAGATAAATGTTTCTGCTGACACCAACCGAACCATGTATTTATTTTTTTCTACAAATGTTATCTCGTCTGTATATTTCAAGGACTCTTTTTTATCATATCTCCATATGTTGAATGTCATATTAATTTTTCATCAAAATAGAAGAAATCCTTTGAAATCTCTGACAATTGTTATGTATATCAAAACGCGGCGCTTGATGTTATTTTTCTGTTTCATATGTATATTCTGTTTTCTTTTTCTACATTTCAAATGAAACCATTTTGATATTCTTTTTTATTCTTTCACGCGTCGTATACGAATCAGTCGGGTGTAAAAGATGAATATTTGCTGGGACGATTTAGAGGAGGGTATCATGACATTTATTATACCCTTCGCTTACTAAGCGAAAAGGGTATATTAACTTTGTCATGAAGTTTGTAACGCATTGAAGGAAGCATCTCCGACCATACAAAATATGTATATATATGATCAGCGTGACGAGCTGAGTTGATTGGACGATGTCCGTCTGTCCGTCTGTCTGTCTGTTGCGACGCGTTTTGCTCGGCCAGTTTAAAAGCTATGGAGCTGAAATTTTGCACAAAGGCTTCTTTTTGTTGTATGTTTGAATCGGTAAAATCCGACAAGGGGGTCGTGGGGCTGCCATACAAACCTACTCCCCAAAATTAGGTTCTTCTTAGAAAAACTTTTTTATTTATACACCAATTTCAATCAAATTCCATACAAATGTGTTTTCATTGCTGACACACAACATATGTAAAAATCGACCAAATCGCACAAATGTGTTTCTAGTGATAGCACGGAACATATGTAAAAATGGACCAAATCGGACAATGGGGTCATGGGGCTGTCATACAAACCTAGCTCCCCAAATTAAGTTCTAAGAATTTTTTTTTTATTTATACACCAATTTCAACTAAACTTCACACAAATATGTTTCTATTAATGACACAAAACATATGTATGAATAGATGGAGTCGGACCATGTGGTCATGGGGCTACCATACAAACCTATTCCCCCAAATCAAATTTTACTAAGAAAAACTTTTTAATTTGCATACAAATTTGAACCGAACCTCATGGAAATGTATTTTGATTGATGTTACAAAAGATATGCAAAAATGAAATTAATCGGACCATTGGGGTCATGGGGCTGGCATATAAACCCAACCCCTAAATTAGGTTCACCAATTTCAACCAAATCTCATAGAAATATGTTTTAATTGATGCCACAAACATACGTAAAAATTCAAGGAAAGGCCATGCGTTCATAGGGTTGCCGTACAACCCCCCCCCCCCCCCCCACACACACACACACTTCGTTTTTGGTTCTTCTAAGAAACCCACGTCCCCCGCTTCCCCCAATAAATCTTCGCCCGGCACTTATGTGAAAATTCAAGGAAAAGCATGGAAGCGGGGAGAATTGAACACAAGTCATAGGAACGCCAGAAAAAACTTTTAGCCCCGGGGGAGCGAAGGGTATCCAAATTTCGGCCGCGCCCGAAATTAGCCTCGGTCTCGTTTTTTTTTAAGCCAAGGACATTCTAAATTGTTTATGCAAGTACAGGCATACACACATTATGCATATTTTTGCTCAGCATACACTACGAACATCGGGTAGAATAAAAAAAAAATATTGTTCGATGGAATCTTCATTGAAAATGTAACCCGAAGCGTAGCTTTCATCTTTAGAAAATTATCCATATGATGATTTTTCAAAACAAACAAGATTTTCATCGTGTCGCCCTTGAAAATCATTTTTAAAGGCTAGACCCGAGACGTCATTTTACGACGAAGCGATAAGCTTTAACGTTGGAGAGTATGATTGTTTGTTGTTTATGTTTACCAGTGGCGCAACCAAAATCTTGGCATGGAGGGGGGTAAGGAGATTGGGTGGTGGTGCCATTTTCCAATAATGATGTTTTACGGTGATGGCTTAAGCTCCCATTATATCCACGCTTATTTTTATTTATTTATTTTATTTTTTTATTTTATTTATTTTTTCTCCAAAAATACATTCTATAATTTTAAAAATTAGTTTCGAATGTCAAAATTAAGAAAAACTTCCAAACAAATAGTAATAATATTAATTGCCAGGCGAAGGACGGAATAAGTATAAATTATATAAAAAAAAAATGTACAAATAAATAGCTAAAGTTAACAATTAAGTAATAAGCACACATAAAAAGTAATAAATAATGATAGACAAAGAAATAAAACAGGGTAAAATAAATTATAACAAATTAAAAAAAATATATTTAAAATAAGTGATATAAAAGAAGAAGCAAAGGAAAGATAAGCGTGAAGACGAGAATGAAGCATACATTAAAACAAGATTATTCTGATAAAATCAATCTTAAACTGAAGCTAACGTATATTACAAAACACTAAACTATCATATTGTTTAACCTTCCTATACCCGCGCGTTGGTCTGTCAGACCGACAAAACACTTTTTTCAATTTTATTAGCTTAAATGAAAAGGTAGCGGGTCGAGTTTTTTGCTAGTTGCCGGATTTGTTCCTGACTATATTTTAGTGCATGTCTTGTGATTACGCAAGACGGGGGTATTGGTGCATTTGGAAGGAATTGTCTGTGAGACCGACGCGGGTATAGGTGTGACTTTTTGTGTCAGTATAAAATTAGTATGTTAATTTTTTTTAGTGTTCTTTGAGTCATTCTTTGATTCTATTTTAGTACACATCCTGTGTTTATGCGAGACGAAAGAATATTTTTGTCTTTTAAAAGGAAAATATGTTTATGTTGAGATTTTATAGTTCCAAGGTATAAAAGTTGCAATGTTGAAGTTTTTTCGCAAAAAACTGATTAAAATGGAAATAAAGTTATTGAATGACATTTTTGTTTCATTATACACTTTAGTTTTATTATTTATTATCCTCTATTTATCTTTTGTTATGGAAAAAACACAATTTAAAAAGGATTGAAAATCATCGGTCTGTGAGACCGACGCGGGTATACGTGTAACAAAATATGACGCGGGTATAGGAAGGTTAATATTAAATGAATTCCCGTATGGTCATAATTCATAAGCCAGACTTTAACCTCTTTAAGGAACTTTGGGAGAACACGAATTTGTCTAATTGAGAGAGGTAGATTATTAAACAGCCTAGGAGCCGAACACAAGAAAAATTTAGAAAAACTAACTCTTGTACATCGGGGGATGTTTACCAAGAATGCGTCATTCAGTCGTAGGTTATAGAGATACGAGTTTCGAGTATTAAGGTAGCCGCAACGAATGAAAAATGGCTTTAAGATTTTAAAGCAGTATAAATGGATTACTGGAAGAATATTTAGTTCTTTGAATAAGGGATAGCTACTATGCAGTCTATTTTTCTTGCAAATTATTCTTATAGCATGCTTTTGAGCGAACAACACAGGATTCAATCTAGTTTTATAAGTACCACCCCAACATGCTAAGGCATAATCAATCTTAGAATGGAAAAGACTAAAATAAATCATTTTCAATACCTGGAGTGAACAATAAGGGCGCAATTGATAAATTTGCCTGATCGCAAAAAACAGATAGTTATTTAGGTTCGAAATATGATTAGACCAGTTCAGCTTACTGTCTAGAGTTACCCCCAGATATTTAAAACTAGGAACGACTTCAATTGAGAAGCATTTATCAGTACAAAATCCATCGGAATAAAAAGTGGTAGAGTGGTTACGAAAGCTAGGAGAGTGGTCATTAGGCAACAGAAAACGATTGCAATTAAGATGATGATACTTAAAAGTGTGAGATTCATAGCTATGGTCCCTTATATTAAATAACATTAATTTCGTTTTTACACTCATGGAGAGCTTGTGAGAAGAGAACCAAATCCTAAGTGTTTCCAAATCATGATTTATATCGCAGGTAAAATTAAGCATTGATTTTTCACTGAAAGAGCAGGCTAAGTCGTCGGCAAATGCATTCAGTTTACTTTTGAAATTTTGAGCAAATAGTGAATTAATAAAAATGAGAAATAAAAGTGGCCCTAATACCGAACCCTGTGGAACCCCCAAATCGATCGTTCGAAGCTTACTAAAACTGCTACCAATTTTCACTCGTTGTTTCCTGTCAGATAAAAAAGAGGAGAACCACTTCCACATAAACCCTCTGAAACCAGCATTATAGAGCTTTTTTAGCATCATCTGGTGGTCTACAGAGTCGAATGCTTTTGTAATGTCTACAAACAAGGCCCCAGAAAGATTTCCTTCATTGATATCATTAAAAATATGGCTGCAAAAAGATAATAACGCATCTTCCGTTGATTTGCCTTGTCTAAACCCAAACTGGCATTCGCTAAGGAAATTGGTTTTATTTAAAAACGAAAGCATACGAGTTTTAATTGCTCTTTCAAAAACTTTAGTGAAGGGAGACAAAACTGAGATCGGGCGATAATTATTGGGGTCCGAAGCATCACCTTTTTTTTAACAAAGGCATAACCTGTGCTATTTTCAAAATATCAGGAAAGACCCCTGCAAGTACGCTTTTATTGAAGATGTCTGCTAAGACATCAACAATATTTAAAGCTATATTTTTAAGGACCCAATTAGATAGGCAATTCTCAACATTCGAATGAGTATTTTTTAAGGACATGATTAAGCGATACAGTTCGAAAGATGTAATACATTCGAAGACGAAGCTGTCTGTTTGAATAATATCTTCTTTCAGTTGCTTAGAACAGAAGTTATTACATGAACTACCGGATATATCGTGGGAAATATTACAGAAAAAGTCTACGAAAATATTAGCAAGTGGTATCGGCTCTGAAATAATTGAATCATTAATTTTGAGATTTTTTACAATGCCTTTATTGGATTTTTTATTCAGTATTTTATTTATTGTGGCCCACTCACCCTTTGGATTACCCCTATATTTATTAAATTCATTTAAGAAATAAATTTCTTTACACCTGGGGATTTCTGTCTTGATCTCATGACACAAAATCACAAGCTGTTCCTGGTAGCTCATATTAGATGGATGCTTAGAACATTTTAATCTCAATTTATTCCTTTTCTTTATTTTTGAAGCTAATGAATCGGTAATCCACGGTTTTAGCTTTTTAATAGGTATCTTACGAGGACTAGGAAGTACACAACTATTTGCATGGTTAAGTAAAGTTCGTAAAAAGTTGTCAAATGCTACAGAGGGGCTATTACTATTATATGTATCGATCCAACATTCATTTCTCAGTAAGCTATTAAGTTTTTGCAAATCATATTTCCTTAAGGGAATAACTTCATCAACTGCACTCTCAGTATTTGCAACTGTATTGTTAAAAAAAAGACTTGTCATGTAGTGATCCGAAATGTTAATATTGGTGGCAGAGCTAGTTAAGGAAAAACTGCTATTATTGCTCAAACGAGTGAAGATATGATCTATGCATGTTTGGGTAGAGTCTGTGACCCTAGTTGGTACGTCAACGCATGAATAAAAACCATTTGCAGCCATAAGCAATTTATACTTAACAACATCAACTGAATTACTCAATAAATCTAAATTCATGTCACCCAATATAACGCAATTTTTGCAATATAAAGAAGACACAAAGTCACCAAATTCTTCCAGAAACACAATCTTCGAAACATCGTTAAACCTATAAACACAAATAAAACTAAACTTAACTGAAGAAATATTACAATCTAGTTTTAAAAGATCACAGCTTTGGAGATTGTGACACACAACTGAAGAAGCAAAATGTTGTTTAACGAAAACCGCAACTCCTCCCGAAGCATAAGAATCATTGCAACATGAAAACAACGAGTAACCGTCTAAATCAAAAAGCTCCTTTTCATTGGTGTAAATCCAAATTTCAGAAAGAAAAATAAAGAGAGGCTTATTATTCAAAGAATTAATAAAGCAGACAAGCTCATCAAAATTCTTCCTAAGGCTTCTAATGTTTTGATGCATAATATACAGGCAGTTCATGTTTCTTAAACAATATTCAAAACTATCAGAATAAGTAACACAATTAAAATCATCCTCAGTGAATAAGTGGGAAAGAGATGACGCGAACATAATGGATAAAATTACGTATTAGAAAAAATATTTAAATCTTGAACAGATCTAATTTTGATAACTTTATCGCCATCTTTCTCACGGATCATAACAAGCCCATTCTTAATCCACACATACTTGATCTTTTTTTGCTTCTTCAATTCCCTAGCAGTTGAAAACAAATTTCTAGAATAACTAGTTAAGCTATCGTTTATATAAATATTGGAAGACTCAGCACTAACTGAATTATTAAAAATAGTTGTTGTAAGATTATTTTTATATTTACGTTTACGTTCCATGATTCGTCGCTTAGCAGAAATGGATCGAAATTTAACAAAAATAGTGTTCGATTTTTTTTCGCGTAGCACGCATCGATATCGGAACTATCAAGCTTCTCACCAAGAGCGACAGAGAATATCTTCAAAGCACATTCCATAGTATTCGTGCTCGTCACGTCAGGGACTCCAACAATATCGATGCTGTTTGCCAAGTCGCGTTGTTCGATTGTGTTGACTTTGCGTTGTAAATGGATGATTTGACGTTGCAGTTCATCTTTTTCCAGCTTCAATGAATTAAGCATTGATAAGGCATTTTCATTAAGTCGCTGCAGATTACGAATCTCGTGAACGTGATATAGATCGTGAAGAGTTAATTCTGGTTTCAATACAGAATCATTAGACTCACGATCAACAACCACAATTGGTACAGCGGTAGCCGGCATAGCATCAATAGCGGGTGTAGTGATGGTGACACCATCATTAGTAGCTGGAACGGCGGGTGTAGTGATGGTGACACTTTCAATACGGGCACGTGTAGATGAGTCGGTAGATTGAGGCGGAGAGTGCAACGACCTTCTCCTGTTCACCTGACAAACATTGCACCGATATGGAATGTTATTGGTTTTCAAATATTGAAAGTCACTATCTTGTAATTTCACACAACTTCTATGGAAATAATTTTTGCACGACGAACATTGCACTTTCGCGTGGTTACGTTCAACTTTAACATTGCATATACAAGGCATTTTTGTGAAAAATAGAGTTAAATAAAACAGAGGACTGAAAACGCGTCTTCACCTGACAAGTGTCACATGTAATTCTTAGGTGTACATTTTTTCGTAGCTTAGTAAAAACAGAAACAGATCGTAAGCCGACATTCTTCTTCTCAGTACTGTGAGCCACAGAGCGGGTCGACATTACATTTGATAAAATGGAAATTTTCTATAGATGTTAAAAAGTCATTAAACTTTGTCATGTTACTGATTCTAACGAAATTTCAGGATCAAGTAGATCCTGAAACAAAAGAATTATTTCAGTCACTAAACGCCATAATCGCGCACATGCTAACATATGCAACAATCGGGAAAAAACGAAAACTTATTGTTGCTGATAAATTTTAGGGAAATATAGGTACAAAATTTCAAAAACCCAAATTGAATCAAAGAGGTAGTCAAAACTCAAAACGTTCTTCCTATTAGCTAAATAAAAAGAGTCAACCGACACATGCGATCTAACAAAATCTTTTCAAAAAATTGCAAAGCAGCTGATGACTATAATTTTCGAAAAAATTAAATAAAGACCTCCCAACATGTCTTTTAATTGAAAAGTAGTCCTCACATTTGTTTCAATCTAAAATCTTGTCAACTTTGAGGCTAAAAGCGATACATAACTACACCCTGCACGCGCTACATGTCACCAGAACGCCCTCTTTCAAAAACATGACATTAATCGACACAAGGCATCGCGTTAAACAAATTCAATATCTTCGCGAGGGTAAAAAGTGTGAACGAATATAGGTACAAAATGCTCAATTTGCATTTTCACTTTATCGAAATAAATGTACTTTACAATTTTTTTTATATTTATATTACACTCAACAACAGAAAACAAACTTATGTCCCACACCGCCATAATCGACACCTCCCCCGAAAAAAAGTGAAATGATTCAACCCTATGCTTGAATGCTTCATTTTCAACACCCTATCGAAGGAAAGACGTTTTCGTTTCGTTAGTTAAAATAGAAGGAAATCATCAGTAACACCTTCAAAAATTCTGGATGAAAACTTGGCACGACGGGGGGTGACTTAACATCTCATTCCTTCGACAATGCAATGCAAATATTACAAGAATATTTTCACCATTGATGACAATGATTGAAATTGTCATCACTAATGCTTCTGATACATACAAATATAATCAAAACTGAAATTTTGTGACAGATGCATGCCTGGGGATGTTTTTCTTCTTCTCTATACGATGACAATCATATTTACCTACCCTGCTGGCATCCGATTATGTATATGTATGTATTTGGGTGGCTCCATGCTGAAGGTATGTATCATATTTCGATTTCTGTAAAATATCACTGCGTTATGACGTAACGAATGATTGTATCGCGGACGGAACCCCTATGGGTGGTTGTTTGAAGTGTGCAAAGTGCGTGTAATCAATATGGTCTTTGATTTTTCGAAAAAGGAGAATAGACAAGTGAAGTGGATTGAAAAAAGAGGAACGGGAAGGACTTTATGTTTTTGTTAGTTAGTGATTTAAATTGAATGTTGGAATTTCAAGTGGGCGTTGGTATAACGGAAGAGGTTGTGTGTGTGTGTGGGGACGTGTTCCGGAATATCCGGAGGTGATTTTGTCACCCCTTCCAGGGCGAAGGATTGGTGTCCAATTGCTTTGAAAATCACTTGATAGGATTGTTGATATTGTTATCTTCCGATTAGTTTGAACTTTAAATTTAGATGGATTCTATCATTAACATACTTTGACTGCCATTGTGTCAGATTGCGAGGACAGAGAAGGACATTTCGCATGGGCAGGAACGTAGCCAGGATTTTGTTTCGGGAGGGGTCCCACACACTAAATTTTAACATTATTAGACATTAAAATTTTGGTTGTTGATTGTGAAAATTAATATTGCATTTTTGCCATCACTATCCGATGGTACAAAAAAGCCAGAGAAGTGGCGTACGAGAAAAGCAATCCTTTTTAATTTTCTTGACGTAAACCTAACGCAGTGGAGGAGGAGTTGTTGGTGGAGTCAAGTGGTTCAGAAGCAACATTAGCTGATATATATATGATATAGTAGCTTGTGAAGGCAATGGATGTGCGATATTGTGACAAGCACCTGACGCAAATAACTATATCGATCGCCGCTTCGTAACCGAACACAGAAGTCAGGTGAAACACTGCAGCAATTGGCACAAGACATTGAACGGCTGGGTCTCTTGTCATACCCAACCTCGCTGCCTGAACATTGAAAGTAAACAGCAGTGGATGTGTTGATGGACCGTGAACTACAACAGACGTTACGGCTGCTCACAGCCTGATATCTAAAGCTGCGAAGCAAGCCGCCCGTAACTGTGTGCAAGTTCGAGAAGTAGTGGATAAGTGTGACTGTCGGCGAATGGATGTATCGAGACGAGTTGTTAACAGAGTTTTGATTTGATGCTGGATAGGCGGTGAACAGGGGCACGTGCGAAGTAACTGTCAACAGCTGAGGAAGCTAGGAATATCCTGCGAGAGATGTACGCAGCGAACACGAAGAACGAGTTGGCTAAGTGCGAACCAACTCATTTCCGATGCCTGTGAGTCGGAAAACATGTAAAAACCAAACTCGAGGAGCAGTGGTTGGCTTGTGGAAATTATGCCCCCAAAACAACCATCACCGTTTCACGGGTTCATGGTGGATAGCACGGTCCATGTTACTTTGGACGAAAGCCTTGCACTCGATTGGAAGAGAAGGAAGCACTGGAAATACGAAGCCTAACAATGTTGCCTATGAAAGTTTAGAGTTCGGAGGAAATTCGCAAAGCCCAGCTGGATGACGAGGACTTCGGTTTGATACTCATGTGGAAGGAGTCCGGAAGCGCAGTTAAAACGAGGTGTCAACCACCATTTCCAGTAACCGACCGTGGAAACCAGTACACGTTGACGTTAATAGTGGCTGACTTTTTTTTGCAAGTGGACGGAAATATACGCAATACCTTCATCGGGAAGCGTCAACGGTCGCAGAACAGCTCGTCGAAAATTGGGTCTGTCGATATGGAGTATCTTGTGATCTACATGCTGATCAGGCGCGAAACTTCAAGTCTGGAGTGTTAAACGAGATGTACCGCTTATTGGGAATACGGAAAACTAGGAATACGTCGGTGCACACTCAGTCCGATGAAATGGTCGAGCGTTTTAACAAGACATTGTACGAGCACTTAGCCAAAGATGTGTCGAACAATCCGCGAACATCGGGCCAACACATACAACTATTCCTGATGGCATACCGTGCAGCCGAATACGCATCAACAGGAGAAACACCATCGAAAATTTTATTCCGAAGGACAATACGGTTACCCGCGGATATGAAATTCAGAATAACAGTTAACATCAGTTCCTGAGCAACGTTTCGACAATGTGCATAAGTTGGTGCGAGCACGATTACGATTGAATGCAGATCGTATGAAAACGAGTTACGACTTAAGGGCTAACACCGGATTCAACGAAGGATATCTCTCCGGAAGTTTCCGGAAAGTGCATCATCGAAGTTTCTGGAAAAGTGGAAACGGGTATATAAAGGCGTCGACTATTGTCGAGCAGTCAGTTTAGTTTCACCCGTGAATAATGTCGGATCAATAGCTAGTAAAGTAAAATTGTAAACCGTGTGTTGTAACAAATAGTGTTACAGTAACGCGAGTGAGATTTATTGTTGTGTACGCGAAAATCAGTCGAATCCACTGGAACGTCTAGAAAAGACGAGAAATTTAACAATATACAGGGTGTCCCGCAACTGGTTAGCCATAGACCAATGGTAGACTCTACAGGATGTTTAAATAAAATGTCGCCAAAATTATTTCTCTATCTTTTACCGTTAAGGAGTAATTGCCTTTTTTGTGATTCTTGTCAAAAACATGACGTTTTGCAAAAAACTCCTATTTTCTAGCTTCCACTTTAGCCAAATCAATGTTTGTTATATTCTTCTGAAAGTACACAAAATTTCCAATAAAAGGACATATCGAACGTTTCGAACGGTTTCGTATCTTCCGAGATACGACGTTTTGAATTTTGCAGAAATGTCAATTTCAACTTTTGATGTCAAAATGAAACCCGAATTTCGTAACGTAACATTAAAGTGGTAAATCTGCAAAGTTCACAAAAGTTGGCTCAATTTCTAAGCTTTCGATCGGCATATAAGAATAAAGCACAGAATCATCGAGTTTGTGAATAATGTGTAAAAGGGAAAAAAACATAGTGGAAGAAATCTTGCTTTTACGTGAAAATAGTTCAGTCATATAAGCATTTCCAATAGAAAAAAATACAGTAAGGCTATTTTTTTCTTGGTCTTGAATCAGTGGGGTCCCAGGAGTCTAAAACTCATTTTGCTAAAGTAAATTTGATCGGAAAGGTCCCAAAAGGGACAAAAAAGGACACTATTTAATCCTTGACTGGAGGTAGGCATGCGGGGTATCCTATCAAAGGGGACATCAAGTACATTACATATCCGGTGTTTGATTCATATTTCAAGAACCCTCAACGGAATAAATCGCGTTTGAATGGAAAATTTTTGTGTTTCCCGTAACTTATCATCTGTATCTTTCCAAAGCCATAACTACGCGAATAATTCAAGGTGCCACTTCCTTTCTCATTTTTTAGAATCTGAGATTCTATCATTAAATTTGCTAAGGAAAAATTGGATCGGAAAATTCTGAAAAAGGACATAAAAGGACACTAATTAATACCTGACAAATTAAAATGTTTATCCTTTAGACGATGAAAATGAAAAATCTCTCACAATATTAATGTGTACACAGCGAACCTTCGTACAAATAATTCAACACATAAAACAAATTTGTTTATACTTACCGTTATAATTAGTAGAGTAGCATCTACAACAGTAGCGAAAAGTATTTTTCCATAATGCATAACAACTAAGTCTATGTTTGATGTAAAAATTTTACTTCCTTTTCATGATTGAAGTCGGTTTGGTACATTTGCAGACTATGTTTTTTTTTTTCATTTTTACGTAATATTCAGAAACTGGATGACTCTGTGCTTTATTCTTATATGCCGTTCGAAAGCTAAGATACTACGCCAACTTTTGTCAACTTTGCAGATTTGCCACTACAATGTACCGTTACGAAATTCCGGTTTAATTTTGACATTATAAATTGAAATTGACATTTCTGCAAAATTCAAAACGTCGTATCTCGGAAGATACGAAGCCGTTCAAAACGTTCGATATGTCCTTTTATTGAAAATTTTGTGTACTTTCAGAAGAATATGAAAAACATTGATTTGGCTAAAGTGGAAGCTAGAAAATAGGAGTTTTTCGAAAAAAGTCGTGATTTTTTACAAGAATCACAAAAAAGGCAATTACTCCTTAACGGTAAAAGCTAGAGAAATAATTTTGGCGACATTTTTCCTAAAACATCCTGTAGAATCTACCATTGGTCTATGGCTAACCAGTTGCGGGACACCCTGTATATACATATTTTATATGGTCATGACAAAGTAGGGCAACTTTGTCGTGACCATATAAAATATATATATATAATATCACTTTAAGAGCGAAGGGTATAAAAACGAGTAAAGCATAAACAGATGATTCAAACATTCATTCAGGGCTCAGAAAGCACAACAGTTTAGGTTAATATAAAAATGAAAAAATAAAGCCTGAAAAACATTTTGAGAACTACACTGGTCTCGTTTTTTGCAGCTAATATACAGAAAGTTCCCATGCTGAGTATCGATTTCAGGTCTCTCGATTCCTAGTATCGTGGATTTGGGGATTGATCCGTCATAACCACGTGAACAAAATCTTTAATATTTGGGCTTAAATATTGGGAGGCAAAGTACAATTTCTATTTCGGGTCAACTATAGAAAACGTCGGTAGGTAGTCTGGCTTGTCTAGCGGTTAGTGCGAGCACCTTCGGTGCACAGGGTCATGAGTTCGAATCTCACCGTGGATCATGGTGTTTTTCGAACTCACGAGCTTGTGACGGACTATGATCTCACTCAGATGTTAAACGGGTACCCATTTATGGGGATAAATAACACTGCTGAGCGTGATGCTGATCTCATTACCTCAACAAAAACCAGATAAGATCTTGGAATAACACATCCTGCGGCCTTAGTCAAATGCTGGATTGTCGCGCCTGTTATTTATTTATTTTTTTTTATAGAAAAGGTCGAGCAATTTCATTTGTTTTGAAGCGATGAAGTCTATTTAAGGCTCGGGAAACCAATTTGAGACTGACTGCGGTAAAACTACAAAATTTTCAGAAACTACAAACTCTGAACTTTTGGAAATGAATCTGAAGCTTTTGTTATTATATATCGTTGAATTCCTCGCAATTACTGAGCAAAATAGAATAGCCACTAATATTAAATAAGGAAGTGGTAGTAGATAGATCAAACACTTCGTAGGAAGTCGAAAAACATTCCTAATCAAACTTTTGATAGGAATCCGTAGGAGACAGATGCAAGTCGACGTGGTAAATCGTGGAAACTGATATAAATAGAGAAAGTCCGAAACGGGGCATAGTTTCCACTAGCAGTGGAAAGAAATCAGAGGAAAAGAGAGAGGGAGAGGGATAACCAATCGGATTGATTGAAAAATCGGTAACCGCAAAACCAGCTACAGAAGTTATAAGGATAATCCTGTTTTTCTCACTTTACAACTACAGATGATGCTAGCTTTGTCCCCTATTTTGTCATTTTGCTCAATACAGGTTACTGTATGAACTATGTACCTCATTACCCACCTGAGCAAATACACACAAATAACATAAAAGTCAGTCACATTTAAACTTTCATTCTTGCAAAAAAAAATTTAAACTTTATCAACGAAAAGATTTAAGCTATTTCTAAAAAATAAAATCTCCATTCGTCTCCAACTATCATGCACTAGAGCAGACGTGTCAAACTCGCGGCCCGCGGGCCACATGCGGCCCGCCTTGTCGTTCTGTGCGGCCCGCGGCCATGTCGAAGCAGCACAATGTGTATCAATACAAATATGTTGAAATTGGTAAGGTGAACAAATTAAGCCGTTGAACTCAAGTCTACAAAAATTACTAAAACTCGTCAATGGCTTATGCAAGATTATTTTAGGATTGTTTTCTCCAAATACTACCAACAATTTGAGGTCGCTTATTTGATTTTATAAGACAGCTCATCTTTTTCGTACAGGACAATAGCAAGTCTCTTCATGAAACTGTTTTGTCCCGAAATGCAGTTAATAAAAAATTGGTTGACTTTACCGAACATAAATTGAGATTTATTTGGAAAAATGGCAAAGCTTTAAAAACTACAGAAATCTTGGAATTGTTAACTAAATCGCCTGGATGTGAAATTACAACATAATAATCACAGCCCAAATGCCTGATTTTTAGACCTATACTTATCAAGCTGTATTGATCCATGAGTTTGTACCATATCACAAACAAATTATTGGCTCTTTAAGCCACCATTCTGCTTAATTTAATTTAATCTGACTATTTGGTTATTGTGTGTGACCTGGATGACTGGTGCTAATTGTTTTTTATCATCTGTCCCAAATCATGTTATTCACAAAAAGTGGTTACTTGAAACTCAATCATATTTTCACGTTTTCGCTTCTTGTCTTAATTGTTTAATGTTCTTGAAGTACATTTTCCAAAGGAGGAAGTTCTCACGGATAATCCCGAAGCGAAGCCGCTAACAGTAATTCCCAAACGGGGGGCGCGCCCCCCTAGGGAGGCGTGGATCAGTATCAGCAGCTCTCGCAAGGGGGGGGGGGGTCACGAACTGGATCACCACTGCGCTAAAGTTATCCAGACTTTCTGTCACATTTTAAAAGTAATATTCTTTAATCAACTTTCGTAATACGATTATATAAAAGTTTTTGAAATTTTCCTCCTGCGGTCCACCTAAACTTGACGAGAGTCTTATTTGGCCCGGGCCAGGTTTCGAGTTTGACACCCCTGCACTAGAGTTACTAATGTGATCAAGAAGAATATAATATTGACTAACTTCGGAAAAGACAAACTTTTCTCGTCCTTCACGTTCTCCGCGTCACAGAAATAGCAATGAATCGAAACGCAACGGACCAGCTCCGGTGAAAAAAAAAAAACGAGGAAAAACTTAAAAATAAGCAGATAGAAAAAAACGACACGGGCGACAAGAAATCGCATTGAGCCCTTTACGAACTTTACACAAACTTTCTCTGATAAAAGTTATGAGCTTCATCGAAATACACGTATAGAGTTCTGTTCGCTAGTATGGGGCAGGACAGGCTAACCTACCTTTTTTCTTCTTTCTTGGTAGGAAGACTCATACTCGTACTTCGTACACATATATTAAATGTAGTAGATCGCGTATAATAAGGAATTGAACAAGAAAGAGAGGATAGTAAATGCACCGACATTAACTTTTCTGACTATGTGTATTTAATTAAAAGTTTCTTTTTTTTCCGTGTGCGTGTATGAGTCGAAATATTAAGTTCAAACTGTACAATAAGCCGAGTGACTTCCATGGAAGTTTTACATTTTCTGTACCGGTGAAACGCGCGGAATTAAGTTGCATTCGTGACAGTTTCGGAAAGAGGATGTCTTTGTAGGGATTTTTTTTCTTATGGAAACATCGTGAACCGATTACGAAAGTAAATCTTTGTCTTGATTTATACGTAAAGGTGGTGGAAAGAGAAAAAAAAATGGAGAAGAAAAATAGTTTTGTATTTTTTTAGGGTAATTTATTTTCAATGTTATGTTCAGTGAAAATCGCTTTTCTTGTGTTTTGCTAGTTGATTTGGCAGAAGAAAGAAAGAAACGAAACGCTGACGTAACTTTAGACAAAAGTTGATGTCTGAAAAAATGCATAAAGATAATAACGACAATTGATTTTGCAGCACTTTCTTTTTTATCGTTTCAATAGGATTGGGAATAATCTCAGGGTCAGTCAATCAAATAAAGGACAATCTGTCAACTTGTATAAAAAATTACTGTTACTGATGACTGAAAAGTGTAGATCGACCTTCAAGGTGCATGTGTAGCTAATCATTTATAAATAATTAAAACATTGCTCCTTCAAATAAAACTCAAAAAATGCTGGAAATTTTATTTAATAAAAAATTTAAAAATGTTCACGCTGTATCTATCAAATTTCAAAAATAAATTCCGAATACTACCATATCTTTACGGGTCGTTCATATCCATAAATTAACTCCGAAAAATTTCCGAAATATTCACTCAGTTTGGCGAGAATTCGACCTGCGGGTATTTTGCAACGATTATACCCGCACCCTTGAACTGATAAACGTATATGACCAGGCAAATATACTCGTTTGCACTCATACTCGGCTTCGAATAAAAACATTTCCGGGGTGTTCCACGGTAAAATATAGATGGCAGAACACCTGAAGAATATTTTTATTGCCCAGGCGTATATATTCTACGACCCCCTGTCATGTGTTTTTGCAGAAAAAAAGGGTTCAAACATATACACGCATCCAACGCGCGCGCGAGCTCAAAGCTTTTGGCATATTTTCAGGTTTATGGCTCAATTTGACGTGAATTATTGGGCGTTGGGTTTTAGGACTAATATTATTCACTTCAACCGTAATTTTATGTTATTTTATAGATATTAAGGTGAGCTTTTTTCATTTTATTTTTTTCCAGCTTCGGTTTAAGGGTGCCGTGTCGTATACAGTATATTCAGCTGCAGGAGTGACATGAAGAGATGGAATTCCTTCACCACTTTTCGCGAGCCGTATATATGTAGGTATAGTGAATATAAAACCCAGGATAAATGTGAAAAGGCGTTTATTTTACCATGGTGCGACGGGCGGCAGTGTCGTATTGTAAATATCACACGTAAAAATTTATGATACGCGAGAATCAGTAAAATATTATACGAGGATGAAGTAAATTATGAGCCAATGAAAGTTTAGCTGAATACGATATTAAACTTTACAAATTGAAACTGTCTTCTTAGGAGTTTTTATTGATTGTGTTTTTTTCGGGGATTTTAAATCTCAATTTTTGGGTAAACAGTGTCACATTTTGTTCTTAATGTAGTATAACGCGAATAAAATTTATTATTGCCGAATTTGAATTTAAGGAAATTTAATTTTCAAGTTTCGTCCAAATAACGGTACAATAAAAAATGCAGCAATGCATTGCGACAAGTTAGAAGTATGTATTATTTACTGATAACAAGTTTACAAAGTTGTTTCGCAAGCCTAAAGTTGGGTGAAAGCAATTTACAACGATGATTCAATGGCCGCGCTTTATTTTCAATGACTCTTAGTGCCAAACATTAACAATATTTTGTGTTTATTTTACTTTTAAATACTTTAGCTTTAGCACAATAATACAACAAATTCTATTATGTTCAAAACATACTCCGAATTCGATGCTGATATGGATCGCGATCACAGTTTCGCTATGGATGCTTCGATGTCAAGACTAGAATGCTATTGACTAGTCGTGTTGCTCGCCTTTTATAGTTGTCCGTATCATTCGGTGGGGATGCTGTATGTTGTTGATGTTTGATACGTGCGGGCTAGCGGGACGATGCGGTGCTTGCGTGTACACTTTACCTGTTGATCTGTGCCAATCTATTTGTGAGATCGATTACATTGTTGTTTTGTATGTGTGTGTGAAGCGTTCATCAAATAACTTTAACAAATTGCTCATTATGTATAAATTGCATAACGGTGTGACAATGTATTCGCGTTCAAATTATAGGAATTTAGAGGCGTACAGTGAACTACGACGGTGAATTACTTCAAATCTCTATTCATATGATGATCTATTACCATTACCAGATCTACTGATTAAATTAACAAATATTGTTAAGTTACGCGCTGGAACGAAAGGTTGCCACTAGAAATGATAACTCGACGGAGTGAGATCAACAACTGAACTGGTTTATTGATGCATTCTGTCCATACATAACATTCCTTCCCCTTTAAGTAAATACATAATATTTAAATTTAATTAATGAAATGAATAATATCAAATATTAGAATTTTAGTTAACTAAGTGTAATTCAAAAATAATTCAAGTTCAAGATAGGGGAATAGTTCTACAACATAATTCAATTTTAAATTCAAGATACATAGATTGTTGTGTTTATTGTGAAATTATTAGCGTCGAAAATCTTCGGCCTCATATCTCTGTACTGGATACCGTTCCCTCTCGCTTCTTCGTAGCCCTTCCGTCAGGGTTTCTTGGGTATTTTGTCGGGAAGGCGGTGATCGAACTGAATTCTGCTGGCCTGGGCTTCGTTGTAAATCACTACGCTGACTGTTGCGTCGTTGAAACAGCTCATTGCTGCTTACTAATGGTAAAATCCCTTCGCTACCATCATTGGGGTGAGGTGTGTTGTACTCTTTACGCTGAACCCCGTGTGGCTTAATTTGATTTACGTGTCGCTTTAAATGACCATGGGAGGTTTGAACAATGAATAGCTTTTTACCTAATGATCTTACTATGTTGCCTTTAATCCATTGGGGACCGTGTGAATAATTCCGAACATAAACTTGTTGTGATGGCTCAAAATGTCCTGTTTTGCCTTCATGGCCACTCCTCTTATTGCTTATCGATGTGGAGATTTGGCTAAGCACTGTCCGGCCAGGTCGACCATGTAACAGCTCTGCCGGCGATTTCCCATCTTCCATCGGGAGGAATCTGTATGTTGACAAATATTTTATGACGGCAGCTTTTACAGGTAACCCGTCCTCAATATTCTTTTTAACGGCTGTCTTGAAGGTGCGGACGTGGCGCTCAGCTAGACCGTTGGATGGCGGATGGAATGGCGCAATAGTGAGATGTTGAATTCCATTTTCAAGGCAAAAGTTATTGAAGGCATCAGATGTTAGCTGTGGTCCATTATCACTAACAATAGTTTGCGGTAATCCTTCGATTGCAAAAATTGCAGTTAAGGCTGCTATAGTATCGAATGTCTGAAATGCCGGCACCGATGCAGCAGGAGCACTATTCGTCCCGGAGCCACTCCTTACAAAACATTGCATAAACTCCTGTTGGCTCTTGAGAATAGCTGCGAATTGTTGCTGCTGCAACAAAAGCTGCTTTAACACATCTTCGGCCACCGACATCCTATATTCTTCACTCGCGAAATCAGTATTTGCGCGCACGGGTTCTAAAAAAAAATCTCGTCGCCACTGTTAAGTTACGCGCTGGAACGAAAGGTTGCCACTAGAAATGATAACTCGACGGAGTGAGATCAACAACTGAACTGGTTTATTGATGCATTCTGTCCATACATAACAAATATAATACTACAATTTTATATAACAATAAAATCAAGATACACCTGCTCTAAGAATTATTACATACAGACGAAAAAAAAAGAAATTTTCTGCTGCTCAACATAAATAAGTAAAATAATCAATTGCAGAACTAAAGTCAAATTTCTCCAGCACCAATTGTCTGTCTCTATGCTTTCATGTTCTTCGACTTAAAGCCTTCATACCAAGTGCTAGAATAGTTTGCTGCATTAACGCCAATAGTCCGGCAAAAAGGGTCTTTGCCAGTCTGAACTATTCTCACTTAGAGTACCTAACCTCCACCACATCGTTCGTCGGTGCACGAGTACGAGTACAGAGTAGTGCATTTTATGCAAGAAACATTATTGCAATAACCATAAATAATAATCTACATGTACAGAATGAGTATTCGTTAGTTTTTGAACACAGCAGCGCATGTAACGTACATTATACGTTTTTGGTGTGTTCCGGGTGTGAAATGCACCCGTCTATTATACATACATATCGCATATAAAATGGCATACGAATTTCGTACGTGCGCCCGGAATACGGATCCAGAAAATATGGGTATCCTTTTTGCTGTAAGGACCTGGATACGTCGTGTCGCGGCCTTTGCTTATGGCTACCGAAAATCTCAAAGTTCAATTTCACAAACTGACCGGATAGCAGGTTGCTATTCTCTATGTATGTCTTTGCTATATGGATATGCACTTTTGCTTTATGAATATTTAAGGGCGAATATTGGCGTTAAGGAGCTAAGCAATTTCCATCTTGAGTTACTCAACATGCACTTGATAGTGGTTTATCTTCTTAAAATTTAAGGGCTAAAATATAAAAAAAAATGGCTACTATGGGAAGAGGATATTGCTCTGATCTAATGGATAATCTGTGACATTTTATTGACGCGTGTTTTCAAGAACCTCCAGTGAAAAACGTTTTAGCAAGTTATGTCTGGAGATCGTGGAATGTTGTTCAAGGAAATATTTCATGGAAGATTGCTATTTGAGCTTTGCAACAGTGTGATTTGCTCTTTCTTGTTAAAACCATACCTTGTTCAAAAATAGGTCACTTTTTGCAATATTGTGGTACACAATATAAATTTTCGCTAAACGTTATTCGAAATTTACTCAAACTTACTGAAATAAAAACGTATTAAAACAAGGATCGGAATGCTGATGATCTACATCTCTCACCCTTCCGCACAACAGTTGGTGCGGATTGCAGGCAATACGTTCCTACTGCGACCGGGTCTACGAACCGGAACGACCCATGCTTCAGCATGGCCAAGAGTCGCAACGACCCCCTTCGACGCAAGAAGGGGATGGAAACTTCGTGTCATTCATTCAACACCATTTTTTTCCTTCGGGGTGCAGTCCTGGCCGGCCCAGCTGCTCCGAACACTACTAATACGTGCCGGCATTGAATCAAATCCAGGTCCATGGATGTGCTCTGTGTGCGGTAACAGGATTTGGACCAATGTTCAAACGTCGGTCGAATGTACATGCTGTGGAGAATGGGTTCACCTAGAGAACTGCTCAGGACTTACCCATTACAATTAACGAGGTCCAACCTGCACAGCGAGTCGATGCAGAAATCGTGGGCGACGCTCTTCATCCAACCAGCAGCCGCCCTACCAAGGTTCCCAACTATCAACACCTTCCACACCGCCAAACCCTGTACGCACAGTTCAACCTACGCCTAATTTGACCCCAGCTCCACGTACCATCGATGTTAACTACACCAACACTAAAATTAAAATCGTCCAACTAAACTGTAATGGACTCCAACATAAAATCGTCGATCTTACTGATTTCATGGACAGACACCATATAGAGATTGCTGCGGTACAAGAAACCAAACTAGCTCCAACCATTCGCTCAGCTCTTACGGGAACTATAGCGTCATCAGACACGACCGAGAAAGCAATGCTGGAGGAGGTTTGGCTTTCCTCATTCACAACAATCTACCGTACAGCATCGTTGACATCACTTCCGCCGACAACACAATGGAACAACAAGCGATAACCGTCAACTCGGGCAATATTGACTTTGAAATCTTCAACATTTACATTCCACCCGTCTCCAGCTGTCCCGCCAATTACAAAGCCAATATTAACCCTACTACTAAACGGCCAGTATCGTCTTCTGCTTGGTGATTTCAACGCACTACATAGTCTATGGCACTCTACCCTCCACCACGACGCACGACACCAGAGGTAACATCATCGCCGATCAGCTGGACGCATCAGATTTCTGTCCAATAAACGACGACAAACCGACTCGTATCGCTGGATCCTGCACAAGCTCACCAGATATTTCCATCGCTAGCCCTGGACTTATCAATGACATCACATGGGAGCCAATTCTCACGATATACTCTGATCACCTTCCAATCATACTAACGCTGGATATGCCGTCGAAACTCGTCCACCCTGACAAGAAAACGTACACAAACTTTAAAAAAGCTAACTGGGATGGCTTTAAAAGGTACACAAGCGAAGCTTTTGCTAGTCTTACCCCCCCCCCAAGTAATGTACGTATGGCCGAAAAACAACTCAGACGGATAATTCTCACTGCAGCTAAGAGATTCATTCCAGCCGGCCGCATACCTATAGCCTAAAACCTAATTTTCCAACATCAGCGGCTAAATTAGCTAAAACGAGAGATCAGCTAAGAAGTGCAGATCCCAGTGATCCACGCATTGGTGACATTAACGATATCATCGTCAAACAGGTCAATGACCACAGGAGAAATATATGGCACTCACACCTTCGAAAACTGAATACCACCACAGGTGTGAGCAAACTATGGAGCACCGTAAGAAACTGATCTAATCCCACCAAAACTCAAGGGAGGGTCGCTATCAAGTTTGGAAATTCTACCGTGAGTGACGACAAAATATGCGCCAATCTGTTTAACAAACAGTTCGTCGAACACCCACCCAAGGATAGACTCAAGCGCAAAATTACACGAGCCATCCGTAACACCAAGGTAGACGAATATCTTCAAACCACCACCACTGAAGTAGCCAATGCCATAAAAAACGCCAAAAACTCAAAGGCGCTTGGACCGGACGGTATAGCAATGATAATGCTCAAACACCTCGACACACCGGCCCTAGAGTATATCACTGCCACGATGAACCTTTCACTTGGAACATTCATCATACCAGAGATTTGGAAGAGAGGCCACATTATTCCTATACCCAAACCTGGCAAACAACACTCCTTAGGAGAATCCTACCGCCCGATCACGCTTTTATCTCCTGTGGCAAAAATACTTGAAGCGTTGATACACAAAACTCTTACGACGCACATACAACTCGCCAATCATCAACACGGCTTTAGGAAAATGCACAGCACCACCACTGCATTAGACCGAATCATGTCTAAGGTCTTAAATGGAATGAACCAACCAAAGCCGTTTAAGCGCACCATCCTAGTGGCTTTGGATCTGTCGAAAGCGTTCGATATGGTGAATCACTCGCTCCTACTGACAGACCTCCAAAACTCATCCACACCGTCGTATGTAGTTAAATGGATCGCAAACTACCTTGCCGGACGTCAATCCAGGACTGAGTTTAGAAATGGGAAATCTAAACTAAGAAGGATCAAATAGGGAGTACCACAGGGCGGAGTTCTTTCCCCCACTTTGTTCAACCTCTACATGTCAGGGCTTCCCACCCCACCTGAAGGAATCGACATAATATCCTACGCTGATGATTGTACCATCTTGACATCCGGCAACGATATTTCAGACATGTGCGATCGTATCAACGGCTACTTAGAAGAGCTCAACACCTTCTTCATTAGCAAGAACCTGAAGCTATCAGCACCCAAATCCTCGGCCACCCTCTTTACCACGTACAACCTACGGCTAGACATTAGTGTAAACGACACCGAAGTCCCCACTGTCCGTCACCCCAAAATCCTCAGCGTCACAATTGACAATCACGGCATTTTCAATAGCCACGCCGACAATATATGTGACAAATTGAAGAGTAGGAACAAGATCCTAAAATCTCTCGCTGGCAGCAAATGGGGAACTGATAAAGAGACATTACTCACCACTTACAAAGCCATCGGTCGTTCAGTGGTAAACTACGCCGCGCCCATATGGACAAACAATCTCTGCAACACTCGATGGAAACGGATTCAAACGTGCCAGAATGCAGCTATGCGTACAATCACTGGATGTGTACGCATGACATCACAAGATCACCTCCACCAAGAAACTAAGCTGCTTAATCTAAAAACTCATAATAAGCTACTCGCAAAGCAATATCTTGTTGGTTGCTATCGTAGTCAACACCCGAATTTCGATCTTATGGACAAAACCCCACCTCCACGTCATGTTAGACGTACATTAAGGGACAAGGAAAGGGAAGTCCAAAGATTCAAAAGAGTTCTCCTCGATAACACCAACAACTACAAGGCGGCTCTAAAGCAGTTGCATACTAGCGAGGTAACAATAGCCACGAATGATCTGTCATTAAACCGTGTCCTTCGAGCTCGACCACCAGATATCTCCAATGACGAACTACAGCTACCTAGAGCCACACGTACCACCTTGGCTCAGCTTCGATCTGGATGGTGCTCCAGACTAAATTCATATTGGACCCGTATCGACAACACCATTGCAGACACTTGTCCAGCATGTGGAGCCAGTCCGCACAACGTGGACCACCTTTTCAATTGTAATGCCGCACCAACGCATCTAACACCCATTGCGCTTTGGGAAAAACCCATTGAGGTGGCAACCTTCTTAGGCCTCGAACTTGAGGAGAGAATGGAATGCCAACCATTTACGAATGACACTAGTTCCCCCCCCCCCCCCCCCGTTACTTCCGCCGCTACAACAACAACAACAGCAGGCAATTTGCAGCACAGAGATGAGAATAGATTCGGCAAATGACTCCGAAAAAGGGAGATTAAATGGGCCGTTATTAGTTAAAGCCGGCCCCATACCGACCAGAGTGTGGAAAACACCGCACAAAAGATTGATACGAAAAATCGTGCAGCAGCAGTGCAGCAGTGTGGTTGGGCGACTCCAAGCAGGGCCGGCTCTACTATATGTGCAGACTGTGCACTTGAACAGGGCGCTAACCGAAAGGGGCGCCAAATTCACAAATTCATTATGATCATATCAAGACTTCCTTTAATGACAACTGCATGATGATCACATCAATTCTCTTCTCCGTTGTATAGCATTTATTTATACATATTTAAATTGATTGATACACGTCGTCCACGTATTGTACATATTAAACGAACTATAATTGATTCAATTATTTATCTAAGGGTTTGTTATAGATCCGCTTCTATCGCGACTCAAGAAATTACAATTTCGTTCAAACTTTTCCGCATTGTATCTACGCGAGATGAAGAGCGAGAGACATGTTTCCATCCGTCCGCGTTCAAAAATGCTTCGCAAATCTCGTAGTTGTGCATCACTGCAAACATGCTCCAATTAATCCATACACTTCATATGCGCGATGGGCGCCATACGGGCGCTAGTTTCATAGATTGTATGCTTGGCAAAAGTGAAGAGTCGTGCAGTGCAGAAATTGTGCACATAAGAATTGTTGTAGAGCGTCCACGGTACACCCCTATATTCTGCAAAACAGGGGAATAGCTGCTTTGCAGGCTCGTTGTAGATGAGATGTGAGTTGAGTATTCACTTGATTGCTCATTCTCGTAGTCTCAGCTCATACTAGGTACATGCTACATGTTTCAATTGTATGAGAGTGAGGAGTTTTGTAGGATGTATATTGTATAGTTTGTAGGAAGAGATTTTACCGCGTAAAATTTCCTATGCAATCCATACGCGCTGACAAGACCTCGAGAGTGAAATGTTTGTCCGCTGCGATTTACTCAATGAAAATGTATGCTTACGGTCGTGGAATATGTGGCAAATGCAGTGAAATTCCATACGCTACAATCCGAAAATGGTTCATAATTTTTCGCGGCCATTTTATGTATTTTTTCCATTTCCCGGTCATTTCATCGTGAAAAATATCTAATGAACGGGGAACCGAAAAATACTTCAAATGGCTGAGAAAAATTATGGGACCATTTTCGGATGTCACTTATGGAATTCTCAGCATTTCCCACATATTCCAGTAAGTAAGCAGAAAGGCCAACCTATTTTCCGATTTTAGTGCGGTTAGTTTTCTTTTTTAGGTAAATTTGTTTGTTGCCTGTAATAATCATTTTAATTTGCTATTCTAGATAGTCCAGCTTTTGATATACACATATGGACAAGGACAAGAAATAAGTAGGTACAACACCCCTCTCTCACTATTTTATTCCGGATTTTCATTGCATTTATTGTATTCTAATACTAGAAAATGATAATCATTATAACAACTTGGATGCAGCAATGCCCTGGCATCCGAAAAAGAAGATGGCTCTCTCCTATTTACTCAGTCCCGGTCGATATAAAGTGTGAAGTTGATAATGAGCTTGGCCAAAAAAATAATTTTTTCACTTTTTCTCACAACAGGGTCCGACTTTTCAATAGGGTATTGTTTTTTTTTTACTATTTTTATGTGTAACTAACATACAATTAAAGAGCAAAAAGTATTTAAAGGACGAAAGTGCATACTAAGCCCGTAGAAAGGCGTTACGGGTCGAAACCCTTGAAATGGCGGTCACACTACTCGCTCAATCACGAAATAAATCCGCTGACCATTGCAGTTCATATTTCATTTAGAACTAACAAAAATCAGCCAGAAGTAGAAGAAAGTTCAAATAAGGGCCTCAAGGATAACTGACAATCACATTATGTCTATGGCAAAGGAAGTTCCCTTGGCATTATCGACGCTTATCGCGGGAAGTAAGACGGTGTGGCGAAATATTGAGAGGGATAGTCCATCTTTGTTCAGGCGAAACAATGAAAACTCGCGGAATATTTTGTTTAAGTGACATAATCGTAATAAAATCGAATGTTAAGGACTCCTTTCGAAATATTCTTCATCTGAAAGAAAAAAAATGATCTATAGCATAGGACTATTTCCATGGCGGCGAAAATATCATTGTCTATAGGTTTTTTTTTTCATACATCTAAAAACCGTTACTGCGAGAGAAAGAAGAAATGTTTGATAAGAGACATATCGCATCATGCTGAGAATCTATACAAAGTAGGTCCGCACTTCAGCAGGATAATAAGTTAAACAACACCTCAAAAGCTGTTCTAGGACTAGCTTCCTTAAAATGGAGTGCAATTTTATGATTGGTGAAGTCAGTAATCGAACTTGAATACGTACGAAGATTTTTGGGGAGAATTAAAACAAAGAACTGGAAAATGGCATCCCACAATAAGGACCAAATCATAAGAGTTTTCTTGACGAAATGGGGATACGATGACATGACATTTTGACTATGCCATCATAGTCAATCTCCAGTAAGTCAATAAAAACGAATTTTTTGGGGATTATTGAAAAATATGATGAAAAGTAATAAAAGAAACCAAATGTTCGTCGAATTCAAGCATGAAGTTTGAATTAAAACTAGTTTGGATCAAATCAGCTGAGATGTACTTATTTTTTTGTCCAGGCTTTTTAGTCGTCTCATACTTTTTTAAGGAAAATCAAAGCTGTTACTTATCTAAAAATGTTAATGTACATATTACATATTTAATTCCTCTCCAATTAAGTAACAACAAACGATTTTTTTTTTACTTTAATACCTGCTTGTCCACAGGGCCATTTTGGCCATTTGTATGTATTGAGGTTTTAGTCGTACCTACACAAAAATGTTTTTTTTTTTTTCAAAAATCTTCAAATGCCTGTGGCAGCTAAAAGGTTAAGAATTGGGGTTTCAATTTTTTTGCTGGAAATCACATGGAGAATCTCAATCCGGTGCGTTTATGCGGCAGTTTCGGACACCCTGTATAGAAGGGCGACTTTTTAGTATATGAACAGGGCGCCATAATACCTAGGACCGGCGCTGACTCCAAGGTATCATTCTTGGAACCGGTCTTTTGTGCGGTGTGTGCCACACTCCGGTCGGTGTGGGCCGGCTTTAGACTTATGTTTCGATACTACAAACTTGAATTTACAGAAGCTGGCTGAAACTGAAATCTGTTTTATAGAATGAAAACTGCAATAACAGAATGAAATGGTTCAAATCTCTCTAGTCGCCATTCATCCAAATGTCTAGTATATTTTCGTATGTTCATAATATTATACGCTTTAATCAACTAATGGACGTTCGTTCAAATGCATATCTCTGTCTCTCCACAAAACACACGCTTTCAAATAAACGAAAAAATAACACTATTTTCAAGTCTACGAATTTGAAGTAGGCGTATCGTCCGCCGTGCTGCCGCTCCATCCGTCAAAGCAATAAAACCATCATATCCAAACAGACGATCTGTTTACATTTCATATTATTAAAAATCTCCCTCGACGGCTACGCGTACTTCACCCTCAGATTCTTTTCAAACACTTGAAAATGTCTCGAGCAACTCCTGGAGAAAAAAGGATACAAATGAATTTAAGAAAAGATAACAGCATCAGCGCCTAAAGAACAACAATAACCATCAGCCGCAGCAGTATTGTTGTCGATATCCAGCGCACAAATCACGCTAATGCTTCGGGTAGTTGCTGTAAACACACCCAGGATAAACACTAGGCTATAGTAAGGATTACTCAAAATGATGCTTTTTGCTTTATCGCATATCTCCGGCGAGCAGCGTCTCGTCGTGTGGCTGGCATGGATGGCGTGTCGCTTTGCCCGGATCGTTAGGTGAACTGGACACAAAAATCGCCGGGGCCGGATGACAAAGGTTTTCCAACGATTGGATTGAGCTATTATCATTGAGAGCTCTGGAGTTGCGGATCCAGCGCCGATATAGAACCAATTTCGGTTGTGTCGTCCTCCTTTCTTGTCATTGTAAAGATTTTTATCAGAGCCACTTATGGATGGGAGAGAGTGGATCAATGGTAAAGCGGCAGGAGTTGAAATGTACACATTGGCATTAGGCATACGATGAATGCATACAAAAAGGATGTAAAGAAAGGGAATGAATTAAGTGATTTTACTGCTGTTAGTTGTAGTAAACGTGCTCCGGTCGAGAGAAGTGTGTTCGTTTTCAATTGTGAACATATTGTTCAGTGGTCGTATTCCTTACCATTGATAACCCCGGAGCAGACACTGAAACCACTTTACTTTTTTTTCACTCGATTGTGACATGCGGTGAAGATTGAGATTGATTTTTTTACGTCAATATTTAATGGGTAAATGCACAAAATTTTATTGCTCGACCACTAAATATTCTGAAATAGTTTACTTTAAATACAAATATTCTCAATATAAGTCATGTTTCGGGCAATTATTTTAGCTCTACTTGAAAGATTCTCCTTACATTTCCTCTGTATCCGCCATCACGTTAAACGCAATCTCTAAACGAACATTTGCAAATCCCTATACTCCTTTCGTACAACAGCTAACTTTTACGATTTCACAATCTGTTCGCCGTATAACAAGCCTTCGGAATTTCCGTACGACAAACAATTTGAGTTGTTCGCTCAATTTGAAGTGAATTGAATTCGACAACCATAAATAACAAGAAATCGATCCGACGGACTAAAGTTTGTATCAAATTTACTGCAGTTGAGTCAAATCGAGTGTACGATTATATGGAGGGCATACAACACACTACGTAGGGATGCTACGCTATTTAAGTTGCTCTGTACACACATGACATGACGACATGAACATACATATAAAGGATACAACAACAAGAGACAATAATTGCAACTATGTCAAGCTTCAAGTTAACTACTCCCCAACATATTTCAAACGTCCTAAATTGGTGCATTTAATTTAATTGGGACACTAGATATCGTAGAGCAGTTCAGCGTTTTTACTATAAGAAGGGGTGTCGTCTGATAAGCGCTTTTTCATGGACCATTGACCGTCTCCCACGACACAGACGCGAATAACTTCCTAAACTCCCCAAACGCTGCATGAATAGCACTGAATGCAATTGGTGGAAAATAAGTTTATTTTATTTTTCCACCATAATTTTCGGAGATAAACAGCAAGTGATAGATGGTCAAGATACATTCCGACACTTTACGCAACAATATAATTATATCACCAACCCTGAGGGAAGAACTTGGACTTTTCCCGTTACTCGCTGTATAGTGCTCCTAAAAATCCAGACCGAAGTATAGTAGTTATAGAGAAATGACTCCTCCGCTATACTAGAGCAGAAGCATTCACATTTCAGATTTCACACACTAGTCGAGTCGCACGTTTCAGTGCTATATGCGAATAATAGACGTATCGCACCCTTAATTTTATGTTTTGTAGAGTAATTTCGATGAGCTTATAAAACTCTCACAATTCGAGTTCAAGCAACGTGACCGTCTAGCCAGGGCTCTCGTCAGCCGGCGAGGCGATTGTGTAAGGACGTTAAGGAGCGCAATGAAATTAATCGAATAATGGCGGACCGTTATTAAGGTACTTATTTAAATTTTAATGGGTCGGAAGTGGTAAAATACATTTTTAGTGTAATGTCCATTACAATTATTGTAGGCGGAGGGGGCGGAGTCGTTTAAAACAATGGTTAATTGTAATTATTGTAGCTGATTTAAGTTAATGTTCTTGAAATTATTTTGATTATGATTTAAAATGAATAATTGTGCAGGATTATATTTATTTATTTTTTGCTGAGGGTTGTTTTATACGATTTTATTATTATTATACATAGCAAACACAAGGTTTTAGGAACGTGGAGAGAATTCCTCATCTGGCAGCAGCATTAACAAACTTTAGAAAATTTCCACATTTTTTTAAAAAAATTGGGTCAAATCCAAATCCGGATAATGGTAATTACGGATTATCGGGGTACTACGGTATTTAACTAGGAAACCCACCCACCCCCAAATAAACGGCCAGTTAAACAAATCAAATCCCAATTCATATATTACAGAACTGTATTTAGGGAAAGCGTTTTGCGATTATCGGAAATGGGTCTTATATGTAGAGCAAGAACAAACTTCCAGGAATTGCAAAATTATACCAGCATTTCAAATCTGTTATATTTCCCGGATCCCGGTAAACATGTTTTCATATTTTCGTAGAAATTCACGAGTACCTACTTTCATGTCGCACGATATTTAGGGGCCCAGAAGCCATAAGAAAGATTTCTCGAACCATAAGTAAATGACGACTACGAAAAACAATTTTCTAGAATTTTTTATTTTGTAGACAATAAGAGATACACTTTCTGAAGTCGAAACAAATGCTTTATTCTACTTTTTGGCCATCTCTATCTGTTTAATACAAGTATCTTCGCTGTAGCTTTAACACTTTCAAAACTACAAATTCAAAGTCGCGTTTTAAAATCGTTATAAATTATATTTCACGGAGGTATATTTCACAGGTGTACACTCGACGGCGGTTTAATTCGAAGAGGATTAGAAATTCGATTCGATTCCACACGCAAGCTCGGGATACGGTTCCCTTAACGGATGGATTAACCAGTATATCGTTTGAGTTCAAGGAACTCTTAGCATATTGAATTAAATAAAATTGAGAAAAAAGAATCTTTGCTTGCGCGAGGAATCGAACCGCGGTATGCCGGCTGAAGGCCATGCATTCTCACCACTAAGCTATGATTGCATTCTGACAATCTACTAAAATTTATGGAATTCAAATAATGTTCGTTTTCTTGCAATTGTGAATTTACATATTCACCACAGTCAGCTGTATATGATAATATGATCGAGAATTGACAGATCGCGAATGAAAAAGTAAACAAACAACAACGATATTCAATGTAAGTACAAATTTTCAATTTACAATTAATTAAATAATTTATGATTTTCACAGATGATGGCGATGCGGACGATACGATGATGACCACGACGATGATGACGACGATGAAGATGACCACGAAAGAGACATCAGCAAAACCTCAGATAAGTTTTTACATTTTCAATCCAAGTCGCGATTCTTTGTGTTTCGTTTTTTCCTTTCAGGTGTGAAATAGTTGATTGAGAGGAGCAATTCCGAACATACTCCCCCCGCTAAGGCGTTAGGCTTAGATCCGTCAGGCCACCTATGCAATGAGATCAATCTGTAAGTACACAAATTTTATTAGTTTAGCTGCGGCAAGCAGTATAATGTAGTAGTAGATTCGAGTCCAACGGCAATAATACCACATAGTAGTCAGCGGTATTTCCACCGTGCTTGACTGACTTGTGGCACTGGAACATGGGACGTTATAGCGCGTCCGACTCGCTTATTCTTTGAATTATCATATTCCAAAAGGTTTAAAACAACAAAAAGTGGAACGGTACAAGTCGGACAAGACATGAAGTTACATTAAAGTGTTGTTCCGGTCATGGGTCTGCTATCGGGAGCATAGCTATCTTAGCGACAGGTCTTTTCAATAGTGTGTTGTTCATTTTGACAGTCACGACTCGAACGAGGCCATCCTTTCCCGGATGCACTTCGATGATGCGTGCGAGCGGCCATTGACAGGAGGGAACTTTGTCTGCCTTCACGAGACATAGATCTCCGACTCGTATGTTCGGAGTTTTCGACGTCCATTTTGGACGCTGTTGCAAGCGCTGCAGATATTCGCCTGCCCATCGCTTCCAAAAATCTTGGGCTAGGCGTTGTGTTAACTGCCATCTATTCAAACGATTAGTAACAATTTCCGTCATATCCGCCTGCGGATGTGCCAGTAGCGCATCACCAATTAAAAAATGTCCAGGGGTTAAGGCTGCTTCGTCGTCGGGATCATCAGTAATGGGGCACAAAGGGCGTGAGTTCAAGCAAGCTTCTATCCGAGCTAAGACCGTGCTCAATTCTTCAAATGTCAACAGCGTATTTCCAACTATTCGTTTCAAATGGTATTTAGTGGACTTCACACCCGCCTCCCAAAGTCCTCCGAAGTGAGTTGCCGAAGGTGGGTTAAAGTGCCAAGATATACCCTTAGTGATCATGGCATCCGCGAGTTGGTTGTTAAGTTTAACAATTCGTCGAATTTCAGCGTCGGCTCCGACAAAATGTGTGCTACAATCGCTGTATATGTGGGCACATAATCCCCGTCTCGCAATGAAACGATGTAATGCAGCCAAAAATGCATCGGTGGTCATATCGCTGACCAGCTCTATGTGCACAGCCTTAACCGCCAGACAAATAAATATGCACACGTAGCACTTAAGTGTTTTGTACCCTCGTCCTTTGCGGTCACGAATGCTGAACGGGCCGCAGTAGTCGATACCAGTGTGAGTAAAGGGACGCGTGACATTCACCCGTGGAGACGGTAAGTCTCCCATCAGTTGCTTTCCCGGCGTCGCCTTGCGCTTGAAACACTTAACCCTCCGTCGGGCGCACCCCAAATCAAAACAAGATCGGGCGCACTCGGCCTGAGAGGCCACCCATTTATTGGAGTCCTTTTTCCTTACTATGTTACTACAAATTTCTGAAACTTTTCGGAAATTAAGTTATTAGTATCTAAGGGATGTAATTAAAGTAAATATAGTACTAAGAAACCTATTTGCTTAACAGTATAATACAGAAATAAAATTATCGATTTACAAGAAAAAACCCAAGAGAGAAAATTTTATGAAAAATACCGCATCCATTGTTCGTTAGAAAAATTGAAATTAATGAAAGGTAGGCAGTCTAAATTGATAATCGTTATTTGAAAAGGTTCCTAATGCTCCAAATTAAATGTGGAAAAGCATCTTTGATGCAGCGCTTTCGCGTAGTTTGGGTATACATTCTAAATTATGACGCAATCGGGCGCACCCGGCCTGTGAAGCCAGAGTCCTTTCCACACAACTAACTAAAGGACCATGGAAAACAATAGGTAGGCATTGTGTGAGACTCTTAAAGTTAGACGAGTAAACGGAGCTAAAAAGTTGTGGGCCACTCTACTAGCGTGGAGCAGACCAGGAACTGTTTTGCTGGCCTGTCAGGCCGGGTGCGCCCGACGGAGGGTTAATGCATTTGTGCACGAAATGTCGAACTGCGTTGCGTCCATCGATGACCCAAAACCTTTTTCGCAAATGTGTCAGCATGACTTGACAATGCCCATGCAGTGTTGCGTTGTGAGTTTCATCCAAAACCAGCTCCGTGAACTTTCCGCATTTCGGCAAAATCATAGGGTGACGCTCGTTGTATGACATAGAAGCATTCCTCAATCGTCCTCCCACACGGAGAATGCCATTAACCACCAATGGATTTAAATTGGCAATTTGATACTTTCCTTTGAGGGGCTCCTGACCTTCAATTTTGCGTATTTCTTCTGCGAATTCTAACCTTTGGACATGTTGAACCCAGAACTCCAAAGCTCAAGTCAGTTCGCCTACACTCAGATTGCCTTTCGTCGATTTCTTTCTTGCTATTGCTCCAAATCGCATGCAATATGCTGTTACTCTTACCAGAGTTGTGAGTGAAGAAAATCGATTTAGCAATCCATCTAGATCGTGTACTTGCGTCGTCATACTTAAACATATTAAGTTTTTATCCTTTTTTCGTTCTAGGTGTGTTTCCTCGATATTTGGCGACTTTGGCCAACAATGGGGATCTTGTTGTAACCAGTCTGGGCCACTCCACCACAACTGGTTGTCGACAAGATCTTTCGCCGCTACGCCTCTGGATCCCAAATCTGCCGGATTATCAGCAGAAGGAACATATCGCCATGGTGTATTGCTGACGTTGTTGTGGATCTCGACGGTTCGATTAGACACGAAAATCGACCACCGAGCTGGAAGTCCTTGGATCCAGCTGATAACAGTCGTGTTGTCGCACCACAGGAATGTTGATACTTGCGCGTATCCATACGTTTCCTTCACCATCTTGACGAGTCTCGAGAGGAGAACTGCTCCACACAATTCCAGCCTGGGAATCGTCACAGTTTTGATGGGAGCAACTTTCGTCTTCGCGATTAGAAGATGGCATTTCGTTCCCTCAACGCCACGTGACACCAAATAGACCATAGCAGCGTAAGCCTCCTCGGACGCGTCGGAGAAACCAAGTAACTCCAAATATGTGCTCTCAGTTTGAAGTATCCACCTTGGTATTTTTATTAATTCTATTTCTTCCAGGGCCTTACGTAATAGCACCCAATGTGCCTCGATGTCATCCGGAAGTGTATGTCCTCATTTGCGGATCGCGGTTCGTTTCTTAGCGAGTCAACCGGGGGTAACGAAGCGGTAGATGGAGGGGAAGAAAATTCGCTGATAAGTTCTTGCACTTCTATTGAAAAGTCCAGATACAGATCTTCAAAACTAGCGCGGGTTTCCTCTGCGTAGCCGGGCTTAGCGTCCTTGCTATCGTCGTAATCCAAGATTAACGACATGATGGCTTCATCGTTTTTCTCAAATTCTGCATGGACCGCCTTTATGCGGTCTAAGAGGGTCTTACCATATATTAATGTCCTTCGGGCTTTACCCGCCTTTTTATGGTTGGCATATAGGCGCTCCAAGGTCTTTAGAGCGACCTTTTGTTTCGCTTCAAGCTTTTCCATTGCCTTTCCAATCGCACTCACTATGACAAAAGGGGTCAACACTACACACACGGGTAGTTTAGTCGAGTCACACAGTTAATAAATATCACCCACGGCGTATATTGAACGATTTTACGCGATTTTACGTACACGACGTACAAAGTTAAGATACGCACACGGCGCACAAATTAACACACGGTTTATAATGTTAAGAGCACCGTTAAAGGTCACGGACGACGTATCACGATACGGCAGGACTTTGCGCAACACACCACGCACACGGCGTATAAACCCACGGTTTAATATAGTTGAATCGCACGAAGTAAACCGTTGAACGTTAACGGATACTTTATATATAGATACGCGACAATTCGCGTAACACAGAACGTACACGACGATCAAATCCACGATTTCGCAAATTGAATCACACGGATCCGGCTCGACGGACCAAAAATGTTTAATACAAGTATCTTCGCTGTAGCTTTAACACTTTCAAAACTACAAATTCAAAGTCGCGTTTTAAAATCGTTATAAATTATATTTCACGGAGGTATATTTCACAGGTGTACACTCGACGGTGGTTTATTTCGAAGAGGATTAGAAATTCGATTCGATTCCACACGCAAGCTCGGGATACGGTTCCCTTAACGGATGGATTAACCAGTATATCGTTTGAGTTCAAGGAACTCTTAGCATATTGAATTAACCCTAGAGAGATAATCTACGTCGAATCGACGTACAGAAATTATTCTTTTTATTATATCTCATAAGTGAAGCTTCATAATTTGTTGGTTCCAAGATTTAACTCAATTCATGTCTGTAGGCGTAATTACGTGGCAAAATAATGAGCTTGGGTGCCACACAGCCTAAAATATTGGGGGGTCATAAGTCAAATATACGTCGAATCGACGTATGATTATCTTTAACGTCAGTAAAAACTGTAGAACAAATTTGTACTGAAAAATATTTTATTTCGCCCGAATTGACATTTTTATAAATCTTCATAATGTGGATGTGTATTTACTTGGATATAACCACTAAAAGCCTGTTTCGATAAAGATATCCTTTATTTTAATCTATTGAAAGGACAGCCCACTTTCTACTAGAACCACTTTTTTAAAATTAATATTATATACACAAACAAATTATAATTTTGCAAAACCATGAGTTTAACAGATTAGTATTAAATACAAATGATTATATATCTACCTTTTAACAACATGTTACTCTTAACAAAGAAGTTATAAGGATGTTAACTCGCAAGACGTCGAATCGACGTATGATTATCTTTTCAGGGGTAAAAAATATGATTATCTCTCTAGGGTTAAATAAAATTGAGAAAAAAGAATCTTTGCTTGCGCGAGGAATCGAACCGCGGTATGCTGGCTGAAGGCATGCATTCTCACCACTAAGCCATGATTGCATTCTGACAATCTACTAAAATTTATGGAATTCAAATAATGTTCGTTTTCTTGCAATTGTGAATTTACATATTCACCACAGTCAGCTGTATATGATAATATGATCGAGAATTGACAGATCGCGAATGAAAAAGTAAACAAACAACAACGATATTCAATGTAAGTACAAATTTTCAATTTACAATTAATTAAATAATTAATAATTTATGATTTTCACAGATGATGGCGATGCGGACGATACGATGATGACCACGACGATGATGACGACGATGAAGATGACCACGAAAGAGACATCAGCAAAACCTTAGATAAGTTTTTACATTTTCAATCCAAGTCGCGATTCTTTGTGTTTCGTTTTTTTCCTTTCAGGTGTGAAATAGTTGATTGAGAGGAGCAATTCCGAACACTATCTCATCTAAATATGCGGCATGGCATAGCTCATACGTTCAGAAAAAAGGGGATTGTCTTGTCAATTGTAGTTTCATTTTAACCACATATCGGATTTGATTGAGGTGCCGCGAAAGACCAATTTTTTTTAATGCCATCCACAACAGTTTCGATTGGACTACTTCTTTCAAAAATACGACTACGACTCACCCCTCCTCATCTGGATCTACCAGTGGTGCAACTACACGATACAGCTTATTTAGGGGGTATATCGAGCGTGGACTTTATTTTTTTAAGTTCTTCGATAAAATTAGATAAATGGATTACTTCATGTGTTAGGTAGCAACAGGCATCGTATTATGATTTGACCTTCCAAAACCTTGACTTTCTAATTCTGAGTACGGTACAACACTTGCTGATTAATTTGGATTAATAAACTATAATACTTGGCCATTAGGCATTTTTTGGATTTTCATTTTATCAAAATCCAAGGAAATGTCTGATTTTGACGAAAATAAGAATAAAAAAATGGATTCGGATTCTCCATGTGTGTGCGCCATGCACAGCCGTGCGAAGCAAATATTGCGCCCGGGGCAAGAACTAAAACTGGCTCCCCTTTCCTATGTCAACATATGTGACGGTTGTGAGCCCGCAAGTCAAATCCGTCAAGTGAAAACTAAAGTCTACAATTTACTTGCTAAGAGTTAATTATAAAAAAAAATTATATTTGCCTCGTATGATCTACTTGCTACGAGTTAGTATAATGACCAAAAACAACAAAGTTGTGAAAGTTACCCCGCCAAAGAAAAATTCATCTACCGCAAAAAGAATACATATCACTCCAATTCGCCGCTCATATGTAATTTTGTTTTAGGTGTAAATGCTGGAGAAGTTTAAATGTACAGGACTACTTCCTAAAGTAATTTGGTGGGAGCCGCCAAAGTGGCACTGAGTAAAATGTTAATGCTCCCACCAAATTACTTTAGGAAGTAGTCCTGTACATTTAAACTTCTCCAGCATTTACACCTAAAACAAAATTACATATGAGCGGCGGATTGGAGTGATATGTATTCATTTTGCGGTAGATGAATTTTTCTTTGACGGGGTAACTTTTACAACTTTGTTGTTTTTGGTCAATGTCCAAATGACCCAATATCCCGATGTCCCAATGTTCCAATGGCCCGATATCTAAGTGGCCCAAAGTCCCTATGTACCAGTGTCCCAATGTCCGATTGTCCTATTGTCCCAAGGTCCAATGTCCTAGTATCCATATACCCCAACGTCGCAGTCTCCCAGTGTCCTAATGTCCCAATATCCAAATATTCCCATGTCCCAATATTCCAATGTTCCAATTTCCTAATAAATTAATATCCCAATATCCCGATGTCCCAGTAGCCCAATGTCCTCACGTCCCAGTTTCCTCAGTGTGCCTAATATCCTAATGTCCAAATGCAAAAATGTCTCATTGTCCCAATTTCTCAATGTTCCAATATCCTAATGTCCCAGTATCCCAATGTTCCAATATCCAAATGTGCCAACATCCCAATGTCCCAATGTTCTAATGTCTAAGATCCCAATGTCCTACTGACCCAAGACCCTAATGGCCACATGTCCTTATATACCAGTGCCCCAATGTCCCAATGTCACAACATCCCGATGTCTCAGTGGCTCATTGCCCCTTCTGTACCAGTGTCCAAATGTCCGATTGTCCTATTGTCACAAAGTCATAATATCCCAATGTCCTATTATCCCAGTGCTCCATGTCCCACCCAGCAGGGGGGTTTGTGTCCATGTGACACTCAGCCAAGGAAGGCTGTTTGTAGTTGGACAGAGATCTTTGGTGAGTTACGACACCACGGACCTAGTAGCGCAAGGGGGCCCCTGGTACAGTTGATACGCCATGGCAAGGATCTGTACAAAGACCATTCGGGCGGTAACGGTCCCGTGCTCCTGAGTTATGTACGGGTGGCTCTCGGCGTGCCTACCTCCTCCCATAGTTTGCGGGAGGGAAGCACAAAATGCCAAGCACGATTGTGATGTCCTCTGGTGGGGGAGTGCATCTTATGGAAATCGTGTGAGCTTCGGGGTTGACGGCTTCGCATAACCCGAGTCCAGAAGGGGCTAGTTAGGGAGAACGGCCTTGGTGGAAAATGCCTACGCGCCTATATCTAATTAGCTTGTGGATTGATGACCACACTGCCCGAGTCGCATTGCTGACTAGTAAACTGAAGGGGCCACCTGGATGTGAAAAGTAGCGCTACGTGTCTGCACAGGCATGTGGTCACAGGTCCAACGAGCCTGGGATGTGCATGTCCGAATTCGACGTAAGGCTTAACCAATAGGGGGCCGAAGGAGGATCACACCTGCTATAGAGAAGTCTATAGCGAATAGTGTACTACGGGGATGGGTGTGCCCAGGGGACCATGGTCCTTGCCCATCAAGGTGTTGGACTCGTAGTGGCTGGAGGTTGTTACCCAAGTCATCCAGCTAGTGATGCAATCCCGGGGTTGGATTCCTGATGGTGTGAGCATGCGCCGGATGGAGAAATCTCCGTCTGACAACAACACCTTGTCAGTAAAAAGCCGAAGGTCCAAACTTTTTAGCGGGACCGGGAGATAAAGGCCGAAAGGCTAGGTGCTCCCCTGACGGTATACCTGTAGATGGTTAGCTTGCCCCCATGTCCCAGTCTCCCAGTGTCCTAATGTCCCAATATTCCAATGTTCCAATGTCACAATGTTCTAATTTTCCAATATCCCAATGTTCCAATGTCCCAATGTCCTAATATCCCGATGTCCCAATATTGCGATGTTCCAGTGGCCCAATGTCCCCACGTCGCAGTTTCCCCAGTGTACTTAATGTCCCAATATCCGAAAATCCTAATGTGGTAATGTGCTAATGTTCCAATGTCCTAATGACCCTAATGTCCCAATGTCCTAATATCCCAGTGCCCCAGTGCCCCAATGTCACAACATCCCGATGTATCAGTGGCCCAATGTTCCTATGTACCAGTTTCCCAATGTTCGATTGTCCTATTGTCCCAAGGACATAATAATGTCCCAATATCCTAATATGCCAGTGCCCCAATGTCCCAGTCATCCAGTGTCCTAATGTCCCAATGTCCCAATATCCCAATGTTTCAATGTCCCGTTGTCCCAATATCCCGATGTCCCAATGCCCCAATATCCCGATGTCCCAACGTCCCAGTTTCTCCAGTGTGCCTAATGCCCCAATGTCTTAATGTCCTAATGTCCCAAGACCCTAATGTCCCAATTTCCTAATATCCCAGTGCCCCAACATCCTAGTGTCCCAGTGTCCCAATATCCTAATATCCCAATGTCCCCGTGTCCCAATGTCGCAGGGTGTTTTAAAAAATTGTCAATGCGATGAGCCGAAAGACGCAATTGTTGGAAATCTTTTGTTAACTTTACCTGTTATTTTACCGTTATTCCATTCACTTATCTAAATGGAAGATATTGATTCTTTAGAAGGACCACCAGAGGATCATTCATTCCAAATTTCATAAAAAATCCCATCACGGGGAGAGACAGCAGAAGCAAGTCTTTCTGCAACTCTGTAGAATCCAGTCTGAAATTGGGTTACTCGCTTAAGTCTGTGAGGGTGAAAATTTCACCGTTTATTGCATATATCTTACCCGTTATTGTGCCGATCGAAGATTTTTTTTGGAAAGGCACTAGAACAGGATATGTGGAATATTTTGTTAATAAATTTTTTTTTGGGGATATTGCCTGGAAGGCTGGAGCCCTGTCAAAGAAAAAAGCAAGTTGTCTCCGGTAATCATAGACAATAGGGCGCCAATAAAAGACGGAAGAAATTCCCTTGATGGAAAGCACCATAGATTTCGTCGTCATAATGTTGTTCTTTCGGTAGAAATGCTCGGGATGCATCTTCTGCACAAAACCAAATGGGTTTACCATCATCGTTTTGTGTGGCCGCCGATTGAGTTACAGCGTGCGATATAAACTGCCCGAATTGAATGAGTAGCAAATTCAGGACATGATGCGGACGATCAAAATCCGGGAATATCTTAAGCGATATAGTGCGGGCTTCAGTGAGTGGTGATCCGTCGACAGAATGAACTCGTGGCGACCAGATGCCATTCTCATAGGCAGGCGGCAAAAGTCTCCATTGGTTGACCAGCAGCTTCCCAATAAGTTCTATCGGGCAACGGATTGTTACACTTACCGTCCTAGAAGCCTTACATGTTGATTACATGTGACTCATAGACGGAATTGGCGAGAAGCGTAGACGTGTGACTCATAAACAGTGGACCCGTTAGTTCTCGTCCGTCCTGATCCTGGAGACGAAAGGCACACGACATAAATCTAAACTCACTTAAAACGAAAACTCCCTTCTTCCTAACATTGCCTCACCCTCTGTAAGTTCTGTAGGTCCTTATAAACCCTGATTTTTGCGACAGGCATATTTTTCCTACATACTTTTGCCGTAAATATTCATCTGATTTTCTCTACAAACTTCCATAATTTTCAATGAACATGTCATAATCGATCCTTTTTCTTCTATCCAAATCTGCCATAGTAACCCCTTTATCATATTTTCTTGCTTTTTTGTTCATCTTTGCAGTTCTTATTCAAAAATTATGATTTATGGAAAAGTCGACATTAAAATTTTATATGACACACAGGAAGCCCCTTGCGATGCCATAGTCCGATATGAAAAATATACAAACGAAATAAAATATATCTCTAAGAAATCCTAACACTCTCCTGTTAGGGGAAGATATACGCACCGGAACAATGAAAAATACTGAAAAGTGAAAAAAAAATCCTGAACAATTTAACTTTTTTTGCATATCTAAGAAGAGGCACGACTGAAAAAAAGGAAAACACCGAAAGCCGAGACAAAACGGACACACTCTCGCAAGTATAGGTATACCAGGCTCTATCGTGTATTTTCGAAAGCTGACATATTGACATATTACGTTTTCGCCGAAGAGGCTGGTTGGAATAAAATAATATAAATACGAAGGTCCTACTTTTTGTGTAGCCTCTGTGTGTATGCGGGAATGATAGAGCCGAGCTTCAAATTCCCGATACCCCAAAAATAGATAAATATCTCTCTTCGATTCAACACGCGTTTGTGAAACCCGGGGAGAGACGACTCATTGAAAGAATTTTGATTCCCCAACACTCCCATTGATCAAAATATTTCCATCGATAGGATTGGAATTTTGACATAATATTTTTGTTTCTTTTGTTTTTTTTTTTTGTCTATCTTACGGAGTGAAAAATATACCCACTATAGCGCATAGGGGTGAATTCAAACTTTTTTCTTCAGGATGCCTTCCTTCGATATATATTTCCGTTTTGATATTTTATTCTCGTTTTTATTAGGAACTTAAATGATCGATTGCCCGAAAATGTCCAAATTTAGATTTCGGATAAAAATATCTGCGGGAACATTGCGGGATTTATTCATATTCTAGTCATCGCATATACAGGATTAAAGTGAAATGATTTGTGTAGCTAAGGAATTCGAGATAATGCTTTGACCATTTTTCTCCTGTTGCCAGAAATAATCGGCACGCTTTCCAGATTTCAACTCGATTCGTGGACAGCAAGATATACATACGTATACACATCTTCCACATACAAAACTTGCCAGGACATTGATTGAGTAGAGTTCTCGTGAAACTTTCGTCCATTCACTATCTCTCTGTGTAGGTATGTATACATAAAATTAGTAAACTGAAACTTTAGCACATTTTATTTTGTGGCAACTTTGGTTTTCGAGAAGGAAAAGGTACATTTACGGACATTTGGGAAGGACGAACGTCCGAACGGACCAGATTTGTAGAGTGTACCTAGTAGTATAGGTATGTACATCCTGCTGTCCGAACGAAGCCTCTCACGTGATGTCAATTTTCGTTATAAACTTGAGTAGACAGTAAATCACGAGCAATTTTCGTTCAATGAAGACAAAACGTGTTGATTTTCGAGTAAAATTGAGTTGGAGTAATACAATTAGGGGAAGTGGTGGTGGTGGCGGCGATGGACGGTGGTTATTGTGGTCACGACTTTTGAAATTAGTATTTTTAGTGTAATCTGGAAAATGGAGTCTGGTTTTCATTTTTAGTAATTTTTTGTTGTAATGGCAGATGGATGTAGGGGTTGTCATGCATATTACTGTAAATCAGTCATTGAGTATAGCGTAGAACGACGATTAGATAATACACTCGTCGTCAAAAGTATCGGGCCACCCGCAACTTTCGAACTCTAACCCGATTTTGTCAAAAAGTATAACACTTACAACTATGAAAGTTATAATCTACAGAAAGTGCGTTTAATGGCAATTTAAATGACTATCAATTTTATTTAAAGTACCGTAAACTCACATAGCAATCAAAAAACAAACATAATGTTAACGATTTGCTATGTTTTGACTAGAGTTCGCCCTTACCTTTTTTTCTTCTACAGTGAGGGTATAGGATATTTTTTATAATTTCTTTAGTGGTTGTTCATTGCTTTTAGACGCGTGTATTTGTCCTACTTTTGTCAACCAATAATGAATACGACGCCGGTGAAAGCAGCTCAAGTTGTAGCACTACTTCAAGCAGGCTTTGCACAACATGAGGTCGTTCAGAGACTTCGAATCAGCAGATCATCGGTGCAAAGAGTTTACAGACGATACTTAGAGACTGGAGCATTCGATCGCCGGCCGTCCTGATACGGGTACACCTAGGGCTACATCAGCAGCAGATGATGGTTATATCCAACTCAATGTTCTGCGAAATCGACGCCTCAACGCAGTTCAAGTCCAACAACAGCTGCGTGACGAACCCCAAGGGGTTATAAGTTCTTCTACCGTTAGAAGGAGACTTGCTGGGCGGAACCTGACTCCAAACAGAGCTGCAGCAGGTCCAAAATGCAGCAGGTCCAAAATTAACGCTAGGTCACCGTCGAGCACGACTTGAATTCGCTCGAGAGCATGAGGATTGGAAGTTAGAAGAGTGGGGTAATGTACTCATCACTGATGAGTCCAAGGCGGCTCTATATCAAAGTGATCGACGTCAAAGAGTATATCGTCACCCTAGAGAACGTTTTTCTCAGTGTGGCATCGCGGGATCTGTTGCTTTTGGAGGAGGATTTGTAATGGTCTGGGCGGTATCTCGCTAGCCGGACATACAGCATTAGTTTTCATCGAACCGACGCACGGGCCGTAAACGTGTATTGACTTCACAATGCTACATCAATGAAATCCTTGCAGTCCATGTGATCTCTTTCGCAGATTATAGCGGGCATAATATCCAGTTGAGGCAGGATAATGCACGGCCTCATGTTGCTCATGTGGTAACCCAGTATCTACAGGACGTCGGCATTTGTCCGATGGACTGGCCAGCTCAAACCTCGGACTCGAATCCAATAGAACACTTATGGGATAAGCTGAAACGTCGGATTCGAGCCCGCGTTCCTGCTCCAACAACGCTTCCAGAGCTGTGAATCGCAACTGAAGAGCAGTCGAATGCAATTTCCCAAGACTTCGTCATCAGCCTCGTGAGGTCTATGAATACAAGGATGCTAGCAGTTATTCAAGCAAGGGAGGGAACACTGAATACTAACCAAACACTTTATTTTAAATTTCTACTTTGTTTTCAGCATAAATTTGAGGTTTTTACTTGGTGATGACGAGACCGGAAAACGACTGGAGACGACTCTTATTTGTAAAATCTTTAATAAACGCTTAATAAATTATTAAATCACAATGTGTTTCCATTAATTTTAATTGTTTGCACTTCCTGCAGATATAACTTTCATAGTTGTAACTTTTATACTTTTTGAGAAAATTGGCTTAGAGTTCGAAAGTTGCGGGTGGCCCGATACTTTTGACGTCGAGTTTAGATTTGTAGATATTAAATGAATGGATAACCGTATGTAGGTAATGTACTAATGGATTGGTCTACTAAATAGCCTTTGTGGAAATTTACAGTGCTGTCCAACCCCGTTTGTAGCGTACGCATACCCGCAAAAAAAGGGCTGTATTCGGATTGGACAGTTGTTGTTGTATAAATCTATGAATGGGTCAAAGAAATAACATTTGTTGAGCAGCACAACCCAGTTTGTAGCGTACGCTTACGTATAGGAAAGTTTGGGACAGCGCATATATTTGCAATGAATTATTGAAGGTAGCGGTAGATAGGTCAGTTGTGGGAATACATATATACGATGACGATAAAACCGCGGTACCATTTTGGGGCGGGCAACCCTAATTTTTTTCTTGTTTTTAACCTCAAACCCGGAACCACCTACCCAAATTTACCTAGTGTTTCAGCCACGCCGATTGGACGAGTATTTCCGGAGAAAACAGGGGGTACCATTTTGGGGCGGGCAACCCTAACATTTTTTTCTTATTTTTTGACCTCAAATTCGGAATTGGTGCATAATTCTTTTAGTGTTTCTTCCCACGCCGATTGGGCGAATATTTCCCCGAGAAAGCAAGAGTATCATTCTGGGCGGCAACCCCAAACATTTTTTCTTTTTATTTTATATTTGGAATCGCTGCCTCAAATTTACCTTAGTGTTTCTGCCACGCCGATCGGACACGTATGTCCCCGAGAAAACAGGGATGCCATTTTCGGGCCGGCAGCTTCAAAAGGTTGCGCGTACGCTACAAACTGGGTTTCATTGCACTGCATGTTTTCATAAATTTCTTTCATACTTCCCCCATTCATATATATGTGAACAACAATTAACACCAAATCCAAATGCCGCCCGAATATTGCTTTGAAATGTGTAAGCTAACACTGCAAATTTGCAGAAAGGTTAGCCACCTCGTTCATTCATCATTGCATTACCTACCTAATTATCTACAACACTACATACGCATACCGACAAGTATGTATGTACAGTGTCGCGAACCACCTTTTTCTTGATCATAGAACAGGTGTATGGCTATGCAAATATGTATCATAATTGCATTGCCATTTAACTGACCTACGACAATGCATTACTTGTCGTCATCGTTGCACTTTCTATGCAAATCATACCAACAACATTACTATCAAATGTTATGCTGTTGGTGTGACTTGTGTAGCAAGGTAACAAGTAGGCCTGTTCCAAAAACCGGGATCCCGGTACAAAACCGGTGTTCACTTGGTACCGGACCCGATATTCTAAGGTACCGATATCCCGGTTTTTTGGTACCGAGTTAAAAAAAAACCGACCGACGAGTCGGTTTTTTGGTACCGAGTTAAAAAGAACGATTCATTTCAACCATGAGCCGGTTTTTTTTCAGGTTTTTTGGTACCGGTACTCAAAAAAACCGGCTTATGGTTTAAAAAACCGTCGGTACTGAAAAAAACCTGAGTCGGTTTTTAACCCGGTACTCAAAAAAACCGGCTTATGGTTAGAAAAACCGTCGGTACTGAAAAAAAACCTGAGTCAGGGAAACCGCTTGTGGTACCGGGTATTGAAAAAAATCGAAACCCGGTACTGAAATCTCGGTACCGAACAGGCCTAGTAACAAGCGGTGATGACGAGCGATGCATTGTCCGTTCGCATAAAATAATAGAACACGGTCATGGGGGCGATCCGCTCATTATATGGGTCAACCACTCAGCTGGTCCGATTCCAATGCCGTTGCATGATGTGGTCGACAATGAGCAATGCATTTGACTATTTGGAACATCTGACCGACAAAGTTTTTGTTGTTGTGCTTTTTATCTGATGTGATGGTCAAGTGCATTGTTCGTTGTCGGCACACATAAAGCCACAGGGCATCGATATTGGGAGAGGATCATTTTTTTTTCTCATGGCTTGGTCAGCGGGTACATTTTGTTGCGGATTGGGTTGCGGTTTTTTTTGCGCGGGTGGCGGTTAAACGGATTTTTGGATTGATTGATCGCGGGTGAAATGATCAGAAGAGTTACGGCTTCTTTTGGCTGACAACGTTTGGCACCTTTTTATTGGATTGATTTTTTTTTTGAGTTGGAATTGAGGAGACATAATTCTATTGCTGGTGGATAGTGAGAAACATTAGAAAAAGCGTTTTTTTTTCGTGTGGTTTTTTTTTATATATGGAATGAATGTGACTTTAAATGGACGTGGAGTGACCCTATGAAAGTGCTTAATAAACAAAATTTGAAATAAAACAAAAGGAAAAGAAACGAGTGCAATACAAACCTAGTGCACGCTGCTGTGTTGCAAATTTCATTCGTGTTGGCTTTGCATTGTCCGGTCACAATTAACTTTTAACTGATAAGTGAATCCGCGAAGTGAATTCTCATAAACTGAATAAACTGAAAAGAAAAAGAAAAATCACACAAACTAAATAAAATCCAGCTTAAACATTATAAAACAAAAACAAAAAATCAATCATTGGAGAAAAAACTCTCAACGGAGCTTTGACCTTTGTTCGTGAGAGAAGAAATTTCATTTGGATGGACCAATCGGACCGACTCGGATTAAGCGGCATCTTGAATTTTATAATTTGTTACGGGGATTATTTGAAAATTAGTGTAGATTTATTGAATTTTTCTTTGTTTCATTAATGAATTTTTTTTATATAGTGAATTTCTTTCTGCATCGATCGATCGTCCGCAGCGCCACAGTAAGTTTTTTTTTGTAATTTCTTCCTTCTTTTAATTTAAATTTTTATATAATACTTTCTTTTTTTTTTGTCCGTAAATTTAATTAAATTCGTGAATTTTGATTTTTTTTATTCTGAATCTCCCCGAATTGAATTGTTGAATTCTATTTTTTTTTAATTATAATATACATATTTATAATGTTTAATTAACTAACTTTTAATTGGGTTTTAACGTGTCCCGAAGGATGGACACATTCCTTCCTTTCCCCATCCTTTTAGTTGCTCCTTTGTTTTAATGGTGTCTCGACAAGGATGGGAGCACACTGACTTTTAAAGAACCACGACACGCGCTGGCCTCGCCGGGCCCAAAAAGCCACCTTGTCAGTAGTGCTCCCATTATTTTTTTTGTTGCAGTGACGACGGCTCGTCGTTGAACCGTGGTCCGCGACAACAGTAAAACACGAATAAGTGCACATCGATAATGCACAATTTTTTCGTGCACTTAAGCGTGTTGTGCACTTATCAGTGCTCCATACAAACTATCTAATTTACATAGCATAAATGGAAACTAGTGGTAACAACTGATATTGAAACAATTGGAAAAAGTTAGAAACTAACTAAAAAATAGCAAACATATACTTGCTAGGAAAATGTTCCAGTTTATACCAAAAAAATGTGTTCATTTGTACTTTTGGTAGCAGAAAAGCTCAGGATGTGGGTTGAGTTCTTTCGGGACACTTCTTTTACAGACACAAGTGGCATGTTAGCAATTGGCTGCACTCAATTTATTTTAATACCAATTCCTATCAAAAGGGTCAATAATTTCTAATATTGTATTACCCCTCTCACTTGTATGACCCTAAATAAAACATTTTGCATATTCAGCCAGTATTTGGCGGTGAAATAAATAAATAAATAAAAAATAAATAATGCATCCATTTATAAACATCTCGATCTCTCATTCTTAAATTACAAGCAGCGGGACAGCCAGGGTGGTTACGAATGTGCTCCTTGAATAAGACAGCTCAAACAGAAAAAAAACTTTAGGACCCCACCATGTTTAGGACCATGTTTTCCAAACAAACCTAAAGGCCTTTTTAAGCAGTATTCGGCTATGTTTACCGTGTGTTCGCTGTAAAACAGCCACAAAAAAAATATTGAAAATTATAGCTCACAATTTAATATTTCTCGACGAAAAAATAACAATAATATTTTTGCATTGAACAAAGCCGGTACTGAATTTGAACACAAAGTTGATGTGGAATCCATTCTAGCCTTTGTTTAGACCACGGTTTCCCAACAGGTGGACCGTCGGTGGTCCGTGAGAGCCCCGTAGGTGGTCCGCGGGGAGACCCTGGAGACTTGTTACAAGAAAGATATATTTTTTTCTGACTAATTAAAGTCACATGCCAAACACGCGCTCTCATCGTCATGTAACAGATTATCCAGTAATTACTTTGCTGCATGATCCGTGATTATGGGAAGGCGATGGGTTGCTTGTGTTCGTTGCTTATAGCCCAATTTCAAAATTATTGGAACTTATTCGATAGCAAAAATTCAAACGGGTTTTCGCGCTGAACATTGTCACAAATCCCTGTCAAAAGACCGAGCTATACCGATTACTGGATAACTTTTAATCGAAGCTAGCTCTTTGAGACAAGACACATATGCAATTAAAATTTTAACTGGTTAGGCTAGTGTTGACGCGAACAAAACAGTTTTTCTCCCTTCTCTCAACCTGGCAAACATGGCAAATCTTAAATCATGCTCCCTAACAAGTTGGTGTTAGTATTCAAATTCCAGCGTAATGACGATCGGTTGCATCAGGAACTTCTGGACTCCGAATTCGAAGAGATTCAAGCCGAAACTTATTCTCAGTAAGTCATTTTCCTCAAACTATAGCACCAAGATGACGTATATATGTATTATGCGAATAATTTGTATATGATCAGTGCTTTTCCACTTTTTTTTTAAGTACGAAATAACAAACAAACAAAATAATATGAACAATTTGCAATGGGAGATAGAGCGTAAGCTTTTGAATACAATACCTCGGCCAACAAAATTGAAACCTTAATTCGTTTCATTATTATTGAAAATGGTGGTCCGTCGAGATCCATTTTCAGGATCAGTGGTCCGCAGACGTTTCTGAGAACCACTGGTTTAGATCAACAATAATTCTATTGATACCTTGCAAAAGACGGAACAAACTATCTCCGATGCAGGACTATAAGTCTTTTGTGGGCCAAGTAACGCAATAGTTTTCAACAATTAAATTTGACATGTACAAGCGACTTTGCGAAGCTTTCGAACCTTGGCAAGAAATATTAACAAATGGGCACTACCCATCTTTTTGAAATGTGATTAATGTGACCCCTGCCACCATTATTAAACTAAGAGCTGATTGCAACATTCCCGTCAAGGGTGCCGGCTTTGAGGGAGAACATCGAGGCAAGAGCATCGAACATCGATGTTGCGAATCAAGCTTTTTGTAGGCTTTTAGGACGTCAAGATTATTGTGTGTAGCCTAAAATATTTTTCTTTACATTTTCAATTACAATTTATGGATGTCAAAATTATCACATGCTAGCAGAAATGGGAAAACAACATCCAAAAAAATATTGTTGGCAAGAAAAGAAAAACCAAATTTTTTTAACAACCTAACGACTATCTTAGTGGTGTCCTGCGATCTTATCGAGGAGACTGTCTGAGACTGCTAACATGAACGCTGAAATGACAAAAATACTGCCACCTTTGCTATACATTTTTCATACATTTGCAATTTTTAACTCTAATTATTTACCTACTTAAAGACAAAAATTATCCAGTAGACATGATTTCCCTTTCTTCTACATTTTCATAAATTGAATCAATAAATATTAGGTATCTCCAGCTAGGATCGCATAAATTCTTAAAATAGTCCACTGGTTCGAAACGTCTGCACTAATAAATTTTTCAAATGCACATATGCACTTATCCGTCATAAATCGTGTCCAAATGTTGTTAACACTTCCAAAAGAATTGCGAGCACTTAAGCGTGTTGTGCACTTATCCGTTTTGAAATGTATTAAAAATCGCATTGAATGGATGGTGCATGAAAATTGTGTGCACTTATCCGAGTTTTGCACTTAAGCGTGTTGCACTTAACCGTGTTTTACTGTATATAGAAAATACCAATGGTACTACATTACATTACTGCGACAATCCATTCATTAATACCCACAATTATCTACATCTACAACACTACATAAATATACCAACGCGTTTTTTTGGATATTAACCATAGAAGAGAGAATATAAGGAAACGGAAAGCTATGTGAGAGATGAACGAAATCGGCTGCGGAATGAGACGTAAAGTGAAAGGTAGATAAAGTTGCCAGACTGGATTTTGAATGGAAGTTTGACATATTGTTTTCTAAAATGTAAACATTCTTATTGGACCATACCGGTTTTAAGCGAGGATTGCGGATCGTGCGGGTGATGCACCGCAGTGTGTTTGCAGTTGCGCATGTATAGGAATTCGATCGCCAAGCTACCATGGGAATATATAGGATTTCTACTCCATAGTTATACTCAATGGGTAGAACACTCGAAGCGCCATGTCACGAAGTCGATATGAAATCATACATACATACATACAGCAGCAAATCGCACGAGATAGCGCAGGTATAAAATCCCATTTGAAAATCAGGTTTTCTTGTCATGGAAAAAAAAGCATCGTCTCGCAACAAATTTCATCGCATCGCCCGGCCCGGAAAAGCTCGGCGTCGCACTGTATGTGTAAACTGTGTGAAAACACTTACTACAACACACTTGAAGAATTCAATGATGTACGGATTGCAATTGGAGCCTTGCACCTACATGAGATTTATTTATTTCATATCTAAGGATTTGAAGTCCGGCGTTGTCATTAACCTTCCGTTAGACGCAATGCATCTGACAGATGCCTCGCATTGTTTTTTTTACCATAACTTCTTTTCTATTGCGAATTCCACTTTCTAAGTCATAGTAGCTTCGTCGAGTAGGGAAGCATTTCAGTCTGAAAGTGATAATTGTGAGGTCCTTTGGCTTTACGTAGCAGGCTCGGGCGATCTATTAGATGCATTGCGAGTACTCGTGTAAGTGATTTGAACGCGGATCGATATAGGCGCAGCAGTATAGGATAAAAAAAATATTTACTACAAGAGAAATACATTTTCGTGTTACACTATTACATCTTCACTTTACCACTGAAGTCCATTTTAAAATTTAATTATGCTAAGAAACCTGTAAAACTGCAATTATGTAGGACAATTTCAAAAAATACAAATTTTTAAGACTTTTTTTTCTAAAAAAAAAATATTATTAACAGACCCGATTTTTTTCTTTTGATATTGACTATTGGTATGATAATAAGGCTTAAAATATTCAAATACTGAAGAAAAAAACCTTATGAAGATATTCATTACCTTAAATCAGGATGACAAAGTTAGCATCTAATAGATGCATTGCGTCTATTCGTGTTACATTTTTTATTGCGACTAACGGAAGGTTAAAATCCCTAAGAAAAGAAATCTCAAGGATTGTAATAATACACAGCAAAAAACAGGCGGTGTGAACCAAAATTTATCCAAAAAGGTTTAATTTTTTTATACCTATGGAGTTAAATACATTTATTTCACTCCGTCCCGAGTATAACATTTTCCTTTTATCCATTAGGATAAAACACTCAAAATAAAATTCATTTGGATAAATAATAACTTTTACTAGAAATTATATAAGTTTTTGTTTATATGGTGTTAAAATTTACTTAAAATGGAGTTAATTCCGCACGTAATATATGGTGCAAATTACGAACGTCATTCCGTATAGTCTGTGTGGTGCAGTAGGTAGGGCGTTAGTCTTCAAATCATAGGATCGCTGGATCGAATCCCACTGTAGGCAGGTAATTTATTATGCATTTTTAGAGCGTAAAGAGGTAAATGAAATGTCGCCAACACCTATAGAGAGGTAAATGCTAGTTATACAAAACTCATTTATGAGTTAAATGTTCTGTGAAACTTGTGTTTTATTTTTATCCCAAAAATATCGAGTATTACTCCTTTTGGTGTAATTGGAAGTACACTTTTGTGTTCATCCATTTGGATAAAACAATATTTTATCCAAACGGAGGGACCCTATTCGACAATTTTCGGGGTTAAATTCACACCGGATTTTTTGCTGTGTAAGGGTGGAATCTGTCTTCTCTCTGCAATCTCCAAACAGATTGCGAAAATTATTTTTGACCAGCTCATGAGAACGGTTAAACGCCCTCTGAACAATGAACAAGCTGGTTTTCGTACGGGTTTCTCACGGTGCAATCACATCAATACCCTCTGAATTAAAATTGAAGAATTCGCTAAATAAGATACCCGTTACATCTTATGTTTTGTATTTGACAGCGTTGACCGGGATTATTTGTGGAGGGCCAATGTCTATCTCTGGACAACGGATTGGAAAGAATTTCACTAGCCTTGGAATCGTTGTGACAGCAAATCTTGGGGCTCATGCCGATGTGGAGCAGAAATAACGTCCGATGTGTATTTTTCAGAACCAGAGAGAGAGATTTGCTGTTTTAAGATTTCTTACGAAAACTTTTATATTATTTCCAGCTTTCAAATTAAAATATGTATATTGAATTCTACAATTCGCTAAGCCGACTACTTAATTAATTCAACGTTTTCAGCAACCTTACCCCAATTTTTGAGTAAATCCTTTTCTAATCCCGCTTAAGACCACACTATCCCATCGAAATCCTCATATAAATATTCTCGAATTGTGGCAAATATATCACTGTTGAAAACTACATCCCATCGCGACAGAACAAATAATTTTAAACTCTGAATTAGAACTTGCCGCGTTGTTTCTTCCTACCGTACCCTTCGTTTTCCCTCTTATGGGACTCGCCCAGCCGGACTTATCGCATTCGTACAGCGCGAATTCAAAATGATAAATATCAAAATATCCCTTTCAGATTGGCCTTGCTATGACGTCTAACATAAAGCATCCTTTATTTAAGCAATTGTATAGAGAAGATGACCCAGTAAATCCCATCGGCTTACGGCATCGCCAGGATTGATTTAATGTAAATAAATCCATTTCACCAGAACACAAACGAGAACACACAATAGAACGCGTTCGGTTCAGAGAAAAAGAGAAATGGACTTAAATCCAAACTTGGGTACCGGATGATCGATATTACTGGTGCGTATATACATCAAGGGCGGTATAACCGGCATCATCGGCATATCCTTCTGTCAAATTTGACTGGGACCCTTTTATTTTTCGGGACGAATCACGAACAACCGCCTGTTGTGCCGTCGTACTTATAGCAACGCGTGAATACGGAAATATTAGAATATTAGAAAAGTCCTTCTCGTTTGATTTGATTCATTTCATAATATGCGTGCTTCTGGTTACATATATTTATTCGCTACACGCGTTGTACTATGCCGCATTTCGTTACAATGTCATTAATAAACCTACACGCCTCATGAGTCATGACGTCGAACCAAAAAGTAAACTGGGACACGGAAAGGACATCACCGGCGGCCGCACTTGGTCGCCACGAAATCGTCTGCTGTTCTTGTTGAAGCGATGAAAACGATGTCATCAATTAATTAATTAAACGAATTACTTAGAGTCGTCCTATGACTTTGGGCCTATTCATCGCAAGTCAGACGTTAAAGTAAATAGGGCGCAAAGCGAAGAGTAAACCCTTTTGTCCTGGCGGGCCATATATATTTATAGAAATGTTAGCAAAGGGTCGGGAAAGTTAATAGACTAAAGGTTATATGGAGGCTTTCCGGGAAGAAAAAAAAAGAAAAAGAAAAGCAAAAGGATTCCATACAAGCAAGGAATTACATATACATATAGTGAAAGGGATAAATTTAGCTTTGATTCTGCCGCACTCTTTTGCGCTGTCTTTGACGATAGACAGTTTGAGGAGGATAATATGATAATGGGATGTGTAGTAATGAGATAAAAAAGCATGATAGGAAAATATGGATTTATGCAACTGAGTAAGCCAGCGAGTCATCTTACGGGAAGTGATTTAAATTGAAAGTGAAGGGTCTACTTAGAGCACCGGCATACTACAAACTTTTAATCGGCCGTGATCGTTCTTCTAATCAGCACGAGACCATATGGAAGTGCGCACACTTGATCTCACTTGGATGGATGGATGAATGGATAGGGCGCTATGATAGGTTGGGGTGGTTGCGCCCAATACTGGCTTATTGTATTTCCCATCTAAACGAGAGAGTTTCAGGTTATGAGCTCTGTCTTAGGTAAAAGGCTGAGAAGAAAGTTAACCAGGTTTACTTTGGGTGCACCCATTCTGGTAGCTTGAGCCCCAAAGAAAATTTGGCTCCAGCTCATAAGAGCGGGACATTCGAAAATAACGTGCGAGGCTGATTCCTCATCTTCGTTGCAGAGGCCGCATAGTGGGTCTTGTGTGTAGATCCCTATATTGTATGCAGATGTTTCCGTAGGGTACAATGACCGGTTATAAGGCCTGTCACTACCCTGAGGTTCGTTTTACTAAGACTGAGGGCTTCGGTGCAGCTGGTATGCCAGTTAGATTCCAGCATTCGCTTGCTATGCCTGAGCCCTTCAGCGAGTCTCCATCGATCTTGGAATTTATCCTCGGTCCATCGTCTAGCAACGGTTCTGGCAGTAGATTTACTGATTTCGATTGCAGGTTCAGGACCAGTTAAGGGTAGTTCGGAACTCTCTCTTGCAAGGGCATCTGCTTTCTCATTTCCTTCGATCCCCTTATGTCCTTTCACCCATTTTGGAGATACTTTGTTTCGGGTAGCTACGTTTTTTTGATTTTGTTGGCATTCCCAAACCAATTTAGAGGTTGTTTTGGGACTTGCAATTGCTTTTATAGCAACTTGACTGTCGGAGAGAATATATATGGTTTTATTGGTATATCCCTTTCGCGTACTCTCCCCTGCTGCAAGGTTTATGGCTATAAGTTCTGCCTGGAAGACAGTTGTATATTGACCTAGGGGTTTGTTCCTTCGTCTGTCTTCGACCCATCCGTGTACCACACGATGTGACTTGATCGATGGTTGTCGTTCCATTTACTCCAGTCTTCCCTAACTGTTGAGGTTTGGATGTTGGAGTCGAAGGTGTACATGGCCGGGGTATAGTCGCTGCCCATATCTAGGATTGGTATTGCAATGATTTAAGTGTCCTACCCTTTGTGGTGTCCACATGTTCGATGATTGGAGTCTGTACGCTGCGAGTCTTACCTCTTCTGTGATTGTGAGGTCCAGTGGTGGCAGGTCTAGTAGTTTCTCTAGAGTTAAAGTTGGTGCACTGCGCATGGCGCCGGTTATGCTTGCGCAGGCCAGTCTCTGTACTGATCCCGACTTCGCTGCTGCTGTTTTTTGCTTGATTTTAGTCCACCAGACTATCGAGCCATAGGTCAGACGGGGTTTGACCACAGCTTCCTATATCCAGTGTAACATTCGTGGTTTTAACCCCCACGTTTTCCCTATTGCTCTTTTAGTTGCATATAGGGTCTGTTTGCCTTTTGCAATTGTGTTTTGCAGCTGCTTGTTCCACGTGAGTTTGTTATCAAGGGTGACTCCCAGATATTTTACCTCCGTGGTAAACTGCAGTTGTTGGTTGAATAATGTTGGAGCGTTGAGCCCTTCCAAGTTGTATTTGCGACTGAAGGTTATTAGTGTTGTTTTCGCGGGATTGACCGATAGGCCTACCCTCCTACACCAATCCTCCACTTGGGTTAGAGCTTGTTGCATGAGTTCAGAAAGAACTCCTGGAAATTTTCCCCTTATCAGAATTCTGATGTCATCAGCATATCCTAGTGTATAGAAGCCAGTGTTATTTAGCTGGACCAGTAGGCTGCCCACTACAAAGTTCCACAGGATGGGTGAAAGTATACCCCCCTGTGGGCAACCTTTGACGACAGCTGTATACATGGTTTCACCGAATAATTTTGCATGTACTTGTCGTCCTTGAAGCATTGATTTTATCCACCGACAAAGGGTGTTTTGAACTCCATGACTCGAGGCGCCGTATACAAGAGATTCAAAGGAAGTGTTGTCGAAGGCCCCCTCTTTATCTAGGAAGGCCGCGAGCCCTATTTCTTTGATTTCTAATGTGGTCTCAATCTTCCCAACTAAATGGTGTAGTACTGATTCACATGATTTCCCTGTCTGATAAGCATGTTGGTTTGGGTGCAACGGGAAAAGCGACAGCCACCTGTCCCTGATATGTTTTTCGACGAGCTTTTCCAATGACTTAAGTAGGAAGGAGGTTAGACTTATTGGTCTATACGATTTCACTAGGGTTTGGTCACGCCCCGGCTTTGTCAGAAATGCTACGTTTACCTGCTTCCAAGTGATTGGGATGTATCCTAAGGCTATGCTGGCTCTAAATAGCCTTAGTAAAAGCGGAACCAGGGTCGTAAGACTCTGCTGGAGCAGGGCTGGGTAGACACCGTCTGGTCCTGGTGATTTGTAGGGTTCGAAAGAGTTGATCGCCCATTCCACCCTATTATAGGTTACCATTTGGTTCGCAAGCCGCCAGTCGTTTTTGTTAGCCCTGAGAAAAAGGGAGTTGTCATCCAACTGGTCTGTGCGTACCGTTGTTAAGGTTGATCCAGGAAAGTGAGACCCTAGACGGACTTCCAGGGTCTCCTTACCTGTTTTTGTTAGGTTCCCATCGGAGTTTTTAAGTGTCCCGATGGGGTTTGTTGGATTCTTGGTTAGAATCTTCTGGAGTCTCGCTCCATCATGCAGATTTTCTATTTCTTCGCAGAACTTCCTTCAGGATTCCCTCTTGGCTTTCCTAAGTTCTTTGCTATACTGGCTTATGGTGCAGCGGTATGTGTCCCATTCTCCAGTTCTTTTCGCTACGTTTAAAAGCGTACGTGTCTTCCGTGTTCAGGTTTGAGTTCCACCATTTGCATTTCGCATTGGTATGTCGTCTCGTTAACCTACAACTCTCTTCGAAGGAGGTTTTTATTGCGGCTTGCAGTTGATCCACTGCAGCCTCCACACAAAGTGTAGTTTTAATATGTCTGGGAGTTTCATTGAGATTGGTAGCCACGCGCTCTCTGTAGAGGTCCCAGTCTGTTTTTCTCGGATTTCGATACAATTCAGTTGGCTTATCGACTTTGTCAATTTCTGTGTTCTGTGATCCGATAGCGATGGTTCGGCTAAGAGACGCCAATGGCGGACGTTAGGAGATACGTTGAAGGTGGCCAAAGTTTTATCAATGACCTCTCTTCGACGTGTTGTTACAAAAGTAGGCTCAGTGCCCTTATTCAGAATTTCAAAGTTTTCTTTGATTATAAAATCATAAAGATACTCACCCCTTTTGTTCGTATCAGAGCTCCCCCACTCTGTATGGTGATCTCACTTGGTCTCGTGCTAATTAGAAGAACGATCAAACTATCGGCCGATTAAAAGTTTGTAGTGTGCCGGCGCTCTAAAACTATCCTCCTAAAGGCGATTATTTCGTTTTTCAGCGAAATGTCGGCCTCGATGTGCTCTACATCGACTTTTAGAAACCCTTTTTCGATTTTTTTTGTGAAAGCACAAAAGTGTGATTATCTTGCTAACTGGAGCAGTCAAACTTGGCATAATTTGAAGCATCTTTAGACGGCTGTATCTTTAAAACAGCTCAGACCATATAGACCATTTTTACAGTTAATTTCTTGTAATGCCGATAGATGGTGGTGTCCCTGTGCCTCCATTGCAGCAACGATTATTTTTTATTTAAACCCAAAATAGATCGTGAGCCGTGCGTTGAACGACTACCGTGTAAATTTTGAATTTTGAATTTTGAATTTTGAATTTTGAATTTTGAATTTTGAATTTTGAATTTTGAATTTTGAATTTTGAATTTTGAATTTTGAATTTTGAATTTTGAATTTTGAATTTTGAATTTTGAATTTTGAATTTTGAATTTTGAATTTTGAATTTTGAATTTTGAATTTTGAATTTTGAATTTTGAATTTTGAATTTTGAATTTTGAATTTTGAATTTTGAATTTTGAATTTTGAATTTTGAATTTTGAATTTTGAATTTTGAATTTTGAATTTTGAATTTTGAATTTTGAATTTTGAATTTTGAATTTTGAATTTTGAATTTTGAATTTTGAATTTTGAATTTTGAATTTTGAATTTTGAATTTTGAATTTTGAATTTTGAATTTTGAATTTTGAATTTTGAATTTTGAATTTTGAATTTTGAATTTTGAATTTTGAATTTTGAATTTTGAATTTTGAATTTTGAACACAGAAACAGGACTCTCTCTCTCAAAGAACCTTATAGGTATGTATTACGATATAACATCTAACGATACACCGCTTGTACTCCGTTTAATTTTTAAAATTTCAGGATTTGTTTTGCGACGCATAACTTTGAAGACATTTTTTTCATGAATCTTTGAAGTGAGGTTTCTAAAATTCTGTATTTTGAAACTTGTACACACACTTATTCACATTTTAAAAATCTGATTTTTTTCCTTTCCCGATTTCCGGGCCTGGGAGGGGCTCTCGCCCTCTTCGCCCCTCCCGTGGTTGCACCTCCGTAGCTAGGGCTCTGAACGTTTTACCGTTTTTTGACTAAATATGTTAAATGTCCAACCAACCAACAAAAAAAAAATCCACTCCACCTGAATTACATTACATTCTAGAAAAAGTTCGACCCTATCAATTTATATGCCGAGAATATCATCCTTTCCTGTCCGCACCTATAACCAACATTATGATTTACCATAAACATAAGCCAAATGTAGCATGTGCCATATGTCTTGCTTAAATGTAAGGTCTATTTGCCGCAAAAGGTGCTGCGGCCGATACTACATATGTATATGCCATCCGAATGAGATGAGTGTAAAGAGCCGAAATGCGAAATTGAGGAAAAGACCTGCTCCTTATACGATACGGAAAAAAAGTAGCATTGTGTATAAATGGAAACCGTTTGCGACACGTCTACATTTCGTCCCAATTTCCTGCCCATAACAACTTTAATGCTCCACTTATGATTGTCTGCCATGTCGGGTCCTTAAGGAAAGGTATATCAACTTAGCGTGCGTGTGTGAGGCGACATCATCATTCCATAGGACGCGTGTACGCACGCAGGAAGTCCAAGACCAGAAAAAAACGCAAAGGATCCACCAGCATCCTCCAAGTGCTTCCTGCAAATACGACGAACTCATATAATATTTCCGACGCAAAAACAAAATTATGTGGCATAGGGCGTCCGTAAAGAAGTAATGATGATGATTGTTTATACGAACGCTTGAAAATAAGTAGGCTCATCTCTGATCCTTAATACATGTTTTTTCGGCCCCTACCATACATAAGAACGGGTGTTGGAATTTCGTTTTTCGACGACACATTCATGGAAATAGAGTCCTTCACGGCGACATACTTATACTCTCCCGGGATATTGTATGAAGCTGAAGTGTGGTGTTGTCATCTTATTTTTTCCGTTGTATACATTATTATAGTCCTTGTTGGTTGGCAACGATGATCCACATAAAGAACGAAGGTAAACCTAATTTACAGCATGCCCGGGTGGCCGTGAGCTTTCAGCATAAATTTGCAACTCTTTGTTCGGGGTCCTTCGTCGTCGGTGCGTTATATTATGGGTGCTTAACATGTCATGCGGATTATGGACACAACGGCGCGAGAGCGTACCGAATGAAAACAGAGGACAACCATCGTGGGAAATATATGCATTCCCCAAATATTTCATCGGACATTTTTTCGTATTATTCTTATGTTTTTTATAGTAGGGGACATTTAGAAGATGTTGGATTTTTAGTGGAGCAATATTATTTCGTTCTTTTTATATTAAGTTTGCTTTGCCTTAATTTGAAGCGTGAATATATTCCAGCTGCGACTTGGATTTCCGAAAGAAATGAATGTCGTGGTTAACCCTAATACCTGAATACGGTTGACAGGATAAATTGGTGCTTTTTCTGTTCCCAGAACACAGTTTTTCTATTATCTGACCCGAAGTTCAAAAGCCTTCTTTTAAGAACTCGATATGTCAACCGAAATTTCGCTAAACATTTCATGACAGTGCCGGGGTCAAAATTGCACCCACCGGAGATATTTCAACCATCTCTTGCATATTTCCATTTCAACTCTTCTTTTCACACTGTCAGAATGATAAGCCGATTGAAAAGTTTTTCATGTTTTTCTTATTCCCTATACAGAAGCGCCTCGTCGGTCGCGAACACATAACTACACTCGAGTACAAGTTTGCCATCATGGTGACAAAAAACTTTGCAACATCGACGACCTAACGTATATTCCAACTCTTCCAGGATCGCACCAAACATAAAAACAAAGCAAAAAAGAGAAACGCAAAAAAAAAAAGAAAAACTCTTTTCAATTCTCAATCAAATTTTCCAAAGTTATCTATATGTATACACGTCACCACCCGCGCATTGCCGCGAGAGCCTGGCTGTGAGGCAACACGACAAACAAGACCTCCCAAGGTGATATCCCTTGGTCGTCGTAACGTAACGACACGCCATCGCACATCATCGATATTGAAAAGTAGAGATGCTTGTACCCGGAGCCTTTTATCCTTTTTTTCACGCTGTTGAGTCGAAAGTGAAAAGTTGTAGGAACAACTTCATCTTATCACGCCTCACTTTGCCCAAGCAGACGAAAACGACGAACGAACGACGACATTTAGGAGTTTTCTTTGGCGTTCGCCAATGTTTGTTTAGGTTTTCAAGCGATTTAAAATGTTATTTGTGTGTGTATGTATATGCAATTCGTCCAGAGGACGAAGACGCCACGAGATATAACGGTATGGAAGTACTTTATTCTACTTCGACAAAACATACATGTTATGCTACTATGTGTGTAAATGGGGAACATCTTCTAGATGTGCAAAGGAACGTCCAAAAAACAAGACGAGCTCGAATTGAATAAATTGAAAGTTAAGGGATTCAATTTGCGTATATTAGGAGCGCAACGCAAAGTCGATTATACGATTCAAACTTAGCGTGTAGGTGAAGTGCTTTCGCGTTTGTTTTTATATTTTTCTAACGGACGCGCCCGGGAGTGAACGCCAAACAGAAAAAAAGGGAATTTTTGATTCGATTCCATAGATATTTAGAAAACCTTTCAACGGCAATAAAGCCGAACGGGAAAAAAACAATTCTTTGGAAAACATTTTAAATTCTTCATAATTGAAAATAAATCGTACTTAATAGAGTTCTTGGGAATTTTAGGATTATATTTTTTTCATTTTATTTGTGCCTTTTTGTGCTGCAAATGCGGGTTGTATGATTTATCTGGTCGTGGCGTTTAATTGGGTTACAAATCTGTCTGAAAGGTTTTTGAAAGAAAGGTCAAGCATATTTTGTTACCATGTCTTTGCAAGATAAAAGTGCGAAAGTATCACTTCACTGAAATTCGAAAGGTTTTCACAATTATGATTGATTCTTCTGGCGTTTTGTAAAACTTTTCAAAAATCGTTTGAGTTCCACTATAGCCACGTGTAACATTTTCCGCTATTAAACGATCTTCTATTGGTCGGCCAACTTGGCGTCTTACATTGGCTCCTTGAGGGTTCCAATCTAGGGCCTGCTTTGCAATATTTGTTGGCCTCCTCTTTTTTTTTGGAAGCAGACAATAGTCCAGGTATTGCAGGTAATCAAACATTTTCCATTTGATACCTTTGTACGCCAGGAAATTTGAACAAAAATTTGGCCAAACTTCGGAAAAATTAAGGGAAAGCTGGATTTTTGCATGAGCCTTCCTTTCTAGGTCCTAAACAAGACCCTAAAAGTCCCCGTCTCTACGAGTGCCGCTAGCGGTGCTACAGAGGGTCAAAGACCCTCGAAAACAGGTTTTTCTGAATATCTCGATAACGGTAGTATACACAAAAAAGTCGTGTATGGCAAATTTGAAGCTCTTGTGCTTTTTCAATACACGATGGAAATACCGAATACGTTCGGGTACTCCTAACGATGCCAGGAGGTCTAACGGTATTTTTAACAATTTTTCAAGAAAATCTCTATAACGGTAACTCGTACTAAAAGCTTTTGTGTGGAAAATTTGTAGCCTATAGAGTTTTAAAGAAAGCGGTCAAATTTCATATCAATACGTGCAGCCTTAAGGGCGCTATGGGGGTTCAAACCTTAAAAAAAGGTGTTTTTTGGTGTTTTTCGTGAATGGCGCTAAGATGGGGAAGTGTGCTCTCTGGTCTTCTGGGAGAAGTTTGTAGCTTATGTGGCTGTTAGTAAGACGCCAAAAGTCCCCGAAGATGGGGGCCCCCCTAACGAAGTTATGAGGGTCCAAAGATTCAATTAAGCAGTTTTTGGGGAATATCTCTATAACGGTAACGTCCACGGAAAACTGTTATAAGGCAAATTTGTAGCTTATACAACGTTCAACTAAATATCCGAATTTCAGATCGATGCGTGCAATGCTAAGGGCGCTCTTATGGTCAGAACCGTACAATAACGGTACTTCTCGGTTTTTCGTGAATTTCTTCAAAACGGGAACGCATTCGGGAAGGAGGCCTATAACAATTTGTTGTTTCTGTAACCTCAACTTAAAATGCCAAAACAACTCATCTATGCGGGCACCCCCAACGAAGCTATGAGGGGTCAAAGAGGTAACAAAAAACAGCTTCTCGGAAATTTTTTAATAACGGTTACCTCTTGAGAGAACGAATCTGAAATAAATTTGTAGCTCATGTGGCTGTTAGTAACGGGCCAAAAGTCCCCAACGATGGAAGCCCCCCTAGAGAAGTTATGAGGGTCCAAACATCCAAAAATGCAATTTTTTGGGAATATCCCTATAACGGTAATATGCACCGAAAACTGTTATATGGCGAATTTGTAGCTTATACAACGCTTAATTAAAGATTCGAATTTCAGATTGATGCGCGCAATGCTAAGGGCGCTATGAGGGTCCGAACCATACAATTTCGGTATTTTTGGTTATTTTCCTGAAATTCTCTGTAACGGTAACGTATAACTGAGGCAGTCTGTAAAAATTTGTTGTTTGTATGGTTCCAAATAAAATGCTCCACCGATTTGAATGCGCCTGAGGCAACCATACGTGCATTACAACGTTTAAACTAACTAATTTTTGAGGAACGTATGTGTAGTATGTAGTGTGTAGTGTATGTGTGCACGTATGGTTGCCTCAGGTGCATTCATATCGCTGGAGCATTTTATTTGGAGCCATACAAACAACGAATTTTTACAGACTTCCTCCGGTATACGTTACCGTTAAGGAGATTTTCACGAAAATAACCAAAAATACCGAAATTGTCAGGTTTGGAGCCTCATAGCGCCTTTAGTACTGCACGTATTGATCTGAAATTTACTTAAGAGTTGTAAAAACTTCTAATTCGCCAGAAAACAGTTTTCGGTGCACATTACCGTTATAGATTAATTTCCAAAAAACTGCTTATTTGGATGTTTCGCCCCTCATAACTTTGCTAGGGGGGCTCCCATCGTTAGGGACTTTTGACGTCACACTAACAGCCACACGAGCTACAAATTTGCCTCAAACGGTTTCCCTCTAGAGGTTACCGTTATTAAAAATTTTCCGAGAAGCGGCTTTTTGTTTAATTTTGACCCCTCATAACTTCCTTGGCGCTTTACGGGTAAAAGAGTTGTTTTGGAATATTAATTTGAAGTTATAGAAGCAACAAATTATTACAGGCTTCCATCCCGAATGCGTTCCCGTTATAGAGCAATTCACGAAAAAAACGAAAAATACCGTTATTGTGCGCTTCGGACCCTCATAGCGCGCTTAGTATTTCAGGCATCAATCTGAAATTCGGATATTTAAATAAGCGTTATATAAGCTACAAACTCGCCATATAACAGTTTTCGGTGCACATGACCGTTATAGAGATATACCCAAAAAACTGCATTTTTGGATGTTTGGACCCTCATAACTTCCCTAGGGGGGGGGGCTTCGATCGTTGGGGACTTTAAGCCCGTTACTAACAGCCACATGAGCTACAAATTTATTTCAGATTGGTTCTCTCAAGAGGTTACCGTTATTAAAAAATTTCCGAGAAGCGGTTTTTTGTTAATTCTTTGACCCCTTATGGCTTCGTTGGGGGTGCCAGCATAGATGAGTTGTTTTGGCATTTTAAGTTGAGGTTATAGAAGCAACAAATTGCTACAGGCCTCCCTCCCGAACGCGGTCCCGTTATTCACGAAAAACCGAAAAGTACCGTTATTGTACGGTTCTGACCATCAGAGCGCCCTTAGCATTGCACACATCGATCTGAAATTCGGATATTTAGTTAAGCGTCGTATAAGCTACAAATTCGCCATATAACAGTTTTCGATACACGTTACCGTTATAGAGAAATTCCCCAAAAACAGTTAATTGAATCTTTGGATCCTCATAACTTCGTTAGGGGGGCTCCCATCTTTGGGGACTTTTGGCGTCTTACTAACAGCTACATAAGCTACAAACTTCTCCCAGAAGACCATAGAGTACACTCCCCCGTCTTAGCGCCATTCAAGAAAAACCTCAAAAACACCTTTTTTTATGGTTTGAACCCCGATAGCACCCTTAAAGTTGCACGTATTGATATGAAATTTGACCGCTTTATTCAAAACTACATAGACTACAAATTTTCCATACAAAAGCTTTTAGTACGAGTTACCGTTATACAGATTTTTGTGAAACATTGTAAAAAATACCGTTAATCCTCCTGGCACCGTTAGGAGTACCCGAACGTATTCGGTATTTCCATCGTTTATTGAAAAAGAACAAGAGCTTCAAATTTGCCATACACGACTTTTCCGTATATGTTACCGTTATCGAGTTATTCAGAAAAACCTGTTTTTGAGGGTCTTTGACCCTCTGTAGCACCGCTAGCGGCACTCGTAGAGACGGGGACTTTTAGGGTCTTGTTTAGGACCTCGAAAGGAAGGCTCATGCAAAAATCCAGCTTTCCCTTAATTTTTCCGAAGTGAAATGCCAATTTTCCTGGGGTAATGCTCTGGTTTTGAAGCGCGCTCACTAGTACACCGTTCATGGCTATGAGGAAAAGAATAGGTGACAAAATACAAATTTGTCTAACTTTGCTGTGCACCTCAAAAGGAACTGAAAGCTTACCCTTGGGCAAAACGTGACATTAGGCTCCCTGATAAGATTCCTTGATGATGGAAATTATTTTATCTGGTATGCCCCTCCTGCGAAGAGCTTTCCAGATATCCTCCCGATCAACACTATCGAACGCCTTTTCGATATCAATGAACATGAGGTGTCATGGGGATCCCATTCGACGGATTCCTCAATAATAATTCGGAGGGTGTTTATATGGTCGCTACATGAAAAACCCTCACGAAAGCCAGCCTGTTCATTGCTTAAAGTGCGATCAACTTCATCCTTGATCCGGTTCAAAATAATTTTAGCCATCAGCTTGGCGACAGCTGGAAGTAGGCAAATACTGAGGTTACCTCAAGGTTACCCTTCTTCCGAATTTTAATAATTACGTCCTTTTTCCAATCTACTGGACGAGTTTCGGTTTCCCAACACTCTCTGATGAGGCGAAACAGAATATCCGCTGTAGCATTCGAATCCGCTTTGAATAGTTCAACCGGAATTCCATCTATCCCCGGTGCCTTACCGGAGTCCAGAGATTCGATAGCCCGCTTTGTGAACGATTTAGAAGTTAGTGGTTTAATTAGCTTAAATAGGGTACCGCTTTCACCACGGTAAGCCGGATAATATGCCTCCTTCGCTAAAGCGTTGATGTAAGTACACTTATCACGCCTCACACTTATCTAATAATAATAACTAATAACTAATAACTAATAACTAATAACTAATAACTAATAGCTAATAACTAATAACTAATAACTAATAACTAATAACTAATAACTAATAACTAATAACTAATAACTAATAACTAATAACTAATAACTAATAACTAATAACTAATAACTAATAACTAATAACTAATAACTAATAACTAATAACTAATAACTAATAACTAATAACTAATAACTAATAACTAATAACTAATAACTAATAACTAATAACTAATAACTAATAACTAATAACTAATAACTAATAACTAATAACTAATAACTAATAACTAATAACTAATAACTAATAACTAATAACTAATAACTAATAACTAATAACTAATAACTAATAACTAATAACTAATAACTAATAACTAATAACTAATAACTAATAACTAATAACTAATAACTAATAACTAATAACTAATAACTAATAACTAATAACTAATAACTAATAACTAATAACTAATAACTAATAACTAATAACTAATAACTAATAACTAATAACTAATAACTAATAACTAATAACTAATAACTAATAACTAATAACTAATAACTAATAACTAATAACTAATAACTAATAACTAATAACTAATAACTAATAGCTAATAACTAATAACTAATAACTAATAACTAATAACTAATAACTAATAACTAATAACTAATAACTAATAACTAATAACTAATAACTAATAACTAATAACTAAAAACTAATAACTAATAACTAATAACTAATAACTAATAACTAATAACTAATAACTAATAACTAATAACTAATAACTAATAACTAATAACTAATAACTAATAACTAATAACTAATAACTAATAACTAATAACTAATAACTAATAACTAATAACTAATAACTAATAACTAATAACTAATAACTAATAACTAATAACTAATAACTAATAACTAATAACTAAATCGAAGACGGAAGGCAAAAATAATCGAAAAAAAAACTAGACCAACTAAAAGAGCAAAATAAAATAGTTATCACAGTGAAAAAGCAGTGGCGTGCACTGAAAGGTATGCAAAATTAAAACTGAAGAAAAGATGAGACCGAGGTCTAATCGTGAGAATAGCACGATGAGTGTGTACCCTAGTCTGTACCCTACAGACTTAGAAAGCACGCGAAATCCAAAATATTCAATTTCAAGTTTTTGGTAGGGGAGGAACGGGTAGATGAGTCGGATCGGGCACACTTTTTATATTTTATACGCATATTCATCAGCTACCATTTGAGACTAGTTTGACGTTTTTCGCAACATTTAATCAAAGATATGACCGAATAGAGTTTTGTAGGGGAGGTAGGGGTAGGGGTAGTCAGAACTGTTCCAGTTTCCATCAACTTCAAAGAAATGTCACAAGTATTTATCGAAATTTCAATTCGCTATCGATATTCTGTCGAAAGTTATGGACGAATTAAAATATCAAGGAGGGATAATTTGTATGGGAGGTAGGGGAACCCGTGGTTCGATTTGGTCCATTTTTAATTCCGTCCAAGATTTTATCAAAAGAAACATCTGCCCAGAATTTCAAACCGCTGGCTTACCTAATTATTTCGGGAGTTATCGTGCGAACAGGCAGACACACGGACAGATAGACATGACTTATTTGAATCAGGGACCGACCCTGATAACTTATTTATATACTTTAGGTACATATTTTCGGGGTAACAAAACAATATACCGTATACCGTCTTGAAATCCTCCGAATCATTTTTTTCGGCTGGTTTCTCAATTTGGAGGTGTCTGAGACTCAGTCACGCGGATTCAGAAAGAGATAGCACAAACACTTGAGGCATCGATTGAGTCTTCAATCGCTATACCCCTGGCATCCTGGACCTGGATACAGGTCAGGGTACCAGAATTGAATGTACTTTGAAAACATATATGCTCTCTTGAAAACAGAAAGCCAATATCGAAATGATAACCTGATGGACAATGTTTTCGGTTGATGGTTGGTGGCACCGTCGAACAGTATCCCAGGCACCTGAAATTGGAACCCTTTTGACAGCAAAGACACATCATCAATCTACCATTCAAACTAATTCTTCACGGCCTAGCTCTCAGTATTCCAATGTGACAAAAAATAAAAACGTAAATCGAAGGCATCCCAGACAAACACAACACACACATTCAAGGCTTGATCTTTTGCCAGGAAAAATTACCGGTTGCTGTTCGCCACTTTTCAAATACGGGTAACATACCAGCTTACCTCTAGATAGGTCAAACTTTAACAAAAACAAAACAAAAGTTTTGTCGGCCTGCTGTACTCAGACAGGTACGACATTGACCTTTATAGGAGTTATTAGCTTCAGAATGCTTTCGAAGTTTACCAAATTTCAAATGAAATCGCCCAAGGATCACATTGAAGGTTAAATTATTCCTGCAAATTTCATACTCTCAGCTATACCCGGGTTTATAAATTAAAGCCATCCAAAGATGATACCTTTCTCTTAGAGTATAACCACCAAGCTGCGTCCTTCCTACCATACTCTTCAAGCGTTCTCCGATAACCGTAAATTAAAATTCAACACCTCACCTACCTTCAATTACGTCACGTTATAGTGCCCGCATGAAATATCCTTAATTAGAAAAATATTCCTACACATTATTGGCCTTTCCCAGCGTCGTCGGGTATATCTCTCACCGATGACTCCTGGTCCTGACGTGTCGCAGTCGCGACATTTTTGCAAATGTCCCTCCTCCCCAAAAAACTGCCGACACAAACAAAAATTAACAAATTCAAGCAATTTAAAATTTATGAAAATCTTACAACGACACAACAACCAACACGAGCAATGAGCATAGCGTCTCGGCACGTTGTCAAAAAATTAATTAAAATCTCCGTCCACGTTTATACAATTTTCGTACAGTGAAAATGTGCTGTGACACACGATAGATAGGAGGAGGTACCTATATAGGAAGCGAATCGACACTTCGCGATCCGAAACGCGGTGCAGAAACCTGTTCCTCAAGGCTCTTCCTTGAAGGCCCTGAAGGTGTCGAGACGCAAAGAAATCATCTTCTCATTTTCGACGCGTCCTGGGTCACGGTACGTTTGGCTTGTCATTGCTTTTAATAATAATTCTTCCGTCATCCATTCCCCTGGTATCAATACTAGTGAAAGAGATTTTTGTTGTGTGTTGAAAATAGGCGGACAATTTGGTTACCTTTGTAGCTTTTCCGGGTGATCGGGGACTTTTTTTCTGAATGTGCTATTTGACGTCGAAACTAATAGCATAATTAGCAAATCGACTCACGTATTCGTAGAGCAAGAAACGGTGTGTTGCGTAATATCGGAGGTGACTGCGATGGTGATTGTTGTGTCTGTAACCCTTCGAGAAGGGGATTACATATATTGAATTTGAAGTAATTAAAGTCGAAATGAGAATTGACGGAGTATGTCTGTCTGTCCGTCCGTGTGTCTGTCCGTTCGCACGATAATCGGTTAAATCGGACGAATGGTTTCCCCCTACCTCACATACAAATGATCCCTGCATGATAGTTTAATACGGCTATAATTTCCGACAGCGACCTAAAATTTTAACCTACCGTTAGACGCAATGCATCTGACAGATGCCTCGCATTGTTTTTTTACCATAACTTCTTTTGTATTGCGAATTCCACTTTGTAACTTAGAGTAGCTTCGTATACCGAGTACGAAAGCATTTTAGTCGGAAAGTGATAATTGTGGGGTCCTTTGGCTTTACGTATCAGGCTCGAGCATCTATTAGATGCATTGCGAGCACTCGTGTAAGTGATTTGAACGTGTAATTGATATAGGCGCAGCAGTTTACAAAAAAATAAAATATTTACTACAAGTTGAATACTTTTAGAGTCACACTAGTACAGCTTTGTTTTACCATTGAAGTCTATTTTAAAATTTAGTTATGCTCAGAAAGCTGTAAAACTGCAATTATGTATGACAATTCCCAAAAATCTCATTTTTGTAAGACTTTTTCTTAACAAAAAAAAATATTATTAACAGACCCGATTTTCTTCTTTTGATATTGACTATTGGTATGACAAGGCTACAAATATTCAGATAATGAAGAAAAAATCCTTATGAAGATATTTATTACCTTACAACAGGATGACAAAGTTGGCATCTAATAGATGCATTGCGTCTATTCGTGTTACATTTTTTATTGCGACTAACGGAAGGTTAATCAATGCCGAATTATGACATATACTTTGAGTTGATGGGAAGTGGAATAGGTCTTACCTCTAACTCCCCTACAAAGTTATATTCAGCCATATCTTTTATTAGAATGTCAAGTTTGTGTCAAACATTAGCTGTTGGATGTCCATAATGAATTCGTACCTTAAGAGCTCTGAGCCCGACCTTAATCCTAATCCGGTCTCCCGCCCAAAGCCTTGGATGTCAGACGCCACATGGCAGCGGATTGTCGAACGGAAAGAGCTTAGATTGGGTCTAGGATCGGCTACAGAATTTAAGCCTGAATTATTCCATTTAGTGTCCTTGAAACAGGAAAGAAACACTCGACCTCCTCTTTGATATAACACTCCGTATGCCCACGTTCGATCAAGGGAACATTATTCCCATTGCGAATTTGCTTATTCTGATATTTGATGTAGTGACCGATTCGGCGTAACAAATTTAGCAAAATCCGCTTATCTGTTGAGGGAATAAAGTATAAATAAATAATGTATGTGAAAACGAACTGTTTTATAATTTTGTTCATTGTGAGTTTTCTGAATGTTCGATACTTACCATTCTATTCTACCATTTATGCGGTGGTGCAAATTTACTCAAATCTGAGAGCTCGTTCAGGAGTTATAGACAAAAGTCAGGGACGTAGCCAGGGGAGGGGACCCCTCCCGAAATGTTAACAATGGGCTTTGAAATTTCAGTGATGATAACATGAACACTGTTTTCAGAAAATCGAATAAAATTGAAAATTTCCGACCTCATAAAAATACATACAAGTAAGCAATCCGTCGGCAAGGGGATGGATCAAATTGTCGTGTCAATTTTTTTTTGTTTTTCATTATTTAATTTTTTTGCTTGTATGAATCATAGCCAAAATATTCGGTAGCTGGAAATACGTTTTCTAAGGGATGTTGGCTATAACACACGTTAGAAGTGGTAGCTCCATAGAAGTCAAGATGAGTTAGAAATTAGGGTTTATATTAGTTACCTCGCAGTTTACGTTAGATTTTGTTGCCCTAATTGGCTCTTCCAATAAATGAACACGTTTTGGAAAGTAACCTCTTCTCTTCACAGTTAATTTATTTTAGATAGATATGCTAAGGTTGTTCCTTTGTCGGTGATAAATTTTGATGAATTACAACAACCTACGTTGAGTCCCATTTCGTTGAAACTATTGGTTTTCAAGAACAGCTTCATGTTTTTCTAACTCAGCGTGTTTGATCGACCGCTGTTTCTTACCAACTGAAATGAAAACATTATGAACCTTAATTTTTTGATGATGCTCGTATAATTTTCTTCAAGTTTATAGTTATCAAGTCTCTATATTTTTCCCCTCTGATTAATTTAAAAAAACACCACACATCAAATCCTGCTATTAGCCCTGATTCTAAAAAAGTATATAAATTAATTTGACATCTCTAAAGACACCAGACCTTCCGATTTGTTTAAAGAAATGTGCCGAAAAAATAAGGTATCCACTTTCGTTGACTATTTAACCCGTAACTTTATTCTCAACACTGAAATTTTCGCTATGCTGTTCCTCGTGCTCAGGGACGTACCGAGCAAACATTTGTTGGGGGGGTGAATAGTAAATTTTGCCGACTACATTTGAAAATTCACCAAATATATAGAGGTAGAGAAATTTCATTTTAACGAAATAGATGCGAATTTCGGCCAAAAATGCTAATTTATGTGAAATTTTCTAATTTGGACTTTTTCTACAAAAAAGTTTTTTTTGTCAATGTCAATTATTGAAGATAATTTCTCATCACAGATTTTTTTCAGAGGTTTTCCGTTAATAAGAATAGAAAAATTGTTAAAACCAGAGAGTTCGCTGAATAACGAGCACGATGGCTTGCCGAACACTGAGAAAGCACTTTAGTTGGAGGTTTGATGAATGAACTTATTTTCTGCAATGCGATTTTTTAGGGAGAGTTTTCGTAGTTCGGCGGGCCCTAAAATTGAAATGAACTTTGCAAAGATAAAAACGTAACGACATTAGCGGCAAATGCCTCAGCAGCTTCTCTTTTTACCGTTACCGTAACTCCTTGAGTAGTGGTCTTGTCGACTAGTATATGTGTGTTGTCTAAATTCGGAGTATGATGCAGTTGGCAGACACACTTCATATTGAATAATAAATTCGCGACGTTTTTTTTCAACGCGAGTTTTGAAAAGTGGTTTTACCCTTCTGTCGGCACAAAGGTCTGGCCAGACCTTTGGCACTATATTTTGCTCAAAAAAGTATAGAAGATGAAATCGCAGCGACTTCATATTTCATGACATCCTAGAATAATATGTTTAGAAGCATTTTGCAAAAATGTAAAAAAATCGGTTGAAGTTTTGAGTATGTTTTTGATGATTTTCAATTTATAGTGTTTTTTGATACCCAATAGACCAGACCTAAAGTTTTTTTCCCCCATTTTCGTCTTGAGGTAAAAAGTGAAAATATTAAATTCTCCTAAAAATCTCCTATCTATGATGTTATAAAGTCATTAAAATTCAGTTTGTACGATAAACTATAAATTTTTCTGAGATTTTGTTTTAAAAAGCCGTAAAGTTCGTAATTTGGGTACGCCTAATTTAATCCCGTCTTATAACATCACCTAATCAACTGAGATTTGATTCTAGGAAATTCAAACGAGTTTATTTCCTTTGTAATAGTATGAACTAAGCAGGCGCGCACAGAGGGTGGGGCAAAAGGGGCAATATGCCCCGGGCCCCGCGTTGGAGAGGGCCCCGCAGGGACAGTGGTCTCGTAGTGCGCATACGTCTGCAAAATTACTACACGAATTGATGTCAGATAAATTTTATTTAAATCTCTATTTATCTTGTTTTGCGTTATTCCAAGCATTTCTAGGACCCTATAGAATTTTCCTTGACCTACTTTTTTCAGTTAAAATTGCTAAATCTAAAATTGGCACTGATCTTGATATATTTTAGGTGTTGAGGTCAACAGCACACTCTGCCGAAATTTATCTAATTAATCGGTATTCTCTTAAAATCTGAGTGTCCTCGAACTATATGTGTTTTATAGAGAAAGTGTTAACCAAGAAACTGAAAACGATGGAAGTCCCTTTAAATGACTATTTCTTATTTAGTTTCCATAAATTTATATTTATTCAAGTCTCTCTCTGATTGTTGTTAACTCATTGTAGTCTTATCTGTAACTATGCTCTCGAACTAGCAAAATTTCTCAACGTTTTCTACTGGTTTGGTTTTAGACTTTTGTTCTCCTATGGATCAGTGCACACTCGGACTTAGTAACGTTTATGAAGAGACAAGAATTTCGATTTTCGCAATGCCATCAGCAGTCACTGAACAACTTCACTCTGGGCCCTCCCGCCAACTTCTTGAGTGGGCCCCCTACACTGAGGAAAAAAGTAGAGTGAAATCAATCGAAAACACTCTTGAAGGTCGATCCACTCTTTTCAGTCATCAGTCACAGTCATTTTCCATACAAGTTAATTGATTGACTGACAATCTGTCAATTTGTATGAGAAATTACTGTGACTGCGACTAAAAAGTGTGGATCGATCTTAAACCAAGTATTTCGCAACATGATTTCGACGTTACAGTTTTTCTACTAAAATTAAGAACATCGTACTTAAAATAACTTTGCTAAGAGCTACTTTGGCTCTTTGCATTCTTACATTGAGAATAGCGTTCTTGTTGTAACGTGTATTAAATTAATGATTTCATCAATTGTTTTTTTTTTTTTTTTTAATAAAAATGATCACGCAGCGCAGCATTGACCTCTATAGGTGTTAGTAGGAACAACATTTATAGAGTTTCCAAGGACAAATGTTCTTTTTCTCAAAGGGGCCACTTTTATTTATATGCCTCGGGCCCCGTAAATCCTCTGTGCGCGCCTGGAACTAAGTATTAGTGACTTACGATTGTGTTTCTTAATAGATTTAATTGAGATGCTTACGTAAAATGAATGACATGTTTTTTGCGCTTGGAAATTCCCTATTTATTTCTATCTATTTCCCCAAATCTGCGGACTAATATGGCGGTAAAATCTACCTGCAAAGCGCCAAATATTTCCCCAAAAATATTGGAATTGGAAAATTTGATCAAACTTTCTGTACGGATACGCAATGAAAAAAGAGAAGCAAAAATAGAAGAAAATAAGGGAGAAACATGTTTGTACTAAAACATACCACCTCAAAATATGTCTTCTTAAAAACGCTTCTAGTATATCTACAGAAACGATTTTAATGTTTTTACTGTTTTAAATGGCTGTAAAGAATGGGCAGAATGATTATACCGATAAAAATTTTACTTTTTCTAAAAAATAATTTTTTTTTTTCAAAGTAGGTCCAGCCAGACCTATATGGGTATATAATATGCATATTGTAGTAGGTGCCGACAGAAGGGTTAACTGTGAATCTACAGAATTTCTAGTATAACTCTAGAAAATTAAAATAACAACAAGAAAATTTACAAAACTAGGTTTTTAAGCAAATTTCAGCGAAGTTTCTAATATCCATTATTAGTTTATGTGAAATTCCTGTTTTTATTTCCGAAATTTCCGTACCTCTAATTATAATATATTTTTTGAGTGTTCATGTGAAAATCGAAAAATACAAAGACAGAAACACGAAGGATTGTATGAATATATAGATATGTGATTCAACCAGTTAAGTTGTGACCCGTTGTAACTTAATTTTGGACCATCGCTACAAAATTCAATGTAAATCCATCTTATCGACAATATCCTTTCGCAGAAAACATTATCATCAAATTGTCTGAACGTTCATCCACCATTAACGTTCTTAAATTATTGATTATAAATCTTAATTTACTAAATGATCGTTCGCTAGAAGCTGATGTCACTGGACATGTAAAAATAAGATGAAAAAATCTTGCAAAATTTCGATCTTTAGTTTGAAAGCCTCTCTCGCTATCTCCCCAAAATGTTAACACTCGGAGCAGTTATCAAGAAGAATCTGAATTTCAGCATGAAGGCATTCAGGGATCTCCTTTGAAATATAAAAATAAGAAATATGTTTTGAAATGGTTGGAGCAGTTTGGCTATTTTTTCCAATTCTCCTGCGGACTTTCAGATAAAAACGTCAAGAAAGATTTTGAACTCTTTTCGGTAAAATGTTGCAAAGTCTATTTGGGCTGTAGTTTGAAATGATTCGTCCAATTTTTTCGAAGCGCAACTAGTTCGGTGTTGTTTTTGAAGTCCGGTTCAGGGTCAATATCTAATTTTCTTGCGAAAATCATGGAGCTTGCACTAACGTATATATCTTTAACCCTTCAGTGGGCGCGCGGGCTACGATTGTAGCCCACACTTTTTTAAATGACGATCATTTTCAGGATATAAACCGAATTCATTCGAACTGCTCAGTAGCTGTTAAAATGTTGCTTCTTAATAGACTAAGAATATTTTTGATATTTATTGAGCCTAGAAACTAATATTTTTTTGCGATCAAAGTCCACTGGGCTACAAGTGTAGCCCGTGCGCCCAATCATGTTACTTTTTTGGTACTCGTAGATATCCATTAAAATAAAAATATTATTATAAAACATTGTAGAAAATAGGAACAGTAAAATGTTTGACGAAAAAAAGGGTTTCAAGATAAATGTACAAAAATTAGATTAATATTTTAACGAAAAACCTGGAGTTGAAGTCAAAGTCATTTCTCACAGCGTGGATATGTTACCTGTTACTAACATTACTTAGTTTCTGGGTGAAATTTTTATCAATTCTAGCGTAAATATTGCGAGAACAGTTAATATGAATATTGTGAGGAAAATTCAATCAGTTTGACTCACTATATATTTAGCTTTCTAGCAAGAAACTGTTCTCCCAGTTTAAAAAATTGTGAATATTGGGTACCCAAAAATGGGCTAAGTTTGGAATTCCACAAACTGGGCAGTTTTAACTGCATTCTCTCGCTCAGTGTTCCATTTCGAAGATTTTTTGTTGATTTCTGAGAATATAAGCTTTTTTGGGGTTTTCATTTTGAAAAGTAACTATTTTGTTCACCTAAGTAAGTTAATGTAAATAAAGACTAAAAATGGGACTAATCTGCATTTTGCCCTCTTTTATTATATATATTTTAATAAAAAATTAAAGATTTTATATTTTGTAATCTGTACAGAGTAATCAAGAGACCACAGACCGAGCAAGAAAAAAAAATAAAATTGAACAATATTTTTTATATAATTTTAAATTTGGGCTACAATTGTAGCCCGCGCGCCTAACCACGTGACAAATGAGTGCGCGCCTAACGAAGGGTTAAAAGACTTGATTGTATATATATATATATATCGAATAAGTTTCATGGCGTCAATAATGTTAAGGTCCTGAGCTTGCAGATTATCAGTTATATTTTTCAATTTAAACATTAGATTCATGTTTTTATGCCGAATACCTCTGTTAATAAGTATGTACATTCAATTACATACTTTCAATATTGCAACTTTCAAATGTTTGCATAAGTCTATCTTTAAACATCGACAGGTATTCTTTTGTAAATTTATGAATGCCGAAAATCGCAATCCTACTTATTCCTACTGAGGTCAAATTTGCCGACTGCAGATGAAAATTGAAAAAGTTAGGGGGTCAGACACCCCCATACCCCCTTAGCTACGTCCCTGCTCGTGCTAGTTATACATAAAAATGGCGACGGAGCTGAAACTGAAAATTATCGACGAACTAGCATCTCCTCGTCAATCCTTAAATTATTTGACCTGCGGGATGACCATAATTACGGGTTTTCAGACGTAAATCTATACTACCACAAATCGAAATCTTATAGAAAATTACACCTTACAGTATCCCAAAAATTCCACTAACATCAGGCGTTCCTCAGGAATCATACGTTGATCCACTTTTGTTTTTATTTTTTTTTAGATATTCGGAAACTATTTAAATTCCCTTTGTAATTAGACCGGATGAAAGCAATCGGTATATATCGAATAAAAAAGGATGCATTTCAACACATTTTTTTAGTGACGTATTTCTTCTGTATCATCAAAAATACAGTAAAACAGTTCTCCACTAGCAATACCAAAAACAGACAATTTTTGAAATCGAATTTGGGACCCCTCCCGAAACAAATTCCTAGCTACGTCCCTGACAAAAGTATTTGAAAAAGAACTGTTTTCATCATTTTGATCATTGTGAATTTTTCGCATATTTCAATAGTATTCTGGGTGTAGGCCAATCTGGTGAAATCAATTTAATAAAATCCCCTATTCGTTTAAGAACTATACGAAAGGGAACTGTTTTTTGTAATTTTGCTCATTGTGAATTTGTTTGATGGTTCAAATGTTACTCTGTTTTTCGCGTATTGGGTGGATACCTTTTCGCTAGAAGTAAAAAAAATAAAGACAAAACTATGCGAACGAAAACCATTGTGAATTACTCATTGTGAATTTTCTGAATATATAGGTATATATACTGCTATTCTGGCTGGAGCCTTGTGTAGATCAATCTGGTGGAGTAAACTTATTGAAAACCGGTAATTCGCTCAAGAAATACAAAAAGAGGTATGTGAAACTGTCTTCATATTTCTACTCATTGTTAATTTGTTGCTCTGTTGATAGGGGTAGAGATCAATCAAATGGAGCAGATTGGCGAAAATCCGTTGATATGTTTAAGAAATACATGCAGAAGTAGGCGAAAAAGAACCCATTGTGAATGTTTACTCATTAGGAATTTTTCGCACGTTTCAATGGTTATTCTGCTATTTCGGTCGGAGCCCAATTCAACAAACCTAAAATCATCGATTCAGCCGTTAGTGTAACTAAGATGACTTACTTTTATATATGTAGAAGATTATTCCCGCCCCGATCCAGTGTCTAGTTATCCCTTTTTTTGTTTTTCACTATCATAAACTGCAATCAGGCAGATGTTTTTCTTGCTTCGACGGTAATCGGTTCCTAAATCGCTACCGAAAATCCTTCGTGCCCATACTTGAAACAGTTCTCACAATCGCTTCTTTCACAATTCTACACACGCATGAAAAAATTAAACTGAATTAAATAAATGATCCTGGACTAATTCCCATCCCACACGCCAAACGGCCATCAGTTTCCTCGCCAACGCCAATCACCAAAGAAAAAACATCCACGAAATAATAATCGAAATGAAAAAGAAATCTTCATAAAGGATGCGTAGAGTACAATCGACTTCGTGAACGTCTTCATTTACCCTTTCCCGCGTGAAAATAAACAATTCACATTCTTTGTGCACACGATATTGCCTTAGTCGCTATCTTCGAGCTCAGCTTATATTTTTGCGGTCGCATCCTTCTACGCCAGAGCACTAGAGAGACTTGACGCCTCTCGGAAAAATATTTTTTGGCAAATACTCGCGAAATGTGTACGTCTCATTTCCAGGCGTTTGCCATTAAAGTAATGATTGTTTATGTTTAAGACGAGAGAAATGGCCCCCGGAGGATTCGCCGGCCGTCCCGACTTGGGCTTAAAGTAGAAAGCGCGCGGGAATCGTTCGTCGTTGTAGAATGTACTTGGAAAAAAGCAAAAACTACAAAACTCCTCATTCATTTCCTTTATATTCACCTCTTACAGTAAATCGTATCGCTCAACATTGTATATTCCCCACGGAGGACGGCAACGTGCAGAAACCAAAACCATAACCTCCGACGATGACGGCAGCGGCAGAAGACGTAGTGGTAAAGGAGGCAAATTGTGAGTGTGCTACGTGCGGGGGTTTGGTGGCAAACCGGGGACCGGAAGACTATATTCTCCGATTCTCAACCAAATGGCCCATAAGAATATATCGAGATAATGTATTACGACGGGTAGCAATAAACTGCTTGTTCCACTGTTTATTTCACGAAAGAGAAAAAATGTTTCGTCTTCCCGTGCTGCTTGGCCCAGCCTATGCCATCCATCGGTTAGATAGACTGTATACACGTTATAGTACACCTCAAGATAATTCAGGATGTCTTTGCCAGACCCGACCACCGCCAACCTTGAGAGTAACTCCTGAAATTCCTATACGTTTTCACGAAGCGACTATGGGACTATAGAGCATATCTACCGCCCGGTATCGTCGACATCTCACAGGACGTTTTCAAAAATGTATCCTTGCTGAAAAGGCACTATAAACTACCCACTCCTCAGCCTAGCAATAGGTGTATGGGTTGGTTGGTTGGCTGATTCGTTTTCTGCTACATGAATTTTTTAGTGTTGAGAATTTCCTTTCACCCCAACTGGGAAAGCGGAAAGATTAAGGTTGATGAAGACGAATAAATTTTAGATACTGCTGATAAGCACGCCGCGTCGATCCTCGCTGACGAGGACGACATTGCATCACATCAGAAGAACTTGACGGATGTAATATGGAGCCCGTAACCGAAATACCATCGCGCGGATCCTTGTGTTATGTCGTGTGTGTCCTATGATGTGTGCTCTGTGCGAATGTTTATTTATTTGACAACGAGCCATTCGACAGTTATCATCACAGCTTGTTCCCTGTAAAATGCTTGGCGAACACACAAATATCCTCGTCTGCTGCTCCAACTCTATTTCGAATAAATACACATTTCGGACGAGAAAATTGAACGCTAGTACTAGTCCTTTTTTTGCCGATGTATGTCATTCGTGATGGCATGCTGACAAAAGCTGGGCGGGTTCCTAGCCAGGTATGTCAGGAATTGCGGTAGCTCAACTATGTGGTATGCTTATGTCGTGTGAGTTGACATTATTTTGGCCAATACTCCGACCGAGGCGATATTTTTTATTGAAGAGATGCAAGGGAGTGAGGCCTATTTCAAATTTTGGGCTATTGGGTTTTTATTAGGATGGAAGTATGGCGAATAAGTATAGAACGGCTTGGAATGCTTTTTGGAATGTAAATATGGTCCTGATGCCTGATGTCGATTTTGTATACCATTGACTTGAAGATGAGATATTCTTTTTGCAAGGAATATACAGGGTTATCCATTTCGTGTTTCGGAAAGTAAAGCCCTGCCATTCGACATTTGTCAAATGTTAGTGTATTCCAAATTGGTATTCGTTTAGGTGAAGGTTTGCCATTTTACAACATGAAACGTTTTACGACTCAACAACGCGTTAAAATTATTAAATTATTCTACCAAAATAGTGAATCTGCGGTAGCCATGTTTCGTGCATTATGCGCAGATTATGGTCGACATAATCGTCCCAATGACCGCACAATTGCCTACAAAGTGAAAAAATCTGAAGAAACTGGATCGGTCACAGACATTTTTACACCTGTGCATCATCGTTTTGATCGTTCGACCGAAAACAACGCCGCTGTGAGTGAAAATGTGGCAAAGACCCGAATTTGCCGATCCCAGCATTTAGGCCTATCTTTTTTGGTCGGAAATTGAAAATATGTATCTCGACGATGTGTGGTTTCAACAAGACGAGGCTATGCGAAGGACCGTGTTTATGCAAACAATCCCACGAGAACTGGTCAATTGAAGGACGAAATCCGTCGAGTTATGGCCGAGTTATTGCCCGATTAATTTAAGTTTACTTTCCGAAAGAGAAAAAAATGAATAACCCTGTATAACAAATATTAGAGAGACTTGCCCAAGCCAATGGGGTACCCCAGGATATTATGCGACCCGTGCTCATCGGGGGAATAGGTTCCGTAAATAGGACGTAAATGGACATCACTAACGGAGCTGCCGGATATACCAGGCGACCTCCGGTTAAATCTAGCCATTATCTCTCTAGCTACTCGTGGCAATCCAAAGCCATTAAAAAAAAAAACAAAAACACGATGATCTATCCGAAAGGAGCAGAATCAGACTCGGATGTATGTGGGGTAGCCGAACAGGAGTGAACCCATTCAAGAAGAGCTCTAAACTCTCGTGGTATGTGGGTATCCCAACAGGAGCGAAACCATCCAAGAAGAGCTCTAAACTCTCGAGGTCACCACAACGACAACTCTAACCGTTGTTACAAAAAGCGTCGAAACGGGAGGGAGGCCAGTAGCGACACAATGGAATTTGTAGAGTCGAAACCCTACATACAAGGTGCTGTGAAAGAGAAGCTCAGGAACGGACGCGTTATGTATAACGGAGCCAAGGAGCAGATATGCGGTAAAAAGGCCAAAAAACCTCCAAAGAGACAAATACTTCACCGTGACTTCCTAAGGGGCCGGACGGCGCCCGAACGGCTAATGCGCAGGCGGGATATGGTGGAGAGGATAGCTTTTCAAACCTCAAAAAGGAAGCAAGTGCAGTCTCCAACAAAGAGGACAGTACGTCAACAGGAGGGAGTCGCTCGGACGTGAATGGATGAAAACCCGAAACCCTGGACCTGGGTGGAAACTAAACAGGTGGATAAGAAAACCCTACAATTAAAGAAGCTAAGGGCAAGACCTGACGCCATGGTCATTTATCAGTCTGAAGAGATGAACCACGGCTGAAAGTGATGGATGATAACGTCTCCCGAATTCGTCGAACAAGAAATGTGGAACTCTTGTTCCAAATCAAAACCCGCGGTGGAGATTCGGTAGATGGATGCAAGGCAATTGTTACGGACCTGTTAGGACTGAATCCAGTATAGGAGCATTGCGGCACGAGACGATTAAGTCACAACGAGGAATGGTGTCCGGCGGCATTCGTTTAGAAACTGAAAGTGGAGCTTCCCGTTGACGCCGCGAAGTTGTGGAGGAAGGCGTATGGTGGCACCAAAATAGCAACCATAAGCTTACCGACAGTATAGATAGATTGTAGAGTAGCGTGAACCCGAAGGGTTTCGCAGCACTGAAGCCAGTGGGCCTATTGTGCTATTTGCCGACAGTATGCCAAGTCAAGGTGGGGTGGTCGATCTGACGATTAAAATGGCAATTGTCTCCGAAGAGATGCTTTAAGTGCTTAGCATTTGGCCACTTTGCAAGGGGCTGTCAAATATGTGCTTTAAGTGTGGAGACGATGGCCACAAGGCAGCATCCTGCGACAAGGACAACATTTACATTTTGTGCAAGGAGGCAGCTAGGGCCAACTATAAGCACCAAACTGGATGCGTCAAGTGCCCACTATATCAGGAGGCAATAAAACTAAACAAATGCGATTCCTGCAGCTGAACCTATCACAGACAGTGAAAGAAAATAAGATCGACGTTGCAATTATCTGCGACCAATATAAGAATCTGCGTAGCTCGGTTTGGATCGCAGATAGGGATAATTTTAACTTGCGAACGTTATGCGTTCCAACAAGGTGCATCGGGAGGGTTAAATGGAGTGGTCAGAGCGAAGATCAATGGCGTACACGTGTATAGCTGCTACGCTCCATCACGGTGAGATAACACATATTTTGAGGCTATTCTGGATGTACTTGTGCACGACACGACTACCCACACTCTCGTGTTAATTCCGGGAGGCTTAAACACGTGAGCTTGGGAATGGGGCAGCCGCGAAACAAATAAGCGTGGACACACGCTTCTAGATGCTTTCTCTCGGCTCGACATCGTCCTAATGAAATGGGGGAACGTCAACGTCCATCATCGACCTTACATTCGTGAGCAGTTCTTTGGTTTCAGCTATGGAGTGGCAAGTTAGCGAGGACTATACACATAATAACCATCAGGGAATTTTATTCTCTATAGCGGATAGATCACCCGTAAGGGGGAAGATAAAGGTTGAAAGGCTTCGGCTAATTCCTATATCTTCTTCAGTTGTGGCATAACTGCGGACCCTTAGCTATGCAGGAGGAGTTTCATAGGAAAAGGACTTCGGCCAATTCCTATGTCTCTCTACGGGGCGTTACTTTCCCGCATTATCCGAGTAACCGCTGCGCCTGAGTGCTGCATTAACATCTGCAGCGTCTCAGGTTACTTAACGTGATAGGTGACAGAAAACATTTAAGTCAACCACTAAAGCAGCATCTTCGAGGCATGCCCATGATGGCCTTTACTCAACGATTAAACCCTATCATGGTTTAGCGATGTGCCGACAACTCATCCTAAGAAAAACTTCAAGTCAAGAAACCTGAAACAAAAGCCTCGGATTGGACGGATACAAAACAACGACGACCCCGCAAACGAACAACTGATTTCTCTTTCGGATCCTGGAATGTACGCTCCCTGAATAGACCGGGGGCCTTAAGGGCCCTCCTGGATCAGGTAGAACAATACAAGCTGAGCATAGTTGCAATCCAGGAAACTAAATGGCTCAAAAGCGAGATTAACGACCTCAATTCGCACACTATTTTTACGAGTGGTAAAGAGGAGGGCAACAAGGAGTTTGGAGTAGCTTTCATCGTGAATAAGCAGCTCAAGGACCACGTTATCGGCTTCAAACCCATCAACGAGCGGCTATGTGCGATCCGCATTAAGACCCGTTTCGCTAATCTCTGGCTCATTAATGCGCATGCCCCTACAGAAGTAAAAGAAGACGCGATTAAGGACGAGTTCTACAACGACCTAGAAACACTCTTCGACTCACTTCCATCAAACGACGTTAAGCTGCTGCTAGGAGACTTTAACGCCAAAGTCGGAAATGAAAGCTGGCATAGGGGAACTACTGGAGGTCATAGCCTCCACGACGAAAACAACAACAACGGTCAGCGACTTATCGACTTCGCGAGCGGCAGAAACCTGGTAATAAGCTCTACATGCTTCCCTCATCGACGAATCCACAAGCAGACCTGGAAGTCTCCAGATGAATACACTGTGAACCAGATCGACCATGTACTGATCAGCAAGAGATGGGCTTCTAATGTCCTAGATGTTCGATCCTATCGAGGAGCCAACTGCGACACCGATCACTATTTGGTGAAGACGACCTACAGGTGCAGAATCTCTTCGGTGCACCTATCGAGAATCAACCCTGCCAAGATCTTCGAGGTTGACAATTTGATTGATGATGCCACGGCGGCTGCGTATACAACAGCACTAGAGGAAAAACTGTCGCCCATGCTTGATGACATCAACAATTTAGGCATCCATGAGTTCTGGGAGGAGCTCAAAGACAGCATCAAGGGGGTCGCAGAAGAGGTCGTGGGCTATAAAGGCCGGCGCAGACGAGCAGACTGGTTCGACGACGAATGCAGGGCCTCGATTGAGGCGAAAAATGAAGCCTATCGCCAATACACACAACGCGCATCCCGAGCCAAAAAAGAAAGATATAACGAGCTTCGGCGAGTATCTAATAAGTTAATTAGACGTAAGAAACGCAAACATTTTGACGAGCAGTTACAGCAAATAAACCAAAGATTAGCCAGTAAGAACATTAGACAGGCGTACAAACTTATAAATAATGTTAAGAACGGATATCAACCCAGGACAAGCCTATGTAAGGACAAGGATGGTAACATCATCAGCGACATCGAAAGCGTCAACAAACGATGGGCCTCGCATTTTGAAGAGCTCCTCAATGCACCATCAACAACCCCCGCGGAGCCAGCTCTTGAGCAGTTAGCCGAACCAGGCCCTCCCGTTCTACCCCCAACAGTAGAGGAGGTGAATCTTGCCATACAGTCGCTTCAAAATAATAAAGCGCCCGGCGCTGACGAGATCCCAGCAGAACTGCTGAAGCATGGTGGAACGTGCCTGACCAACGCTATACATGTGCTACTGCTGAAAATATGGAACGACGAGGAAATCCCCGAAGATTGGCGCAAAAGCATAATCTGCCCAATCCACAAAAAGGGTGACAAGCTGAAGTGTGAGAATTACAGGGGCATATCATTAGTTTGTACGGCCTATAAGATATTATCTAAAATTCTTGAAAAGAGAATTAATCCGTACGCAGAACGAATCATTGGCGAGTATCAAGGCGGCTTCAGACCTGGTCGATCAACGACCGATCAGCTTTCCGCAGTGAAGCTACTACTCCAAAAGTGCTGGGAATATAACATCGACGTATACCAAATCTTTGTCGACTTCAAGCAGGCATACGACAGTATCGATCGAAGTGTACTGTACAACATTATGCTGAATTTTGGTATACCGGCAAAGTTAGTGCGACTCACAAGGATGACGATGACTAATACCGTCTCGCAGGTCAGAGTGCAGATTCGACTCACTGACCTATTTGAAACTCGTACTGGACTCAAGCAGGGCGACGGGCTGGCGCCGACGCTCTTTAACCTTGCTTTGGAGTATGTAATTCGAGCCATGAATATGGACATCAGCGGAACACTACTCATCAAGTCGACTCAATAAGTAGCGTACGCCGACGATATCAACATCATGTCTCGAAGGTTGGGTGATGCAGAAAGCCTTCTGCATAACCTCAATAACGCCGCAAAGGAAGTTGGACTACATATCAACGAAAGCAAAACAAAGGCCATGATGCAATCGAAAACAAGGACGCCAGCAAATTCAAGCATCACAGTGGGGGACCTTAATATCGAGTATGTAGACAACTTCAACTATCTGGGTTGTAACTTATCAAAGGACGCCAACGAAACCGACGAAATTAAGCGACGGATACAACTAGCCAATAAGACATATTTCTCGGTCCTCCCTATAATTAATTCGAAACTTGCGCACAGGAACACGAAGCTCCGCGTGTACAAAACGATCATCCGACCCGTGCTATGTTATGGCTGCGAAACATGGACCCTCACCCAAGCCTCCGAAATTTTGCTAGACCGATTCGAACGAAAGGTCCTTCGGCGAATTTCCGAGGCCGTTCGCGAGCGAGACCAATGGCGTATCCGGTACAACCATGAGTTGTATCAATTGTACGATGAGCTGGAAGTATCGAAAATCGTGAAGCTTCAACGTTTGCAATGGGCGGGGCATGTACAACGGATGGACGATAATCGCATGCCAAAGAAAGTGATGAACGCACAACGAATTGACGGAGCGAGGTTGCGTGGACGACCGAGAGCTCGCTGGGAGAACTCCGTAGGTGAAGACGCCCACCAGCTGCTGGGCTTCCGAAACTGGAGGACGAGGTCACGTAACCGCGACAATTGGAGGTCAACGATTCAGGCGGCCAAGGCCCGACGTCGGGCTATCGTGCCACATTGATGATGATAGCGGATAGATCGCATGGGGGTATAACGACAGATCCGATTGTGGGATGCTCTACGAGACGCTTTGACCAGGAGTCGCGTCGTTCATAGAAACTCTGTCTGATGTTGGTACAGTTAACGGATCACAAGAGATCAGCATGAATTGGAACCTGCGAAATAAAGCCTGACACCTATTAGTGACGTCATACCCCCGACTACCGAGTCCGAACTTCTAGAGGCAGCATCCAGGCTTGAGGATGGTAACGCCAAAGGCCCTGATGATGCTTATTCCCAAACCGAATAACCCTGCTGGTTAGCCTAACTCTTATCGCCCAATTTGTTTACTAGACACAATGGGAAAAATGTTCGAAAGAGTTATATAAAACCGATTGTCACAAGTAATGAAGAAGCAGGGGCGTTTATCAGACTGTCAATACGGTTTTAGATGAGCGTGGCCTAAGGGACACGCAATAACCACTGTAACTACTATAGCGACGGAATCACTATGTAAAAGTACTTGTTGCGTTGTTGCACTGTTGTGACTTTAGACGTGAAAAACGCATTCAATTATGCAAACTGGGAGTGTATTCACGCCGCTCTGCAAAAGATAAATATACCCGAATAGCAAGCCGCGATAATAATTAGGCGCTACCTCTCATATCGCGTCTTAAGTTATGTATGACACTAGTGAGGGACACAACGAATACGTGTTTACTCTAAGAGTACCTCAGGGACCTGTTATTGGCCCTCTTTCGTGGAATCTCATGTCCAATGCTATCTTGGAGCTATGCCGATAGAAATGACAGTGGTTTTGCTGACGGCATATAGCTGTGGCAAGAGACCCGGAGTTGGTCGAAATGTACACAAGCGAGGCGATTACAATCATCAAACTATGACTGGAATCCGTTGAATTAGAGCTCGGGCATCATAAAACTGAAGTAGTCCTGACAACAAAGCGCAGAATCAGAGTCGAAGAATTTGTCATAACCTCTAAGCAACCCGTTAGGTATTTGGGGGTTATGATTGACTTGAAACTAAATTTTAGAGAGCACTTTGTAGGCGATAAGGCGGTGATCGCCACGGTGCGGCTCTAGCCAGGATGAATCCAAACATAGGCGGCCGAGAGCAAGAATGAGCCCGCTATTGTCGATAGTGGTAACATCAATTATTATATATGACTCGCCAGTTTGGGCCAGTTCATCACTGTTTGCCTTTAACGCAAAACCCTTAAACGCGATCTATCGTAGTTTGGCTTTGAGAGTGTGTTGTAGGAACCGCACCACATCCCATTAAGCGGCCTACGTGGTAAGTGGAATGATGCCTTTGCCGATCCTAGTGAACGAGATCAACAGGCTGTACAGCTGTCGCCAAGGCGTAACACCAGGGGTGCATCCAGGTACATTTTCTTTTGTCACTAAAACTCTCAGTACAGTTGCGGACTTTAGTTATAATACAAAAATATGTCCTTGAAATTTTACATACAAAAATATATCTTTAAACTTTACAACATATTTCCCTATTTAGGTCACAGCCACACAACATGGCGATTCAATGAATCCTAATTGCATTTCGCACTTCAAACGACTATAATCGGTAGGTATACGTTATTATCCACCAAATGAGTGATTCTCATCCAATATAATTTATTGGTTAATTTTAATTGTTTAACGTACAATTACGATGCTTTTTCGTTTGCTATAATATGTTTTACGTCAAATTCCAAATTTTCGCACAGTAGATCAAACGAGGACACTCGCAATTTGCATATGAGAGCATTGCGTGAAAACGAAAACACAGAGCGTAATAGCATTCAACTCACATTTCACCCTCAATTTAGTTGCAACTAGGCAGCGATACGAAAAACCCGACAATTATGAGAATTTCACCGTGAAACCACATTTCGGTTATATCGGCACTAATTTTAATTAAACCACACCAATTCGCCGCGCAAGTACTAGGACTAAATTCCGCGGTAATGATATCCTCCGCGCGCCGATCCAGCCATCCGTGTCGTTAGAGTATCAAATTTTAGCATATATGTACACTGAAAAAAAAATCATCATAATATTAATGAACTAGGAGCATAGAATTTTTTCATTACCATAATGAATTAGTTCATAATAAATAAACCTTCTCTTCCTTAAAATAATACAGAGTTCGTCTATTTTACGAAACATCGGTCGTTAGTATAACGAAAACAAAATTTTAAAGCGATCATGAACATAATGAACTTCTTACATTATCCCCGATAGTAAGTAAATTTGATGTTATTGTTCATTAATTGCATGACATCGTTCATAGTAATATGTACTACTATGAACGATGTCATTATCGCTTTAAGTGTATTTTATAAACCTTCGTAACGTATAGTCTGTCTGGTGTAGTTAGGTAGGGCGCATGTCTTCAAATCATAGGGTCCCGGGAACGATTCCCACTATAGGTAGGTATGTAATTTTTGATGACTATTCAGAGCAGAGGTAAAATAAATGTCGTCAACACTTTTGAAGCTGGATGCCGGCCTGCGCCATTTTTTTTTTTTTTTTTGTTTAATTGATGAACTTAGTAATTATATCAATGAACAAGTTGTTAATTTTATGAATTTGTTCATAATTTTAATGAAATTTTTGTTCGTTGTTTTGATAAAATCATATTTCATTGGAATGATGAAATCCGTCTTCGGTGTAAATATTCATTCTTTTAATGAACAATTTCATTGTTTCCGGGCACCTTTTTCTTTCAGTGTACAGTCATACGAACCCATGCTGTCTGTCTGGTGGCGCGAAGTTTGGTTTAGTGGTGTGCGATATATCAATCTATATCCCGCTGTTTAAGGCCAAAAAGGACTATCGTCTAAAAGGGTATCATATTCATGTAGCGAGTAATGCATACGCATCTCCGTGCCATAGGGATAGGCGTGATGAACCCCAACAGTGCGTCGCGACACCATATTCCAAACTCGCTCTAATTGAAGTCAACATCAAACTCATTTTAGAGAGAAATCTAGGTACGTATTTTCCACGAAGTACTTTTTGAGTCCTGAATCCTCATATACACATCGTGTCGCGAAGGGAAGCGATGATGTGAAACCTCACGGCATGTGTACGTAATTTGTTAGCATTAGCACGACGACAGGTGATTTATATCAATTCCCATTGCATTTGGGTAATTGCGTAAGCACAACTATTAACAGTTGGACCCTTTTGTAGCATACTCACAGTTCCTACGGATATGCAACGCAGTGGCTCTCAGAACGGCTGTAAACATGGCAAGGGGTGAGTGTATATGCACGCGATTATCGAGTAAGGATGAACCTAGGGTTAAAAATGGAAATCATGTTTTTGGTTGCATGAGGTTTTATGCTTTTTGATAAAAGAAATGTTGAAAGTGGTGAAAATAGTTTAATGTGCGGGTATATCATAGAGTTAGAGATTAGGTTAACTTCGTGGCTTGTGCAGTGCATTAACATCACTCAGGGAAATGTAGGGAATAAAAAATTATAATTAAAAAAAAATACTTTCAGTTACCCTTGTTATTTGTCCGCAATCAGCTTTATTACTCCCTTGTGGCGCTACCATTGGCAGAATACCGACCGGATAAAACCGTAGAGGGAAATTATACCGTGAGAGTTTTTTTTTGCTATTTGGAGTAGATTGCGTCAATTTAAACCCAATTGATCAATTTTAATTGGAAAACGAGACAGAGGTTAATTTAGAATTTTGACGTATTCCCAGTGGCGTAACGTTTCAAAAATATCTTGTGTTCGAAAACGTAATGGGGGCCCCCTGCATAATATAATACTATTCGCCAATATTTTTGAAACGACCATATTTTTGTCCGCTATGGCTATTATTTTTATTGCAGCGATTCGTATCTTCTTATCTGATAGGAACAGTGGCGTAGCTTTTCGGAGAGTTGAATTAGAAAAAAGAAATTAAGTTTAGTATCTGAAATTTTGATTCGAAATTGGTTGATGCCATATGGCATCATCGTTGGTACAGACTACAATGGAAATTTTAATGGCAATTGAAATTTTCTATTTTGAGGGTGAAATTCCATTAAACATTAAACTATTTGGGCAGTCTGATTGCCGATGAAGGCGTTGAAGACGAACAGCCAGCTGCAATTTTCCTACAACACACAGACGCTGGAGTTTGACTTAGCCGAAGATGATTGCAACGGTAACGAAGGAGTTCAAATTATGGACTTCCACCATAACCAACTGCAGCAAGTAGTTATAGTGGAATTTGTTGGTTGGCTAGATTCCGATCAGATTGTGTACGAGGTTGGCATTCAGAGCCAAGGCGCCGATACACCAATGGAAATGGTGATGGAAGCAGAGGTGAATCCAAACTTCGTCTTCTTCTGGTCCGAAGTGCCAACATTGATACAAAATTACAAATGGACTTCTACCAAGTTTCGCAGTAAACAATCCATATTTCCCATTCCCAGTTATTTAGACGCTTCTGAAAGACCACTAAGATGTTTGAGCGGGTTTTCGACGAGAAAACATATAATTTCATTTACTAGGAAAGCAATAACTATGGCCTATCTATTACCGGAAAAAATCCAAACTATTGGAGAACTTAAAGGGTTTATGGGTATCAATTTTCGATAAGCAGAAAAATTAGATCACGAGATAATGATTTGCATAATAATCCTTCTAATCGAGCCCAGAAGACAGCTCTAAATCCTCACGATAAAATGTGGAAATTGGGTCTGTTTCTGTCAGTGTTTAAATATACCTGAGGGTTTTTTATTGTCTATCAAGGAACTAATCCAATAATTTATCCTGACTTGCGAAGGAACTACGAAAAATTCATTGCCCCCTATTTCAGATGATACACGAGTTTCCTGAGAATATGATTATTGAAATTATTTTGAGAATTTTTAGTGATATTGCAGTACTAGATTATCTTAGAGTTTGGGTCACAATGACACTGGCGCACCATTCGGGAACGTCGCCTACCGCATAATTGTCCTTTAACACCGAACAAGGATATGAACAAAGTCGATCGTGGATCAAGGATTTAGGTAAATGCATTACAAAGTGGATGGACAATAAATGTTTGACAGTAGCATCTTCGCTTTATGGAAAAAGCCTTTTCATGATGCCACTCGTTTTTGTCGAACTAACAAGAAACGTATTCGAAACAATCGTCCAAATGTTATTAACCCTCATCCAGCGGGATAGGTACAGGTGTACCTTTTTCGTTTTTAAAACACCGTAACTTTTTTGCTATGGGTCCGATCGGGCTGAAATTTTCCGACATCTCTACGATTTTAGTTTAAAATATGTATTCCAAATTTCAGAAATGTGTGACCACCCATCCCCAAGTTAGGGAGCAAAATTAATCTTACACCCTTTAACGGCGGCAAAGGTACATTTGTACCTTCATATATTTTGTATGAAAGAAAATTTACAAAAAACCAAAATAAAATATTTTTGGTGAATGCTCATGCTTAGAGAGATTTATTATAGCATCAATAAGTTTAGAATCGAGTGATGTACAGAAGTATTTGATTCACGAATTTTATTTGTAATGATCAAGGTCTTTGGAGATATCGATCTATAAGGACTAGGCTAACTCATACAGCGGTTTTTGGTTATTTGACATCAATCTGAAGACTTTTACTGGCGTACCAAACTTTTTGAAGTAATGGCTTGGGGCAACCAATACAATGTATTACGCCTTCTTTCCCCCATAACATCTAGTGAAAATTAGGTTTGTAACAAATGCTAAAATTTTGGATTTTAGCGGTTGATTTTCTTTACCACAATTTCCCATAATTTGTATTCCATCACCTAATATTTACTATATTTGTGTAATTCGGGACCTCCACCCGTGCTCCTTTTGAAGTTTCAGCTGAAAACCAGCAGAAGCATCGAACCAAATTTCTAAATGGATGTTTGGGTGGTACTGTACTTGGTTGAATTGTGCGTCGCTACCATACCGATAACTGCTATAGAATATGCCACATTTTTTCGGTTTCTTGTTTTAATTTTTCAATCGATCCTTGGATTTAATTACAAATACGAGCAAATATATTACAATTAACAAGCAACAATCACAATTAAAATTTTAGATATTTTTCTACTATAGGAATTGGCCTGAGTTTAGATTTACAAAGATTAGAGACTGAAAATTATACTAGCCGATTCTACTTGCTTGTTGCTTGACAGGACCTTTCTTTCGTATAATAACACATTGGGAGAATTCACATTGTAAGACAAAACCGGACGGGTAAACTTGCAAGACAAGAACCATCGTTCTTAAAATCTGAATTGCACAATGCTTGTCTGCTGGCCACTACAAAAGCTCTCGCCGTCCGTTTATTAGCACAAACAAACACCCGGCGAGAGCTTTTGTAGTGGCCAGCAGACAAGCATTGTGCAATTCAGATTGTAAGAACGATGGTTCTTGTCTTGCAAGTTTACCCGTCCGGTTTTGTCTTACAATTTGAATTCAGCCATTTACTCATTTCTCCAATATATTTATTGCTTCAAATATTGTTGTTTTTATGGAAAATAACGAGAATGTGATAATTATTGACGTTTTTTTCGTTAGCGATAACGGGTTCTAGTAACAGAATAATATATTGGGGGCAGGGGGGTAAATTTTAACCTAAGACTCCACAATTCGCAAATCAAACATACCAAATTCTTCTAAAATCATTAATGACTTAATTTGAACCGTTTTCTACTTTTAATTTGTAAATCAATTTTAGATTTCGTCAAATTAAAATTCCAAGCAACCCATTTTTTTCAATTTTCTTTTAAAATTTTGCCTATTTCCTAAATTTACCCACTCCAAAAATTAAATCCACATAAACCCAACTTCCTAAAACATTCACTTCGACAAAAACAGTTACTAATTTGTGACTAGTCAACATAATATAACGGTTTTACGGTCAAAATTCATACAAATAGTGAAGATTTTCATACAAAATGTACTAAGGTACAGGTGTACCTTTGCCGCCGGCAAGCGTTGTAAAAATCTGCCGCTGGATGAGGGTTAAAACCCACAGCTTTGCATTACTAGCGATTGGTTTTTAAAATATTACACACAATCCTAAAGAAATAATATAAAATATCGACAAATATTATAATAAAATCATGGGAAATATTTTCGTTAACTTTTCAAAAAAACCATTGAATTGTTATTTTTAATATGAAATAAAATACTTCAGCCAATTTGTCTTTGTTAAAGCAAAAAAAAAACTTTGTATTTCTATAATATTTCCAAATGATGACTTGAAAAGTTTTTATAACTTCAACCTGCGCTGATGCCATATGGCATCACTTAAATCCAGCTAAACTAAAAAGCAGATTAAAAAACCGACAGATTCGTGCTCAGGAGGCCTTATTTACTATATCTATGAAGTTTCACACGAATATTCGAAAAAAAAAGTCTCCCGCAGGTAATGGGTTTAATACTTGTGTGAACTTATTTGTGACGCTAGTACGCGGCATATTAGAATTCGCCTCGGTAGTTTGGTCTCCTTATTCTTCTGTTTCTCGTGATGCACTAGAAAAAGTTCAGAGAAAGTTTTCTAGAACCTTATTGTTTAAATATAACTTGGCTTATAGGCCTTATCAAGATCGGCTTAATTTCCTAAATCTACCATCACTAAGCAAAAGAAGAGACTGTCTTGACCAGTGTTTCCTTTACAGGTTATGCAAGGGTCTTACTACTTCATCACCCATAGAAGATATAAAATATCGGTTTCCATCTTACAACACTCGATCAGTTGCAATTTTCAATCCTCCTCAATCTTCACTCTCTATTTATAAAAACTCTCCGTTAGTTACCGACCGATTGGAGATTGGTCCGTTACCTTCTTCTTTTTTATACCCGTCACTATGTGAAAGGGTATATTAACTTTGTCATGAAGTTTGCAACGCAAAGAAGGAGGTACCTCCGACTATATAAAGTATATATATTATTGATCAGTGTGACGAGAGAAATCGATTGAGCGATGTCCGTCTGTCCGTCTGTCTGTCTGTCTGTCTGTCTGTCTGTCCGTCTGTTTCAATACAAACTAGTCCCTCAATTTTGAAGCTATCGAGCTGAAATTTTGTATACAAGTTTCCTCTTAGTGTACGCTGTATATATGTCGGAACGAATGAAATCGGACCATGGGGTCATGGGGCTGCCATAGAAACCAACCTCTGAAAATTAGGTTCTCCTAAGAAAAACTTTTTTCTTTATGTATCAATCTTTACCAAACTTCCCCCAAATATGTTTCTAGTAAAGTCCCAAAACATATCTAGGAACAGATGGAATCGGAACATTACGTCATAGGGCTGCCATACAAACCAACCGCTAAAGATTAAGTTCTTCTAAGAAAAAAATTCGACCTTAACCAAACTTTACCCAAATGAATTCCTAGTGAAACCTCAAAACATCTAGGAGCGCATAAAATCGGAACACTGCATACAAACCAACCCCTGGATATTAGGTTCTTCAAAGAAATTTTTTTTCCTTTATGTTCCATCTTAACCGAACTTCACCCAAATGTGTTAGTAAGTAACACCTCAAAACATATCTAGGAATGAATGGAATCGGAACATTACGTCATAGAGCTGTCATACAAACCAACCACAAAATATTAGGTTCTTGTAAGAAAAACTTTTTATTCTTGAATCTTAACTAAAATGCATCCAAGTGTGTTCCTGGATTAGCTTTAACGCATCCAGGAACAGATGGAATCGAAATACGTCATAGGGCTGCAGTAGAAATTATTAACCCATTGCATGTGCATGAAATTCCCTGAAAACATTTTTTGACTTTTGTCAATTATTATGAAATGAAGTAGCGACAGGGAAGTACTTTTTGAAAAAAAAAAATCGAAAAAATAAGTAATAGTAAATTTACAAGCCGTCTCTATAAGTGACACTAGCTGTGCATAGTGTCACTTAAAGGGTCAGTTGATGAATGAAGAAATTGATACGACGAATTTGTATTGTATCTGGTGAAACCACCTTCATCGGATAAATCGTGAAATAATTTGAATATTTACGAATTATCGCATTACTTGCTTTGAATCCTTTATTCTCTTTAGTGAGCAGATCGATGACCTTATCCTCCCCAACTCCAAAACTTTTGGAAACGATATCAGAATATCTTCCCATATATATGAAATAAATACAAAATGTCCTCCGCTTGAATTTAGTGCCCAAAACGGATAAATTGATTGTTAGCTCCTTTTACGGTAATATGGAATCACCACATAGTTCGAAGTGCATTCCGCGGGCACGGTTGCCTTTTGGACTATCAGGATTGGTTGGAAACGCTGCTTTCCCGCTTTATGGCGGTTATCATCAGATATTACTACTACAGGCATGACTCCAAGCAGCTAAGAATTAGCACTTTTTCGTTTCAACAGCTAGCCCTTTTGAGGCCCGAAACCGCCACTCATTCTTTTCAATAAATAAACTACACCAAGCGATAAAAACATTTGAACATGTTCAGTGTGGTCTATAATTTAATCATGAATCGACTTACAAGCGAATAAAGATTGCAGATAATTGAATTTTATAATCAAAATTTATGCTTGGTGCAAAGTGCATCAGTATTCAACGACGAAGCTCATTTCTGTTTGAAAGGATACGTCAACAAGCAAAATTGCCATCTTTGGAGTCAAAAACAGCCAGAAGAATTGCAAGAACTGCCAATACTTTCCGAAAAAGTCCGTTTGGTGTGGATTATGTGCCGGTGGCATCATTGGACCGTACTTTTTCATGGATGACGAAGGCCGGAACGTTATTACCGTGCGATGATTACGAACTTAATTTTTTTTGCCCAAAACGGAAGAGGTAGACTCGACTGACATGTGGTTTCAAGAAGACGGTGACACATGACACACATCACCCGAAACCTGGGCCCAATTGTCAGGCGAGTTCGGTGAACAGTTTTTTTCACGTTTGGGGCCGGTCAATTGGCCGTATATATCGTGCGATTTTACGATTTTAGAAAATTTTTTGTGGGGCTATGTTAAGGCTTATGTCTACAGCCACAAGCCCGCAACGGTTGACGCACTGAAAGCCAATATTGAAGAATTTATTCGTGAGATACCGGCCGATATGTTGGAGAGAGTATGCAAAAATTGGACTCAGCGTATGACCCATTGGAGGCGCTGCGCGGTCAACATTTACATGAAACCATTTTTAAAGATTAAAATATTATAGATCGGTCTATCGATTAAAATAAAGATTTCATAAATTTTTCTGAATTTTATGTGTTTTTTTTTTCTTAAATCAAATCCGAAAGCTCTTTAAAAATCATCCTTTAGTTGTCATTGCATACACACTTCCAGTGCATAGTCAAAGATCTGATCATATAACGGGAAAAAGTGGGTGTCCCTTTAAACGGACACTATGCACTAATGGGTTAACACAAAAGAACCTTAATTTTCATTCAAATGTGACGGGTATTCAAATTTTGGCCGCGCCCTAAATTAGCCTCGGTCTCGTTTCTTTAAAAAACACCTTGCTACAAAAACTTTAATTATTTTTCATTTAACTTTTTGAATTTTAATTGTTTTTTTATTATTTTAACTTTTTGAATTGTGGTTTGAACTTATTTTTTTATTTAAATATTTTTTTTTTCTTTGTGTTTTTTTTTTTCTTTATTTTCATAAGTTTATTTTTCCTTTATACTTATTTTCCTTACTTTGAATTCTTTACATTACATGTTTTGGGAATTTATTCCCGTTTTGTAATATTAAGTATTAAATAAATAAATAAAAATAAATTAAATTATTACACGGCCATTCAAGAATTATTCAATTTATTCAACGAACAAAAGTTGTCATTTTGAATTTGACAAGCGGTTGTCAAAGCGGTTGGTTGAGTTGCCATATTGAATATCAAAACTGGACGCACACCCAAATGGCAATCAGTTTGGATGGAATGATAATAGCCATTTGGCTGCACGTGACGCCATTTGGCGACTAATTTAGATGAGCCTTAACAGACGGACAGACAGACAGACTGACGGACATCACTCAATCGATTTCTCTCGACACACTGATCAATAATATATACTTTTCATAGTCGGAGGTGTTTCCTTCTGTGAGTTGTAAACTTCATGACAAAGTTAATATATCTAAAGTCAACACCGCAAATTTCGCCTTGAAAAAAAAAATGCTTTGATACACTGAGACAATTTTTTGTGAATGAACTAACATAATCTCTCTGTTAAAAAATAACCGGGAAATCTGTTGTAGTAACAAAATATTTATTAGTTCAACATTCAAATTGAATTATTCAAGTGTAACTTAATTTTCCAATCAACAGAATTTCTGTTAATTGACGGATGGAAATTTGATTAAACGTCTTGTTAAGAGTTTTAACGTAAATTCTGTTGCTTTAACATACATTTTTGTTAACATTGAAATTACCGAGAAAAATGATATTGTTCTGTTGGCCGAACAGAATCGTTTTGTATTTTCCAGATTTCTTTAACATACGATTCTGTTGAAATCACAGAACATTAACATTAACACATACTCTATTTGAATAACACACTTATATAGTCTGGTTAGTCTAGTAGGTAGGGCGTTCTTCTACAAATCATAGGGTCACGGGATCGAATTCCGCTGTAGGTAGGTAATTTATTATGCATTTTAGAGCGTTTAGAGGTAAATTAAATGTCGCTAACACCAATAGAGAACTAATTGTGACTTATCGTTCCATTCTATACACCAACTGCGGTGCATGTCTGTAGTAATTATGGCATGGCAACTTACCAGCTCTATGGGAACTACGCGGAACTTTGTCTGTTTGGAGGAGAAGAGCCCCAACGGGAGAAATATCGAGTTATTCAATTTCGGAAATGTCACATTGGAATTTTTGCACTTGAGACCTCTAAGCGTCTATAGCTCCGACCTTCAGTCACAAGGTCAGCAACTCTACCTACTGAGCTATAGACGCTTAGAGGTCTCAAGTGCAAAAATTCCAATGTGACATTTCCGAAATTGAATAACTCGATATTTCTCGCGTTGGGGCTCTTCTCCTCCAAACAGACAAAGTTCCGCGTAGTTCCCATAGAGCTGGTAAGTTGCCATGCCATAATTACTACAGACATGCACCGCAGTTGGTGTATAGAATGGAACGATAAGTCACAATTAGTTAAAATTCGAACCCACGAAATTTGGGAATCAGAATTAATACAGTAATTACCAATAGAGAAGTCAATGCTAGTTATACAAAACTCATTTATGACTTAGCACTTAAATGTTCTTTCCCTGTGAAAATTGTTTTTTTTTTTTCATTCAAACGGGAAATAATGTTGATATTCCAAAAATTAGGGAGTCACATTCTGTTAAGTAAACAAAGTGATATGTTAAAAATACAGACAATTCCGTTACAAAGACAAAGCTCTTTTCTGTGTTGGTAACATAATTGGTTTAGTTAAACTAACAGAATATTCTACAGGCTCGAAATCAAAAGAAAAAATAAAATAATTTGTGTTTTTTGTTACTGTAACAGAATAATTTTTTGAGTGAAATTTTAGGGTTCAGTATCCATGAATCCATGATATTGAAGATATATGACCCCTAACTGTTGGGGAGGTAGCTCAATCAGTGATAGTGTGTTCAGGTGGCTATGAATGAACCCACATTGTGTTCAAGCGGGCTCAATAGTTTAGTAGAGTGGTAACTGACCAATATATGGTATACATATACGAATTATATTGCAGAAAAAACGTATGAGGGAGAAACGTATTTTCAAATTGTTGGTTTAATTTCTAAGAATACAAATAATTAAGTTGTGAATTAAGCTTAAGGCTTTTTTGAGGATATGGATCAACTTTAAAAAAATATAGAGACGCGGCAGATCTTCATTTGTTTACTCTCTCTCCATTCATTTCGACTGTTTCTCAAAATTAAGTGGTTAACCTTCAAGCGGGCGCGCGGATCATGTAAACACGCGTAGCTTTTCTCTCGTTGGCCGGATCGAGGTGGAAGAAGTATGCATTGTTAAACGTTCGGGGAAGGTATATTTTGGTAGTTGTGTTCAAAATGTGTGTGCTCTGTGTAATATCACTGAAGTGACGTGTTGCGCTAAAACTGCAGAACTTGTTTTATTGTTCACCAGAACAATGACTTGACAATGATAACTTATTTGGGACATGCTCTAATTTCAATTTACCATAATTATGAGAATGGAAGTTGTACGGTTGAGCGCAAATGGAGGGAAAAGACGAGGGCGGTAAATTACCGCCGCGCGTCCGGTATTGTCATAGAATGATGCATTTTTTGTGACATTATATAATATTATCTCTCCGCGGACTATTTACAGGCCTCTCACGGACCAACTTCGGTCTGCGGACAAATTGTTGGGAAACAGTTGTCTATAGATGATCGATTGTAACAAAATTGATCAGGATGTAACATTGTAAGAAGAAAACTGAAATTGTAACAAAATGTTACAATTATTGTAACCCGGGTGGCAACGCAGATCACAGCATTATCTTTTAAATACAAAACCGTTCAAGATAAGTGCCTAAGTAATATTCTCAATCTCCAGTCGTGCACGTCTAGTGTCATAAAATTTGTTTATATCAGTCATGGCGACGGATTTTTTTTTTCAGAGTTTAATTGAAATAATTTCGTTATTGACTTCAACCCATGCATTTGTCACAAGTTTGACTTTTCAAAACGAAAAATATCATTAGTTCTCACCCAAATATCCTCTAATGAAAACAGAAGGAAATAAAGGACCTTACATCACAGTGCATTTCTACTTAAATCAATGAAATAATACACTTATGCAAACCGATCGATTACGTCCCAATGCATCATTATCCTCCAAATCCCAGATGCAACAATCAACAACAAAACGACATGCCGTCTAATCCGCAAAGATTTATGACCATGGGAACGCCTCCGTGAAATCGATCCATTCCGCGCAACGCCGAAAAACATAAAAGCGTGCTAATTCAGGTCACCGTTGCTGCGCTCATTCTCATATTGCACATTTCGCAGGACATTCACTGTGTGTCTACGACGAGCCAAAAAGGACACGGCACGCACTATAGTACGAGTAAGGACCGGTCCCATATGCTCGTGCTGTTCGCGTGTGATTACGCACTTCACCCTTCAATTTATGAGGGAAAATGGAAAATGCAATGAATGAATGTCTGGAGGGGTGCTATGCTCAACACGAATGAAGTAAGATGAATGATGCAGAAAGGAAATCGTTCCCCAAACATTCACTTCATTCATTCATCTCCGTGTCCTGGCAATATGAAATCAACAGTTCCATTGTTGATATCGTCCGTATTTGTTTAAAATATTTATGGGACATGCCAATTGGTAAATTGGCCTTTTATTGTTATATTCATACAAAAAGGATTTTCTTCGCTATGACCGTAATGTATTTCCCAGGATTCTTGTGTTTCGATTTGCCCCGAGTGCGAATATACGCGAGCGAGGTGTATGAGGACGAGCATGAAATATGAGGACACGCGGGGTGAATCGGGAATGTACACAAACAACACAACCGAGACGGCCGACGACGGAAGCATAAATCAATTAGGATCAACTTGACGAAGGGGCGGCAAATAGCCGTAAAAGGTCACATGTAAACTCGGGGAACGGGGAGGATGGGAAGGAGACAGAGTGCGAGTAAAACCAAAACAGACAGTTTCAACGTGCTGAACATTATTTGGAGATCATTCATGTCTCGATATTTATTGCTGTCATAAAATACAAATAGCAAGGGACATCTTAGTATGATATAATGTTGCGGCGACTGGCGGCAATTCTTGTTCGAGTTTATTTTGGCAAATCCGGCCAATAGAGGCTTTTTGTTGTGTCCGTTTCGTGGGACAATCAAACAATGACAAAACTATAAATATGGTGAGCGAAGTAGTTAGCTACTGTTGGCCATATAAATGGTCGATGAGTGTAGAGGACGAGTCCCAGTGGGTGCCCGAAAGAGGTCAATTTATTTGTGAACTGTGACTGACTTTTTAATAATACAATAAAACATGAGATTGACTGACAATTCAATCAATCAAATCTCTTGTTTCAGTTGCCTGCCGAAGGAGCTCATTATCGAAATTACCCAGAAAGGAAAATATGTATTGTCGGAATATCTCGACCGATTTGTTGACAATACCCATTCCGACATTATATTTTATCAATGGCAATTTTCATGCGCTGTTGACCCTTTCCACTTGCAATTACTTACTGCGCTTCAACAATTTTCTGTTTACCCAAGCAATTCGGTGACATCTATTGCACAGAACACTCACACAGACTATACTCTTGCCCCCGATAAGCAATTTTAATGTTTCGTATAGATGTCCCTGTGGAAGATGGTCCTGGTACTACAAACCATAGCCATATGTAGGATCCGGCAGCACTATAATCAACATCCCGGTCGTTCGACCAAATTACATAACTCCAGATGTAGGTATATAGTATATGCCAGTTCATACGATACATATGTCACCATCATCGTGTTACACCGCAAGGACCTTTATAGATAGCACACATGAAGTGCGGATACAACCAAACACATTTATAGTGTGGCAATAGAAAATGCCAATAGTAGCCCCAATGACCCTCAAGATGTTTCTAAGGACCCCAATAGTTCATATTCGACCATACAGAGGACTAACTATCTTCAAGTGTCTGTGTATAAATACGATCCGAACGACACAAATTTAAAAGGACACTGTAAACCATATTTCGAAACGAACGGAGAGATGAAAAGGACATACAGCTCGGTCGGCTCGCTTCCCGACCGATCCGGGTGGCGGCTGGCGCGCGGTCTCCATTGTGAAACCGCAAGTTTGTATGTTCTCTGTATATTGGAAGATGATCCTTAAATGTTGAACTTATCCGGCACATAAGGATGTGCTTATGCTTGCGTATGTGTATTGAAGATATGTGAGTTGAATATTATTAGAAAAGACACTATACTTTCAAATATCCTGGAAGAAATAATTTTTAGCTTTGATAGTCGTGCGGACGGGTGAATGGGTGTACTCTGTGTACGAAGTATTTTCTTCGTATATGAGTTGAAAATTTTGGTTAGCATTTTACCGAAAAGGATATGCTTGACTCGTTTATTAGAGGAGCCATAATGTTATTACTTTCGGGTCGTTCTGGATATGGGACAAGTTTGCTAATATTCCGGTCATATTGAAAGTTGCTTTCAAGGAGACGATATGCAATGCGGATATTAGATAAGTATTCTTAGGAGGAGTTGTGCGTTGTTCTTTGTATTTTAGTTTCAATTGGACTATACTGATGTTAATCAATGCTAGGACATTTTTGGAAAAATGACCCCATGTGCTCTTACCCTCCTGTATGTTGTTTTTGTTTTGGGTCGCATCTTTCAACGGCTGTAACTTCCGAACTTCTGAGGTGCTCCCTCGGAATAACTAGCCATACTCGTGGGACCCAAATATGGAAACCAAAAATACAAACAAACCAACAGCCGAAGGGGGTAGAACAATACCAACCCGCCCAAGCTAAGGGCAATGGTTCATCCATAAGTCAAGCAGCCAAAGGTGAAAGAAGTATTCCCCAACCCCCGACCCCAGAGAGAAAATTGCGATAGACAAGGCGAGAGAAAGGAGTGAACCCATCAGGCGGCGAACAAAGCGTATCCATGGAAAATCCCAAGACCTGCCCGCGGGACCTAAAAACGACTCCCAAAAGAACCAGGTTGGAATCTCCATCCCCCGCAGAAGAAGTAGACAAAAAAGCGTCCGCAGAGAAACTCCGTCGGCGAAACCCGGATCCTCAGGAGTAGCATCGGGAGGCACTTCGAAGGAAATTCTCTTTTACCTGAAAATGGCTGTCGTTCTGGATAAATACCCAGCCAAAAAACTCACTAATGAGCACTATGGCTTGGATCCCCAATACGGACAAAGTTAGCACTGAGGATCCGATGCAGATTCTAACACTTCTGCAGACCCAGTACCATCAGGAGGTATAAACCGAGGAATAGAATATCGTCGCATCCACTAAGGACACGACTGGACTAAATCTGGTTGCCTGGATCGACAAAGCAAGCTGGGAGGCGCTTAAGGCCAGAGACCATGTAGGTTATACTTTGATCTACACCAGATCACCTTCAAATCAATATCCAAGCGGCTTCATGATGCTAAAAGTGGTTCAGAATAACCTTAATTATAGTAAAGCAGCACTAAGCCGTCTCATCGCAGTCAAGGGTTTGGATATAGTACTCATCCAAGAACCTTTTTTTATGAATCTTTAAAAGATACCGCGAAATCGCGGTTATGTCGAATTTTTACCGACTAAACCAAAAACTACTCTTTTTCCCTCCCTCCCTGCGGGACTACCGTTTCCTGTCAGGCATTACTTCGAAGGGATGGCTGTGGATAATCAACCGGGGTCACCATTGGCTGACTCCAAAAGGAAGAAGCCGCAGTCTCCGAAGAAGAGTGCAGGTCTCCAGGAGAAAGTGGTGCAAGACCAAAATCTTCAACAGGAAGAGAATCCGAACCCCTGGACGAAGGTTGAACCAAAACGGGAGAGGAAGAAAAACACGAAATTTAAGAAATTGAGGACTAGGCCTGAGGCAATGATCATCTCACAGCCAGAAGGAATGACCAACGCCGAAATCTTGAGAAGAGTTAAGCTGGAACCAGGGCGGAAAGAGATGGGCGATAACGTCTCTCGCATTCGCCGAACGAGGAACGGGGAACTATTGTTCCAAATGAAAACCCGCGGTGGCGATTCGATAGATCAGTACAAAGCAAGGGTTATGAGCCTGCTGGAGCTGAATTCGGCGAACATTAGGGCAATACGGCAAGAGACGAGGATAGAGGTGTTTGATCTTGACGAGATCACAACAAAGGTGGATGTACGGGAGGCGTTCGAAGCGAAATTCGAAGTGAGCCTTCAATCTGACGCCGTGAAATCGCTGAGAAAGGCATATGGGGGCACTCAGATAGCGACAATAAATTTGCCAGTAGATGTAGCCAACAGAGTAATGGAAGCAGGCAAAGTCAAGATAGGATGGACGATCTGTCGAGTAAAATGGCAGTTCTCTCCAAAAAGATGCTATAAGTGCCTAGCATTCGGGCACTTTGCGAGGGACTGCAGTAGCCTGCATGATAGATCGAACATGTGCTACAAGTGTGGGGAGGATGGCCACAAAGCGGCCTCCTGTGATAAGGAGCCTAGCTGTATACTGTGCAAGGAAGCAGCAAAGGCAAACTACAAGCACCAAACAGGGGGTACTAATTGTCCGATGTACCGGGAGGCGGTTAAAATAAAGATTAAATGAGATTTCTGCAGTTGAATTTGAATCACTGCCAGGCAGCACAAGATCTGCTGTCACAAACGGTGAAAGAAATGGCTATCGACGTTGCCATTATCTGCGATCAATACAAGAATCTAAGGAGCTCGGTATGGATAACAGATAGAGACAAAGAGGTGGCTATTTGGACCTGCGGACGATACGCATTTCAGCAGTGCGTGTCAGGAAATATGAAGGGAGTGACAACAGCGAAGATCAACGGAGTGCAGGTGTATAGCTGCTACGCCCCACTACGGTGGAATGATACAGAGTTCGAGACTTTCCTCGACCAATTGGTACACGACGCAAATACACACAACCCTGTGATAATTTCGGGGGATTTCAACGCGTGGGCCCGCGAATGGGGCAGTCGGGAAACAAACAAGCGTGGACGGATGCTTCTTGACGCCTTTTCACAACTCGACGTCGTTCTGATGAACACCGGCAGCGCAAACACCTTCAGGAGAGGTAATGTGGAGTCGGTAATTGACCTCACATTCGTAAGCAGTTCGCTAGTTCCAACTACGGCGTGGCAAGTAAGCGAACACTACACCTAAAGCGACCACCAGGGAATTTTGTTTAACATAAAAGAGCGACCATCTGGAGTTATTGTAAAAACCCCAGCCGTGGGGTGGTCAACGAGATGTTTTGACGAAGCCTCATTCCGAGAAACCATAGTGCAAGAAGCTCCAACTAACGGATCAGCAGCTGAGAAAGCCTTGCAACTCACTGAAAGTTTGGCAATAGCATGCGATGCTTCCATGCCAAAAAAGAGTCTGACCAGCAAAAGACAACAAAACTACTGGTGGACTGAAGAGATATCGAGCTTGCGACGTAATTGTCTTAAAGCCGGACGTCTCTATCAACGCGTAACTCGGACGACTACGTATAATGATCTACTTCAAACATATAAAACGGCCCGTAGTTCACTTAAGATAGCTATTAACAAAAGCAAACGAGACTGCTTCAGACAGCTCTGCGAGGACGCAAACATAAACCCATGGGGTACGGCTTATAGGGTGGTCATGAAAAAGATAGGACAGAAAAGTCCCCAGCTCAAATGTCCGGCACTGCTGAAGACGATAGTTTCTTCATTGTTTCCTTACCACGAATTGGAACCCGAAAGACAGGTCCGGATGCCGATTGGAAGCCACATACCAGCGATTACCGAGAACGAACTTTCAGAGGCCGCCTCTAGGTTAGAGGATGGAAAAGCGCCCGGCCCGGACGGTATTCCCAATAGGGCATTGAAGGTGGCAACTCTAGCAACACCCGAAAGGTTCATCGATGTTTTCGAAACCTGCCTACATGAAGGAACTTTCCCGCAACTATGGAAGAAACAAAAACTGGTGCTCATTCCAAAACCGAGTAAACCTGCTGGTGAGCCTAACTCATACCGCCCTATATGCCTGCTTGACTCCACGGGGAAAATGTTCGAGCGGATCATATACAACCGACTGTCGGAAATAGCAGAAGAACAGGGATGCCTGTCTGACCGCCAGTTTTAGTGGTTATATCCAATTAAATACACATCCACATTATGAAGATTTATAAAAATTTCAATTCGGGGCGATTAAAATATTTTTCAGTACAAATTTGTTCTACAGTTTTTACTGACATTAACCCTCGGATGGTTCAGGTAAATTTTACATACGTAAATAATTCAGTGGGGTCTGACAGACTCCAAGGCAAAAATCGCTCTAAAACTTAAATTTTTGCTTTTTTGGCGCATTTGTTTGAACTAGAAGTAACTGTGAAGCCTTTTGATTAAGTGGTATATAAAAAAAATGGAATTCGGACAGTAGTTTTTAGTATGTGGAAGAAAAAATTAGGTGGTGTTAAATTTGAGGGTAATTTGAACTTATCACAAATAAATCAATATAAAAGCTAAAATTTCAACACAATTTTATTTTAATTAGTCAAAACGTATTTAATACTAATTAGCAAAGATAAGTACATCAACATTTTTTAGCTAAGGTTAATATTTTTTCTTAAATCGGGATCCAAAGTTAGTCAATATTTAGAGCCTTCTACTTCACCGCTTTTTCCTCGATGGTCTTCGCAGATTGGCTTTTTGTACTCGTTGCAATTGTATTTTGTCTTCCGATCATTTGCTCGTGGGCATAGAAAACATTTTTGCCTCTTTGGGGGACCATTTGACCACATTGGGGGACCTGGGACATCAGCCCCCAAAGAGGGGGGTCAAGCTGAACAATGCACAAAATGTCTTCAAGATTTTGCACTGTGCTTCGGCGAATATTGCCCGTTGATTTCCTTCTTCTTAGAAGAGGTTCGACAAGTGTATAGACAAGTTCGCTGAGGAAGCTTTATGTATTATGTAAAATACCCACCTAATTATTACGCTCATAAAAGTCATTAATTTATGTCTTGACTTAAAAACATAAGGTAATGACACAATAGTGAAAGGAGATCCTCATAAATGAAAACCAGGTAAAAAACGGCATAATTTTGAATGAATTGAGTACAAAATTTAAAAACCCCTAATTCAAAACACCCTAAATTTTCCATTTCTTTCAAAATTAACATATCTAATTTCCCAAATGTACTCTAATTACAAAGTTTCAACCATTCCCGACTATTATTATTACATTTTATCGTTTTCCAAATACCATACTTTGAAAATTTCCCACAAAACGAAAAATTTACTTTTGTAAAAAAGACATACGTAAATGGTTCGTGGGGTCTGACAGACCCCAGAGCACTTTCAAAGTGCTATAACTTATTAACAAAATCACAAATTCAAACAAATTCATGCTTAAATGAACGTATGTGACACATACTTAAATTACATATGCATCAAAATACCATTCAACAAGTTTTTTTATGAAAATTTTAAGATTTAAATTTCTCTGGGGTCTGTCAGACCCCACTGAACCATCCGAGGGTTAAAGATAATCATACGTCGATTCGACGTATATTTGACTTATGACCCCCCAATATCTTACGCTGTGTGGCACCCAGGCCAATAATTTTGCCACATAATTACGCCTACAGACATGAATTGAGTTAAATCTTGGAACCAACAAATTATAAAGCTTCACTTATGAGATATAATAAAAAGAAAAATTTCTGTACGTCGATTCGACGTAGATTATCTCTCTAGGGTTAAGCTGGATGATTCACCAGACTGTCCGAGATGCAAGGGAGTGCCAGAGGACGCGAAACATGTCCTGTTTGATTGTCCTAGATTTGGATATGTCCGTAGAAAGATGGAAGCCGAAGTGGGAGAGAACATAAACCCCGAAAATGTAGTGGGCCTGATGCTAGAGTCAACGAGGAACTGGGACTCAGTAAATAGAGCGATTAACGCCGTTCACATTGAGCTACAGAAGGAGGAGCGCAGACGCAAGTCTGGCAGCCAATGTGTAGGCTAATTAGCTGGAAGTGGCCCTGTGAAGTAATACTGCAAGGTGGTCCCGCAGGGTCACGCGGTGACGAAGAGGTGTTCAGGTTTAGTCGGTAGGAATCCGACATAACTCCGCGCGTGCTGTTCCCGCCGCAGTATCTATGCTTTATCCCAACGCTGCCACCACTTTCGCAAGGACTCATTCTTCGTTCCTCTGGCGCCTCAGATGACTCAAGATTCTGACCACGGTATATTCACTCTGTTTCATCTACCAGAATGTCGATCGCGGTCATTCTGGCAACTACGCCAGACGGCTTCGTAAGAAGTTGTTCAGTGCGCACAACAGACTGTCAACGCGCTCCTACGGTATACGGGGATTATAGTCCGAATGGGCACACGGATTGGAGCGCGCTACCCCACACCGGTGAAGCATACAAAAGAATGGACGATAGCGCTCGAAACAGCAGAAGCCTTCTGCTTCGACTTGGTGGGCCTCGACTTGGTCGCTAAGGCCACAGTAGCGGAGGCTGCCTTCTCAAATACATACTTCATATGCTCTCCAAAGTTCAGATTCGCGTCAATCATAACCCCTAAGTACTAATGGCTACCTTAGAGGTTACAACGCTGCTTCCGACACTGATCATCTTCAGAGTGTTTCTTTTTCCGTTTTCTGTTCAGGCAGCTCAAGCCCAACACTTTCCAACCACAGTTTGATTGTTGTGATTGCCTCGCCCGCATCCATTTCCACGTCCCCCGGATCGTTTCCGACCACCACAACTGCAGCATTAGCCCATGCGTAGAGCATCGTTTGCCAAGTCAGTAACCAATTGGATGGCGTCGACTGTAGACCGTGCACGTCGAAAACCGTACGGTCTGTCTGATAACTTGACATCAACGACCACGGACAGGTGGTTGAAAATAATCCTTTCGAATTTGTTTTTTTCGCTGGTGTCAAGCAGGCAAATCGATATGTACGAGTTTGGTTCTCCCGCGTTGTTTTTTTTTGGCTTGGGCAATAGCACCAGTTTTTTTCCTTTTCCATGCTACTGGAAAGGTGCGTTGAGCAAGGGAAGCTCCGAATGTGCCTATGAACATCCAGGGTGCCGTTTTAATCGCCACCTTTAGTGCCCTATTCGGAACCCCATCCGGCCCCCGTGCCTTTCTGTCTGTAAACCTGGAAGCAGTTCATTCTCAGTTATTGGCGGAATGTCCTGGGCGTACGAGACTGGATCATCTCTTGTGGCTGTTTAAATAGAACGGAGACAATGCTATTCAGCAAAATTGGGCACTTTAACTGGTGTGATTTTTGCCCTATCTTCTTCATCATGACCCTATAGGCCATTCCTCACGGGCTTATGTCCGCGTCGTCGCAGAGCTCTTTGAGGCAATTCCTTTTGCTTCTTTCGGTAGCCTTCCTTAGATTTTTTCGCGCCTATTTGTGTGCTTCTAAGGGATCCGCATATTCTGGCCCCCGTATGGATCGCTGAGAAAGCCACTGCAACTTCGGCGCAGGGCTGCGATTTCCCCATTTCACCAGTGATTATCCTTATTGTTCGTTGGAGGACTTTTTCTTACCACGATGAAAGCACCGCATGCTGCAATTATGTCCCTAGCGACTTTTGACATCCTTTGCTCTGCCGTTCCATCTAGAGCTCCTCCCTGAAGCAAAACCTCCTTAAAGGCTTCAACATCAAAGCTTTGTGTGGACCACCTTAGGGGGCTATTATGCGCTCTCAATGTGTCCTGTCTGCGATTGTAAAAAATATCGCCTTATGATCGCTGTGGGTGTAGTCTTCGCTCACGCTCCAATCTACAGTTGGAGCCAGAGAACTACATATAAAAGTAAGGTGAATGATAGAGCCTACACCGCCTTTTCGGAAGGTGTGCCTACCTCCTGAGTTAATGAGGACGACATCCAACTGTGAAAATGTGTCAAAAGTGACCGCCCCCGAACATTTGTATCTCGACTACCCCACTCTGTCGCCCACGCATTAAATTCGCCTGCAAATATCACCGGACGGTGTACAGTCGCATCGGGCACCATCCATCCAGGAATCTTTCGAATCGATTGAAAAATCAATCGTAGTGGAGCGTAGCAGCTGTGCACATACCGTTGACCTTCGCCCTTCCGACGCCACTAAACGGTTCTAAAATGCCTTGCTGAAATGCATAGGTTCCATACACGTTTCCGAATTCCCGGATATATTAAAACTGCACTGTGTGGAGGCCGTGGCGGATAAACTGCAAGCCGCAATAAAAAACTTCTTCGAAGAGAGCTGCAGGTTAACGAGACGACATACCAATGCGAAGTTTAAATGGTGAAACTCAAACCTGGACATCCTGCTTAAGAAGACACGGAAATTCTTCAATTGGGAATTGTGACACATACAGCTGAGAAACCAGAAAAGCCAAGATCGAATCATTGAGGAAATTCTGCGAAGATCTACATGAAGTAACAAACCTCCAGAAGATTCTGACCAAAGATCCAACAAACCCCATCGGAACGCTTAAAAACTCTGACGGAAACCAAAAAAAACACAGGTAAGGAAACCCTGGAAATCGTTCTAGGGTCTCACTTTTCTGGATCCACTATAACAACAGGACGCATAGATCAGTTGGAAGACAACTCTCTACAGTTCAGGGCAAACAAAAAAGACTGGTCGAATCGGGGGTCAACTCTTTCGAACCTTACAAATCACTGGGGCCAAATAGTGTCTATCCAGCCCTGCTTCAGCTGGGCCTTACCAATCTGGCTCCACATTTACTAAGACTATTTAGAGCCAGCATAGTCTTAGGATATATTTAAATCACTTGGAAACAGTTAAAAGTAACATTATTGGCAAAGTCTGGGCGTGACCAAACCCTACCAAAATCGTATAGGCCAATAAGCCTAACCTCCTTCCTTCTCAGGCCATTGGAAAAGCTCGTCGATAAACATGTCAGGGACAGGTGCCTGCTGCTTTAGTTGGGAAGATTGAGACCACACTAGAAAGCAAAGAGATAGGGCTCGCGGCTTTCTTGGACATTCTCTTGTACATATCGCCTTGAATCATGTAGCCCAACAAACCCCCAGTCGGTGAATAAATGCATGCTTCAGGGGCGACAAGTACAAACAAACCTATTCAGTGAAACCATGTATACAGCTGTTTTCAAAGGATGCCCACAGAGGCGGATACTATCACCCCTCCTGTGGAACCCTGTGGTCGACAGCTTACTGGTCCAGCTAAACAACACTGGTTTCTTTACCCACGGTTATGCCCATGATTATCAGGTTCCTGATCAGGGAAAACTTCCAGGGGTTCTTTCCGAGGTTATGCAACAACCTCTAACTTTAGTGAAGGATTGGTGTAGAAGGCTAGACCTATCAGTGAATCCCGTCAAAACAACACTAAATAACCTTCAGTCGTAAACACAATTTGGAAGGACGAAATGCTCCAACCTTATTTAATCAACAGTTGCAGTTTATCATTGAGGTATAATATCAGGGAGTCAACCTCGACAACAGGCTCACGTGGAACAAGCACCTGCAAAACACAATTTCACAAGGTAAACAGACTCTATATGCAACCAAAAGAGCAATAGGGAAAACGTGGAGGCTAACCTTAAATGATACACTGGATTTACAAAGCCGTGGTCAAACCCCGTCTGACCTAGGGCTCGAAAGTCTGGTGGACTAAACCCAAGCTGCAGGTTAACGAGACGACATACCAATGCGAAGTTTAAATGGTGAAACTCAAACCTGGACATCCTGCTTAAGAAGACACGGAAATTCTTCAATTGGGAATTGTGACACATACAGCTGAGAAACCAGAAAAGCCAAGATCGAATCATTGAGGAAATTCTGCGAAGATCTACATGAAGTAACAAACCTCCAGAAGATTCTGACCAAAGATCCAACAAACCCCATCGGAACGCTTAAAAACTCTGACGGAAACCAAAAAAAAACACAGGTAGGGAAACCCTGGAAATCGTTCTAGGGTCTCACTTTTCTGGATCCACTATAACAACAGGACGCATAGATCAGTTGGAAGACAACTCTCTACAGTTCAGGGCAAACAAAAAAGACTGGTCGAATCGGGGGTCAACTCTTTCGAACCTTACAAATCACTGGGGCCAAATAGTGTCTATCCAGCCCTGCTTCAGCTGGGCCTTACCAATCTGGCTCCACATTTACTAAGACTATTTAGAGCCAGCATAGTCTTAGGATATATTTAAATCACTTGGAAACAGTTAAAAGTAACATTATTGGCAAAGCCTGGGCGTGACCAAACCCTACCAAAATCGTATAGGCCAATAAGCCTAACCTCCTTCCTTCTCAGGCCATTGGAAAAGCTCGTCGATAAACATGTCAGGGACAGGTGCCTGCTGCTTTAGTTGGGAAGATTGAGACCACACTAGAAAGCAAAGAGATAGGGCTCGCGGCTTTCTTGGACATTCTCTTGTACATATCGCCTTGAATCATGTAGCCCAACAAACCCCCAGTCGGTGAATAAATGCATGCTTCAGGGGCGACAAGTACAAACAAACCTATTCAGTGAAACCATGTATACAGCTGTTTTCAAAGGATGCCCACAGAGGCGGATACTATCACCCCTCCTGTGGAACCCTGTGGTCGACAGCTTACTGGTCCAGCTAAACAACACTGGTTTCTTTACCCACGGTTATGCCCATGATTATCAGGTTCCTGATCAGGGAAAACTTCCAGGGGTTCTTTCCGAGGTTATGCAACAACCTCTAACTTTAGTGAAGGATTGGTGTAGAAGGCTAGACCTATCAGTGAATCCCGTCAAAACAACACTAAATAACCTTCAGTCGTAAACACAATTTGGAAGGACGAAATGCTCCAACCTTATTTAATCAACAGTTGCAGTTTATCATTGAGGTATAATATCAGGGAGTCAACCTCGACAACAGGCTCACGTGGAACAAGCACCTGCAAAACACAATTTCACAAGGTAAACAGACTCTATATGCAACCAAAAGAGCAATAGGGAAAACGTGGAGGCTAACCTTAAATGATACACTGGATTTACAAAGCCGTGGTCAAACCCCGTCTGACCTAGGGCTCGAAAGTCTGGTGGACTAAACCCAAGCTGCAGGTTAACGAGACGACATACCAATGCGAAGTTTAAATGGTGAAACTCAAACCTGGACATCCTGCTTAAGAAGACACGGAAATTCTTCAATTGGGAATTGTGACACATACAGCTGAGAAACCAGAAAAGCCAAGATCGAATCATTGAGGAAATTCTGCGAAGATCTACATGAAGTAACAAACCTCCAGAAGATTCTGACCAAAGATCCAACAAACCCCATCGGAACGCTTAAAAACTCTGACGGAAACCAAAAAAAAACACAGGTAGGGAAACCCTGGAAATCGTTCTAGGGTCTCACTTTTCTGGATCCACTATAACAACAGGACGCATAGATCAGTTGGAAGACAACTCTCTACAGTTCAGGGCAAACAAAAAAGACTGGTCGAATCGGGGGTCAACTCTTTCGAACCTTACAAATCACTGGGGCCAAATAGTGTCTATCCAGCCCTGCTTCAGCTGGGCCTTACCAATCTGGCTCCACATTTACTAAGACTATTTAGAGCCAGCATAGTCTTAGGATATATTTAAATCACTTGGAAACAGTTAAAAGTAACATTATTGGCAAAGCCTGGGCGTGACCAAACCCTACCAAAATCGTATAGGCCAATAAGCCTAACCTCCTTCCTTCTCAGGCCATTGGAAAAGCTCGTCGATAAACATGTCAGGGACAGGTGCCTGCTGCTTTAGTTGGGAAGATTGAGACCACACTAGAAAGCAAAGAGATAGGGCTCGCGGCTTTCTTGGACATTCTCTTGTACATATCGCCTTGAATCATGTAGCCCAACAAACCCCCAGTCGGTGAATAAATGCATGCTTCAGGGGCGACAAGTACAAACAAACCTATTCAGTGAAACCATGTATACAGCTGTTTTCAAAGGATGCCCACAGAGGCGGATACTATCACCCCTCCTGTGGAACCCTGTGGTCGACAGCTTACTGGTCCAGCTAAACAACACTGGTTTCTTTACCCACGGTTATGCCCATGATTATCAGGTTCCTGATCAGGGAAAACTTCCAGGGGTTCTTTCCGAGGTTATGCAACAACCTCTAACTTTAGTGAAGGATTGGTGTAGAAGGCTAGACCTATCAGTGAATCCCGTCAAAACAACACTAAATAACCTTCAGTCGTAAACACAATTTGGAAGGACGAAATGCTCCAACCTTATTTAATCAACAGTTGCAGTTTATCATTGAGGTATAATATCAGGGAGTCAACCTCGACAACAGGCTCACGTGGAACAAGCACCTGCAAAACACAATTTCACAAGGTAAACAGACTCTATATGCAACCAAAAGAGCAATAGGGAAAACGTGGAGGCTAACCTTAAATGATACCCCGTCTGACCTAGGGCTCGAAAGTCTGGTGGACTAAACCCAAGCAAAAAACAGCTGTAGCAAAGTTGGTTTCACTACAAAGACTGATCTGCGCCATGCGCGGTGCACCAACTTTAACTTTAGAGAAACTACTACAACATCTAAACTTCTATAGTCAGGGAGACTGGAGTAAATGGAACGACAACCATCTGACAAAGCATACAGTGTGGTACACAGATGGGTCGAAGATGGACGAAGGAACAGGGTCAGAAGTTTATACTAAAACCAACAACTGTAGTTTCTCCCAGCCCCTAGTTCATCACATAACTGTCTTCCACGCAGAACTTATAGCCATAAACTTTGCAGTAGTGGAGAGTACTCGCAAGGAATGCCAACAGAGCCTATAGCGACCCGAAACAACGTAACCTTAAAATGGGTAAAAGGACACAGAAAACAACAAAAACGAAAAAGCGGATGCCCTCGCAAGAGAGGGTTCTTAACTAACCTTCACTGGTAGTTGAAGCAAATCCAGTGGTAAGACTTTTGCCAAACAGTGGACTGAAGAAAAATGCTCAAATCGATGGAGACTTGTTGAACGGCTCAGACACAGCGAGCGTATGCTGGGAGCCAAATGGCAAACCAGCAGTGCCGAATTCCTAAGCCCTCAGCAAAAAGAACCTGAAGGCAGTGACAGGTTTCATAACCGGTCACTGCACCCTGCGAAAACACCTGCATTCAATCGAGATATACACACAAGACCCAGTATGCCGCCTCTGTAATGAAGACGCGGAATCAGCCTCGCACGTTTTTTGTTTCGAGTGCACTGCTCTTATTAGCTGGAGATCTTCGTTGGAGCTCAGATCATTGGAATGGGCGTACCCAAAGAAAACCTGGTGAACTTTCCTCTAAGCCTTTTACGAAGGATAACCTGAAACTCTAATGGGGAATACAATAACCTAACAGGCTGCAGTATGGGGCGTAACCAGCCCAACCCATTATAGTGCCTAATTCATCCATTAGAACAACGACAGCTAGGACTGTCACATTTTCAGCAAAATGACCCCGTTTGCCATTTTGTCAAATAATTTAATAAATCCTCACAATGATATCCCAACTGACAAATAGTTCTACTTTAAGTTACACCCCCTGTCCTCGAATCAGGCCTTCTTCGAATTAAGCTTCGCATTTAGCTCATAATGTTGCCTTTTCAAACTGAACACATTTTCGGGCTCATTCCTTTTTCAACACATCTCCCGGGCCGGGTATATGAGATCATAATCAGAGTTCTTTGGGCTCATCCACACATACACTACACGCTATCAACATCAACCCTTGACTGCATGCCCGCACGCTCATTCATTGCCAGACCATTCTGTCGTAACGTATGTACGTGTGCCCTTTGCCGTCATATATCGTGTGTGCTGTGTAGGATACCCGAAATCGAAACAATGCGCTATGCACACAAAATGTCCAAAATAAAAGGAGCTGCGCGCAAGGACTCCCTAAATGAGTCGAGTCAAAGAACGTGTGTGTGGACGACCCCTAGTGACGATGTTAACTCTGTATACCAAAAATTAGGGTAATTCTCCTTGCAACAAACTCGCACATTGTTTGCAGATCATGCGGAAGCAACATGTTGACTGTTGCACACGGAAGGGTGGCGACTACACGCAACATTGTGTGTTGCGACAGTCTGCACAAGTACATGGGGTTATGAAGTGTGCAACGAATTCACCACCCTTTATTGCGCAAGGACGATTCGAGGGAGGGGTTTGATTTTGGTACAATTGTTGTTTTCGGTTGTACGAATTGATAAGACGGAGTATTTCTTGCCGATTTTTCTGTAGATCCGTTAATTCTCTGCTAACTTCCAAAGATGGAATTTCAGGATAAGGTTCTGCAAAATTAAAATCTAAAAAATTAAGACATGACTTAAATTGCGCAAGGATTAACAGCTTATCTTCTCGAGGCCATACTGACCTTTGAAACAAAATTTCAGTACATTTCAATTTCAACCCCCTTAAATCCCGAGAACCAAACACACGTTCAACCCCCTTTTCTCAAAAATCTGCACGAACGGGTAAACGTACTGCTAGGTATGCAGCCACACTTCTTTTTTGTGTACTTTGCAGACTCTGTGCACACTGTACGACGATTGCTGTGATTCGAATCTGTCTCTTGCGGGAGTTTGTATGAAATCCGAAGGATTCGTGACTCGTGCCCACTTCAGAGTTTTTAGTCTGTTTCGGACGATTCGCGTGCATTGCCGTGTCAGACGTGTCGTCGTGTCGTCTCCGTTTCAGTGAAGTCAGAAAGTCTGTTCTGGTCAAAGGCCAGGTTGAGTTTTCGCGAAGCTGTTTTCGCGATAGGTGGTCAATTTTTTGTCGGTGTGAAATATTTGAATGGAAATTTAAAAAATGCAATCAAGTTGTCCAGTTTAATGTTATTGAATAAATCGAAGTGAACCGCGAAATAATTTTTTTTTCTATTGTAAGTGACATAAAACGCGAATTGGGTGGTACGAGTGACCAACAAGGTTGAACCGTCAGTTGAAGATTTTTTCGGTGTTTCTTCATCTGAACAAAACCAAGTGTTCGAATTGTGATTTTTTGTGTGTGTTTTGAAACCCTTAAAACAGGTGCCATTTCCGGTCTCCGGATTAAATATTTGAAATCGTGAAAGCATCGTGCTCGCGGCTTTTTTTTTTAGTGTGCGTTTTCGGTAACTTTTTCTCTGTTTGCTCCGGTTGTGTGCTCCGTTAATGGATTTTTGTTTATCGAAGAACGAGGATTAAAGGTGCTTTCGACATTAGCAGGATTTCACCACCCCTCGTACATCCGGTGATCTGGTCCAGGTTCTTTTGTTTATGAAATTCCGGACAACACAACACAACGTTCAACACCGATAGAGAGGACCTTTTCAAATCCGAAAGCCGGAAATAAGGACAAGGAATAGCGGAAGCCGTTGACGCTATTAGGTAAGATGCCAAGGTGTACACACTATGTATAAATTTATTACTGAACATTCCCATGCATAGATGACAACGTGAACGGAATGCCTGAATCCTGTCGAGGCCTATATAGAGTAAGGATCTCCAACATTGGAGGACTTTCTATGTTCAGGTCTGTTTGCGTGTGTTTGTATGTCGCATATACAGTACATTGTTTTCCGATTCGTCCCAATAAACAACTGAACCATATATTTCTCTGTTCATTTCTCGTCCTGGTTTCTTTCTGTGTCCGATCGGGAAATATGTTCAGAAGGGAATTTCCTGTTCGAAGGACGAAAAAATAATGTACGGTTGGTCAATTGTGGATTTGTTTGCATGGCCGCACGATTCTCACTGTCTCTATGGTCTCTCCATATGCTTTGTAATCTTCAATTATTCTACGGTTGTTGGCTGTCTATTAATCCTCTTGGTCACCTGCTCGGCTAGCATAGAGCTAGTAGAGGCATACAAAAAGGGTGAGCCTAGAAATTGTCGACATTTTGTGCTGCTATAGATTTTCCATGGGGTATTAGCATACATGCAAGATGTAATAGGCACGTGTGTGGTTGGTTGGATATTTAGGTTTGTGTTTTCTGCTTCTTTTTTTCTTTTGGGGATATGGCACGCAAGCATCCGCACGGGCATAGACGATATAGTGAAGTCATTAATCGAGGACTTGTTTGGGCAGGTCCTAGGCATTTATTTGGCTTTTTGTAGCTTATAATTTTATAAGGATTAGACAGGTGGAAAACTTTCAGGGCTGGGAGTTTGACGTAATACTGAATGGACAACGCGACGTAAAGATATGAGCATTGCCTGATATTGATTATTTTGGATTAGCAAATAATGTCAAATGGTATTTCCCAAGAAGTTTGATAAATTAATTTCGTTCTAAACTAATTAAATGATGGTTCCCTATAGAACAAACTCAAAGCACATAAAAATAAATTGAAAACAGCTTATTTAATTAACGAATAGTTTAGTTTATACTCGTAAAGCAGCTATCATCATTCACGCAACTTTCCAATTGCTTTACTAAGCAAAATTAGCGCTTTGGCAATGACAAATGATAAATGATTCATTTGACTTGTTAAAGCGTTAACTTAATTTCCAAACCGCTAATTCATTTGATGTATAGTTGAATTTTGTTGAACCACACTGCCAGTACATAGGTAAAATTTTGCGGAGCTAGTATATATTAAATCCTGTTGTAGTAAACATCACATACAGGGTGGATCCAATGTCCAACTCAAACTAGAAATGAGTAATGAGCGCCAGCTATAGCACTTACGCCGACCCGGGCAAGACTTTAAATATGATATACGAAAACAGGAGAGAGACTGAGACTGCAATCTCGAAGACTAAATTTAGGTGTCATTTTTTAATATCCTTTGAAATCAGATCCTTTAATACTGCGTTTGACCTAATCTTTCGAATCTGAAATCTTTCATTTAGTGAGATCGTAAGGGGTTTCGCGAGGGTAAAAAAATAAGTATTGTTTTCCAATCGCAGACTCAGAATGTCACTTTAGACAGAAATTCCGCAAAAATTTCCGAATGGATTACAGCATTAAACATCCTATCAAGAAATTGAGAGGAAAACAACTTTTTTATTTGTCTACCGCAATTTCAACCAAATTTCACACAAATGTGTTTCTATAGATAACACAAAATATATGCAAGAATGGATCAAATCGGACCATGGGGTCATTGGGCTGCCATACAAACCTAACCCCCCAAATTAGGTTCTTCTAAGAAAAACTATTTTATTTGTTCACCAATTTCAACCAAATTTCACACAAATTTATTTCTATTGATACCTAACACGAAACATATGTAAGAATGGATCAAATCAGACCATGGGGTCATGGGGCTGCCATACAACACCCCCCCCCCCATTTTGGTTCTTCTAAGAAACATTTTTTACATCAATTTCACAAAACCTTAAATTAATGTGTCTTTATCAAAGCAAAAAAAGGTCAAAACAAATGGAATCGTACTATGGAGCCATGCTCCCGCATCCCCCAATCAAATTTTCTGAGTAAATATTTTTATTTGCCCACTTATTCCAACCAAATCCCACACAAATATTGTTTTGTCGATGCAACATAGCTTTTGTGAAGACAAAGGCAAGAGAATGGGAGAGGGGGCGGGAAATAATTACAAGTCGTAGGTACGCCCGAAAAAACGTTTGGCCCGAGGTGAGCGAACGTTATCCAAATTTCGGCCGCGCCCGAATTTAGCCTCGGTCTCGTTTTAATTTTATTTATTAGATACCGATACAAAAATAATTAATTATTCCTAATTTCAGTAAAATGGTCCTTATCTTGTTCAAGGCCTTATCCCAGCATATTGAGTGTGTGCCCAGTGAATAAAACAAGCTGTATAATACATAAATTGACGTTTAAATATGTAACTGTTTTCTTTTAATATTTAATTCTCGTAACGGGCATCAGTTGCTTCACCGCTTTGATTTTGAATTGATGTTGACTTTGGTTAGGTATTTGTATAAACTTCTCCGAATTCTATTGAAATTAAATTTCAGGTTGTGATATATTTTTCATACTAAAATTTTCTTTAATTTTATTTACCATTATCTTACTATTATACGAGGTTTCCAAACGTCCCCAGACCCCATTCCCTGCACACGAGCTTCGGATCGGTCTACTATATTATAGTGTTTGAGGTCTTTTTTGTAATTCAATCAGAGTGATAATAAAAAGGTCGGTCACATTTCCACAACACACATCATAAAATGATCAATGGCATCCCAATGGTACACACACAAAAATGATACCGGCGTACAGAGGGCTGCGCCCGCAATACGAGGGTTTTTTAGATTTTGGATACACACATTGTGAATAATTTTGCACATATATTTTATAGGTAATAAATAAGCATTATGCACAATATTAATAAAATGCTTCTCGTAAATCTATTTTTGGATTGGTCTAAATAAACGCTAACGCCTTTCATTCTGTAACACTTTTTAATTAGACCAATCCAAAAATAGATTTACTATCATGGCTCCACATATTATGGATATATTAGCTGTAACTCCGTTACCATTACTCCAAACTGGAAAAAAGCGACTGATATGAAATGTACCCATCGAGTTCTTTGATGTGAGTACCCATACGTCCATGTCCGATAAAAACTAAAAAAGTCGGCTTTTTAAAACCACCGACACACCCTGTTAGCTTTATTCTACCAACGTCTAAGTATTTCGTGCTAAGGACTGTTACAATTCTACACATTCCTACCAAATTTCATGACGATCCGTTGAGCCGTTCGCGAGTTATTTAGTGAACAAATTTTGAAATGTCCGGGGCACCCTGTTATTTTTGTCCTACCAACTTTTAAGTATTTCGTGCCAAAAACTGTTACCATTCTACACATTCCTACCAAATTTCATGACGATCGGTTAAGCCGTTCGCGAGTTATTCAGTGAACAGACGGACGGACAGACGGACGGACAAAATCGATTTCATAAGGGTTTTTTGAAAAATCTAAAAAACCCTAAAAAATCTGTTTGAACCTCACTCTAAACTTTTTTGAATAAGATCTTTGCGTTATATAAAAACTAATTTTAACACCTCACTGCTTTAATTTTTTACGTATTACAAAAAAAAACCCTCTGAAAAATAAATCCTATCGATGTCTTTTTTTTTTTGAGTGATTAATAAAATGTGACCGGGAAAGTTAAAAGGGGGCTGTCTGGTAAAAACAAACGAGCGAATAAACGGTCTATAAAGAAATCAAGTCGGTGCATTGTGTTTAATTTATTTCTCATGATCTGATTTTTATGAAACTCGGCTCTGTTTTTTGGGGATATTGTTAGGATAGATACCAGAAGTGTACCACCAAGTTTGCAACTTCGAAAAATCTGTGCTAACCCCGTAACCCTAAAAAAAACCTCAAAATTTTCGGACTTTTTTCATATTTTTGTTTGTAATTTCTAAAAGGTGCTTCCTACAAGTAAGTCGTCCAAAGCACTTCTAAAGCTAAGAAAATCTTCTTTAATTTGAGTGTAATTTCAGCTTTGTAGGTGCAAAGGATCCCAAGATACAGCACTTTAAAAAATGTTTTTTTTTTTTTTTTTTTGTAAAAAAGTCCGAAATTGTATTTTAGGAGGTTTGTATAACAGCCCTATGACGTAATGTTCCGTTTCCATACATTCTTAGATATGTTTTGTGGCTTTACTAGGAACACATTTGGGTGAGGTTTGGTTAAGATTGGTTCATAAAGAAAAAAAGTTTTTCTTAGAAGAACCTAATCATCAGGGGTTGGTTTGTATGACAGCCCTATGACCTAGTGTTCCGATTTCGTCCGTTTCTAGATATGTTTTGAAGCTTTACTAAAAAACACATTTGGGGGAAGGGTGGTTAAGATTGGTTAATAAAGAAAAAAGTTTTTCTCAGAAGAACCTAATTTTCAGAGGTTGGTTTGTATGATAGCCCTATAACGTAGGGCGATTTCATCCGTTCCTAGATATTTTTTGAGGCTTAACCAGGAACATACGTGGAAGTTTGGTTGATATTGGTACATAAAGAATAAAGTTTTTCTTAGAAGAACCTAATTTTCAGGGGCAGCCCTATGACTCCATGGTTCCGACATATATACAGTAACAGTAACGCCAGAATGTCCTTACATCCAGGTTCCACCACCACAGCAGGATCAAACCGAGTGGTACTTACAAGAAAGAACGCACTATATGCTCTTGCAATATTATATAAATATCGAATGTACATTATACGTGCTCGTATATAAAACGAACCAAAACATGAACTTTCACCTCTTGCCCCTACTCTTCCAGACGCTCTACCCTTGAAAACTTTGGAGCACATATAATCTCTTGTATATGTGCTCCAAAGTTTTTTTTCTAAACGATTCTACCAAATCACAATACTATACGATTCTATTCCAAGCATTTTTCGAACCCATTCCCGACTTCTGCAAAATATTTCCTTTGAAACATATAAAAATACAAGCCAGAAACTCTATCCAGTTTCACATTTTTTGCTGTATCTTTTTTTCTACTGCGCGGATCGGAGCAAATGATAAGACAAGAACAACGAGAACAATATTTTCGAGAAAAAGCGATTTTCACTCTTAGAACTCCGCTATTTTTCATCGTATCTTCATGAAATTTGCTACACTTCGTAAGACGTGCTACACTTCGTAAGACGGCTCGAGTGACAACGCCTACCAAATTTGAACAATCAGGCCCAACCAGAGTCCGAGCTACAGAGGTCCAAAAAACCCGTACTTGTTCCGTCGCGTCGTGTAAACATAGTCTTAGTCGCTTCTCACTTTGCATTTGTTCAAATTTGTTCATCTTTCTTTGGCGGGCGGGACGCTCCCGCGTCCCTAGATACTTTCGATGATCCTGTCTTGGGTGCTGTTAGCGGAATTGTTATAAGCGGGTAATATAACAGTAAATCCAAATTTAAATCAATTAAAATTAATTTTTCGACAAATTCGAGCATATCTTCAGCACTTTCTTTGCTATTTTTATGTTTGCTAATATGCATTATGCATTGGTGGCCACAAAAAAATATTTCAGAGACTACAATATTCTGGAACGCGTTTATTTAGACCAATCCAAAAATAGATTTACAAGAAGCATTTCATTAACCCTTCTGTCGGCACCTTGTAGTATGCATATTCTATACCCAATAGGTCTGGCTGGACCTACTGAGAAAAAAAATTTATTTTTTATAAAAGGTGAAATTTTTATCGTTAGAATCATTCTATCGATTCTTTACTGCCATTTTTAAACAATAAAAGTAATAAAATCATTTTTGTAGATACACTAGTAACGTTTTTAAGTGGACATATTTTGGGGTGGTATTATTGTAAACATGTTTTTCCCTTATTTTCATCTCTTTTTGCTTCTCTGTTTTTATGGCGTATATCTAGTAGAAAGTTTGTTCGCATTTTTCAATACTAATATCTTTGGGCGAATATTTGGCGCTTTGTTAGTAGATTTTATCTCGATATTAGCCTGCAGATTTAGGGAAGCAGGTGGAAAGAAATAGGGAATTTTCAAGCGCGAAAATCATTTCATTCTAAATTTTTCGTAAATTTCTTGACCAAATCTATTTAGAAAGACGTTCGTAAGTCTCTCATACTTAGTCCTAACTATTACAAAGGAAATAAAACTGGTTTGAATTTCATTGAATCAAATCTCAGTTGATTAGGTGATGTTATGAGACGTGATGAAATTAGGCACACTTATTTCCCGAACTTCACGGCTTTTCAAAGAAAAATCTGAGAAATTTTTATCGTTTATAGTTCAAATTGAATTTTAATGACATTGTTACATCATAAATAGGAGAATTTTAAGAGAATTTCATATTTGCAGTTTTTACCTCAAGAGAAGAATAGGGGGAAAAACTACAGGTCTGGCCAGACCTATTGGGTATCAAAAAGCACTATAAATTGAAAATCATCAAAAACATACTCAAAACTTCAACAGATTTTTTCAAATTTTTGCAAAATGCTTCTAAACATATTATTATAGGATATCATGAAATATGAAGTCGCTGCGATTTCATCTTCTATACTTTTCTGACCAGAATATAGTGCCAAAGGTCTGGCCAGACCTTTGTGCCGACAGAAGGGTTAATATTGTGCATAATTCTTATTTATTACCTTTAAAATATATGTGCTAAATGATTCACTATGTATGTATCCAAAATCTAAAAAACTCCCATATTGCGGGCGCAGCCCTCTGTACGCCGGTATTTTTAGATATATAGATTTATAATCTTTTGGCTGACCGCATTGATTCGTTAGAATAAAGGATAGCGGATTTTCTCATGATGACTAAGAATTGAAACACTTCAAACTGTTTTCCTGAACTACACGTTTTCCATGCAAGTTTTAAAAAAGAAGTACAAGTCGTGACTTTAACGAACTTTCACAAAAAAATGTGATAGCAAGGTAAGAGTAAAGAGAGTTATCAAAAACTTGCGCAATCAATCCTTTCAGTATTACGCATCCAGTGGTAGATGACTTTTGTGTGCGAGCGTGAAATCATATACAAACGTCTAACACTTTTGTTGATAGCCTGTGTCCTTGAAACATGCCTCGATTAGCTAGCTCCTAAACAATAAAATAATCAGTTCTTCTGTAATTAGAGGGAATATAATAGGGAATGCACGACGTGTAGCGAAAACAATGTACGCTTCCTTTATCGACAGGTAGCCAGAATAATTTTCTCAAGTGAAATTTTACTTAATTATCTAAATTTATAAGCGCCAAAACGAAGCGTTCAGAAATACCGATCTCTCTCGATTACCGTAACTCCTAGTGGAGCATGGTGCGTTGATGACTACCGTGTGTAGCCATCAACGTTACAAAGACAACTGAATTCGGAGTATGATACGGTTGTCAGCCATACCACTTCCTAGTCGCATTGTTAATTTATTATTCTACGAGAAGAATATTTCTCATCATCTTCTTCTGAATAATAAACTTGCGACGAGTCGTGCCGAGTTTGGAAACTCGTTTCTCTATGAATGTCTATTTCACAGAGTGGCGACCGAACGATCACGGCCACAGAGCACGACAGAAATACCGATAATTCATTAAAATTGAGTACGAAATTTGGAAAGGGGGTAGGACGGCCGTTTCCCCGTGATTCCTTTACGTGTCCCATATTTCCTTCGCACGGCTCTGTATTTACAAAGAAAAAAGAACGAGCGTATTGACTATTGCTGTCATTACGGTTTAGTTTCCATTTTGTACACCACTACCGGGAAAAAACCTTATGTGGCTAGTTTCCAATCTTCCGATGAAAAGACAAAAAAAAAATACTACGAGTATTAGGCAATATTTTTGCACTGTCGATTACCAAAATTCCACAACAAGAATACTTTAAATGTGTTAAACCTTAATTCAGAAAAATGACATTTTTAGACAACCTTTGGGACTAAACTTTTGTAATTAGCTATTATTTGTATTGCGGCGTTTCGTATCCTCTTCTTTGATAGGAGCAGTGGCGTAGATAACTCTTTGGAGAGGGAGGGGAAATTCAATTTGAAGGACTGGGTGATCGTGAATAACCTGAATTCCTTCACTGGTTAATTTTGTACAAATATTGCGGATAACATTTTTTCACAAAATTTCGACACGCAACACATTGTGCAAGCAAACATACAATAGCGACGTTTTTTTCGTATCGCGTGTAAATCTGACTCGAAAAAAACGATCGCGGATAACATTCCGGTTAAGACCAAACAGCTGACATTTGACAGTTTTTGCGCATCTTTGACTCACCTTTGTCGGCTTATTTTTTAGATGTGGTGGACCTTATCACAATAGATGATTATTTCTTTTCGAAATATTTTCTCGTGATGAGGAAAACTCACATTTGGTTTGAAAAAACAAATTCCCTCATATTTCCCCTATGCGTCCGCCATCTACATTTGACTCATCTAAGCTCTATCCCGTGCAGAGTAGTTGCACGCGTGAACTTTACCTGGGTAAGTGTCATTTTTTTTATATGAAGCTCTACCCAAACATGCACGGAATGAACACAATAAAACGTGCATATAAAGAGCTTTAGAATATCGTTTGAAATAATACGACATAATTTGGCATTCCATTTAAAAATTCGCTTGCTTACCGAATACGAAACAATACGAGTATGTATATCTTAGGCCCATTCTCTCGTAGATCTTATAGAATGGTTAGTCGTATCGCCCAGAGAAGACACACACAATATTCAAAAAGCTTCTCCATTATATGGAATTGATTTTTTGTTAATTTTGCATAGTTATGTTATCTTTTGCTTATTTACGCTGTTGGATGAAAGTGCGCAATGATTTTCTCAATCTAAGATGATGGCTTGAACAAGCAAAATATGGCGTAGCTATGCAAAATAAACAAAAATTCCATTCAATACAATGGAAAAGCTTTCTAAATATGGTGTGTGTCTTCTCTACGCGATAAGACTAATCAGCCGACAGGTACTGAATGGCTGATTTCAGATTATAAGACGAAACCGGACGGGTAAACTTGCAAGACAAGAGAGCTTTTGTAGTGGCCAGCAGACAAGCATTGTTCATTTCAAATTGTAAGAACGAGTCTTACGAAAGAAAAAAATCGTGACACGATTGTTTTTCTTTCGTAGGAATCGTACGATCGATAAGACGATTGCAAATACCAATAGTTCAGGCGTTCTGCAAAGACAATTAGCGCGTGTTTTACTTGCATTTTAATCTTGTCGACTCGTCACTTCATTGTACACTAACTTTGGAGCGTGCATGGCAACATTTATACATACTTGCTGTGTGATTATTGTTCGCCGGTCCGTGTTTTGATCGGATAGTGTGAAATGATCATACGATGGTTCTTTTCGTGCAAGTTTACCCGTCCGGTCGTTTTCTTACAATTTGAATTCAGCCAATAAGAGCTATCAGAAACCCGGCCTTAATTTTGCATGTCCTAAGTAGGCATAGGTGTCAAATCACGACAAATTATTTCGCCAGTTTCGAATGTTTCCATAGCATCTGTTCTGTGTTATATTTTGTGTTTTATTTTATTAATAATAATAACACTTTAGTTTGGATATATAATATAAATTTATTCACTATAAACTTTAGTTTAGTTTTAGTTATTATAACACTTGAACTTTAATTTATAATTTAAATTGGATAAGCGGGCGAGTGGGGGATGTGACCGGCTGGCTGACTGAACGACTAATCGGAAGTGGTTCTCAGAGTATGCTAATGTAGGCGTGCCAATTTAATAAATTCATAGGCGGAAATATACATTGCACTATAATTGAAACTTGGTATACTTTTAACTTTTAAGTTGGTACAACATTTTAATAGTGTAAACGTATTTTACTTAGAATAGTTATTTCAAAATATTAGATCAAATAATAAAATTAAATATAGCCGCCACATCACTGGAGCTAGCTCGATCTCGTCTTGTACTACGAGGATTACGAACTTCCAACCGTTTTATTCGGTTGGTCAAATTGTTCACAATTTCCTCAAGTGCACTTGCAGATCTTGTTGGTGAGTCGACAGCAGAAATGACCGTTCGCGTGGAATCATAGATTTTGTCAGCTATTGTAAACATTTCCTCCTGGGTGTGGTTGTCTTCAATGGCAATTAAGCAAGCCTGGACTGAAGAAGGCAGTTTTTTTACCCACAACTTTTTGAGTAAGGAAGTGTTAACAAGACTATTACCTCCCGCTAAAGTTTGCATGCGGCGAAATAATTCCGAAGGTTTGTAATCGCCTAATTGTATTTCGTGGAGTAAGGTATCAAGCCGTTTTTCTTCCGAATCCTTACTTCGATCGAGAAGAATTTTTTTAAGATTGTCATATTTATCGGAATTGGAAGGTGGATTTAACAAAATATCTGCGATCATCTCCATACTTTCAGACGGCAGGGCTCCAACCAAGTAATCATATTTGGTGTTTGAGGTGGAAATGCCTTTTGCTCTGAATTGGGCTTCGACCTGAACAAACCATAAATCCGGCCTATTGGTCCAAAATGGAGGGATCTTTAAAGAGGACGCGTAAGAAACTAATGTATTACATTGTTCTGGGTGAGCTGCACCACACTGAACACAATTATCACTTTCAACTTTAGCTTCGGTGTCAGTCATTTTGATAATTTTCATAAAAATTTACGCAATAAGATATTTTATAAAAAAAACCAAGTAATACAAAAATGCGAAACTTTTAAAAATATAAGATATGTACGTCTTACTTGTTTGTTAGATACTATTTTGTGATACACGCCGATTAATCCAATTAATTCAAATCTAGTAATATTAGTCACTTTCCTTTCCGATATGTTCCATGAGTCGCTATGCTTTGATCGCTTGTAACAAAATTTTCGCACAATGTGTAACCTAAAAATATATTCAAAATGCACTTTTCAGAAATCGCAAAAAATAATTTAATACAATTTTGATATGAAGAATGATCACGTAACTTAAGTAGTCCAATCCATCCAGAAATGAAATCACAGGAACGATAAATGTTGCACGTGCATGTCCTTTCAGTAGCATCGTGTCCTTTGGAATCCACCAAAATCCAAGTATAGGGTTGAAATCTTCATTCGCCAAAATTTTTAGAATCGCCACGTTACGTTTATTTAGTTGTTTCGTTGTTTGTTCGTCGAATTTACATATATATTTATATCTTTTTAATTTTATCAACACACAATTTTAATATGTATGTATGTAGTTAGGTTTTATTTTAATGTGGATAGAAATCCTTAATTATCATTTTTTTAAATTTGCAATCGGCCACTTAAAATACGATCGGGCACAAACGATATTGCAATAGTCTTTATACAGTAGTTATTTATTAATTTTAATTTATCAATCCTTTGTTAAATTAAATTATCGCCGTTGGTTGTTCCATGTTGATGCGCTGCACGTTGTATATGCATCGAGCGAAGTCCATCTCAAGCCGGGTTGATGAGATTTTTTGATTTCAGCAGCTATGCGTACACGCAATAAAATGTGTATTTTGTGCACTGCCACTCGCACTCACTTTGCAATATTGTTTTGCAGGTATGATAACAGAATAGATAGTAGAGATATTTTTTCCTCTGATGGTGGCTATCACTATCACTGATATGCGCACTATGCACTATGACTATGCACTATGTCACGTGTGTCGAGGTCGGGGTCACCATTTGTTCTGTGTTATATTTTGTGTTTTATTTTATTAATAATAATAACACTTTAGTTTGGATATATAATATAAATTTATTCACTATAAACTTTAGTTTAGTTTTAGTTATTATAACACTTGAACTTTAATTTATAATTTAAATTGGATAAGCGGGCGAGTGGGGGATGTGACCGGCTGGCTGACTGAACGACTAATCGGAAGTGGTTCTCAGAGTATGCTAATGTAGGCGTGCCAATTTAATAAATTCATAGGCGGAAATATACATTGCACTATAATTGAAACTTGGTATACTTTTAACTTTTAAGTTGGTACAACATTTTAATAGTGTAAACGTATTTTACTTAGAATAGTTATTTCAAAATATTAGATCAAATAATAAAATTAAATATAGCCGCCACAGCATCGATCATCGAATATACGGAAATACACCCATGCCTACTTGGGACATGCAAAATTAAGGCCGGGTTTCTGATAGCTCTTATTCAGTACCTGTCGGCTGATTAGTCTTATCGCGTAGAGAAGACACACACCATATTTAGAAAGCTTTTCCATTGAATTGAATGGAATTTTTGTTTATTTTGCATAGCTACGCCATATTTTGCTTGTTTAAGCCATCATCTTAGATTGAGAAAATCATTGCGCACTTTCATCCAACAGCGTAAATAAGCAAAAGATAACATAACTATGCAAAATTAACAAAAAATCAATTCAATATAATGGAGAAGCTTTTTGAATATTGTGTGTGTCTTCTCTGGGCGATAAGACTAACCATTCTATAAGATCTACGAGAGAATGGGCCTAAGATAGATATTGTTTCGTATACGGTAAGCAAGTGAAATTACCACAATTAAAGATATTGTAGGTGTTGATTTAAATTAAAGCACGAGTACATATCTTGATTCTTAGAGTGAATCTGGTGTTGTTACAAAATTAATAGAAAAGTGGTTTTAATTTCGCGAGAAAAAAATAAATGCAGGAGGACTTACAAATGTTAAAAAAAAGATTAAAGAGAAATTTTTAAATGTCCTAAATCGGACTCTTTCTAGTCGACTTTGAAAAAAAATTACTCGAAATACCTTTCTTTTGTGGGGCTCCTGTCAAATTTGTTTAGGGCCCTCTCGCATCTTGGTGCGTACACCTACATTTTTTCTTTGTGTCATTATTCACGTTCAATTTTTTTCTTCAAATTTCGTTTTCAAAGGCGATACGTCGAAAAACCTCGTCCAGGTAACATTCTGATGTTGTGTAGCCATTATTATTATTATTATCCCTAAAGGGAAACACGACGAAAAAAAAGCAGGAAATGTGCTTGTGGGGACTATGTTTGAGAATGAATTCTTTCCAATTTGCTCCTTCGTTTTTCATCTGTTTTTTTTTTTTTTCGGGGTTTCCGGGAATTGACTTACACAATATAATGAGGAAGTTGAAAAGCCTTCGCCGCCGTAGTCATGAGATGTATATTTCGCACGACTCTCGTGCCTCAATTCCTTGCGGCAGACGACGCGTTGTCGCAGTTCGGTCGTCGCGTGGTGATGTTGTCGCAATGGCACAGTCAAAAAATTTGTTTAGAATTTACAGAGCAGCCAAAGAAGAGAGAAAACGAAAAAAAAATTTTAGAGAGGAGGAGGGAAAAAATGAAAAACTGTCATACAATGGACATAACATATTTGAATTCCAGCAGTCAGGAAGGGGATGAACATTTTGGAAATGGAAAATTAAGTAAAGTATTCAGTACCTATAGTAATGGTTACTTATACGGAGAGAGTGGTCATCTCCAAGGAATTGAATGTGGTTTCTATCCTTTTTAGTTATTATTTTTAAATTGTAGCATCATTTGCGTCTTCAGACTTACTGAGAAACCGCCTGTTCTTGAAAAATTCAATGGCATTTTTTTCCCTATACCTAGAGACTGAACATTTTGGCTGATTTGATTTTCTCGTTATGCGTTTCAATTATACGAAATGCTAGTTCGTCTATTGCCCAAGACTGATTGAGGTTGTGAAAAACAAACGCTTTGCTTTGTTTGTTGAATTTCCCCATCATCGCCTCCCAGACGTGTGTGTTGTCCATAAGTTTGACATTTTGTACCGCTCGATTTGGGGAACCCCGATCAGTTTAGGCCCGGCATCAGAATAATGATGGTTTGATTTGAAAGCTATTGCTAGTATTTACTGACTGCCAGGAACATAGTTAGGATTTGCTTTCGGGAGGGATCCACGGACAATAATTGGTACCATTTTGTCAGTTTCCTGCTTACATCAATGGGTTTGTAGCAAGTGATTTCTACTATATAAAAATAAGTCGGGTTTTCCTTCCTGACGCTATAACTCCAGAACGCACGAACCGATTTCCACGGTTTTGCATTCGTTGCAAAGGTCTCGGGCTCCGTGATTTTCAGGAATTCAGGAAAAATTTCAACAGAAAAGCTGGAAAATCTTTTTTTACATACAGCGCCATCTCTGATACATAGCATGTACTACAACCCAATATTTAAAGTAGACTGCTCAGTTAATTTCATGTGACAAACCGGTATTGTGTTTACTGTGAAATTGTTTTGTAGACTCTCAATTAGCTCTTATTGAAAATGTTTTCCCAAACATTAGTGAGAACTATCAGAAGTATGCTTGGTTAAGTCAACGAGCAATTCTTGCCGCAAAGAATAATGATGTACACGCACTGAATTTCACCATTCAATCAAAAATTGCTGGCGATTTGGTGACATACAAATCCGTTGATCTGGAGTTACCAGGATTTCCACCACCACCACATAACTTGCAACTCAAAGTTGGTACAGTTATTATGATATTGCGTAATTTGAATCCACCGCGACTTTGCAACGGTACTCGACTTTTGGTAAAAAGACTTATGCCGAATTTGATTGAGGCAACCATTATTAACGGAAAGTACGCAGGTGAAAATGCATATATTCCTCGAATACCAATGATTCCGACTGTTCTTCCGTTTGACTTCAAACGATTGCAATTTCCAGTTCCACTTTCGTTCGCAATGACAATTAACAAGTCGCAAGGCCAATCGCTTAGTGTTTGCGGGATAAATTTAGAAAATCATTGTTTTTCTCATGGGCAGTTATAGGTTGCGTGTTCACGAGTTGGGAAACCATCCGCTTTGTTTGTGTTAACGTCAGACCAAAAAACAAAAAATGTGGTTTACCAAAGAGCACTTCAATGAAACGGATAATTTGCGGACACGTACACAGCGCGACAAATGCTTAGCTTAGCATGGATATTTTCTTTTAAAATTATATAATTTCTATGTACTCAGATCAGAAATAATTTTTAAATAATGCTCTCTCAATTAACGGTTATTTTAATAAATATTGCAACTCTATCAAGCAACTCGCATAGCTAACGGAATTTTTTAAAATGAAAATCGCAATTTCCACTGCGACAATTGTATAGGTTTACTAACTTTAAAGAGTTATCTCGTCCTGGTGAGAAGTGTTTCTGTAAACATTTTTTTCGCGTTATACTCTGTGAGTCCTATAGTGGATAATGTCAAAAGGAAAGCAAATTTCTGCCGAGGAAAAGGCGACAATTTCCATACTAAAGCAAGAAGGATATTCAAACGGAGAAATGGCAATATGGATTCAGCGGAGCTCGAACGTTGCAAGTAATTTTATACGAGATAGTGAAAATTATGGCCGACGATACGCAGGAGGCAGAAAAAAAGCGAATTCCGGTGCATTACGGCGACGTCTCTTAAGATAAGCCTCGAATTCGTCCCTTACTGAGCGTAAGCATGGGGAGAATTTGGGGTTATCAACAATTGTGAGGACCATCCAGCGAGTTCTTAGATCTTCTTCTTGTTTGAAACGTTTATGGTTAAAGAAAAAACCAGCCTTAACCCCGCAGCATCGCCTACAGCGCCTGGAATTCGCATCAAGATTCATGAACTGGACATCGCAATGGAGGGGTAATATTTACGGATGAAAAACGGTTTTGTGTGGACGGTCCAGATGGGTTCTCTTACTATTATCATGATATTAGGAAGGAACCTATGTACCTGTCACGCCATCACTCCCGAATAGGTTCCGTTATGGTATGGGGAGCCATATCATATCATGGAACTATCGTCTTGGTCATCCTATGAGGTCGCCAAACGAGTTCATCTTATAAACCGCCTTTCAGAAGAGGATATCCCTAAGATAGATGTCATGGACGAAGGCGACTCTTGGATATTGCAACATGATCTTGCCACAATTCATACAGCGAGGGTAGTTAAATCGTTTATTTTGGAGGAAAATGTGACTTTGTTAGACCGGGTGCCCAACTCCACTGACATTACCACATTAGAAAACATTTGGGGGTGGTTTGATCGGGAGGTTTACAGTAGTGGTAAACAGTAAAACCCTAAAGAAGAGTTAATTCATGGAAAAAAGACAGCTCGGTCTAAAATACCGCTATCCGTGCTGCATTCTTTACACAATTCCCTAGCTTGAAGGCTTTATGAAACTATAAATAAAAATGGCGGAAATACACACTATTAAATAACAAAAAATGCTCTTGTTTTTTTTTGTATTTCTCCTGCTTGACACTTTTCTGAAATATTTTTCAGCGAAAACATTAAGTATAACGGTAAAATCGTCCCTGAACCTAAGCAATTGTCGTAGTGGAAAAAGACTCTTTGAATGAAATCAATTACTGTAATTTAAGGAGAATGTCCTGTAGGGCCTCAGTCCATCCATTTTATTTGTGATATTTAATAGTTTCGAAAATAACATTTCTTGAACCGGTAAACTTTTTTTTTACCGTTTCCTGGAAGGAAATATGTGTGAACCTAAGCATTTGTCACGCAGTGTATAACGCTTCGATTCAGTATTTACTTTGGATACGAAAAAGTACAAATAATTTTAGCACCATCTCCATAACTACGATTTTTTTAGTAGAAACCTACATCAATATGTCTCTCAGGTTGATTAGGACTTAAAATCGCCCATCAATTTAAGTTACTGTCAAGTTGTGAGCGCCACGAGCCCTAGATGGGAAAGCGAGCGAAGCGAGCTTTCGCAGCTAGTAATTTTTATAATATTCATCTGAAAACTTCCATTCACACTCATAGTCCAGTCAAAATATCCCAATTCAGGCCTCCAAATAGAAAAAAATAGAGTAAGGATAATTTTTGTTGTTTTTGTATTAGTGGGCTCCCAGGAATCTAAAACTGATTTTGATAAAAAAAAATTGATCGGAAAGGTCCCAAAAAGGACAAAAAAGGATACTCTTTAACTTTTGACCGGAGGTCGGCATGCGGGATATCATATCAAAGAGGACGGCGATTGCATTACATATCCGGTATTTGTTTCCTGTTTCAAGGTCCCCGAACGGAATAAATCGAGCTTAAATGGGAAATTTGCGTGTTTCCCGTGTATCTTTCCAAAGCCATAACTACGAGAATAATTCAAGTGGCCACCACTTTTATCACTTTTCAGAATCTATGATAGCAGAAGATTCTACCATTAAATTCGCAAAGAAGAAAGTTGATTGGAAAGCTCTGAAAAAGGACATAAAAGGAAACTAATGACACACCTTGATCGAAAGTGAGCATGTGGGGTGTCATATCAAAGAGGACGTCGAGTGCATTGCATATATGGTGCTTGTTTGCTGTTTCAAGGACACTAAATAGAATAATTCGGGCTTAACCCTTCTGTCGGCACCTACTTCAATATGCATATTCTGTACCCAATAGGTCTGGCTGGACCTACTGAAAAATTTTTTTTATTTTTTTGAAAAAGTTAAATTTTTATCCGTAGAATCATTCTAACAGTTCTGTACTATCATTTTCAAACAATAAAAGCATTCATATCATTTTTGCAGATACACTGGAAACGTTTTTAAGTAGACATATTTTGAGGTGGTATTGCGCAAACATGTTTTTCCCTTATTTTCTTCTTATTTTGCTTTTCTATTTTCATTGCGAATATCTAGTAGAAAGTTTGATCGCATTTTCCAATATCTATGGGGAAATATTTGGTGCTTGGTTAGTAGATTTTACCCCGATATTAGTCTGCATATTTAGGGAAATAATAAATAAATAGGGAATTTTCAAGCGCAAAAATAATTTCATTCTCAATTTTTCATAAATTTTTTGATCAAATCTATTTACACGGACGTTGTCAAGTCACTCATACTAAGTCCTTACTATTAAAAAGGAAATAAAACTGGTTTGAATACCCTAGAATCAAATCTGAGTTGAATAGGTAATGTTACAAAACATAATAGAATTAGGCACCCAGTGGCGGTTCGTGCGTACACCCAGAGAAAAACATCCCATAACCTGTTAATGGGACTCCTATTAACTTTTCGCCTCGGCTATTTTAAACAAGTTAATAGTTTTATCCTATTAGTTTAATGAGATTATAAACCATTGAACTTCTAATAGGACGTACATTTTAGACTAATGGGATTATTATGGGAAATTTCGCATAAAAAATTTCTGAATATTGGAAATTTTGCAAAAATTTAATTCAAATGCAAAAATCAATCTGAGATGGAAAAATATTTTCTCATATCAGTCTTAACCCTTAATTTGCATGGTGAGTCCCCAGGGACTCCTCCTCAGATTACTTTTATCAATAACTTTTATAATAAGGCAAATACGTTTCAGTGCGTTTTAGTACCTTCCTCCAGTAGCGCGGTGGACTTACACAGAAGACGACGTGTGCTTGCGCTATTTGCTTCGGTGAGTAATAAAGGTAGAAGGAGTCCTTGGGACTCCACCATGCACTTTGTGTTATGCAATGAGAGCAATTGTCGATTTTTGTATTGTGGTCTATCAAGCTTTTTTAATGTAATAAGCTATCTTCATGGCTTCCAACCGATGTAATATTGCCCATATCATTGTTTTGAAATAAAATCCTGCTAGTGTTCCGACACAATGGAAAAGATATGAAGAAAATTCACAGAACATTATCTGAATTGAAGCCATGCACGTTTTTTTATTTAGTTGCTATTTGAGAAGATTTATGTTTATTTTATAATTGCATATGTTTATCTATTCAAAATTAGTAAAAAAGGGAAATTATTTTTATTGAAAGTTTAAATTTTACTATTTTTAAGGAGTGAGCATTCTTTTATGCGTTTTTTGAGTCTGTAAATTAAACTGGAAGTTCTAGAAAATAAACTCATTAAAAGTTTCTAATGTAAGTTAAAATCTATTGATGATGGACAATATTAACCATATTTATAGATAATTTTACGAAAACAACATTGGTTTTGCTTTTATTAAGATTGAAGTAAGGAGTCCCTGGGACTCCACCATACACTTTAAGATAGTTTTCACCATCATGCAAACCAAGGGTTAACTGATTTTTTGAAAGAAAATTAACTTTTTCGTGGAAAAAGTACAAATGGGTGGATTTCGCATTTATTTTATAAAACAGCAATTTTCGCTGAAATTCGCATCTATTTCGTAAATTTGAAATAGATGCGAATTTGGGACTTAATTATGATTTTCATATTCATACTCCCGTGTATTTATTTACCATTTTATATGTACAGTGATGGAAAAAAATATTGCTCACCTAAATTTTATTTCAAAAGACCGCGTATTAATTTAATGGGATGTACTGTTATTGAGGTAACGGTATTTTCAAAGGGACATCCTATAAAATTTATAGGAAATAACTATTGTCCCAATAAGAAAAAAATATTGTTTTAATAGGATGCCCCATTAGCCATAATATAGGATAAACTATAATTTCAATGGGAAAATCATATTAATTTAATGGGATGTCCTTTTATTGAGGCAATAGGATAACATGATTGCATTAATAGGATATCGTATAACATTAATAGTATAATATCACATTGATTTAATAGTTCGATCTAATTATTTTAATGATGTTCCATCCCATTGAATTAACGGTATCCTATTAACCCAATAATGGGATTTTCCCATTGACTAAATCTAATGGGATAAAATGGCCAATTCCTATTGGTCTAATGGGATTTTTTTTCTCAGTGTATCAGAAGTAGGGAAGCAGAGAAGTAAAGTAAAGTGAAATAGACATGTTGGGCTGATTTTAATTATAAATTAGTTGCAGATATCTGTCAGTTAGATTTAAAGTAAAATTGCTAAACTGAAAGAAAACTACTACCAAAGTTGCTGATAAAAAAACGAGACCGAGGCTAATTTCGGGCGCGGCCGAAATTTGAATACCCTTCACTCTCCTCGGGCTAAAAGTTTTTTTGGGCGAACATATGACTTGTGTTCAATCCTTCCCCATTCTTTTCCTTCTGTGGCGTCGATAAAACAATATTGTTTTTCGTAGAAGAACTCAATTTGGGGAGTTGGGTTTGTATAACAGCCCCATGACCCCATTGTCCGGTTCCATTCATTTTTACATATGTTTTGTGGCATCAGTTGAAATGCACTTTTATGAGGTTTGATTGAAATTGGTTCACAAATCAAAACGCTTTTCTTATAAAAACTCAATTTGGGGAGTTGGGTTTGTATGACAGCCCCATGACCCCACAGTCCGATTCCAACCATTCTTACATATGTTTTGTGGCATCAATAGAAACACATTTGTATGAAATTTGGTTGTAATTGATGCACAAATGAAAGAGTTTTTCTTAGAAGAACCTAATTTGGGGGGTTAAGTTTGTATGGCAGCCCCATGACCCCATAGTCCGATTTGATCCATTCTTACATATGTTTTGTCCTATCAATGGAAACACATTTGTGTGAAATTTGGTTGAAATTGGTGCACGCATGAAAAAGGTTTTCTTAGAAAAAACAAATTGGGGGGGTTAGGTTTGTATGGCAGCCCCATGACCCCACGGTCCGATTTTAGCGATTCGAACATACAAACTGCCTGCAATAAAAAGAAGCATGTGTGCAAAATTTCAGCTCGATAGCTTTTAAACTGGCCGAGTAAAACGCGTAGCAACAGACGGACAGACGGACAGACGGACAGACGGACAGACGGACAGACGGACAGACAGACAGACGGACATCGCCCAATCGACTCAGCTCGTCATGCTGATCATATATATACATATTTTATATGGTCGGAGATGCTTCCTTCAATGCGTTACAAACTTCATGACAAAGTTAATATACCCTTTACTCTACGAGTGAAGGGTATAAAAATAGACGGATTGAATTGAAGCACTTATTTCCAAAAGTCTCTTCTTGCATTTTGGAAAATTTCAATGCAGTTTCGGTTTTTTGCAAATGATTGAAGTCTGACTTTGCTTTATCCCTAAAAATTTTACAAAATAAACTTCTTACTGTTTGTGAAATATATTGAAAAGGAAAACGATTTCGATTTTTTTTCTTGGCTTTACAATCAAATTTGAATCTTGGACGTTGCTATTTTTTTAGAAACGCAGAAGCGAGTTTTGCAACTCAGTGCTAGAATTGATAAAAATAAATTTGAAAATGTCAACACTTTCAAATTTGTTTATATATTAATTCAATGCGTCTATCCTTCGATTTAGCAAAATTGTCAATTATTTGGTTGTAGTTTTCATCTATGGACAGCAGGTTTTTCAAGAGGGTTTTTTCAATCGATATAAGAGCCAAGCCAACTAAACGTTCTTCTGTAATTGAATTTCTGAGGTATGTTTTCACTCTTTTTAGGGTGGAAAAACTTCTCTCAGCAGACCCACTAGTTGCTGGAATTGTTAACACCAAAATTATTAATTTGAAAATGTTCGGAAAACAGTTTTCTAATTTATTAGTAACGAAATAACCTTGCAACTCCTTGAAAGATAAAACTTTTAAGTCATTGTCCGCAAAAAGTACAGAGAATTCTGTGTGCATTGCACTAAAATCAAATTTATCGGAATATACTTCTTTCAGATCACTAAAAGCCTTATCAGGAAATTTTTGGGTATACGAGATATATTTTGATGTATTCAACAGCTCCAGAAAAATGAGTTTCTCAAGAGGATCAAACCTGACTTTTGACTCCTGAAGTAAGTTGTTTATTACTTCATTGTATAGTTGCTTGAAGCGACCTTCTACATTTACATTCCCATCTATCGAAAGCCTTGCTTTTTTTCTTGCAAGCGGCATTTCACAAGTACTTTCTATTTTTTTAAAATACAATCTCATTTCGCATAAATATTTTTCAAAATCATGGACTTTCTTAATACAATAAGAAACGTCATTTTGTTTTGATTGAAAAACATTAAAAAGCTGATCGGTAAAAGGAAAAATTGTTGAGAACACGTTTAACAGAAAATTGAATTGAAAATCTTTAAGTGACACTAAGAGACCTCTTGCTGCATTGCATGTTTCGCTGTCCCATGAGCTACTGTTTACAATACTTTCAAATAATTCTTTCAAATCACTTTTATTGTCGCGTACTGTTACCGCCAGACGACCATTATTGTTCCAACGGGTGGGGGAAACTTTTGGCAGCCTTCTGCCGACGATCTCATCAAAGGCGGAACTTCGTTTAGTCGAATGACTAAAGAAAATGGAAAATGCTTGTAGAGTTAAGAAAAATATTCTACACTCCTTGATTCGATCGCACGATTTGGATAATATCAAGTTAAGCCTGTGGGCGAAACAATGAATAAATAATGCACTTTTGTATTGATCCTTAACACGCTTTTGTGATCCACTAATTTCTCCAGACATCACTGCTGCGCCATCATAGCCTTGCGATATTATTTTGCTTTCGCATCCATATTTATCAATAATTTCACAGACATGGTTAAATAAAAAAGCAGCACTTCTGTCTGAAGAAATGTCACGGAACCCCAAAAACCGTTCATGGACAATACCGTCTTCACTAACGTATCTGAGTATTGTCGAAAGCTGAGATTTTACTGAGACGTCAGTAGATTCATCCAAAATGATTGAAACAAATGAAGCCTTATTTATTTCATTTTTGATACCATTCGTCATCACCTCTGAAATCGATGTTATCAAATCATTTTGGATATCCTTAGACAGCCCTGAGAATGTTTAAGCATTTTCAAGGTGAGTTTTCAATACTGGATTATATTTTGCCAAAAGCATTACTGTCTCGATGTAGTTTCCCCTATTATCAGAATGGACACTTTCATCATGACCGCGGAAGGCCAGTTCCTGACAGCCAAGGCGAGCCACCACATCAATCAGCATCTTCATAATGTCCCTGTTTTTCCGAACGGTTTCATTATGTGCCTGAATGTGCAGAGTTTTCTATTTATCAAACGAAAACTCAATTCTAGGCAGTTTGCCAAATTTATTAAAAACTAGCATACAACGCAAATTATCGTGCGAAGTTTTATGCCGCTTTATTGCCTTGTGTAGGTTACTCAGGTCGTTAAAACCGGAGCCACCCCAAACATTTTTCTCCGTTGAAAACAGTAGACATGGAAAACAAAAAAGTTTTTGGAAAAAAGCACAACCAGTTAACCATTCGTTTTCCTGATACAGGCGATCAGAAAAATGTCTAACAAATTTTTTGCTGGTTGACGGCTGGCTCAAATCTAAAGATGGTAGTGGTCGACCGTTGTCAAGTATGTCCTTCTTAGCTTCGAAAGTTCGTGAAGCAAAGGATTGTTGCTTTAATTTTTCGATGATACAATCGCACATGTTGTCCGACGCCATCATTTAGAAGATAATGTATATAAAAATTGACACAGTACTTCCCTAGTCAATGAATCCAAAATAATAATTAAAGGAAACGCACTTCACCGATCTGTCACACTCGATTACACGATGTAAATGTAAATTACTACGTACGTACGTATTTTAAAAAACTCGAAAGATTTAAACACAACATTTGCTTCTTCGAAAAAGTCGAACAACAAGTGCATTTTTTACCAAAGTAAATTCACATCTTCGTCTGCTTGATTTCCCCCCGAAAATCTCAGAGTATTGCAATGATGCAGCAAGAGAATTTATCACTGCATGTGCAAAAATCAAAGAGAGCATTTTCACCACCTTTACAGATCCATAGAGAACATTGTGCTTGATTGAAACGCTACAACTTCCCCAGCGTCTTTAGTGTGCGAGCACACTAAGCGGCGAACAAGCAACTGGAATTTTTATATGGAGAATAGGGAGTATGTTGATTCGCCGCGAACGCGACGATTTTTGCAGCGTACGGCGAAGTAATCTCCTTTCCATGTTGTGTTTTCATTATGAAAGAGTACTAGCAAAAGGCGAAATTCATTTAAGTAGAGAGATCCGTCTGCTCACGTACGCTACGAATTTTCCAGCTTCTTCGCTTTCTACAAGAGTGCGCGAGGAGTGCATAGAAAAGTCGAATGGTCATGTGAGATTCAAGTTAAAATGTATGAAATTGAATTGTCGCCGCGTACGCAGAGAATCTTACAGCGTCCGATGAAGCAAATTCTTAGCCTTGATATGATATGTACTGAAATGAAGGGGGAAAAAATTTACACCTGTTGAAGAGATAGTACATAATAGTTGCGTATCCAAAGATTAAATGCATGTATATAAAGATGGCCTTCAAAGTAGATATAGGTTAAAAAGAAAGTGCTGTTTGGTTCTTTTTCCATAATTCAATAAAAAAATATGTTTGAAATTTTTTTTTTTATTTATTGGAAAAGCAGTCATTACAGCAAGGGAAGCAGTGCTTCCCTTGCTTCCACGGACGAGCCGCCACTGAGGCATACCTATTTTCCGAACTTTATGGCTTCCTGAAGAAAAATCTCCGAATTTTTTGTTGTTTATAGTGTGAACTGAATTTTAATGACATTACCTATTACATCATAAATTGGAGAATTTAAAAAGAATTTCATATATGCACGTTATACCTGCAGAAAAAAATTAGGTGAAAAACTATAGGTCTGGCCAGACCTATTGGGTAACAAAAAGCACTATAAATTGAAATTCGTCAAAAACATGCTCAAAACTTAAAACGATTTTTTCGAATTTTTGCAAAATGCTTCTAAACATATTATTTTAGGATATCATGAAGTATGAAGTCGCTGCGATTTCATCTTCTATACTTTTTTAACCAAAATATAGTGCCAAAGGTCTGGCCAGACCTTTGTGCCGACAGAAGGGTTCAAGGCTTTAGAAAGATACAGATACGGGAAACACGAATATTTTTCATTTGACCGCAATTTTCTCCTTTGAGGGTCCTTCGAAGAAGAAACAAATGCCCGATATGGAATGTACTTGACATACTCCTGGATATGACACCCCGCATGCCTACGTTCGATTAAGGTGTGCAGTTAGTGTCCTTTAATGTCCTTTTTCAGAGCTTTCCAATCAACTTCCTTAAAACAGGAAACAAACACCGGATATGTAATGTACTCGACGTCCCCTTTGATCTGATACCCCGCATGACGACCTCCGGTCAAGGATTAAAGAGTATCCTTTCCTTTGAATAATTTCGGGAGGAGTCCGGACCCCATGGACCCTCCCCTGGCTACATCCCTGCTGACTGCCTTTCTGTCTATTTTTGTTTTAATTGAGCAGCACGCAAATTCACATACATATAATAAAAAGCTGTTTACACCTAGAAGAATTTTATGTTATCTTTCTCAGTCGCTATGCTAAATCTCTCGAAAAAAAATAACAAAACACGAGCCTAATGCGGTGAATAAAAATATAATAAATCAAACTTTTGAATAATGTTTATACCCTTAGCACTTGCTTGCGTCATTCGGCGAAGCTTTCGCGATTATCCCACAACAGTGGTATACCTATCTATTTTCGTTGCTATCCTTCCGCCAACATATTTGCATAGAATCAGACCAAATTGGTTTATACAAAAAACAAAATTGCAATTAAATTTTCTGTTAATCTTTCATCAAGAAATGTAAACATCTTACAAATCCTTATGTAGCCTAGACAAGCAAATGCTTTGCTGGTAACATTTTCCAACCTTCTATATGGCAGCCGTAGGGATATAATGTAGGGTCGTCATATAGCATGAAGATGATATCTTCTCCAGGATATTCCGCATCGTACATGATGTATCCAAATACAAAGTTCGGGGTACATACATACACTCCGTGTGTTCATCATACAGAAAGATTGATTAAAAGTTTTGAAGGAAAAGTAAATTTAAATTTTCTTAAGATTGTTTTTCAACGTTATAAATCCATTTTTTTCTTTCTTCTTTCTTAATGTTTTTGTATGCTTCTTTCGTATGAAATTCGATACTTTTTCAACAGAAAGTGAGTTGTATGAGTTGAAAAAAAAAATTGATTCCTTGTCGGTATCATGTTATTATATAATGATAATCTTCCGCCCTTGACGGAAACATTGAGATTTTATTATGTACAGTGAAACTCCGCTTAACCGATATAAAGATGGTCAATTTGGACTCCGAATATTTCGGTGAAGGCATGTTAGCAATAAATTAGATACATCATCTACAGTGTGTTAGTAGTCTGGTTGGTGTAGTGGTTAGGGCGCACATCTTCGGTGTACAGGGTCGTTGGTTCGAGTCTCACCGTGAGCAAATCCAGTTTATCGTATTTTTCGAACTCATGAACCATGTTACCGACTTTGAGACTCAGCTGTTAAGCGAGTACCCATTTATGGGGAGAAATAATTTTGCCGAGCAGTTAAAATCTCAGAAATGGACGCCACTAACACATCTGCGTCATTGGTCCAATCTTAGACTGTCGCGTCAGTTTTTTCTATATTTAACTACAGTGTAAGCACACCAAACCTTTGCTATATAGGTATGCTAAAATGTTGTTATTCCTTATTCATCTGGCGCTTCTGTATACTTTTTAGAGATTCGGTTAATGGTTGCCAAAAACGGATTTCGGCTAACCGAAGTACAGTGAAGTGGGGGTTCCACTGTATACAGAAATGTTTAGCGTATTTCTCTGTATAATCACTTGGAATTTCCGTTACGAACATATCCTTCTTCTTCATGCATCTTCTTAATGTGCGTGTTGTTTGATTTCGCCTTTCAAGTCTTTTGCTTGCGGCAAATTAAGTTTCTTCGTACTTATACCGTCCTCCACCCTCTCGCTCTCTCTTTCCGTTACATTGATGTTGATATTATCTAGATCTACTCTCTACTTATATTTTGATGAAAGCGGCATGTGAAACTGAACAGTTCGATGTCAATACCCGCAAGGAGGGGGGGGGGGGGGGGCGAAGATGTTGCAAAGTTTTTTGACGAAACTTCCTGAACCAATGCACCATTATCATTATCATCATCATAATAATCCTGGTTCGATTTACACAAGCCGCACGAACGATCCCGTGAGATAAAGAGAAGCAAAGAGAGTCTTTTTCAATTCGATTCACGGTCTAAGGGGTTCATTAGAGGATTTTCCTTTTCGGTGACTTTTCCCTTGCACCCACCCGGACAGCAACCGTAGGTGATGATGGACGGGCCATGATAATGTCGGGTAGAATAAGAGGACGGGGGAGGAAAAGTGTTGATTTTTCGTCGTATATATTTATATAAAGGAGCTGAAATTGCACTTTACGGAAAGTTGATTGGATTGTTTCCGCAGGAATATTTTAATGAAAATGGTTAAGAAACATTTTATAAAGAGATTTCAACAATTTTCGTTAATACCCGATGATTATGGCGTGGTGGTGGTGATGGAGACTCCGAGGTTGTTTTTGTGAGAAGTAATGGAGTGCAATTAGATACACTTCATAGAAGTTATGGATGTAATAAGGATAATCGTTATAGTAGTAAGTTCTAGGGGGATATAGTTATTGCGAATATGGGGAGATTGAGATTCATGGAAATTATAGTATCGCATAGTTACAACTATAATATACCACGACCCAGAACCCTATTGTGGGATACCATTTTGCATTTGCACATTTAAAGCCGAGATAAGTGAGTGGGAAAGATCCGAAGCTAACTCTCACTGGAAAACACTTCCAGGACTTCGACACGCCAAGATTTTTAAGGCCTACTACTCCAGGAAACGCACTTTAATGAAAATGAGTAGGAACAGGGTCAGGATAATATGTGGACTTCTCATGGGCCACTGCCGTTTGAATGGTCATCTAAAAACGATGCGCAATGTCAACGACGCTTCTGCGAGGCAGAAGATGAAACGGTTTCGCACATTCTTTGTGAATGTGAGAGGCTGGCTATGTGCCGTCTAAAATGTTTTGGCCATACCTACGTTATTTTCGACAATTTTACTAATTTTATATCTTGTCAAGTGTCTCCACAAATTCTCATCGTCAGGACAGGAGAAGCATAACCATTGAAAGCAGTTCACAAAAAAAAACTTCAAACAAATGTCTGCACGATTTTGATCATTTTGAATTTTAAACTTTTCGATACTCGATATTCTGCTATTCATAGTAAAGACAATTTTGGAAGGGAAAATTTTCAAGTATGTGAAAAAGAATTTATTGTGAATCGCTGCTCATTGTGAATTTTTCTCAAATGTCAATAGTTTCTGTTAAGATTATAAAAATCGGTTCAGCCGGTCTTGAATTATAAATGGTTTAACTGACACGACTTTATTTTATATGTCCATGAAAGGATTATTTGAAATGTTATGCATGTTTCAATATAGTTATTCTGGTATTTTGGGGTAGAGTAGAGACCAATCCGATAGGGGAAATTTACACAAAACGCGATTTTTTTCAGGAAATATAAACCAAAGTATGGGAAAAAGAGTTGTTTTCATAATTTTGCTCATTGTGAATTTTTCGCATATTTCAATAGTTATTATAGGTGTAGACCAATCCGATGGAATCAATTTACTGAAATCTGGCAATTCCTTAAAGAAATGCTGGAAGATATATCTGAAAGAAAATTGTCTTCCTAATTTTCCTTATTGTGAATTTAGTTAGTTTAGCTATTCTGCTAGTCAGTGAGAAAATCATTTCGGCGGGGATATCGTTCCAAAACTCGCTAAGACGTTCTAGAAATATAGGCAAAGGTATGAGAAAAAACTCATTGCGATTTTTTTTTAAATTACGTTACTTTCAGTGGCTTGTTCGTAGATTAAAAATTTTCATGATAACTTTTCCAGCTTTATTTATTATGATTTTGCACGAAGTTTCGCTCTGCAAATTTAAGCCTAGTTTTTTCAAACTTCGCCTGATGATGCTCAAAGTTTTAGAGCGAAATGTGGTGTAAAGTCATAATAAATAAAGCTGTAAAAGTTATCATGAAAATTTATATCATTGTGAATTGTTGCTCGTTCTGAATTAGCCGCATGTTTTAATGGTTGTACTGATATTTCGGCCGGAGCATGTACGTATACCAATATGGTGGGGTCATTGTAATCAAATAAGAGACATGTGAAAAAGAACTGTCTGCATAATTTTGCTGATTGTGAATTTTCAGCACTTTTCAATACTTATTCAGCATTTCGGGGTAGAGACCAATTCGGATATAGAAATTTTAAAAAATCGTTCGTTCAAAAAAACAAACGGAAGTATGTAAAAAAGGGTGCATTGTGAATTGTTGTCCATTGTGAATTTTCCGAAATGTTGCAATAGTTGTTCTGCTTTTCCGAGTACAGCTCAATCAAATGAAGCTAAGACTATGGAAATCGGAATTCGGCTGTTCTTGAGCTATAAACCCGACTTTCTTTTATACAGGGTGTCCTCCAGTGGGTAATCAATACTGAATGGTTTGATAGGACAACTTAAAACTCTCAAAATTTGTCTCAGTGTCAAGGCTTTTGAAACCGCGTATGTTACATCGACATCGACCATGGCAGAGTGATAAAAGGACCAAAAGTTTATCCCTTCAGCTTGAAATTGAGACGGTCGTGTTTCACTTGGTTATAGTGGGTCCACGTGTGGTTATTACCCGTTAGTTGAGAATAAACAGAAGCCGATAAATCGATATAAAGAATGGCATTCGGCTGAAAACGCAGACATTTTAATGCTTTTGACCTCCATGAGACTCGTCCGTTCCAGATCGAATGTAATTTGGATCAGTTCATTTTAGGATTCCAATTTCTAATTTATTCAAAATTTTGAAAGAAAGTAAAAATTTTAAATTTGGGAATGAATTTCGACAATTACGATGGTTTGATTTTGCCCAAGTCAGTTGATTTTACCTAAGCCTCACGAGTACATCGCACATTTCTTCTAACCAACTGGGCATCCATAAAAATGCAGTTTACTCCCAATAAGTTTATTGCAAGCTATATAGCAACATATACAAATCATTAACTTAAAATTTATATCAACCACCTCACAAACTGATCCAAACAAACAACTTATACTCAATAACCGTCCTGATAGCCCACGCACTTCGATCAACACATTAAGCGACGGCCCGCGCGACTATAAAATGTGATTGACCGGGAAGAGTCAGTAGCATTCTAGTCTTGGTATCGGAGCATTCAACATCATGGAACACAGAAACAAGATTCGCGTCGCCGTAACAATCCATGCATTAAATATATACAGTGAATGAACTATTTCGATAGACAAACATTTCCCATATTGTGTAATTATTTTAATGATTAATATTTTAAGATAAAGATAATATTGCTCCGTCTTGCATTGCAACTATAGACTCCCATTAACAATTGACTGTAGCCTAGCTGCAAATGGATAAGAATTCATGTAGGTATTAGTGACTACTAAGCGTGAACAACTTAACCCATTTCTTCCCAAGGATAAAAATACGCTGAAACTATGAAGTGTTTTGGTAAATTCCAATCAATTACAATACAATTAAGAAAAAAAAATTTGAAAAATTTCAGTAAGTGTTAGCAGTGGCTCCCAACGTGATGTTGCGTTGACGCAACGTTGGGAGTTTCTTGGTAAAAAAAAATGTAAACGAAAATTTAAATTTTAAGCTTCTGTGTTGCAAAAAATTTTTGATTTATATGGCGAATAATAAATTTAGTGATAAAATCCTGAAACACTCACTATAGCGATATAGGTGACATTTTGGGCGGGATTTTCGTACACCTTATCTAGTGGTTGGTCATGTCATATAGATAAGACGCACACTATTTTCTTTTCAATATAATGTAAAGCTTTCTGAAAATTTTGTGAATCTTCTCTATACGCAAAGGCTAACTATTAGATAAGATGTACGAGTAACTGACCATTTGTAATATAATGGAGGTCGGCCGTACTTTGCCGTTAGCGTCTGGTGGTAATTCATAGTAACTTTGTACCGGATTTCGCTTGTTTTTGATAGTTTCTATTTCAGATTTGAACAGGCATATTACAATTTAGGTGCTTACGAGTAAGTCAACAGCCAAAATACATAGAGGGGAACTGCTGAACATGTAGACTGCTATCCACAATTATCGCCGGGAAGTCTGTCTTACCACCTTTTAGCGATTCCGGATTGTTTCACTATTCCTTGTGACAAAAGTAAATAGTAAGTTGACTAGAAATAAATATGTTCTTGCGTCCAGTGCAAGAGAACAATTTATTAACAAAAGGTTAGCAAACATTTGCTTAGTAGCTCTGTTCTAACAAAACTGTCCTTAAATGGAAAAGGTTTTTGATCCCATACTTGTTGACTTCAGACCATACCGTGGAGTGAAGATTGTACCAATAATTTCATAGACTTTTCAGGGTACATATACGTTCACTACAAAGGCCCGCTTTATCCACTGTAGAAATCCTTGAAATATTTTTGGAAATCTCGACACCATCATGAAATATGTATTTGGAAAATTGCTTGAGACCAACTGACAAGTGTATCCAACTGTCATTGTCCCGCAACTTCTTTTATCGTTTTCCTTTCTTCAATGAGACACATGTGACTCACAAAACAGTACTGGATATGAATACCATGAGTCACATGTGTCTCGTGGATAGTGAGGAATTTAGAACTCATTTTAAGATATCGCTGATGCGAAACCTGCGTTACATAATAAGAAAATGTTTTGCTCTTTATGCGTTTGCCCCAGTGTTACTGTACCGGGAAACTCCCAACGTTGCGTGAACGCATCACCTATGTTTAACACATGCTCCTGCAGCAAGGACCAACCTTTTTCCAAAATCAAGTGGAATTAAATAATTAGCAATTGTTTTTCGTATAGAAAGTGCATTTGGATATTGATTTTAAGATATTTAAATATTTTTAAAATTATGACGAAAAATGTCCTAAAAAACATAGTATTACCTACTTTCTCTTATATCCTTAAGGACCCAATAGGTGATTTGCTATAACAAATATCCAGATATAGAGCCAAGAAATGTCCATTAAAAATTACATGATTCCTTTTCCATTTCAATTTAAATTTGGTGGTGTTTACATAGGTCAAACTTCGTGTTGCGTATACGCAACGCTGGGAAGAAATGGGTTAATTGCCTAAGCTGTAATAATACATACATAGTTCAGCAATACGCTCAACCGAATTAAATTTCATAAAAGCAAATTAGTATCTCAACGAGACATTTTCACACTAACAAAAAAAAATTATTCAATAAACTGCATTACTTCAAGCCTAAAAATATAAACTTTGATTTTATTCGAATTCCAAAATTATCAGATGTCGCTAGTGTCCAGGTTTCTATTTACCATAAATACACAAAAATACCATCTCATAAAAGCCGTTAATTTATGACTGATTTTAATACTTAAAACGCTTACGCTATACCCACCCCCTCCAAATCACAAACATCCATCTCTCCGTTTCGATCGCCAAAATTACATTGAAGTTATATTTTCACAAGACAAGTCGCTCCGCGACAATGGTTTGAGGTACTAATTTCTTGTCTATATACCCTCTTCAAAAGGTACATACACACTCTAATATATTTCCAAACAGTCTGAAATATTCCCCAATGAAGCCCAGGATACATAAGCAAAAAAGCCAAATTACCACAAAAAAGGAGTTACACGAACAAACCATCCACTTACTGCCGCGTTTCGAGCGATAGGTGGGCACTGTTGACAAAAACTTTTCTCGAAGACACTAAACTTTTCTTCCAGCCTCGCGTATTACTTATTCGGCGTACCGTAATAAATTTTCGAGAAAACATTAGAGAGATACACAATCTCTTCGAAAGTCTATACCAAAGAAAATTTTCGACTAGTAGGTATGTATTTAGGCTTAGGCAAGGACATAGCGAACAACTTGTTCTACAGATCGAAGGATCGGGCTGAACAAACTAACTATATATGTACAACGCGATAGCGTCATGGTTCTTCAAAATCGAACAAGAGGCGCAAAAATATGATGTATTGGGGATGTGTATCGTGTATGTACATTTTACGTACTCGTACCTTTAGCAAATTTCTTCCAAAAAGTAGGGTCTTCGCCTTGTGTTGCCAGAAAAAAGTTTTTGGCAACTTTTGATCTATGTTATTTGTAATAATAATTTCTGATGTATTGTATGTAGTAGTTCAAGAATGATACGCGACTATAATGTTCCAAGATTACACCTCATGGGGGCTAGGCATGTGTGTCGCGTGTGTGTTTGCGAGTATAAAGTTTTGTCGAAAAGTAATTTAACATGTATGTGTCCTCCACATAAGACACAGACAGGATTTAATGCGTGAGGTGAATATTGAAACATGATCCATTTGTTAGATAAAAGATAAAAGGGATATGAATATGTTAAAATTATAGAAAATATGTAGGGGAAAATCTTAATATGAAATATTATGTATCTATCTAAAATTGGTATCTTTGACTTTGATTCAAAATTAATTTGAACCCAACAGTAATTTGTTATGTTATTTGTGGATTACAGACAAAGTTATAAATAATTCCATGGGAGCTTAATGGAATGCTGAATGTTGCGTGGTGTGAGCAATGATCTCGTATCCATGTTGTATTTAATTGAAATAGGCTCGACACGAGCTTGGGTGGCCTCACTGCATGTACATATATGAAGTTTAAAGGTTCACCTCATTAGCACATTATAGTGTAATCTATTGAAATTAATGGAAAATTCTTCGAAACTTAGGCAACTGGGAATTATTATTAATGACACTGTTGTAGATAGTCATCATAATTCATTCAGTTTTTTCTATCAGTTTAACCCGGGAACACTAATGTTAGTCATTTTGACGCATATTCCACATATTTCCATTTTTCGTGGAAAGGGCGGTTGGCCCATTGGGTTCCGCCACCCATGTATTCTTTAAGAAATATGTTTTATAATGAATGTCCGAGTAAGCAAACGTTTCCGATTTTATGGTAAGCAGCTATTTGCGTTTTTCTGTGACGGGGTTAGTACTAAACGAATGTTTCTTGTGAGTCAAAATGACTCACGTTAGTAGCAACCGTCTACATTCTTTAGTTGGCATATTTGGTTTCTTGGTTGTTTCTACAGTTTATTCGGATATAATGCATAAACTCTTAATACAGCTTGTATAAAATAAGTATTCCAAAGAATTCTGGTACAAGTTTTGATCCTCTTCCACTTTAAATACAGCAATTTCCATAGTAAGTCAAAATGACTCATGGTTAGTAACAAGCGCCTGAAATTAAGGTTAGTGTTTCCGAGTTAAGTATGTGTTTAAGACAGACGGGAATTCTATGAGAAAAAAAGTACAGAACGTGAATATAATGCCAAAAATATAATAATAAGGTACCATCTCGATAAAAAAACCCTCATTGAATTTGAATACGAGTCCGCCCGAAAATAAACATATTTGGGTGTTAAATTTTAAAATTTACAATTATTTATACACGTTTAGTTTCATATCTTTGAAAATTAGGAACATTAAACACTAACGAAGTTTTTAAACAACTTTTTTTTTAATACATTTTCGAGCAATTCCCGACAAATACATTCGTTCTCATTGTCATCAAACACCTATAATAAAATTCAAATCATCCAGAAACTCTGAATATTGTAGGCGTCATATATGTAGGTATAGGTCTTATATTACTCTCTGAGAATTAATTAATTAAATCCATACACATACAATTTGCTGCTCAAGGATATTTTCTTCGAAATACAATACGAAAGGATACACAAAAAAGTTCCTTCCAAAAAAGATAAAATATATCTGACTTTTATTTTACTTTTCATCGTCTGTATTACGATTGTCTGTATGTGTGTTGTTACGGTTAAATAAATATCTCTTAGGAATAAAGAACGAGGAATTGTATAGTGTTAATGGAGCATGGCCCAGTCAAGGTAATAATAATAATGATGGGAATTGGAGTAATTCTATATATCATACGGAATCGAAGAGCTCTGGGAAAACTTAACCGAATTACGTATACATACTTGTATTGTGGTTATTCTCTCTCCGTATTTATTTTTAGATTTTGGGAGCCTGCTAATTTTCACAAGTTTCTAGGTGAAAATATGACATTAAAGTCATTATGATGGACTTTAACGTTGCCGGAAGTTCTAGCCTGATTGAGAAACATGTGTTCTTACGATGGATATTTTTTGGAAGATAGACATTTTGGAAGATAGATATTTTAATGTTCATAAATATATTTTTAATACTTAAATGCCCATTGAAATTCGATAAATCTCCCGGAAAATAAAATAAAATTTACCGGATAATGGTGTAACTATCAAATAAATTACGTTGTTCCTGTTTAAAGCTCCCACTGCATTTGTCTACATTTTCTTCGAGTCTTGGAAGTTTGAGTATAAGGTCGGAAAACACGTTCATGGGGAGATCGCGGATCACCTTTTCGTGCCGTAAAATTGTCTCAAGAACCGTGCCGAGCAGGCTACCCGGACAGGGATGGACATTTCATATGGGCAAGCTGGGCAACTGCCCAGGCGGCAAATTTTGAGGGCTTCCAAGTTTTGCAACTTTCCATTTGAGTAGATCAATTTTGACTTAATGAGCAGTTGACATGATAAGAAAATTTGTTTTTCCTCTTTTCAATTTATTCTAGTTGGTAACGCCGTCTAGATATTAACATAACGTGGGGTAGATTTCTACCCCAATAAATATTTCGCAAACTTGGACACCATAAGAAGGTAAAATGCAATACGTCTTTCATTCATTATACCCTTCGCTCATATAGTGAAAGGGTATACTCGTATTAACTTTGTCATGAAGTTTGTACCGCACTGAAGGAAGGATCTGCGACCATATAAAAAGTATATATATATATATACTTATATGATAAGCATGACTTGGGGAGTCAATTGGGCGATGTTAGTCAAGTCTGTCTGTCTGTTGCGACGCGTTTTACTCGGCCAGCTTTTAAAGCTATTAAGCTGAAATTTTTCACAAATGCTTCTTTTTGCTGCAGGCAGTTTGTTTGTTTGAATCAGTAAAATCGGACAATGGGGCTGTTATACAAACCCAACTCCCCAAATTAGGTTCTTCTAAGAAAAACTTTTTTATTTGTGCACGAATTTCAACCAAATTTCTCAAAAATGTATTTCTATTGATGACACAAACCATATGTAATAAAAAAATAAATAACAAACACGACAATCCAGTATTGGACTAAGGCCGCAGGATGTGTTAGTGAAATCCTATTTCCAAGATCTTATCTGCTTTTTGTTGAGGTAATGAGATCATCATCACGCTCAGCAGTGTTATTTATCCCTATAAATGGGTACTCGTTTAACATCTTAGTGAGATCATAGTCCGTCACAAGCTCGTGAGTTCCAAAAACACCATGATTCACGGTGAGATTCGAACTCATGACCCTGTGTACCGAAGGTGCGCACACTAACCGCTAGACCAGCCAGACTACTAAAACATATGTAAGATTGGATCAAATCGGACCATGGGATCATGGGGCTGCTATAAAAACCCAAACCCCCATTTTGGTTCTTCTAGGAAACATTTTTTTACACCATTTTCACCAAACCTTGAATTAATGTGTCCTTATCAAAGCAACTAAAAAGTTGGAATCAAATGGAATCAAATGGGAGAATCCCCCTATAAAATTTTCTGAGTAAATATTTTAATTTGCCAACTTATTCCAACCAAACCCCACACAAATATTGTTTTGTCGACACAAAGGAACTTTTGTGAAGACGGAAGGAAAAGAATGGGGGGAATTAAATACAAGTCGTAGGTACGCCCGGAAAAAGTTTTAGCCCGAGGAGAGCGAAGGGTATCCAAATTTCGGAACGAAAAAAGTCGACTTTTTTAGTTTTTATCGGAGATTGACGTATGGGTATTTAAATCAAAGATCTAAACGAGTACATCTCATATCAGTTAAAATTTTCCAGTTCCGAGTAACGGTAAAAAAATAATTGGCAATCGACAATAGTGTGGGTGGACAGCCGCCATCGCCATCTCGCAACGTACGAGATGCTTAGCATGCAGCCGTCCTATTTTCCCGTTTAAATTTAATCTTCCTTTTCGACCTTCGTTTTTCTAAACCGTTATAGGGATCGATATGAAACTTTGCCCAAAGATTGGTCAGTATGGCCTTATGTACGTTAAATATTAAGACTATTGACTTTTGCTAAGGAAAAATAAATGACAGTAAATTTGTAAAATTTCAATTTGTTCGTGTGTAGACCCTCTTAGGTTTCCAAATATGAAAATTCTGCTAAGGGTTTGTAGAAAATTACATAGGAAATATGGCTACGAATTTTCATTCGAATAACTGTATCCAAACCGGAAATATAGCCAAGTAAGTATTTAGTAAGGGCCTTTCACAATGCAAGGGAAGCCTCTTAAGCATTTCTTCAATGCATATATTTTTACTTGATGAAACAATGAACGTGGAAATGCATAGAATGGTAATAGTGTTTGCCACAAATATTTTTGAAGTTTGTAGCACCAAGTTAAGAGGGTGTCCCTGAATAGCTGCAAAAGTATATTTGTTCAATACTCATAGGAAAGCTTGCGTGGGCTCTTATGTCAGGGGATACAATGGAATCATTTCATATAAGTTGCTTTTCCTTGATTAAAAAAACATTAACAGTAGATTAATAGCTAATAATTCAGTTCATATATAAAGCCATCCTTATACGTTTGCCTGAGTTTCTTTTTGGACAAAGGCCATCAAAAATCTTAAATCGAAAGTGCCTGTAGATTTGCCTTGGAGTACTTTTATACAAACTGGGTAAATAAAATAGTATCTACATCTATTTTTGGATTGGTCTAATTAAAGGTGGAACAGAATGAAAGGCGCTAACCCTCGTATTGCGGGCGCAGCCCTCTGTACGCCGGTATTTTTATTTAGTGTGATAGACAAATTTTCGTTAGGCTCTCTTAGTCAAATTTGATAATTATCGAATCTTTGGCAATTTTCGGCTTCGAATATCAAAATACGTATTTTTCGCAATTTTGCAATATGTCGTATGTCATAAGTATGTCCAACATTGTGAGTTTTTTGACAGTAAAACCATAGAGTAGGAATAGAGTTGGAACTCCATACAAAATTAAAATCGGCTGAAAAACATTTTACCTTTGAGTGTGTACTGTAAGTAACGTGTACATACAGGAAGATACTGAATAATCGAAGCCTTCCCCTTAGCATCATTTAAATCCATAAGAATGAATAGACTAACTAGCTTAACGATTCGATCTCTTTCTTAAATGTAAAAAAAATCTCTTCCTAAATAGTCCATCTCCACTCTCCCGCTACAGGCACACAAATTGACCGTTTTCAGTACTGGGTCGAAATGGGTGGAGTCTCCATCTAAAACTGGAAATGCCCAGTGAACAAGCACTTCATATTTGTTTATTGAGGATGAAGATCATATTCGTTATATTAACGTATTATAGAATATTATGTAAAAAACACAAACTATCAACATTTTTCGTCCCCAAGTGGATCTTCACGCAAGTGAACATACAAAAAAAATGCATGCAAAATGTCGTATTGTTCACAAAATGGTCGTGTAAATTTTCGTCTACATTAGAGTTGCCGTGTAATATTATTTCCCTGGCCACAAATGGATTGTCTTCAACACATAACATCAAATCATACTATTTTACGTACAATAAAACGATTATCGACAATTTAAGAACGCTTTTTTAAATAACAACCACTCTAAATAATAAAATAATAATCTCAATTGAAATCTTTAAGATTATGCACACTACGCTATTGTACATACCGAAATGGTAACACCGAGCATCCATTGTTTTTAATCGAAAATGGCACCGGGGCGGGGTTTGTGTCATTTTCGTTTCGTTTTCGGTGTTACCATTTCGGTATGTACAATAGCGTAGTGCGCAAATTGTTAAAAATGTTAATTGAAAAGTGTTATTTAGAGTGGTAGTTATATAGAAAAACATTCTTAAATTGTGAATCGATTTATTGTACGTAAAGAAGTACGATTTGATGTTATGTGTTGACGATAATCCATTTGCGGTCAGGGAATTGATATTACACGGCAACTCTAAATGTCGACGAAAATTTACGCACTAATGCAATTCATTGAAAAAGTTAACGCACACGACTGCAATTAATGCTTTCGACCACGCATACACTTAAAAGTAAAACTTTATGACTCTCTGGAAAACAAAAATTAGCTATAGCTGTCTTTCTCAATACAATGGGCAGTTTAATGGAAATTCTATTCGTCTCACATTATTTATTTGTAGTGGTTTCCCTCTGGCAAAATTATTTTGTTCTAAGTTCCTGATCTATGTATATCTGATCTGTGGTAAAACTACGTTGCAATACATGATGTCATAGGTATAGGGTATGGCTGGCGCAGCAGATGCCACTCCAAATGTTACCGGAGAAGCCATGATTGGGACAGTTTGCAGTCAGGAGGCGCATACAAATAGATAACAGCGAGTGGCCTCTCGTAACTGACGGAGGCTGCGTACCAGCACACACATTTCACTTGTGAGTGTGCTGTGCTGTGTTGTACTGTGGCTGCGTGGATCCCATATTTCCTGTTTCATTTCATGGCTTCTGGAATTCAACTTATTTTCACCTGAAAGGGTGACAAATGGTATACAGCTTTGCTTTGTTACCCCTGGAAGGTCATGCTTTGTCGAATCGACTACGCATCATCAAATTTATCCCATTTTTCGTGACAATTCTCATTATTTGGAGCTGGGTTTTCGTACAGCACTTACCGTGCCGATGTACGAGTACTTGCCGGGTACATTGCGGCTAGACGAAGTAAGCAGGGTAAGTTAGATTTTTGGAAATTGGCGTCGTCGAAACGACGAAGGATGAAGTTTGTGTAACTTTTAGAACTCCAGTATTTCTTATGACTGCTTGTCGATTCGACGATAAGTCTGTGTCCATACAACTAGCTCGTAACAAATATGTTTATTTTTGAAATGTGGGACCTATTTTTTGAAAAATTATGGAAAAAATATTTACTAGGACAAAAATAAATATAAATACAAATTGGCTCTAAAATCGAAGTTTTTCCATTCTAAATAAACTAACGATTGAAAATCTGTCAGATTTTATAAATATTTTGAGAAAGGGTGATTTCTATGAGGCGTCAAAGTAGAGCGTCGTCGAATCGACGAAGCATGACCTTTCCGTACTAAAAATATGCATGACCTTCCAGGGTTAAGGACCTTGTAAGGAACGGGTGTCATATTTCAGTGTCTTTCAAGTTCTTCTTTTTCTTCTCAGTACCGTATCGCCCCTTGTGGGGGCATGGTGCGTTAACTTAGCCGTTTATAGGCAATTTCGAGTCAACGTTACATTGCATATCATTTCGGATTGTATAATGTTGTAAGCACTATATATTTCCATTCACATGTACGGAAATTTTGGACCACGCCGAGCTGCGATCTCCGGACCTCTATATTACTAGCCTTGTAGACTACGACCAGTGCCGGATTAAGACCCTTTGGGGCCCCTAGGCATAAAACAATTGAGGGCCTCTTTTTTGTGAACTGTCTTCAAATAAAACTCTTAAATTATGTGTAAGAAATACTTTCGTAAATAATATACGAAATATGAAAAATATATTTTATTTCGCAAAAATTTTGGGATACCTACATAATTCCGAAAACCAAAATCCCGCCCGTTCATAATCCCTTTTTTTACAAAAATCCCGCTTGACATTATCCCGCCATTACAAAATCCTGCCACCTTAAAATTCCGCCCTCTAAAAACTCCGCTGTTTTAAAATCCCGCTAATGGATATTTTGAACTAGCGGGTAATTGAAATGGCAGGATATTAAGTTGGCGGGATTTAAATTGAGCGAGATTATTGAAACGGCAGGATTATGAATGCCGGTATTTTGAAAAACGGGAATTTGATGGGCGGGATATCGTATCCAACACAAAATATTTAATTTATATATTGGGGAGGGGTACTTAAAGTCGACTTTTAAAATCTCAACAGCTCAAGCCGAGATTTTTTTCTTTCCAAAAAATATTTCAAAATCTTGATTTTGAAAACCTTGACTTTACAATATCTCGACAGTTGACAATATTGACAAATTATAACATCACAAATCTCGACAATCTCGACTGATTGAAAATCAATTTGTATTTGCATTTTCTTAGTACATATTTGCTAAATTTAAAGAATGTTATTTCACCATTAGCTTTATTTTTATTGGTCAATTCCAGTGAATGAAAAATTTTATTGAAATCGCATAGTGCAACAAAATTTTTAATAAAAAATTAAAAACTGACAAAAAAGATGAAATAGATTTTTTTGATGCAAAGAAAAAGATCCCAAACTCATCGTGTAATGCAAATGCATTTTTTTGAGAAGAAATTAAAACAATGTACAGTAGCCGCTGGTTTAGAATAGTTATTAGTTAAAAGAGTAGTTAAGCGGCGGTTTAAAAGAATTGCCATACGAAGAACCGATGTGATTCTAATATCCGGCGCCTGCTTTAGGTCCTTTTGATGGTATCAATGTAATGCCTTTATACAGGATGGCACACGGGAACCGGACTATTTTTAAAACGTCGTAAAAAGCGGAAATTCACGCTACACAATTTTTTTCAAATTTTGACGAAATTTTTAAAATAAAGATTTTATCAAAGCGATATTTTCACTAATCGAGATTATTATGCTGTCGATATGCTGTCGAGGTATAGTACCCAACCCATATATTAGGTGTGTTTTTTTGTTTATCCCGTGTAGGTTTGGGTAACGAAACTCCATTTAAAAAAAATACCAGCTGACTCACCTGTCATTTTTTTATATGAAGTTTCGTTACCCAAACCTACACGGGATAACCAAAAAAACATACTTATTAAGTGAGTTTTTTTTCGTTATCCCGTGACGGTTTGGGTAACGAAACTGCATATAAAAAAATTACAGGTGGATTAGCTGGAATTTTTTATATAGAGTTTCGTTACCCAAATCTATATGGGATAACCAAAAAAACCTACTTATTGTAGTACAAAAACTTACTAAATTAAATATTGACTTTTTTATTTTTTTTTTCAGTTTCAAACTTGTAAATTATACCTCTAAATGTTTTGCCAATGTCACTATTAATTAAACTTATGGCGTTTAGTTGACTTTGCTTCATTACAGAACGTTTTTCGTATTTAATTATTGCCAACTTGAAAAATTTCGTTCTCCCCCACTGACAGAAGGCGTCGTTAAGGCTATCGCTACATTAAATTTAAACAGTTGAATATTTTAGATGCTCATGGAGAATTATTTCGTGTTCAAATTCGTCTAAAAACATCCCATAAGTAGCATTAAAAAGTTTTCAGGGGGTGAAAATTTAAGCTTTCTGACAAAGCCTCTATCGATTTCTTATATAATATCAGACAGTGCAGGGCATACTCTCTCGAGCCACTTTTCACGACCATTCCCCTGGCGTAAGTAGGAACATGGTTTTGCGAGAAAAGTTTTGGCTTCTGAATATAAATCTTACTCTCCTTACTTACTTTCCTTTTTCGTTGCGAGAGCTTATCAAAGATCAAAAGACTGATAATAATTTATTATATGAAAAAAAAATCTCGCGGTGTCACTGTTATGCTTGAAATAGATTACGCGCATCAGCAGCAGCATCGGCATTGCGAAACGTCAAGCGCAATGCATTTTACATTGCTGACATAAATGTTGAGCAGAAGACTTGGCATTCAGCATATTTGTCAGCTATGAAATTCTGCCGATGCTGCTGCTGATGCGCGTAACTTATTTCAACTATTAGTGTGAGTGCGGGGCCTCTGTAAGTGCGGGGCCTCTATGAGTGCGGGGCCTCTATGAGTGCGGGGCCTCTATGAGTGCGGGGCCTCTAGGCACGTGCCTTATGTGCCTTAAGGATAATCCGGTACTGACTACGACTCAGCCAAATGAGCCACAGAGCGGTCTTTCACGTTATTAAATCAAAATTTATTTTCTAGCTGAATCATACCAGCAATAAAAGTGGCTTAATTTTACTTTAATAATTAATACTTTGATAAATTTAGAGGAAATCTTATTGAAGCCGTTAACCATATTTCAATCAATAAAGGATTTATAAATATTCTGTCGATGCTACTTTGCTAAGATGAAAGTAACAGACGAAACAAACTGATTTGGAATATGCAGTCCGAGATGCCAAAAAAATGCGCTGAAAATAGACAAACTACTTTCTAAAAGGCAGATATTGGAGGCCAGTTGAATGCATTCAGAATGCAGAAGAAAATCATTCTCATGTCCATTTTAAAAATTTGACTCTAAAATTAGAAAAAAGGAAATAAAATGCGTGGCAGTCCACCAGTAAACTAGGGCTGCAGATTTGTGAGTAACATCCAATTTCCAAGATCTAAACTGCTGTTTTGTTAAGATGTTGAGATGAACAGCACGCCCAGCAATGTTATTTATCCCCATAAATGGATACTTGTTTACAATCTGAGCGACATCATAGTCCGTCACGTAGGTCGTGAGTTCGAAAAACCATAAAATTAATTCGTTCACGGTGAGTCTGGAATCCATGACCCTGTGCACCAATCCAACCACAAGCCAGGCTACTCTAAAATTTGCTAACAATATTTCCGAGACCGGAAATTTCAACTCCTAAGAAAATCATGATGTTGAAAATTTTTTGGGCTTGCCCCCCCCTGACCGAAATCCTGGCGACGCCCATGGGCGGGGCTAGTTGAGCAATTTTTCACTTGAGCGTTTATAGCTCTTCAACGGTAAGTCTTAATGGCTTCTTATGCATACTGATAGATTGGTAGTATATCCCTATTCAAATGTGCCCAACGAAATTATTTCTAACAAGTCAAATTATGGAGCTGTATCCGTTGAAATGTAGAAAGTGAAATATGCGCAACCTACCCCATAGGAGGGGTAAGTTGAGCAAGGGTATGGGGCAAATTGAGCACACAGAAAGTTTAACCGAATCATGTGTGAATGTTAGTTAAGCATGAAATAAAATTACATTACATCCAGAAAAAATGATGAAGAATCAATAATCGCAAGTCAATTTAAGTAAACTTAATCATTTACCAAATTAATTTGAAGTACAGACATAAGGCGGTTTTTTTGTTTCTTTTGAAAACTTGTGTTTTATGACCTAGGATTTATTGCATTGGGATTTATATTGAATACAATAATTTAGACAAAGCAACAAAAACATTGCTGTTGGACGGTGGATGTAGCATGCTTAAAAAATGATTTGAGTTATCCACCGTCCAGTTTGCCCATAGTGGGACAGCACGATAGTATGCATACTCCTAGGACAACTACCTATTTAACAGTATAGTACACCTTTGCCTGGTTGAGTCCGGTAATGCCTCTCCTGGTATTACATGACGCGCTGCATACGTAGAGGCATCTGATGAGAATTGCAGCGCGCCATGTAATACTAGTTCGTAACCGGCTCGAAATGCACTCTGTGTGCCGCAGCTCGCTGGAGTATGCATACAATAATTTAGATTGGATTTTTTCCAACCGAGCACGATAGTGAGTGGCTAAGTATTTTAATTTAAAAAATTGGAGAGGAGAAAAATCCAAGATGACTTTTGCTGGATGTCCATCTAGGTTCTAGGCTTTAAGACTAACAGCGGCACTACATTTCGGAAATGTCTAAGAGGTCGGTTTGCTTATTTATTTTATTTTGCAGGGAGTCCGGAATAAATTTTCTTGAATTCTGTGATTTGTCCTACTTCCCAAATAAAAGTGACCGACCAGCAACCTTTGCATACATATTTCGAAGATCCACCATGGCCCGTTAGGTGTAACCACTACAATTCACTATGTAGCTATATAGCTGCGAAATACGAAAAGAAGCCCCGCAAAGAGTTTAGGGCCAAAGAAGAATCAAGTCAAAGATAATTTTAGCGAACTTTTCATTGACATCAGTAGCACTTTAAGGACCATATTTTTGTAGCAGCCAATAATTTCATTTTACCAATGACAAACACACGATCAGCTTGATTGCATTAGGTACAGGAATATAACTTAATCTAACAGTTTGAGTTATTTCCATATATTTTCAAGGTGAATCCCCAAAAAAAATATATCCCCTAAAAACGTCACCCATTTAAAAACCAAAATACTTCAACTTTAAATGCCTTCAAGCCATAACGCTGCCTTTGCAATATATTGTATATCTTTCCAAGGTCGTATACTTATTCAAATTCCGACCTAATTTCCTTGTAACCGTATATTGCTTAACATAAGAAATGATAAAAACAAAGAATCTGACATGGTATCCTTCGCAAAAAAAAAAAAATAAGAGTAAAAGAAAGGATCCCAGAAACACTTCACATAGCAACGTTGACAAGATAATATAATGTGTAGTGTATAGTACCAGTATGTAAAATGAGCTTTTGACTTCATTTTATTCATCCTAGATGTGTTACACATATGTATAATAAGGAGTTGGCTCTATTCTACTTAGTTTTTTTGTTTTGTATCCTATATTCCGCCTTCGACATTCTTCTTCTTTTTTTTTTGTTATTCTGTAAATACTCATAATATGGAAAGAAGACGCGCTGCTTCGTTAGCCTTGTTCGTTTCGTTGTCGCGTCGCAATGTCCTCGAAAATGACGCAATGTCACTTTTTCACAAGATGTGTCTACAATGTAAAATATAATCCTTGAAGTATTGTTCGCAGATGCATGTATGTATTGTAAGTAAGCCTCTTAAAGGAGTGTCATTACCGTTTTGTTACACTCATTTATATAGTGTGTACTCGTGTTGAAGAGTATAATAAGTATATATACACTTGGACGCCCCCGAAGGACATACACAAGTATGTATAAGCAAGTATAAAACAAGCTGAAATTTTGCTAAAATAATAAAAATGTAAACAAGCACTTGTTTCAGGGTTAAATGTTTTTTTTTTTTTTTTGTAGAGAGAGTGTGTTAAAAAAATTCATCCATTTAGTCCTTTAGTCATCCTCTTCATATGAAATTTCGCGCACATACTATACAACTGTAAAAATACAATGGGAGAGAGAAAGTTGCTTTTTTTTATGAAACTCACGTGGTGCACACATATCCTTGCTTGACGTTGTGCTATTATTATGTGTGCGAGGATAAAAAAAAAGCCAAATGTTTGGTTATAGTACGAAGAAAGTTATAGGAGTATATGTTGACTATGAGTCGCTTTTGGTCATAAAAAGGAACGTGCTCCCCGTTTTAGTTGTGTTCTGTGTGTATGCGGAATGAATTGAAATCGTCTAGTGTGGGTTGAAGTTTGCTTTGTAGCAATGGCTTTATTTGTAGCCGGAAACAACAGAAAAAATTTGAATATAAAGAAATTTACATGTAATGTGTGAATTTGGGAATATTTTCTAGACTTTTCTAAAATATATGTGCGCGAAAGAAATCCTCCTAAGTCGACCAAGTGGAAGCTATACAGAACTTAAACTCATACTCTTACTCATTCGATTCTTAAATGTATATCATGTGACTCACATTAAACTTTTTCTGCATACGTAATCACATACCATTCGTTCTATATATAATCGCATTCAAATTACTATACGGATATTCCAACTTGTAAAGTTTTACACGGAAAATTAGAAAGCTCTTCCGTATTACGGACGGGTACTACTAGTACAACTTATATGGCACCGAATCTCTTTCTATCATTTCAAAGATTGATCTACCTTATGGCTTGTGGTTGCATGCTAAGCGCATGGAGTGGCAAAAGAATTCGAGAAATTGCAATTAGAGTTAATTATTATGCACAAATTACATGCACGACTATTAGACGAGTGTAAGTGTAGTGTAATTTGGTAAAACGTCTAACAAGCAATGAGTGAACGGAATTGGTATAGTGAATATACATTTGACACGCTACAGATACAATTTATTACGAGCGCCAACAGGACGAGTATGCTGCTAAGAAATTCGGGGGTGGAAGTTTTTTTTTGTTGAATAGTACCTACGAAAAATTCCTCCGCCAGTAGTGAGGTTCGAACCTTGGACTCTACCAATAAAACAGCAATAGTAATAGATAGATTTACTATTGGTATTCTTTCATTAATTTCAAATCCCATCCCCATCACACACACATATCACCATAAATTTCATCAACTTTACCCACAACTATAAATTCTCATTGTCATCTCATTAATTTGAACAAATGCAAATATGTTGGCTCTCACGCTTGTTTACTGTGACGACCACCCCTGCACAACGTTGCTCGTGTAAACACCATCGACTCGGGGTTCAAATTATATTTGCACAGATATTGTGTGTGTTTGTGTGTTAATAGGTAATTAGAGTCAAATCAAACTTGAAGAAGATTTAAGACGCATGGATTTATGTTTAATCGACAATGTACTCGTTAGATTGAACATATATACATATATGTACATGGCACAGAGATGCAAATATCCGTTTGGGGATTATCAAATTGCAAATCTTGAAGGTATCTTCAAAGAAACCTCTCGCAGGTGACTGACTTGCATACCAAACCAAAGTTGTAAGATCCTGACACCAATTACATATTATGGTTTCAAGTAGCCAGGAACTTCCACCTGTGTCGTCCCGGTCCTGTCCTGGATAGCATGTACAGTAGTTGTTACTTAATTGCCGATAAGTGTTAGATATGTTTCCGATTTGTTGGGGCATGTGTTTTCCTAATTTCAGGGTTTCCGTGGGATCGGACAACATTTGCCACTATTCCACTCTCTGGTTTGTCTGTTCCGGCTTCAATAACATCGAACCGATTAGAGGGTCGTATATAAAATTCATGAGAAGCTCCCCGTCTCTCTAATGGAGGACCTCGGTGTTCTCTGTTGTAAACACACGCTAGGCCGTGAATTATAGATACCAAATGGCGTGTATTTATTAGTCGTATTAAACATTTACTGCGAGCTGGTGTCAGAAATGTATGTATGTCAGTGTGATAGCCACTGTAGTAAGAGAGATAATCGATATGGGGATTTAATGTTGTTTAATAGATACTTGAATATTTTAGGATGGAGTGGAATTGTATGATTCGACTTTAATGAGGTCAATTAAATTATGATTAGCTTCCAACCTGTAAATAAATTTGAATCCATTTCAGGATATATGTAACTAGGAAATGTGGTATGCATTCTAAATTGCAACTAAGCTGAGTTAAGGATTAATTATTTTATTGGAAATTTTTGAATATGAAACAATTTACACATAAAATTTCAAAAATTTCAAAATTTAAAAAATCCGAAAATCTCAAATTCCAAAAATTTTGATAATTTGACAAATTTAAAAATCCAAAAACTGAAATTCCAAAATTTTTTTTAAATCCGAGTATTGGAATGTCTAAAAATCCGAAACCGAAACTCAACAAATTTAGAAAGTTGCGAATATTCAATATCCGGACAAATTTGTTTCATACGGACGTTGATATTCTCAGAAATGTCCGTTAATGGGAGCTCCGCGTCCGCTTGTTGGAGATGTTCCTAAGAAATTGTTCTACTGGTAGACGTTTTCGATTGAAAAAAGGCTAAACCCTCGCATTTTCTGCGCATTGTAAGTTTAGGTTTGGTTTCATAAGGGTGCTTGTTTTGAAAATCATTCAAGATGGCACCAAACAAAAGAAAGTTACCGATTGAGACCAAAATATTAATTCATTTATAAATACCGGCAGTAATTTGCAAACAGATAATGTCAGTGTTGAGTTGGAATTAGGTGAAGAATGTGATAATAGTGAAGAAGTTGCTTGAGAAGATGGAGAGCTTTGGATGCTCATGGAATATTTGTTTTGAAGCAGTTTTACGCCAAATACGGAACATGAAAAAATTTTAAGTAACGATTACATTGCATTTGACCATTTGAAAAATTTGCAGACCCATTTCCAAAACTGTCTAATAGAGAAAAAAGGGCGAAATTGCACCAAACTACTGTCCTCGATTTTTTCAAATAACATACATGACTAACTTTTCAAAAATTAACATGTTAACATGTTAGCAACTGGAATAATAAAAATACGGATACAAATGGATTAAATTTAGTTTATATTATATATATATAAATATAAATATAAAAAATAAAAACCTAAAAAACCCAAGTAGCAAAAAATCAAACATTTCAATAATTAAACAGCTCAAAATATCTCAAATTCGAAAAATTCCGAAAATTCCGAAATCCGAAAATCCTTTTATACAGAATATCAGAAATTTGAAAGTTCCGACAAACAGAAAATTCCAAAATTCCATAAAACCACAAAATCTGAAAATACGACAATCGGAAAATTTGAAAATCGAAAAATCGAAATTCAAAAAAACAGAAATCGAAAATCCGAATCCGAAATTTCTAAGATCCAACAACCCAAAAAGCTTAAAATTTCAATACCCAGTCCAAAAACAATAAAATCATCAAATCATAAATTCATCAAATCAGCAAACCAGAGAATCCGAAAATCCGGAATTTTGAATATCAAAACTTTACATAAGTCCGATAACCCGACGATCCAAAAATCAAAAATACTACGAGTATTCGTATCCGAAAATCCATGAATCCAAAAGACCGCATAACCTGAAAATCCGAAAATTAAAATATCCCCAAATCTGAATATCCGAAAATCTTCTAAACCGGAACATCTGAAAATTCCGAAAATTTAAAAGACAGACATTTCAAGTGTCGGAGGTCGAAATCTAGAAAGCCTTAAAAATTGAATCCAAAAACCCAGAAAATTATTGAAAATCAGAAAACTATAAAATTTAGAACAAATAAAGAAAATTAAAAAAAAAATCTAAAAAATAGGTAATGCAGAAAAATTATAAAATTTTAAAAATTTAGAAGATTTCAAAAATCAGAAAATCAAAATACCGTATGTCCCGAGACCGTGTCCCCATATCACTACGGTACATTATACAGTTTGTATTCGGAATTAGTTGGGTCGAATTTTTCTCAAACTTTTACCATTACGCAGTAATTGCTTTTTTGGTGTTCTTGTAAAAAAGCATGACCTCTTGCCGGAAACTATAATTTGTCTGGCTCCTTTCAATTGAATAAGTATCAAATATCCAAAAATACGATAATCCTACATTACAAAAATCCGCAAATACCAAAAATTCAAAAATCATAAATTCTGGAAATCCAAAAACATCAAAGTCAAAAAATCCGGAAATCTGAAATTCAAAACATCAGAAAATTCGAAAATCTGAAAAGCAAGAACTGGATAATCCGAAAACCTGTATTCAAAATTCAGAAAGTCAAAAAAAAAAAACTAAATCAAAAAACTCAACAAAAAGAATACATAATCAGACCCGCAACCGATTCGCCATTTACCTACCTATACTATGGATTCTATAATTTGCTATGGGAATATTGTCGCCCGAGTTTTTTCCCTAACTTTTACCGTTACGCAGTAATTGCATTTTGTAGGTTTTAAAAAAGCTTGACCTTATGCGGAAAACTTTAAATTTCAGGCTTCTGATTCTTTCAAATTGAATAAGTAACAAATGGCCAAAAATCAGATTATCTAGGGACGCGGGAGCGTCCCGCCCGCCAAAGAAAAACGAAGAAATTTGAACAAATCAAAAGTGAGAAGCGACTAAGACTATGTTTACACGACGGAACAAGTACGGGTTTTCGGACCTCTGTAGCTCGGACTCTGGTTGGTCCTGAGTGTTCAAAATCGGTAAAGGTTGTCGTTCGCGCCGTCTTACGAAGTGTAGAAAATTTCAAGAAGATACGATGAAAAACACTGGAGATATAAGAGTTTGAAAATCGCATTTTTTTCGAAAATCTTGTTCTCGTTGTTCTCGTTGTCCTCGTTGTTCTTGTCGTTCATTGACAGGGCTACAGCCTTGCAGAGGGCATCTCGGGGTTTGGTCTCTTTTCCCATTGATAGAGTCTGTCGTGAAGGTGTGCATAGGCTATCGTTTGCTCCGATCCGTGGAGTAGAAAAAAAGATACAGCGGAATATGTGAAAAAATACGTATGTTTTAAAGGAAGCATTTTGCAAAAGTCGGGGATAGGCCCGAAAAATGCCTACAAAAGAATCGTATAGTTTTGTTATTTGGCAGGACTGTTTCGAACAATCCCTTGTATATGTTCTCTAAAGTTTTCAGTTGTAAAGCGTCTGCAAGAGCGGCGGCAAGGGCTCAAAGTTCCAGATTTTGTTTCTCTCTAATACGAGTACGTACATATTACTATAATATTGAATGAACAAATAACATCCCGATGATCCTAAAGCTTCCAGCAAACGGTAGAGGTTCGCAAAACACACACACCTCAGGTTACTAAGGACGCTAAGGTTACAAAGGTTACCAAGAGGGTTATTATTGTTATTATGTTCTCAAACATGGTCGTGATAAAAGGGCAGTGAATATCGTCTTCATTTCATTTATTGTTATGTTAAGTTGATTTTGTCAATTGAATACTGCAAAAAAATATGATATCTCACAAAAACAACTCTGTTGTAAAAAGTTTCCGCCAAAGAAAAAGTTGTCAGCCGCAAAAAGGATTGATATAATACAATCCCGCCAAAATGCTCGCAAGGATATGCATTCAAAAGTGATTGAATTAGTTAATAGTTTCCACCAAAACGGCGTGGTGCGGTATGCGTCAGAATTTGTGAAATAATCTCCGCCGCGATAGACCACGCTGAATTTGCCAATTCGTGTGGAGTCTGTGTTGTGTGTACCGCGTAACGCACCCGCGCTGGTTTGGTGAAAGCTAATTTCTTGCAATGCTGTTTGGCGGGGAGCTTTCATAGGGGTAATTGCAGGATAAAACCAATCTTATGAAAATTACGAAAAAACTTTATTGTATAAAAAAGGGAAAAGTCGTGTATACGAAGGAAAGCAAAAAAAGTTTGTAAAACACATTTTATTTACAAGGCTGGAAGATTCAAGATTAAAACTGATCAAGAAAAGAGCATAGCAGCAAATAGCACCCTCGTCAGCTCCCCGCCAATAAGCGTTGAAAGAAATTAGCTTCCACCAAACCAGCGCGGGTGCGCTACGCGGTACACACAACACAGACTCCACACGAATTGGCTTCAGCGTGGTCTATCGCGGCGGAAATTATTTCACAAATTCTGACGCATACCGCACCACGCCGTTTTGGTGGAAACTATTAACTAATTCAATCACTTTTGAATGCATATCCTTGCGAGCATTTTGGCGGGATTTTATTATATCAATCCTTTTTGCGGCTGACAACTTTTTCTTTGGCGGAAACTTTTTACAACAGAGTTGTTTTTGTGAGATCAAATCATCCGAAAATAAAAGAAATCTGAAATTCAGAAAATCCAGGAAATCCATAAATCCGAAAATCTAAAGACTTGAAAATTTGAAAATCCCCAATTCTGAATCTAAATTAATTAAATCAAAAATTAGAAAATTCAAACAAAATCAAAATACACGGTGACCTCCCAACTGGTTCAGCGTACATCTACGGTATATTATACAGTTTGCTATGGTAATCATGTTGTCCGAATTTTTTCCCTTATAGGGAAAACTTTAATTTCCAGGCTTGTGATTCTTTCAAATTACTTCATCATCATCAATGTGGCACGATAGCCCGACGTCGGGCCTTGGCCGCCTGAATCGTTGACCTTCAATTGTCACGGTTACGTGACCTTGTCCTCCAGTTTCGGAAGCCCAGCAGCTGGTGGGCGTCTTCACCTACGGAGTTCTCCCAGCGAGCTCTCGGTCAAATTCAAATTACTTAAGTAACAAATATCCAGAAATTCGAAAATTCAACAATCCGGAAAACCTGAAATTCCGAAATACCAAAAATCCCACAATCTAAATTTTAAAAAAATCCGAAAATCTAATAATCAGGAAATACAGGGTGTCCAGGAAATCCGAAAATCACAGGATTTACAAAATGAGAAAAACCAAAATTCAGAAAATTAGAAAACCAGGAATTCTAGGAGTATAGAAAATCGGAAAATCTAAAAAATCAAAAATTCGAAATTTCGAAAACCAAAAAAGTCCGGAAATTTAGAAATCTGCAAGAATTAACTCAAAACTCAAAGCAAGAAAAAAGTCTAAAAATTTTTAAATTCTAAAATCAAACAATTCAAAAATTTCGAAAATAAAAAATCCCAAAATTTATCCAAAAATCCGGATCAATCTTATTCTATACCAATCTACGCGCGGCTTTTGGCCTACGGTGGCGGTACAACAATTCTAAAAATCTAAAAAAAAAATCCGAAAATGGAAACAATGTTAAGGTGTGAAAATCCAATGCCTGAAGAGCCGAAAATCCGAAATTAAAAAAAGTAATCGATCCGAAAACGATGACGTTTTATTGATTTGTCTCATATAAAATGTACCTAATCGAAATGTCTTGGATCACATATCGATGACTTTCATAACTAAACGTCTCTGAATTAGATTGAAATAGTCAAAAAATAAAACGACTAACTTATTCTTATTATTAATTTAGTAATCGTATTAGCTTAGGTGTAGGACGTAGGACTACGAAACAATAGGTGCCCGGTTCGATTCCCAGTAGAAGCAAAGTGTAAAAAGGTAGAGTTAAAATAAGGTAAAAAAAAGTTAAGTATAAAACAGATAATCAAATCAGAAAAAAGGAAAAACTAAAAAAAAAATAGTTTTTTTACCACAGTCATCGTTTTTCAAAAATTCTTCATAGTCCGCAGTGGTCGAGTCTACATCAACGATAGTCTTCGGAGTAAGATCGATTCTAGTCCTCACTTTCGGTATCGAAAAAACGGCCAAGCCCATACAAATGTCTCCATAGTTTGATCGATAAAGTCATCGATTCCTTAGTAGAAGGTCTTCGATTCTTTACTGATGAAATGTCGATTCTGTTCTAACTGGAGGTAATTCTGAAAATATAAAAAAATTCTAAAAAAGAAAAAAAGCAAATTTAGAAATTTTAGAAAATTTCAAAAATTCTCATAATTTGAAAACTCAGAAAATCTGGTAATCCGTATCCAAAAATCCGAGAATTAAAATTTAAAAAACTTAACCACTCAGAAAATAGCCTGACGTCGGGCTTTGGCAGCCAGAATATCCAATTAAAATCCTCATATAATCCGTTAATTCAAAAGTCAAAAAATTTAAAAATCAGAAAATTCTAAATTAAAAATCCATAAATTAAAAAACCGATGAAGATCCAAAAATTGTAAAAAAGAAAATCAAAATTCAAAAAGTCAAAGATCCGAAATCATCAGAAAATCCAAAAATTTAAGACTCAAAAAGTCAAAAATTTTCAAAATGTAAAATTCAGAAGGCAAAAATACGAAAAATTCGCTTATTTCATCCTTAAAAAACTCTTAAATTCTAATGCTCGGGGCTGTGTTATTGTGTAACTCATGTAGGTTGCTATTTGTTCGCCTGAACCCGTGTAGAATACTGTGAATATTTTGGAGCACTTTATTATTTGGGACTAAATCAAAATCAATTTCAAATTCAAATTGTCTGCGCTAGTCTTTGTTGACTTCTATGACTAAAAAATGTAAAACAAGCGCTGATTACTCCCCCAACGCTACATATCTGCTACGCATATTTCTCCGTATTTATTGTCAATCGTTACCATCTGCAAACGTAATTGAGTAAATTAAATTTTAGCGACAATTCAAAATTTAATTCAACCGCTTACCCTTGCTAAGCTAATACACTTCTTCCTAATCGAATGCACCCTAAGACAATGACTAAAGAAATTTATTCCGTTCACCCTCTCTGACTGAACATATGTTGTCCGTCCTGCAAATCCCTTCATTATCAATTCAAACGGCCAACGAACTTTAAAATTCCAAACCATTAATTTTGTCTGTCATCATCATTGGCTGTTCTTCATATCGGTCGTCCCATTCTTGTCTATTTGTGCGACTGTTGACGCTTGGCGGCAACCAGAAACAAAAGCACTTTTGGCGTCATCTTTGTCCTTATGCGCCGACAAAAAGAAATAACCGAAACCCATTTGAAATCATCATAAAAGTAATTCAATTAACTGGACTCGATTTTTCAGCGTTTTTTTCTTTCGGTTTTGTTTTTGTTTGTCTTTCTATGTATATAACAATTTTCTATTTTTATTTTCATTTTCCTTTCTCTCTCTATTTACAGGGTGGCTAACTTCATCAGTCGTTTAGCTGATGACATCAGCAAATAGACGCACTTCTGTGATGATTCTCGAATGCTGTTTCAGCGAAAAATCCAGGACAACATTTAATTAAATTAAGTGTGACGCCTTCTCACCATAACACACACACATTTTTGTGTGCTGGAAAACTCAACGCCAACCGATTCACCCCCATCCGCTTGACGTGGCTTTTCATTTGAAAAAGTTTAGAGAGTGATTTTTGTTCTAAACCAGTCGCGAGATTTGAAATTGACGTTGGCATAAATACTCGGGGGACAGGCGACAGATGATTTTAAAACTCACAAAATTCATCTTGGTCCTCTGAAATCGATTTGCGAGTGTGTGTGTTTCAGTGTTGGCCTGTAAAAATAAACTAGAAAAAAAAAATAAAAAAAAATAAAAAGCCACCCCCTACCCCGAGCTGAAGAGCGAATATAGAATTGAGCTGAACGGATAAATAACATGCGGCCATTTCAATACAACAAACTGAAATTGTGTTTTCTGTTTAAAATTTAATCCAGCGGAAGAGTGTCGGCTGTAATATAAATACAAATGAAATCTCGTTGAAAGCGCCTGTAAAGCGAACAACGCGACATCGCACCACCATCAGCTTCAGCAGCAATATCGTAACAAAAGGGACTATCGACCGTGACGATATCCTGCTTGGTGCGTATAACTGATTGTGTTCAGGCTCTCCGGAAAGCCGTTGCATCGTGCCCGGTCAGGGTGTCAGAGATTAATAGATATATATAGAACGAAGCGGCTGGCATATAGCACCTGACCATCGGTCAGTAACGACCTGGAAAAATTTACGAAAACCACTAACCAAACCCTTCATCAACCGCCCTGGGAATTATATGATATTCAACGGTGATAAAACAGAAACAATAAACATTCACACACACACACACGCACACGGCGGACTTTTGGTATACCTCTCTAGTACGCGCGAAACGCCTATTATTGCGAAAACGTGTGTGACATACGGACAACAACGAAGTGTATTTGCAAAAACACAGGAACAGGACTCGCCAGCTCGTTCCGTATACGATCAGGACACGTATGTACGTACGAGATTCGATGAGGGATCTATGTAAACGTTGTGGAAACATATTCCCTTTACATGCATGGCTAATGCGGGTAACCCACTGAGCTTTCACCGAGATGATAAATTAAGCACGATCCGGAGTGTGGGAAAGTCGAGTCCAATTCAATTTTCCAGGATGTGTATGTAAGACACGAATTGCCGTAGTACATGTTTCAACACTCTGCGTGTATATCGAGAGCCTTTTGATTCACCTGGCTGAAACATATATAGGTTCGAGCGTATTTGGGGGCGACAACAACAGCAACGAAGAACAATACGACCCAATTTACTCTAGGGTAATTGAAAATATAAACAATGCTCTGTTGTGTTAACTTCAAACAACACGTCGATTTTATGGACTTTTTCACGAGTTTCAAGCGTTAATTTCCTGCCTGTTCCCCCCATTTTAATGAATGGCAAACGTACTTGTGGAGTAATGGAAAAAGCAAGCCAAACGGAATGATTGCCGGGTAGAGTACGCGTTTTTTGTTGTTTGCCGTAATGTGTTTTGTGCCGCGCTTGTTCTTTATTCAATTGAATTAAACGTGCGATTTCGGATTAGCCTACGCCGCGAAAAAAAAGCAAAACAAGCGCAAAACCGAACGTAAACCAGTGACCGATAAATCGACATCAAAGAGTACGCGACGCTACTGTGTGTATACAAGTAATCCTTGTGCCAGTCCAACCCCAGGGGAGCCATCAACCCAGCAACCACCCCGTCATATAAAAGGCGATTTATTCGACAAAAGCGTGCTGACCCAGAAACCACGTTTCCCTTCAGACGTACCATACAACAAATTAAGGCTGCTGCACTCCATGCCAAGCTGTAAGCCAGCTGAACGGACTCGTTGAAGGCAAAATCGCTTGTTTTTCACCTGTTCGGTGCAGTATTGTACCCTTTTGCTGATATCTGCACCTTGGGGCTCGAATTACGAACACAATAGTTCGGTGAAGTGCGGTAACAACTGAAAAGATATCTCCTCGGCCGACGACCGACGCGGTAACGGGACCGAAAGTGAAAAGTGTGTTGAGAAAATTTGCAGCATCAGCACACGAAACGCTACTACTGCTGAGCTCTTACAAGCTCATCACTAGGACGTATAGAAGAAACCAAACGAAAAGGTAGATATACGCCTGGCAGGCAAGCGGTTTGTGCGGTGCTCGTTGAGAAAGCCGACAAGTCAAGCTTTTTTGAGGTTATAGCAAGACATACAAAACACAGCACGCCTCCGCAGGGACAAAAGTGGCAATTCAGTGTACTGGTGGATCTAGGTGAAGGAAAAGTGTGAGTGTCTGTAGAACTACGACGACGACGACGAAGGCTTGACTTTTCAAGTTGGCTAGAATTAACGAAATAGACAATTTGCCACGTAGACGAACAGCCCAAGTATAGCAACAAAGAAAAAATGACCGCCGTCACGTTGAGAAGTGAAATTCGCCGTAGTTGGTGGCCCTGTCCCACTTTATTGCTAATTAGCTTTAGTCTTGTGATTCAACTTGGACTATTGCCGACAGCTATTGAGGCAGTCATTTCCAGTCGTGGTAAGTGAAAATGAATTTTTAATTTTTCTTTTATTCTTAGGGAAAATTAAAATAATTTTTCTAAGGGTTTTTTCTTTTTGAATTAGGTTATAGAAGTAGCAACCCCTGGGTGAAGTGGTTACATTGTATAGTGTAAAAGATCCCACGTACTTAAATATTTTTTTTCTTAAAGGTAGGACTAGTGGATAACTCGCCATGGCAAGTGGCCTTTTTTTCTGTAAGAGCTTGCAAATTTATTTGGTCAGAGCCGTTTTTATATTTGAATTGAAATTCAAAATGTTAACTTCTCCACAAGTGGATTAATTGCATACAATTTTCGCTGTTTCAGTTTTGGTTTTTTAAAGCAACGCGAAGGATTTTTAAAGGAAAAATTAGGGTAACCTTTGAACATTGAAAATTAGTGTTCTGGATAAAATGGGAAAAATTCAAATGGAAGTCAGAGTTATTGTTCGACAGAAAATGTGGTAAATGCCCACAGGAAACACAAGTGCAAGTATCGCGAGCAAAAAACGAAGCAAGCATATAAAAGTGGGATTCACAGAAAATCTATCCAGAACTCCTTAGGAAAAAATATAAAAAAAAACTGAGAAAAAAAATGATACTTTGAAAAACTGAAATAGATGGTTACTCTCTACGCAGCGGTTATCATCACTTATTCCCCAAGGATAATTTCTAACCAGGGCTCAAAGAGATGAGTTTTAATGTCTTCCAAATCCGTCATTGCTCGTATAAGGGCAGGGGATGGCATTGTTTCCACTAAAACTCGAGAATGTCTTTTTTTATCAGGGACGTAGCCCAAAATAACTTTAATGCTCCGTTACACACAACGCAATCTGCTTCCGCGATCTTAAATATGTTTCCTCCGCGCACACTGTATTACGCTATATTTCATTATTATATAACGAGAACTTCCCCTAGAAAATCGTGGTATCATTCTGGGGCAGGCAACTCTAAAATTTTCTCGTTTTCACCTCAAATTTGGAATCAGCCACCCAACATTACTTAAGTGTTTTTACCACGACGATTGGACGAATATTTCCCTATGGAAATCGGGGTACCTTTCTGAATGAATGAAGTCTTCGAAGAGATGAAAATCGATGGCTTAAATAATTAAAAACCCTGAAAAAAAAACCTACTGAAATGCGGTACATAAGTAGCTAAAAATCAATTCATTCGGTGTTGAATAGGTGCTTAGAAAATCTAAATAAACCGATACTGAGCATATTCTAAAAAAAAACCTAAAAGGGCCCGGTACTGAACAGGTGCTAACAGAACCCGAAAAGAAAGGTAGGTACTGAACAGGTGCAAAAGAAAAACTGAAAAAAAAACGGCACTGAACAGATGCCAAAAAACCTAAAATAGACCGGTACTGCACAGGTGTTAAAAAATCTAAAAAAAAAACGATACTGAACAGTTACTAAAAAAATCTCGGGACCGGCCCATGGCTAAAAAACCTATATCGGTACTTCAAAATATTGGTACCGGGCTTAAACCAGTGTACCGGTGTTAGGAAGACGCCTAGTATCCATCTATTAACTTTGCAGCATATGTAATAAACTCGGTTTATTTTCAAGAAAATTAACTAGCCTTAATCCCGTTGTCTATATTTTTTCAATAAGCGCGACAAAATGCTGACGAATTCAATTGAAGGAAGATTTCCAATTAAGTTGTGTGATTTTTCTCGCTCATCTCTAACTAAAATTTTTTTAATCTTGTATCAGTTTTTCGAATTTATCGCTTTTGTGGTTGATGTACCACTTTTTCCAAAAAATGTTTACAATATACCACTCTATCACTAGAAATATTAAACATGCCCAAATCTACCACAATTATTCTCTAATTTTTGCAAATACATACTAACTAGCAAGAATGTTCCTATATTGACTTTCTGCCCTGTTCAGAACTATTTCTCTGCTTATGCTGCCCTAACGGCGAGTTTGGTGATTCGTAAGGTTATTAATTTTAATGTAAAACTACCTTCCTTTATGTCTCCACCTAAATAATATCGTTTCAAGCTACACCATACACACCCGGGTGTGTATATGTATTTTTGTAAGAAAATGTAACTGCAAGGTCTAAAATTATCTGAATTAAATCAATATTAGGCTGGAAATAGTTATACTTATTACGCTTTCATCATCTTCATCAACGTAAACTAAATTTCTGACATATTCTTCATAATCATGATGAGACATTCGCTGAACAACACCTCTAGATAGTACATTCACCGAATCTGTCATATTTGCATCTATTTCGCACAATACGACCACACGCTTTTTAGGGTTTTTTAGAATTTTTTCAAAAAACCCTTATGAAATCGATTTTGTCCGTCCGTCCGTCCGTCTGTTCACTAAATAACTCGCGAACGGCTCAACCGATTGTCATGAAATTCGGTATGAATGTGTAGAATGGTTACAGTCTTTGGCACAAATATATACCTTAGAAGTTGGTTGGAAGAAGATAACAGGGTGTCCCGAACGTTTGAAAAAAGTCGACTTTTTTAATTTTTATCGGAGATTAACGTATGGGTATTTAAATCAAAGATCTAGACGAGTACATCTCATATCAGTTAAAATTTTCCAGTTTCGAGTAACGGTAAAAAAGTTATTGGCGTTTAAAGTTAAACTTCCTTTTCGAGCTCCGTTTTTCTAAACCGTTATAGGGATCGATATGAAACTTTGCACAAAGATTGGTCAGTATGGCCTTATATACGTTAAATGTTAAGACCGTTGACTTTTGCTAAGGAAAAGTAAATAACAGTAAATTTGTAAAATTTCAATTTGTTCGTGTGTAGCCCTCTTAGGTGTCCAAATATGAAAATTCTGCTAAGGGTTTTTAGAAAATTACACAGGGAATATGTCTACGAATTTTCATTCGAATAACTGTATCCAAACCGGAAATATAGCCAAGTAAGTATTTAGTAAGGGCCTTTCACCATGCAAGGGAAGCCTCTTAACCTTCCGGCGGGCGCAATACTAATCCTAACACGATCGGGCGCAATGCATCTGACAGATTAAGTGCAGAAAATAGGATGAAACTAAGTTTCTGTATATTTTACACTTTTATTTATTTTTGAATTATCTTTTTTAAACAGTTCTACGAAATTTTAGAAATAAATACTGGCTCACAAAGTTTGATACCCTTCACATTTTCAATTTTCTAAAAAAATACGCTTTCAATCGCTTCAATATTTAAAAAACCTCCAACAACTCGACCGCGTAAAAACTGTGAGCTTATTTTACTAAAAACACACTATTGAACGATTTGGTGAGCCTAAAAGTCAACACAACATTATTACGCAATGTGAAGAGTATCACGAGTGGAAATTTTCATAGAAAAGAAAAAATAACACAATCGGGCGCAATACATCTGAGAGATTATTTCCCCCCTCCCGCCCCTCAGACATATGGTAGATAGAAAGTGAAAACTGCTTTGGGTAGATGATCGATAACGATTAAGCTACTGTGGATTTCAGATATCTCCCTTTTCATATCGCTGATTGGCGCAACAAAAACTGGTCACTTAATCTGTCAGATGCATTGCGCCCGCCCGAAGGTTAAGTATTTCTTTAATGCGTCTCTTTTATCTTGATGAAACAATGTACATGAAATTTGGTGGAAATGCATAGAATGGTAATAGTGTTTGCCACAAATATTTTTGAAGTTTGTAGGACCAAGTTAACAGGGTGTCCCGGAAAAGCTGCAAAAGTATACTTGTTCAATACTCATAGGAAAGCTTGCGTGGGCTCTAATGTCAGGGGACACAATGTAATCATTTCATATAAGTTGGTTTTCCTTGATTTAAAAAACAGTAACAGTAGATTTACACAGAGAGAAAAAATTAGAATGGTTATCTAAAGAAATAGTCGAATTCATCTAAAGTTCGCGTTGATTTTCAGCTTATGATTTTATGTAGTTGAAACAGTTACGAAGATATGGATAATTTTTCTATTGTCATTAGTTGAAACATCTACTATATTTGCAAATTCAATTAATTCATTTGTAAAGTCAGCTTTTCATTATCTATAAATTGTTAAATGTTGGATAGCTAAATTGTGTTAAAGAATAGTACAATCAACAACTTTTGTGGAAGAATTGACTAAACTTTTTCTTCTAATCTTGCGTGGTTAAATGAACGAATTTAATAGTATTTTCAGCTACGAAGATTAGAAAAATCAGCTATTTCTTTGGTAAAACTATCTAAATTTAAGTCAACTACTTCACTTTAGATAAAAAGTCTAAACCATTTTTTTCAGTGTACAGCTAATAATTCAGTTCATATATAATGCCAAGCCATCCTTACGTTTGCCTGAGTTTCTTTTTGCTCAAAGGCCATCAGAAATCTGAAATCGAAAAAATCCTGTAGATTTGCCTTGGAGTACTTTTATACAGACTGAGTAAATAGTAAGTAAGCTAGCGCCTTTCATTCTGTTCCACCTTTATTTAGACCAATCCAAAAATAGATTGCCAGGAAGCATTTCATTAATGTTGTGCACAATTCTTATCTATTGCTTATAAAATATATGTACAAAAAATATTCACTATGCATACAAATTCTAAAAAACCCTCGTATTGCGAGCGCAGCCCTCTGTACGCCGGTATTTTTCTATATATCTATGCGCCTGTCAGTTTTAGTGATTTTAATCTAATTAACTGCGGTTAGTCGAACCGCCTCACAACTCGAGCTTTAGTTCTTAGTGAGACGGCCAATAGGTAGAATGTACGATAATTATATTGTACATAAATTTTGCATTCCTTTTTTTACTTGAATATTTAAAATGGATTTGATTTACACTTTTTGACATGTATATGTCTTTGCGGAGGCTACCTGCGAAATACTGGGTGTCGTTCCGTGAAAAAGCGTCACGAAAAACTGTAACGAAAACGTTTAGCGCTTAAAATCGTCCTTCCCGTAGTTCGATCTTCACCAAATTTGGTATACATTATCCTTTAATCGCTCTGACTCAGAGTCGACAATCACGATTATGATAAGTTACGGGAATAGCGGTAAATTCGCCATTGAAGCGAACGAAAATGCATCTTTCAATTGGTTCTCCTGGCTCGGACACAAAATGTTCTTTTTCTGTGAGAATGCATTGTAGACACTATGTGTAAGGATATGGATATCAAAATACAGAATCCGTTGCGACAAGTCTTGTAAAATCACGAAAAGTTGATTTTGAGTTTTGGTAAAGGATATTACCACCAAAAAGGACATTTTTATAGCATGGAAAACAGAGTATGGGTGTCGTTCGAAAGGTGACATTTGAGGCACTGTATGTGATAGGTTTCAAAATATTAAAAAAAAAAAAAAAGTCTGATGTTCCGGGGGGGGGGGGGGGTTCGACCCATGGTCCAAACCGTCATCAATACCTTTCAAAAAGTCAACAACGACCACCAAGCCGCCTTGACCACACTGCGCCTTGTGAGTACGAATAACTTTAGTGACCATCATCATGTGGTCTATAGTCATCACACAGTGTAGTATAGTTACATGGAGAGGTGCAACGGATGGCTAATGTAATTGCCTTGTTCAATTGCAAATGGCGAGCAGGTATAAATTGAATTTTAAGGAAATTAGGATGTGTACGCTGGGTTGTTCCGTGACAAAATGTGACATTGTAAAACATAGCGAAAATCTAACGAAACTTTAAGTCAACCTTTCAGTGGTTTGATCGTTGCTAAATTTGGTATACATTTTCCCTTGATCACCCTTGCAAAGAATCGACAATCACTGATGAGTTGCGGGAATAGCGGTAAATTCGCCGTTGAAGCGTATGAAAAGTTATCTTTCAATTGGTTCTCTTGGCTCCCCCTGTGGAGCAATTTGGATGAAACTCAGATGGAAGTTAAGTGATGCGATCCTTCTCATTTTGGTTCCGGCACTTGTTATGAGAAAGATGTCCTTGGACAAAAAAGGTCCCTTTATCTTTGGGAATGCATTAAAGTCGATATGCATATCAACATACAGTAGAACCTCGATTATCCGAGGTAGACGGGGTTGAACCCCTTTCGGATAATCAGTTTCCTCGGATAATCGAAATAAAGAAATAATTTACCCATCTGATGGGGAATAAATGTACATACATATAGCGTACATGTATAGATATAAAAATCAAAACAAAAATGTGTTTAGGCTCATAAATGTATACTGTCTCCAACGGTGTTTTCGGACACTCCATAGTCTAATGCTATGTTCTTTAACCCGGGAACACTAATGAGAGTCATTTTGACGCATATTCCACATATTTCCATTTTTCGTAGAAAGGGCGGTTGGCCCATTGGGTTCCCCTACCCATGTATTCTTTAAGAAATATGTTTTCTAATGAATGTCCGAGTAAGCAAACGTTTTCGATTTTATAGTAAGCAGCTATTTGTGTTTTTCTGTGACGGGGTTAGTACTAAACGAACGTTTCTTGTGAGTCAAAATGACTCACGTTAGTAACAACCGTCTAAATTCTTTAGTTGGAATATTTGGTTTCTTGGTTGTTTCTACAGTTTATTCGGATATAATGCACAAACTCTTAATATAGATTGTATAAAATAAGTATTCCGAAGAATTCTGGCACACGTTTTCATACTCTTCGACTTTAAATACAGCAATTTCCATAGTGAGTCAAAATGACTCATGGTTAGTAACAAGCGCCTGAAATTAAGGTTAGTGTTCCCGGGTTAATGTCTCATATCAGCTTTGTCAGATCTTTTTATTCCTTCAAATTTCTTTTCAATTGAAATCACTTCCCTTTTTCTTTGTTGTGTTCTTTATTGTGACATCACGACAAAAATCCAGGAGTGAACTGAAATAAATCCCAGAACTGCACTTCCTCTCCAACTGCGACCCCTCATTTCCGAAATCCTGCTTAGACACACTGTCCCCATGTTTTGCTATTTTCTGTGAATTCACCTCAGAAAAAATATTTCCTATACGTATATGTATACTCGTATGTAAAATATGTACATTAGGTATGTATGGCGATCATTTCCCCATTTGTAGCCAACTCCGAAGGACTTGTGCGGCCACTTGCGAAAGGAAGGTGTGCATATAAACCCGTTACAATTTTTATTATATTTTCTGTATATAGGTACATATGCGTTAATATTTAAGTTTTGTTATCAAAATAATATTCATGCGTGCATTTGTTTTTTAACTTTTACGCTTTGAACTCGGATAATTCAAAATTAACCAAGGCCAAAGCATCGGTTAATTGAAAGATATCCGATCTTAATTTTACCTCGGTTAATCGAGATCTCTGTTAACCCTTCTGTCGGCACAAAGGTCTGGCCAGACCTTTGGTGAGTTTTAAAATCACCACAAGCTCATTTTGGGTTTCCAAAGGATATTATGTACATATGTACCACCAAAAAGGACACTTCTCTAAGGAAACTAAGAATGGGCATTACGGTTGTGGTTTGAAAGTCGATATTTGGGATACTGTGTGTAATCGGTTTGAAAGGTTTTTGGGGCTTCTGGAGTGACAAGATAACGGCTGATGCAATGTGGATTATTTTTTAAGCAATAACGTAGACATATACACGATCTAAGATTTTTCCCCTAAGGGAAAACTTCTCGTCACTAAAAAAATAACAGGCGCGACAATCCAGCATTGGACTAAGGCCGCAGAATGTGTTAGTGACATCCTATTTCCAAGATCTTATCTGCTTTTTTGTTGAGGTAATGAGATCAGCATCACGCTCAGCAGTGTTATTTATCCCCATAAATGGGTACTCGTTTAACATCTGAGTGAGATCATAGTCCGTCACAAGCTCGTGAGTTCCAAAAACACCATGATCCACGGTGAGATTCGAACTCATGATCCTGTGCACCGAAGGTGCGCGCACTAACCGCTACACCAGCCAGACTACAGGCTCGTCACTAAAGCTGAATTGAAATTGTCTTGATGTGCGCAAATTATAGAAAAATACCCTCCGTGGGCGTTCTAGATCAAAAGTGTCACACTCAAAATCTGGCCTGGGCCACATATCACTGTCTGCTGGATTGAGCGGGCCGATACAAATTTCGAAAACGCTTCCAGAAAATTGTTTTCTAAATTTCATCACAGAATATATTACTTTTAAAATGTGAGTCATTAACGACCTCCGGATTATATATCCTTTAGAATTGCCATCTTTTGAAAATGTTCTTCAAACAAATTTAAGAATTTACGACAAGTTGTTAAACCGCTGAAATTCGATCAGCAAGCACTTTTTAAGACATAATGTCTGCCAAATTTTGAACAGCTGACTACAACATTGTAGGATCGATCATCTAGAAACAACCAGGTAGTCTTGAATAACCTTGGGGCCAAAATTGTTAGGTTGGCATAAATTAAGTTCGGACGGAGTTTCAAAACAATTCCAAGAAGGTGTTTTATATATTTTCCTGCACATAAAGGCCGCCTTGAACACATGTAGCTCTTTGCGAAACAAGGAGAACGATTTCTAAAAAACATAATTTAAGCTTGCATGGTACCGACTTCTTGGCGAGTTTTAGTAAATTTCTTCGACATTATTTAGTTCAACACTTCCATTTTAACTATTTTTAAGCTTTAAGCACATTGAACAATACAATCAAATCAATCATCAGTCAATTAGTTGCCGGGAACTGAACATTCGGGAGACCACTTTTGATAGTATGGCACAATTAAAAGACATCAGCATGTCGACAAGTTCCTTTTTATCTTTATATGGAATATTCTTCCCACTACTATTTTAATACCATATGCTTAAAATTAACATTTCCTCTCATAATTTCAGTGTTAAAAGCATTACCCAACAAACTCTGTTCGGAAAACTCTTTTGAACTTATCTCCATTATATTGCGCGGCCACTCTTTACGACTCATGCATAATGGAATCATAAACATACTCATGTTTCATATTGAATCTGCATATGTACGTTGAGCCTGAATTATTGATTGCACATTCAGCCGGCGCACAAAAGACATACTTTCCAACATCATCCAAGACTCGGAGGAGCTTGTTCCATGCGCTTCCATGCTTTTATCCTCTCTCAGAAACAAAAAATCTCAGCATCCTTGCAAACGAGTGTGCATATACGATAGTCCCGTGCCGTTGGTAGCATCTTGTTATCTCGAGATCTCAGCTGGTCTGGTATGGTGGGAAAATTCTCGTGTTACCCTAAAACTAAAACACCCTGGTAAGAATCGTATGTCTTCCGCTCAAGCACAAGACAGAGCGATGAAGGAGTATTCTCGCGCTCTTTTGACGACACGATGTGCACGTCGTTATCCTTGACAAAAAAAAAATAACAACAGGGAAACTACTTTACGCTAATCTACCTTTCTGAGGTGTACGTGTAGGTTTATTATATATCCTGAACGAAAAGTTTTAATGATTCCTTTGTTTCGTCAGATTGCTCATTTTAACGGTGCAAGTGTTGGCTAAGGGTTTTCTCTCCCACTTGCTTTTGAGTTTAGACTATGTGTCTGCTTCTTGTGCCTTTTCGCGTGCACATACAGTTGTTGTCGTTGGCATACAGGATGACATAACCCAAAAGGAGCAGCAGCAGGAGTAGCAACAAAACGATTTTCACATAATGCCCGGGAGCGTGTTAGCAATGTCATTCAGGTGTGCGATGCAACTGTGTATGCAACTGGAACCAGGAAAACGCCAAACGAAGGTCGGACTTCATAAAAAAAGGATATGGAAAATAATAACGTTGTCGTGATGAGTGAAGAAAGTGATACTGGAGGGTATTTTGTTCAGTTCGTTTTTTTAACGGTCATTGTTAGCCGTTCTATAGTTGGCGTATCTCTCTATATCTGTAGTAGCTTGCAGCAAAGGCATTTGAACGAGGATGCATTGCCAGCTGCACATAGGGAGCTATGCGAAATGGGAGAACCGTGCTATTATAGTATGTAGGTACGTAGGCAGCTGTGTTATATGAAAATTGAAATTTTTTTAGAATTATGTCCTTGGGTTATTTGATACAGCCGTCAGTGACTAGAGTTGATGATTGTGAAAAAAAAACTATTGCAAATAGCCTATAGGTTGATATGGGAAAAACAATTTTTTCACTTGCTGAAATGTTTTTTCTACATATTGCTTTCTATTTTTCGAAACATTTGATTTAATTTCTAACCAGCGGATATGGTTCCGTTTCGAAGTGGACCAAAGTATCGAAGCACTAAAACAAATATGTATATTGCGAATTTTTAAATTCAAGTTGATTGAAACGAATACCTATAAAACGCATTCAGAGCAATGGTTTGAAGCTGAGAAGAGCAAGGTCGTCTGCTCAAGTGAGCTTCGTAATTCAGAATTGTCACTGAAAAAATCCAAATCTTTTTTTTTTTGCTGTTGCCGTAAGGTAAGCTTATTTGGCCATCATGGCCAATCGTCTTCGGTTTCGGAGGTTTCACTAATAAAAGAAAAACTGTTTTCAAATCGAGTATGAAACTTACAATGCTGAAACTCAATATCGGAGCCATTTATGGATGCCTTGCGTTGTGGAGTAGTGTTCAAACCATCCAGGACCACCGAACGGAATAACTGCCAATTAAATCAAAACTTGCCAAAAAATTGTTTTTTTTTTTTTTTAACCAACCAACCTAACTCTTTGACAAAACACAGTAGATAATATTTTTGAAGTAGGTCTCCTTCTCTCCACAAAAAAAAAAAACAACTTTTTATCGTATCCACTCCAAATCGACAAGTATGTTTGAACAAAATTTTCGTGGTTCAAGTACAATCATCGAAGGATGCACACACATCATGTCAATGCAATATTCGCGGAATTACTAAGTGGATATAGAACCATACTTCTGCACTCACTGCATATACGACAAATCGTTTAAAATATCCTTGCGTCGCATACATTCCAGAGACCAGAGCTATACTGTTGAAAAGTCATCTGGAAATTTCTGCGAGCATACCGCTTCAAACGAGCGCTCCAATAAAGTCGGGGAAAAGCATTTGAAAAAAGGCTACGGCCACGTACGTATTTTGTTGTGAAATGCTATTTTAAGGAGGCGCACTCTTGATATGATGGCAATGAAAGAACTTGACAACGGTATGTACACGAGGAGTGTATTCAAGTATGGGATATAGGAAGAATATAAATCTACCCTCTTATATGTGCATATTGCAAGTGGCTGCTATGCTGATTCACAATATATTCACAATTTTGTTCTAGTACTTGAAATTTTGATCCAGTGATGTGGTATGTATGTAGTATTTAAAATTCAGAAAGCGAATCAAGAGCTGTAAGGAAGTGGGTATATGGACGATGTATGGTAAAATACAATTCAGGAAGAGGATATGGAATGTGAAGTCCTTCTAAGATGAGATACTTCGATTAGAGGGAAAGTGAAATTTGGTTAACGCAATTTCAAGTGTAGGTACTATTGATAAGGCTAGACTAGATAGTGCTGGAAAGTTTTTATGCAGGCAGAATTGTAATTTGAAATCAACATAATGAACGGTTTCACAATTCACGGTCCGAAACCGATCGCATATGGTACACGTTGTACCTAAAAATAGAAACAAAATCAGGCAGAGATTACCGATCAGGTTCTTATGGTACCACACGGTTAACACTGTGAATCCGAGCGTCCAAGTAATATATGTAGGGACACGGCGAATAAGTGGATAAGTCGACTTTTATCGAAAATGAGTCAAGTGCATTAAACTACTTTTCAAAAATTCTGCGGAATATGGAGAAGTTTTTAAGCTTAAAACGCAACGCTTTCTTAGTTAAAGTAATGTGCATTTTCAGACAACTCACTCGTTGATGTGGTTACCCAGTAAGTCTACTTGTACAGTTTTGTAGGGAAACCATTTGCTATGGGAATAATTAGATAATATAATTAGGCCTGTTCCAAAAACCGGGATCCCGGTACAAAGCCGGTGTTCTATCAGTACCGGATCCGATATTCTAAAGTACCGATATCCCGGTTTTTTGGTACCGAGGTAAAAAGAACCGACGAGTCGGTTTTTTCTAATTTAAATTTCTAATTGCACGCTTAAATTCTAGTTAGGAGCTACATCTTGCCCGCTCAGAGACGTCGTCCTGCAGGCTTAAGCGCTTGATAGAGAGACTAAAACCGAAACCAGATTTGCGAGTACATCGGAGTACTTCAGTATTTTTTTTATATGTTTTGTTTTTTTATCACCACTCTGAGGGTGATTAGCAAATTTCAAGAATTGTATTTTTTTTGCACGCATGCGGTTTCAACAGTTTTAGTAAGTAGCAGTCGCGTTCTGTGGCCGTGATCGTTCGGTCGCCACTCTGTGAAATAGACACTCATAGAGAAACGAGTTTCCAAACTCGGCACGACTCGTCGCAAGTTTATTATTCAGAAGAAGATGATAAGAATTATTCTTATCGTAGAATAATAAAACTAACAATGCGACTAGGAAGTGGTATGGCTGACAACCGTATCACACTCCGAATTCAAGTTGTCTTTGTAACGTTGATGAATACACACGGTAGTCATCAACGCATCGTGCTCCACTAGGAGTTACGGTAGTCAAGAGAGAGAGAGAGTCGTGTTCTACACTCAGAAAAAAATGTCCTATTATCTCTCAATAGGACTTAAATAAATTACATTTTAAATTAACAGGATAATCTAATTAGATCACACAACTAAACAAAACCGGTACAGAAGAGGCGCATTGTTTTATTGGACATCCTATTGCATTACAGTAAAACACGGTTAAGTGCAACACGGTTAAGTGCAAAACTCGGATAAATGCACACAATTTTCATGCACCATCCATTCAATGCGATTTTCAATACATTTCAAAACGGATAAGTGCAACACGGATAAATGCACAACACGCTTAAGTGCACACAATTTTTTGGTAGGGTTAACAACATTTGGGCACGATTCATGACGGATATGTGCACATGTGCATTTGAAAAATTTATTAGTGCAGACGTTTCGAACAAGACTATTTTACGAATTTATTCGATCCTAGCCCGAGATATCTAATATTTATTGATTCACTTTATGAAAATGTAGAAGAAAGGGGAAATCAGGTCTACTGGATAATTTTTGTCTTTAAGTAGGAAAATCTGAGCGTTAAAAATTGCACTTTTCGGGAGCAGCTTAACGCTAAGATCAAACATTGTCTTGATAAAAACATGTTTAGCAAAAGTGGCAGTGTCTGTGTCATTCCAGCGTTCATGTTAGCAGTCTCAGTCAGTCAGTCAGTCCTCCTTTAGATTGCAGGACACCACTAAGAAAGTCGTTAAGTTGTTAGAAAATTTTAGTTTTTCTTTCTTTTGTGAACAAAATTTTTTTGGATGTTGTTTCCCCATTTCTGCAAGCAAGTGATAATTTTGACATCCGCATAAATTGTTATTGAAAATGTACAAAAAAAAAAAAAAAGATTTTAGGCTACACACAATTTGACGTCCCAAAAGCCTACAAAAAAGCTCGATTCGCAACATCTATGTTTGATGTTCTTCCCTTGATGTATCCCTCAAAGCCGCCGCCTTTGACAGGATTGTTGCAATCAGCTGTTAGTTTGATAATTGTGACATTGTGACCCCTGCATTGATCACATTTCAAAAAGATGCGTAGTGCCAATTTGTTAATATTTGTTGCCAAATTTCGAAAGCTTTACAAAGTCGCTTGCACATGGCTCTGTCAAATTTAATTGTTGAAGCTAGGGCCGGCCTTAGCATTTTGGTGGACCTGGGCCAAATCGATGATGGTGACCAGTGGCGGAACAACTTCACTCGGGGCCCTCCCGCCAACTTTTTGAGTGGGCCCCCCTACACTGAGAAAAAAGCAGAGTAAAATCAATCGAAAGCACTCTTGAAGGTCGATCCACACTTTTCAGTCATCAGGCACAGTTATTTTCCATTTAAGTTGACAGATTGTCAGGTAATTGATTGACTTACTATTTGGTCAATTTGTATGGGAAGTGACTGAGACTTTCTTCTTTTCCCCTGCCTCGTTCTTTATACCGCTCCATGGCTCGGCTTGCGGTGCACATCGCCCGTTTTGGCGGTAATATCGCAGTATGATATGACTGAGACTGATGACTAAAAAGTGTGAATCGACCTTATACTAACTTTTTTGAAACATGATTTTGACGTTACAGTGTTTCTACTAAAATTAAGAAAGCCGTGATTAAAATAGTTTTGCTAAGAACTATACTTTCACTCTTTGTATTCTTAGATTGAGAATAGCGTTCTTGTTTTAACGTTTATTAAATTAATGATTTCGTCAATCGTGTTTTTCTATTATTTTAAAATAAAAACACTCACGTGGCGCAGTATTGACCTCTATAGATGTTGGTAAGCATATAGTAAATTAACTGCGCCTGCAATGGGATTCGATCCCCTATCTACCCTAATGCTGCACACACACAATCAATCCGAATCCATTTTTTTCGTTCTGTCAAAATCTAAGAAAATGTATGAATTTGACACAACGAAGAATCCAAAAAATGGATTTACTCTATTCCTTGTTTCAGCTTTAAATTTAAGTGTGCTCTAATTAAATAAATATTTCTCTAATTAATAAATATTTCAATTTTAAGAACGTTTGTACATAATATTAAATTCAATACAGAATCTTGCCAAGACTCCTTTCAAACCATATGTGGCCTCCGCACCACAGCCCTAATGACCGTGTATATACCGCAAGCAAAATAAAATATTTTAGTCTTCAACGACATATACAGGCCGTACTAACTAGTTTGAACTAAGTTATGTACCACTCTCAAACTATTTTGCTCGTGTTTAACAGTTCATGACAAAGTGGATTGGAATTTAGTCCGAACGTTAAGAAAAGTAAAGAACCTAAAGAATCTTTTTGCGCATCGTGCTTCGCAAGAAAAAGGGGGGGGGGGGGGGGGTCGGATTACAAAACGCGGCTACAATAGCGCAGCCATGCAAAGCAAAATTTTACTAGCAAGTTTGAGGATCTGGAGTGTCTCATGAACTTTCAAAGATTTTAGTACAATATTAAATTTGTTTCTCTAAGGAACCTGATGAGAGAGGAACAATAAATTTAGCATTTGTTTTGACTTCGAAAAGTGTATATCCCTTCTTGTCTACCAAAAATATATACTTCGAATTATTGTTTTTTAGCAGATGTTTTATGGTTCGATAAACTCTTCATGTGGGTTTGGGCCCCTAAATCTCGTGGCCCCCCCCCCCCCCCCCCCCGCCACGCGGGCCCTGCGGGCCCTTATGCGCCGCCCCTGATGGTGACCCCTACCACTTTCCAACCAAAATTTTGGATTAAATTTTGTTTTTTTAATTTTTGATTGTCAATATTTTTTTTTGTTTTATTGTGCTGATATAGCACGACACCACAATGTCTGACCTTATTGGCCTGAATGTTTTTAGCATACGTTATATTATTGATTCACAATCTTTTTGATGTCGCGGAAGTCGTCGCTTTGCCAATGTTTTTTTTAAAATAGTTAATCACCGTTATATATATTCTAGTAAAGCGAAACTGCAAGCACGAGAGCTGGGAATGGCAAATGAAAATTATCCCCTTCCTTATAAACATTTTACAAAGATAAACCACAAAGCATTTTTCTTAAACATTTTTACTGGCTCCTTATACCCTTCGCTCATAGAGTGAAAGGGTATATTTTTTATTTTGTTAAATTGAGCTGGGCGAACAAATAAAAAAATATTGAATATGTGCTTTGGACGTATAGGCCCAGATCAAAGCTGTAAAAAAATCGGTCAAGGTGTATGCTTTTCCCTCGCCAAACATTTGAAATCGCATCATTGAAATAGCTTGACCGATTTTACGCAATTCCAACTCCATTTCTGCGGCTTTCATTCTTAAAGAATTTTATGCTCATTATCGGTGAAATATCGGAGTGCTTGTAGTTAGCAACCTAACGGCTCCATTACACAGTCATATTTCTATTATCATATGCATGTCATATCCTTAAGCCTACTTGATTCAATAGGTTCAAATTTTCCCAGATGCACTAAACGAAATCAAGTAGGCTTAAGCATATGATACATATGATAATAGAAATATGACTGTGTAATGGAGCCCTAAGCTTTAGAATTTTAAAACAGCAAATTTTGAAAATATTTAGACATAAGCAATACTTGAATTTTTCAAACGAAACAAATTTCTATATTTTTGGAATCACGTAATTCCACGGCCCTTTTTTATAGAATTGACTTAGGTTTATCCTGAAGTTTTTAGAGTTCGGACATTTAAAAATTTCCGATAAGATGTGAAACATACAGCGTGTTTGCAACCTCATTTTTATTTGACAACATCGCACAGCGATTCAATTGATTTTGCATCAGGTATGCTTTGATTATCTTGTTGCGTGAAGGCCTCTAGAGAGTGGATCACTTTCTGAGTGGTGGCCACCGAAAATAAAAGCTTCCATGGTGTGGTGTGTGTGTGTGTGGCCACTCGAAAGTGGTGGCCCTGGGAGATTTCCCAGTTCGTCCACCCCCAGGGCCGGTCCTGACTATAGCGTTACAAAGTATAGCCACACAATATCAATTGTTACCACTAGTTTCCATTTATGCTAATTGGATAGTTTATATGGAGCACTGATAAGTGCACAACACGTTTAAGTGCACGAAAAAATTGTGCATTATCGATGTGCACTTATCCGTGTTTTACTGTAATAGGATAAGCATTTTAATTGATAGTCTAAGAAAATTGGACCAAAATATGGCCATCGAATGGCAAAAATCCTACATCGCAAATTTTTTTTTGATTATGGTTGGGGATGGTCCCGAGATGATGGCATAAATATTATTATATTCAATTAAACTCTAGTGTGGTATATATCATTGCAAAGATAATTTTATGTAGTTGTTTTCTCTGAGTGTAGAAAGTATTTTCCAAAATAGGATAGACCAATACTACTTACTGTTTACTGCTTCGAATACTGCTTTAACTGTGGCATGAGATGGTAGAACCTCCTACGCAGAGTCGTCGCCAGTCCTTGCGGGGCCTTGTTAAAGGAAACTTTACTTTCTTTCCCACGAAAAACCAACGAAAATCGCTTAATCTTAAATAAGTCCAAACGATTTAACTGGAATGGATCTAAGAAGGATTTTCTTCGTTTTGACTAATTTGTTCGTGATCATTCAGTGCTGAGACCTTTAACCCTTAGGACACCTGATTACGGAACCAAAAAAAAAAAACAAGCACTACGATCTTCACCATCCACGGATCTAGAATTCTGAGACTTCAATCCGACAGAGATTCAAAGTTTTTTTTCATATCACAACCCTAGCCAACCTTTCGCCATTACGGAAGTTTAAAAGTTTCGTGTGACAAAGCACCGTTAGTTTTTCGTCATTTTCATCTCATCTTGCATATACTTCAGAGTCCATTTTTAATAGGAAGCCTTGAGGAGCTTTTGGGTGCAATAACAAGGGATCCGGAGCACCCTAATTTTATCGCTCCGCTACCGCCCGAACAAATTTAAAATTTGTAATATGTCTCTCTTTTGGCAGTATCCTTTTTTTCTTCAGTTCAGTTTTTGAATATTGTACAAATCTTACACGTAAAATTATTAGGCTAAAATGTCATTTCAATACTTTTAATTTGAAATATCGCGGAGGGAACCGATTTAAAAAAAAAAGTCGATCGCCTCCGCTCTTCCGCTCCGGGAGTTTGATTCACTTCGGCCCTCTCCGCTCCGGATCCCTGTAACAATCAAGGAATCCCTGAACCTACATTAAATGTAGGACTGTAATCAATATATGATTTCCCCACTACTCGTCAAATGGAATTGTATTTGCCGTTATCGAACATTAAGTGTATTTTTTGTAAAAAAAGAGTAGCTTTGGTTAAAAAAAGCACAAAAAAAACTATTCGGGTTAAGCTGTTTACAACGTACAACGCACCAACCATTAACTTAGTAAGAGGTGAAGTTTCAAAGTTGTAATAAACCAATAATAATCAGTAAATTAACATGGCCTACACAAACAGAAAATGAGCATGGCGGTCGGTTTATCATGACATTAAACCTTTCACTCGTAGCATCTCAATGGTTGTGGTATTAGCTAATGTTTTACTGAACTTTTCGTCAAAAAGCGCCCCTGGTTGTCACATCTTTAACAAATCTTACGGGTCAGAGTGGGTACCCCCGATCACTTTCTGGGTTTATCTGGGTTATGTTGCTATTGTGATTCTATGTAGTTACCCTTAACTAACCTCCACCCCAGTGCAAAAAACACGTTGTTTTTACTAAATAAAATACTTTTTCAATACGAAATTCGGCATGTTCTGCTATCCGCTCTCATAGGGGGAACTTTTGTGTTTCCGATATTTTCCGCTATATGTCCGCTATATGGCGGACGGTAAGATAAGTGTCGCTAGTGTCGATAACAAGAACAAGAAAATTCTTCTTGCGAAGCTGATAGCGTAATGTTCCCAAAATTCTATGAAATTCCAATTTGTCTTCGTTACATGGCTACTCATTAGCATTCGAGATAACAAGTATTTGCGATAATTTTATTTATTTTCTCACTTTCAAAAATTCCGTTTTGAAAAAACTCATGCGTTGCCATATTTGTTCTTCCTCCACCTTACTTGCTTAGTGACAAACGTATAACAACGTAAATACAATTGAAGGGGTGGCTGGAAAAACGTTGTATGTTGCATTTTTTCAGACCATTTTGTGTATCATTCCTTCTAGATATATAATAAATAATCAACCAATAAGGTCAATGACTATGGAAGATGTGAAAGCATAGTTGAGAAGTGGAAGAATGTTGTATGTGTTACTTCATGTTCGTTACTTCATGTTCTTTCAAAGTGTGTCGGAACAACTTATATTCTTATGACGTTTTCCAAAAATTTATGAAATGCAACATACAACTTTTTTCCAGCCACCCATTCTTTTTCCTTTTAATCATATACCTATACTCGGAACCATATAAGCAAATATAGGAAAATATCCTTTTTGAGATGACATAAAATCAACTCCTGGAAAAAAAAGTTGTTGATTCCAAACATCATGTTTATCTAAATATCTTCTTCGCTGCTTTTATGTTGCTCAAACAGAATTTATTTATATTAGAATTACGTTAGAGTATGGAATTAATGCCCGAGTATGTATTTATTTTCGAATGTTGTCATTTAAATAAGTTGAAGGATGTTTCCATGGTTCATTCATAGACCAGCTCTCTCTCTCTCTATAGAAATCTGCTCAGATAAAAGTGTGCAAATAACAAGAATGTTGAAGCCCAAATCAAATATTTAATTGCAATTATCCTTTTATAAAATGCCATTGTGAATTTCAAATTGAAAACTAATAAAAATAATTTCTTTTTAATAAGGATAAAATATTGCAAAATTTTCAGATAAAATTGTGAATTGAAAAACCTAATTGATTAACCCATTAGCGAGCTTTATGAATTCGTAAAATCCAACAGTAGTTATAGACATTTATTGAAAAAGCCGCGATTAAATTTCAATTTCCAGTAATTCACTTCTGATCGCTCGTCAGTCGTCACTTCAGTTGTAAGCACACAGGACACTCTCCCGGACAACATACCAACGTCGTCGTCCTGCACAAGTAATGTTTTTACGTAATGTTTATCAATGCATGTTGGTAAAACACAAATTTAATAACTCCTGCTGTTACATGACCCCAACACGCAATATTTAGTTCTTGTTGCTAGCCGATGCTTGCCCGGCCCGGAATTAGACTTTTCACCTTTCGCTGAAATGTATTACAGAAACTTGAGAACCCTCGAAACATATATACACACGTGCTAAACTTCCTACACGACACGGCACACGTTTTGCGGTCGGTCAGGACACAGGATATATTGCTTCTCGTTTTAATTTCGCATGTTCAGATCTTATCAATAACACACACACAAAAGTAGTCGTAGGAATGTGCCTTTTTGACCGAAATGGTCTGAAAGAATGTTGTTTTTGTAGTAATCGCCTACAATCAGTATATACACTCGTAAGCGGCAAAGTTGGTTTATGACGTGATGTAATTAAGGAAGGACGATTGCTAGTAGTAAATTATTTATATTTTAGATGGATTGGGAATATGAAAAATACGGACAGCGGTCATGGTGGAATTAATATAATATTTCTGACAATAAGCTACCCAAATAAAGATTTGACCCGAAAGGTTTATGAATATATAAGCCCCTCAAAAAAAAAATGAAGAAAAGAACCCAACTCCTTGTCCGCTAAAGGATTTTCTCGGTCAATTAGTTCGAAGACTTGTTTTTTTTTATTATGACCCACGTCTATGAAAGACTTAGCGATAAAACCCATCACTTTCAGGACCTTTTCCTGTGCTCGCGCGTTGTCATAAAAGCAACAGCGACATTTTCCACAGGACCCGTTCAAATCTTTTCTCGGCAAATTAACAACGTTTCGCGTCCCTTTTTTATGGAAATGAACATCATGTATTCACGGAACGCCTAGAGTGCCTAGAAAATTTCATTCTTGTGACGACACGGCTTACACTTTCATCTTGTGTTTTTAAGTTTTTTTTTTTCTCTCGCGAAAATTTCAATCATAACTTTTACCATGTTCGTTACAGTCCTTTCGTTTTCTTAGGTCCTGTGACATGTTTGTGTGTGGAGGCAAGAAGGCGCGCTGTGACATGTCTGTGTGTGGAGGCAAGAAGGCGCGCGTATAATTAGCTGTCGCCAGTGCAAAGTCCGTAAAATCTGTCTGGTGAATCAAAGACAACGGTTGGCGCGGGACAATTGGGGACACACAATCAAATGAAATAAAGAAAAAAAAAGGATCGACCGTGTCGTTCATTCGTTTCGGTTCTAAGGACGCACGAATTCTAATTGAAAAGGGATCAGAAAAAATAAAAAAAGGGCTCCGGAAAAAAAAAATCGAGCGCGCGCTTAAATGGAATGGAAATGAAAGCATCCGAAAAATGGTGTCCTGTCTATAGGAATACGTGTTATTAGGCGGTAGATTTGCTGCCTATCTATACGTATCTGTGCCGAATCAAACCCATACACTCAGCGCCATAGCTTTCAAAGGCTTTTCCCTGACTTTTAGCTCTACAAAGTACTTTCGGTGATAATTTATTGCATTGAATCCTTTTCTCATGTTTTTTCTTTTTTTCAAATTTGCCGAGTTAATTTTCTGTAAGTTTATGTGCCCATTCTCAGCCTTTGGGAGGGGGGCGGGAGTTTTTGCTTTCATCATTGCGAAGATGTTCGCGAAGCCAACACAATCCCAAAGGATCGTTTTTTTTTTTGTGTACCGTGTTGGTTTTGTCGAAAATTTTTCTTATACAATGTTGCCGTGGTTATGATTAGGACTCCGGTCCACCACCTACTTGGTCTTGTGATTTTTTTCCGGGCGGATATTCCTTTTTATTTGTTCGCAGTAAAAGGAAATTAAGTAGAAAACGATTTTTGTTTGCTTCTGAGCCGGTCGCAGCGAGACGTGTCGTTGGCGCGAGTGGACCGTATGCTAACATTTCTGTCTTTGCAGCTTTGCGAGAGAGAAGTTACGATCAAGGCCTCAGCGCGGCCGGCCGGCGTGCCTTCCGGGTAGAGAGCAATTTAATTTGCAATTTGTATATTGTGTATGCTGAATTACGACGCGCGGGATTTTTGCATATTGTGTGTCCCTTTTCGGGACGCTGTAGCGAGGAAATGTAGCGTAAAAATCATAAATAGATTTATTATTCATGTGGCTGACAATCCGGCCCAGGGACAGTGGTTTAGGTGGGGTGTGCAATTAATTCCGGCAATTTGCTCTGAAAATATAAGATTTTTTTTTTCATACTTACCGGGAGCTATTGCTTGAATATGTTTTGTGGAGTGAGAGGTTTTATGAATCGGTTTGATTGGATGCGGCTTCTTTGTTCGGAAGCTTTTGAAATGATATTTTGTAACTTCCTTTTTTTGTATGTTTTTATTTACTACACTAGTTGTAGTTCTACGCATACGCATGTACCTTGTTAGCTCAAAACATGAACTTGAGTACCAACATGTTGAATGCTTCGATGCCAAGACTAGAATGCCATCGATTCGTGTCTGTCACTCGCCTTTTATATTCGCTTTAGCTGTCGAGTGGGCATACTGCATGTTGTTCAGTAAGAGTGTTGATCGATGCGTGCAGGCACACGGAAGTGTGTTCAGGTGTACGTGTATGCGATCGTTTGGTCTGCTGATCGATACAATTTGTGACATGTTGTTTGGTCGAGGCTGCTGCATTGTAAAACATGTGAAGTACGTTAGTTTCATAAATTATTCGATTTTCTGCCTATAACAAAACAATTCCAGTTGATAGAAAAAAAATAATTTCAATTTTTCTATATCTACTCAAAGGGAAAAACTTTCATAAAAACTTCCAATTTGTCTCTTCAACTATGCAGTTATATTTAAAAACTCTAAAATCCGACGTTATCAAATCAGAGAAATTCGTTAACTGGGTATTTGTCGAAATCCAGCACGAGTACGTTGCATAACATCGTTTTCTCTTCCAATTATTATTGTATTTTGCTACATGTTGATCCTTTCCTCTTCGACGTGGTTTAATCGAAAATGTTTCGCTTATATTTCACCAGGACAGTATTCAGAAGGTTGTATTGCGTTGCCCGAGGCAACCTTTAAAATTCATTCAACATTGACTTTACCCATTTCATTCATACGTGCACGTTTGGCGGATTATTTCATATGTATAAACCGATTTAGTGTTTCCGAAACGAAATGCTGTACAGTAGCAAACTTATTTTAAGTACTTTGACAACACCCCCCCCCCCCCCCCCCCTCTCATACAGATCAAAAATGTATATGTATTTACATTCGTATTGGGAAAACGTGTTCATTTAAGCGAATACCAATCTCAGCATGTAGGCGGAGGAGGCGTAGTACAGCCGATCGCTCAAAGTGCACTTTGTTAATCCGGCCGTCGTTGATGCAACCAGTGAGAGAGAAACACAACGAATTTAATCACTTCCTCATACCCGATAAAATATAAAATACATATATGCATAATCAAGAAGTCCTTTCTCTCGAATAAATACTCTTGCACGTGTACCATCGTCCTGGTCGTGGATTTAAACGTTATTCCGTTGCAAATGGCATACTTGGTACATTTTAAAATGACATAAGCCTTTGCTATCGCTGTTTTAATATCCGCGTGCATACATGAGCATACATGGAAAATCTGTTTCGAAACATTTCCAATACGCTTGTCATATCATCGATGGAGCAGAGCCGATATGACAGAGACAGGTACAGTACCCGTTAGCACACTCTATTGGGACATGCACACTCGTCATAAGTCGTCCTTTGTGACTTTGCAAGCTGGCGAAAAAGTGTGCATCAGGACGAAGGAAAAACGACATTTGTTGTATGGATTTAAAAGCATTTGACGACGGATTGAATTTGAAATTATAAATTGCCGTTTGTAGGAGTTTATTTGTGTTGTGAAGGGAATATTGCAAGATAGCGAAGGGATTACTTAAAAAATATTGAAATTGAATAGCAAGGAAATATCAGTAATGGATTACGGACGTATTACACTAGATTAACTATTTAACAGTAAGCGTGGAAAATGCTAGCAGTTGTAGACAGATCTGCCAAATATCAAGCCGATGGATTTTAGTTATTGTACTGGCACTACAGCATACAGCTCACCCAACTCTGTCGGCTTAACTTTTCCCCGATTTTCATATTCAGTTGCGCGTCGCACGCTTAATCTTGGGTACTCAAAAAATACGTGCCTTGCGTCTCTTGAACACTCTGATGAATCATTCAGCTTAAATCGGTCCAAGTATTGCCGCTACGAGTATTCACCATACCCGTTGGGAATTTAGTTAAAAAGGAGTTCACTTCGCCGTGTTGGCGTTTAGCCCATTTTGTAATATCAGGGTTGAGACAGTCAGTCCATCCATCATCCGGTTACAGCTTCGTCCCACTGCAATAGCCACTATTTCATTCTTTTCTCAGGCTGGAAGTGCAAGGTTCTTTATCAGGGATTCAGTATCTTGCAGCCCGTCTCAATACATCCTTGGACTTTTTATTGACTTCACGGGTGCTTTTGATAACTTACTGTGGGATGCGACAGGACTGGCTCTGCAGGTCCTGATGGGTGCACCTTCTCTTGACTTGAAAATTCTGCGTCGTGCAACAGTGTTTTACATACGAAGAGGCTTGCGTTACCCCCTAGTAGCTTGTTATCCCTCGAGAGTGTCTCTTGGATAGCCCGGTGAGAAATCACTGTCCTCCTAAAGGAGTGTATCCTATCCAGATGGCAATCTAGGTGGGAAACAGCGTCCCATGGGAGAACTATCACGAGTACTTTAGGCAGGTTTGTGACGTGAGAGGAAATGCGGAGTTCTCTGAATATCTCTTGCTGTCTCTTTAGACGTGAATATGTCCTTGGCTATATCAATATCTTTGCAAAGGAAGCATTTAGTCGCTGTAGGCACTTGCACCCGTATGTTGTACAGCAGTCCAGCTCTGGTCTGTCGGGCATTGCCGCTGGCACGGTCATTGTCTAGATTGGGTGCTATTGTTCGGCCTTATTTCGGATTCACACCGGTATGAGCAGGAGGACTCCACTGGCTCATAGACATTGCGTAGATTCCAGTGGGACCTTCGAAAAATGACTACCCCTCTCTACCCGAATAGTTAGGCCACCAGTCCCACAAGTGTGCAAGGCGCCCACACTGCAGCCGTGGCTAGAGGCTACTGCGAGTCCGGAGCAGAGGTCCCACATATGTTAGCATGGGGTGTCGAGATACCCGCCAAGAGGCACCGATGGTAGGCAATTCTCCTATCCGACACACAAGATAGGCCTCCTTGAGCGGAGTATCGTACTAGCTGTGGTTTCACATCGGCCGGCGTGGAATTGCATTTCAACTGGGAACCGGGACCCATAAATCCGCAGAGGTAATAAAAAGGCCTCGCATCAAGCAGTATGTAGACGCCAAGCCTTATCACTTGGTAACAAAAACTGTATCCTTTAGGGGCGTAGATTGACCTCACAAAATAAGTTTGCCTTTTCGAGTCCGTCTGGCAAACCTTCACGTTAGGAACAGACGTTAAACCCCCGTCATGGCATTTATAGTCTCATGCTTTCCTGTCTTTCCAAGCTTATTGGCTCTTCCAAGCCCGCCGGCGCGGCGTGTTCTTACGTCGACGGCCGATCAATCTATTTGTCTCCTCAACCAGAATTACTATTGGGATCATTCCAGCAATGACGTAAAAGCAGCTTCGTGCGAAACTGTTTGGTACGCAGAAAACACTCTTAATGCGCATTTACAGTAAACCTTAATTTCCGGTAAGGCAAACACTAGTATGAGAAGTAACAGGCGTAGCCAGCAACAATTTTTTGCTTGATCTTTATCCGCCTATGTTCGGCATAATCCTTGCTGAGGCTACGGTGGCGACGGCCAATTTTTCACATACAACCTTGAAATGCTTTCCAAAGCTTAGTCCCGAAACTACTATACCTATACCAAATACCTAATGGCTTTTTTGGAGGCTATGGATATTGCTTCCTACTCTGAGTTTTAGAGAGGACCATTACCGGAACATCCTCCATTTTTCTCTTATACCAAGTTCGAGGCCAACCCTTAATAGCCGGAGCCTTATAATTGCGATCGCCTCGATACACTCTAGTTACTTTGCTATACCACCACAATTGCAATGTCGTGGGCAAAGCCTACCACAGTCACTAGGCATACCTCCAGAATACCGCTGTACATTATTGTCTTAAGCAGCGCGCCAAGCACTGGCCCTGGTGGAACTTAACTCCTTAGGTCCATCGCTGGTATCGTATTGAAAAGACTCTTTTGAGATATAGCTCCTGACAATCGGATTGACTGTAAGACGGTCTAGAACATCCATTCTTTGTAAAGCGGCATGAATGCGGATGCGGATTAAAAGCGTTCTTAACATCGAACGTCACCACAGAACAGCATGCGCCATTTGGAAGTGATTCCCTTGCCAAATTGCCAATTCAAATGCATCCCCATTAGGCCTCGACTGTCTAAAACCGTACACTGTCAATCTGACAAGCACCCTTTTCTTCCATCACCAATGACAGTCTGTTAAAGGAAACTCCCTCAAACAGTTTTCCCAGTGTCACCGACCGAAGGCGACGCTCCCATGCAACGAAGGGGAGACGAAGCGAATGTATAGTTGAGAAGGGAGTCGAGATCGAATCGTCGTCGCGTACGGACGTACTTGTAAATCTTGCCGGTTAATAAAGTGTTATAGATTATAAATCGTTCGTTTTATTTCACTGTGAGTCTGCCAGCCGCTTAACCATCCATCCTTTGACAACTTCAGAAGTGGGATATATCCCAAAACCGTGTCGAAATTCAGTGAAATGTGATTTTCAAACCAAACGTTATACGTCGGGACATTTTCTTAAACGTGAAAGAACTTGTCTCGAGCCGCCGCCGTCGTTTCATGTTCGTTTGAGTCCGTCCGTACGCGTTTCGTGCACCGAGAAATGCTAAGTGCAAACTTCGTCCGTCTGCACACACACACCGTTCCGCATCGTGGTTGTGTTTCAACTGTGTGTGTGTAGAAACATTCCGTCCGTTACCGTGCGCAGTATTCCGTTTACCGTCTGCGCATCCGTCCGTCACCGTTTACCGTCTGCGCATCATTCCGTCACCATTTACCGTCTGCGCATCCGTCCGTCACCGTTTACCGTCTGCGCATCGTTTCGCTTCGTGCAACATATTGCTCCGTGCAACCGTCGTCGTGAGACATACTAACTCGCCGTCCGTCTACGAAGTTGCATCCGGCAACAGAGAGTTAGTGTGTTACCGTCACCGAAACGAATTGCTCCGCGCAACCGACGTCGTGAGACAAAACTTGCCGTCCGAAAATGCCCGTAAAAAGTATCGCGGACCTCTCCAACAAGCGGTTGAGAGAGTTGTTGACTGGTCGCGGATTACGCGTTGGTGGCCGCAAGGCAGAATTAATCGCTCGACTGGAGCAACACGTTGGGAGCTCCGAAATCACGATTTCGGATGCCGAGTCGGAGAGTGAGGACGAGCTCGCGAGTGTTCGAAAGGACATATCGTCCTTGGCGCAACAAATCGCCGGTCTGTCCGAAATCGTGCGGGACCTACGCGGCGTCATTCCAGTCCCAGCCGTTCCGACATCTGCCGACAACCACCAACACACCGATACGTTCCCCGCTTCATCGCCCGAACAGCAACCGCCGACGTCTGCATCAGAACCGATGATGCCGACGACTTCACTTTCATCGTTCGCATCGCAACCCATAGCAGTAGTGCATTCGAGTGGTCACATACCATCATGTCCGTCATATGTGATGACCACACCGCACCAGCACCCCATGCCGTCGACATCGTTCGCATCGGACGCGATGCCCGACGTCACACCCGCATCGATACCTTCAGTTTCGATCGAATCGGACACGATGCTGAAGTATACACCACTACAACCACATCTTAACGTTCCGCAAGTGCCACCGTTCCTCAGCGCGGCACCCGATACGCATACATCTGCAGCACCGCGACCTAGTGGACGAATGCTTACCGTCCGGGACGTGAGCGAAACACTACCGGAATTCGATCCACAATCCGAATTGTCGCTTACATCGAAACAATTTACTACACGAGTAAATATGTTGCAGAACACCTTCCAATGGGAAGACGAACTAATTCTGCTCGCGATGCCATCGAAGTTGAAAAACACCGCACGAGTGTGGTTTGACAGCCATCTCAACCCACACGCATCATGGCGATCTCTCGCAGCCGATCTCGAACGAGACTTCCCGAGCGACGTCGACGAAAGCACAATACACGCGAAACTCATAAACACACACCGAAATGTGGGTGAGTCAATCGAAAATTTTCACTATCGTATGTGTGCAATCGCCCGCCAGGGAAACGTAAGCGAAGCAGCCACCGTCCGATATATTCGCAACAATATCGGTCACCCGGCACTGCAGAACTCTATCGCGCACGTCGACATCAAATCAACGACAGAACTTCTCGCAGCCATGAGAAGGTATCTGTCAAACACACACGAGTCACCGTCCGATCACCGTGAAACGAACGCGAATAAGCAACGAGAAATCAATCCGCCGCATAAGCGAAGTGTTCAGCAGTTCGAGATTAATCCATCTTCAACCGTGAATAAGATGAACACCGCATCGAAGCCGAAAAGTAGCCCACATCAACGTAAAGATGTGATGTGCTACAACTGTTGGACAAAGGGGCACATCTCCGTGAATTGTCCCCAACCGCAACGTCGAGAAAGGTGCGCTACGTGTTCGCGTACTACTCATTCAACCGCGCAGTGTCCCGACAAGTCGAGACATGCAAACGTCCGCCGCATCACTGATGACACATCATCCATGTGCAATAAGCAAATCGTGCTGAACGGAAAAGCGATAAGTGCTTTTATTGATCCCGGGAGTGACCGATCACTTGTCCGTACGTCAACCGCGCGAGAATTGTGCCGCATTATTGAAGGCGACACAGTGCTATTAAATGGTTTCGCTGGTGGAACCACAACATCCGACAAATACGTAAACGCTGAAGTGACCGTCGATGAGTGTTCGCAACCGGTGAAACTCCTCGTCGTGTACGATGAACTAATACCGAGTCCCGTGCTACTGGGCAGGGATGTGCTTTGTGCCAATAACAATCAACTGATACTAAGTGCGAAAACGTGCCGGTTAGTGAAAAACGACATTGACAATATTCGCATCGGTAGTGAATTATCCGAAAATGAGCTAAAAGAGCTCCACCGTATTTTCGCGGAATTTTCGAACTGTTTCGCCAATAACATTTCCGAATTGGGGCGATGCCGTGACGTCACTATGCGAATCGATATAAAACCCGATAATATCATAAATCTTAAACCGTATAAGATCCCATTTCCGAAACGCGAGATCGTGAGCGACATAACAACCGATCTCTTAAAAAACGGAATAATTCGCCCTAGTAACTCCGAGTTCTCGTCACCAATAGTCTTGGTTAAAAAGTCAAACGGAGAAAACCGTCTCTGTGTTGACTATCGCGCGTTGAACTCCATCACAATCAAACAACCGTTTCCGATACATTCCGTAGACGACCAATTAGCGCGTATATCGGGAAATAAATATTTCACGACGTTAGACTTGATGTCCGGTTATTATCAAGTGCCGCTCGAAGAGTCGTCGAAACGATACACCGCCTTCATTACCCACGAAGGACTCTTCGAATTTAACGTGATGCCTTTCGGACTCGTCAACGCACCGTCAGTCTTCCAAAGGGCAATATCGAAAATCGTCAGTCAGCTGAACCCCGGTGAAGCCATTCCGTATGTGGATGAAGTAATCATCCCGAGCATCACCATCGAAGAGGGCATCCAGCGTCTCCGTTCGTTCATCGAAGTACTTCAACGAGCTGGAATGACTCTACGTCTATCGAAATGTACATTTTTCGCCAAGGAGACATCGTTTCTTGGTCATCAACTCGCCGCAGATTCGCTCAAACCCGGAATCGAGAAAACGTTAGCCATCAGTATGTTCCCCGCACCGACAAACGTCACCGAAGTAAGAAGATTCCTCGGCTTAACAGGATTTTTCCGAAAATTTGTGGAGAACTACGCGATGATAGCCCGACCACTAACGAATTTGCTCAAAACCAAGGGAGCACCGAACTTCTCATGGGACGAAGAACATGAGAACGCATTTCAACGTCTGAAACAGCTGTTGTGCAATGACCCCGTATTAACATTGTACGACCAATCGAAAAACCATGAGCTTCACACCGACGCCAGTTCCAAAGGTCTTGCAGGCGTACTTATGCAAGAAGCCGAGAACGGGATCTGGAAGCCAGTCTACTTCTTCAGCCGGACATGCAACGAAGCTGAACAGAAGTTCCATAGTTACGAATTGGAAGTTCTGGCCGTCGTAGAATCACTCGATCGTTTCCGGATGTACCTATTAGGGAAACATTTCCGCATTATCACCGACTGCTCAGCCGTGAGCACAATCAAAACAACAAAGCCGTTAATTCCTCGCATCGCTAGATGGTTCCTGAGGCTGCAGGAATACGACTACGAAATCGTGCACCGAGCAGGCAACACGATGCCTCACGTCGATGCATTAAGTCGTTCGCCCGTCGAAAATCCGAGAATCGCGCCCGTTATCACCGAAAACATGTTCGTCATCGAATCGAAAACCGAAGACTGGGTTGCTGCGATGCAAACAAGTGACCCAGAGCTACTCGATGTAATCGACATCATCCGAGGTATTCGACAATCTCCTCAGTCGAAACAATTGAAAGCCGAATATCGAATTAAACGAAACCGTTTATACCGAATCGTGGATGGACACGACAAATTTGTTGTACCTCGTGCAATCCGCTGGAGGATCACAAAACTGTTCCACGACGACATGGGACATTTCGGAGTGGATAAAACCGTTCAACGCATTAGTCAACAATTCTGGTTCGCACGCATGCGAAATTATGTGAAATCGCACATAAATTCCTGCCTCCAGTGTTGTTACAACAAATCCGTCGCCGGAAAGCCAGAGGGTCAACTCCACGTTTGCGACATCGAACCAATACCATTCCGAGTATTGCATGTTGATCACCTTGGACCATTCCCTCGCAGCTCCAAGGGCAACATGCACATCATCGCCGCATCAGACCCGTTCAGCAAATTCGTCCTCCTCAAAGCCGTACGAAACACGAAATCCAAACCCGTTATCGAGATGTTGAACGAAACGACATCTTACTTTGGATTGCCGAGACGCATCGTCACCGACCGTGGGACAGCGTTCACATCCCACGAATTCGAATCGTATTGCCGAGACCATCAGATCGAGCACGTGAAAACCGCAGTCCGCACGCCGCGGGCAAATGGCCAGGTTGAAAGGGTCAACCGAAACATCCTTTCCTTCCTCCGCACATCAACCGAAGATCGCCGCAAATGGGATCAACACGTACGAGACATGCAATGGTGTCTCAATTCGATGATCAACTCTACAACAAAGTTCACACCGAACGAAATAGTGTTCGATTTTCCACTACGTGACACCGTTCATAACAGTCTTCTACTCGCTCTTAACGATGACATGCCGCAAGAGCAAGACGATGGGCTCAGCACGCTAGCCATGAGCCAAAAACGAGACGAAGCCGCCCAGAATATCATGGCCGAACGTAACCGATGGAAGGCCAGGTTCGACGAACGTCATCGTTCTCCTCGAGTGTATCAGCCAGGCGAGCTGGTAGTGGTCGAAAATGCGTTGGCCTCGACAGGAGAATCTCGTAAACTCGAACCTCGTTACCGTGGACCGTATCGAGTTAGCAAAGCCTTACGTTACGATCGATATGTGATCGAGGGTTTGCCCAGTGAGAGTGCAAGCCGTGCATTCTCATCAGTTTTTGCATCCGAGAAGTTAAAACCCTGGTGTCAGCTTCAACCCGAACTTACCGATGAGTACGACGATTCAAGCGAAGATGAGCTCGGGCCGAGCTCAATGTCAGGACCGGCCGAACTGTCACCGACCGAAGGCGACGCTCCCATGCAACGAAGGGGAGACGAAGCGAATGTATAGTTGAGAAGGGAGTCGAGATCGAATCGTCGTCGCGTACGGACGTACTTGTAAATCTTGCCGGTTAATAAAGTGTTATAGATTATAAATCGTTCGTTTTATTTCACTGTGAGTCTGCCAGCCGCTTAACCATCCATCCTTTGACACCAGGGTGTCCAGCAGGCAGATTGGCTGATATGAGCTTGGCTATTCAGGCGGTTTATTTGATTTAGGAAGGAGTATGTACCAACTATTGCTGTTTCGTTCATATTGGAAGGATGCCTTATGCCCAGAATGCTCCAAAGACTTCATCGAACTTCTAAAGGGGCAGCACGGATTGGAGCCTTCAACGCCTTATTGGATATGCCATCTGGTTCTGGAGATTTGCCCTCCTCTAATCTTGAAGGAGCTTGCCAAAGCTTCTCGGGTTGATGTCCGCTTCGTCGCAGAGTTTTCCGAAACCATTTTTGCTTGCTTTTTTTAATGGCGAGGTTGAGATTTCTTCGAGGGTTTTTTTTAGGATTCTACTAGGACATCATGGGCGCCTGTTGACATAAACAGACAATTTCGCCTGAACCCCGCAATTTCCTCAGACCACCAGTAGTTCTCATTTCTTTGAATTAATGCCTTCTTTCGAGGCATAGATGCATCGCAGACTTGTGATCCGTACTGAACTGTTTTCAGCAGAATCTTCAATTGGATCACTTTGAAGCTAAACTTCTTTGAAGAGTGCCTCGTCAAGTCTCCATCCAATGGTCCGTGATTGGATCCTTGGTCAATATGCTCTGTTTGTCACTGGTGTACAAAATTGATTGATGGTAGGAGTTCACAGCTTACTGACGTGTCACTCCATTAACCACACCAACCAACTGCTGACAAATGGGAGATCAATAATGGATTCCGCATTTACCCTCCTAAAGATATAACCATCCCTTTAGTTCATTATAGCACAATTAACACTGGGCTTTTTGTACTCGCGTCATGCACCACTCAGTCCAGAAATTGTTCGAAGTCAACGTCTTGAGATCGTGGTGGAGCGTGTAACAGTTGTGAACGTGTAGACCGTTGAACTTTTACTCTTATAACTGCTCTCAGTTCTCTGGACATGACTTGCTGGAAGGGACAGTCTGCGAGCGCCCAAATGGCTACTTGATCATCCTTATCTCCGACCCACATTGCCCCCCTCCCCTCAAGTTCTTTTTGATCAGTGATCACATATAACTGCGACATCGAAAGCTTTTCCATTCGCCGTATGCAACAGAAAATACTGTGTTTCTTGGTAATGGTTCAGATTCAGCTGCAAAAATCTAGTATGGCGATTCGCTTTGCTGCTTCCCGATACTGAGGACAATTGACTGCTCCCGTTTCCATTTGATGGTTTGCGTTCTCCTTATCAGCTTTCAGGCATAATATACAATCATATCGGCATCGCTGGACGCCGGTTTGTGACCTTCTTTCCCACATTCAGAACACATTCTTGACCTATCGTGGTGACTGCAGCAGCAAGCTGTCTTTCGCCGTGTGTAGTTTGCCCCCTTCCAGTATTTTGTTGGTCTCATCCGTTGGCATGTTGAAGACTGAGATGTGTGTGACACCGTACGCCCCACTCAGTGCATTTACCGCTTCAACCGCAGTCATTCTCGAAATGCCCCACATCGCCTCCTTTGTTGTCACTTCGTCGAGATCAAGGATCTCTTGCCTTGTTTCCAGACGGAAAGTTTTAACGTCCGCAGGGTTAATTCCTAACACTTTGATCATGATGGAGTTGTATCCTTTAATTTTTCAACTCAGCCTAGCGCTGTGGTCAATGGGAGATGGACAGGCGCACACTAACGGAATATAAGTCACGGATAAGGTAATCTAAAAGTAAGTGCTGGAGGAAGCAGTATGAAGCAATTCACAAAGTCTTCTTTAAAAGTAACTCCAACGGAGGTGCGTTGCTCAAATACCCAGATAGCTCAATTACCGTAGGTCCCAAGAAGAGCCTCCCACGTCTCCTTAATACGCACTTCCCTGGATCTGCCTCTGTAGCTACTGCACATAACACGGTATATAGGAGAGCCTGCCAGGGTAATCTTCGACGAGGGCACAGTGAAGTGGGCTATTCAATCCTTTGATCCATTTAATGCCGCGAGGACTAATGGAGTGTTTCGTGTTTTCCATCAAAACTACCTGGATATCATCCTGCCCAATCTCACTGCTCTGTTAAAAGCTAGCTATTATTCGTATTATGTATATCCCATTTGCATGGAGGAAAGTTGATGTAACAGTCATTCTCAAGCAAGGTAACAAACCTGTGGAGCTAACAAAGTCCTACAGGCCCATCAGTCTTAGCTCCCTTCTCCGCAAAACGATGCAGCGCTTAGTTGACCTACGCATCGGAGGGTTGCTGATAAGGAACAAACATTTACATCACACTAAATTTGCCTGTAACGGGCAAGTCGATGGTGACGGTGCTTCACAAGCTCGTCAACGCAATTGAGAAATCCTTAAAGAACAAGGAGATCGCTTTGTGCGACTTCTTAGATATTGAGTGTGCGTTTGCCAACACTGACTACGATGCCATTTCCAGAGCCATCGATATGAGGGGGGGGGAACCTTGTCAACCATTAAGTGAATCGACACCATGCTAAAGGCAGGAAGATTCACTACGCGCTAGGGGGTTACACTCTCAAGGGTTGCCCTCAAGGCGGTGTACTCTCACCTTTACAGTGGTCCCTGGTGTTAGATGAATTACTTGAAGCGCAGGGTTTCTTCGCCATAGGCTACCCTGACGATGTCACTATTTTGGTCAGAGGAAAATTCGAGTCCGTTATTACGGACCCAATAAACTCTGCCCTAACTGTAGTCAACCGATGGTGCACCCTAACAGGGCTTTGTATCAACCCACACAAAACAGTTGAAGTGCCATTCACAAGAAAACTCGTTCCTACGTAAATGGGTCAGCAAGTGCTTTGATTTTTCCTTCCGTAACTCTGTTACAATCTATTGGGTATCGGGTCACAGAGATGTTGAGGGAAATTAATATGCGGACGAACTAGCAAGATTGGATTCATCCTCTCTACTCATCGGTCCTAAGCCCTTCTGTGGAATAAGCTTGAGAGCTACCAGAGGCGTGATTGGTAATTGGTCATTCTGTCATCGTCCAACGAGCTAGTATGCCCCTATAGCAACTCCAATATTTAGTGTCTGCATAGAACAGATTTAAGACTACTTGGAGGCTTTCATATGGGACACTTTGGACCCCGTTACCATCTTAATAAAATTGGTCTACCAAGCAAGACGAAACCTCCATTCATCTGTTATGTGAATGCCCGGCGATCGCCTGGTCCAGAAGATCACTCCTTGGACGTGACCCACTAGGCTCTGGTATGATTAAGAGCTGCGCTCTGAATTATCCTCCTGCCTTTATCAAGTTGGTTCTTAATTTTATGAATTAAATTTTTTCTTCTGGCTGTGATACGACCACTGCGTCTTCGTTTCTTCTTTCGCATTGTGTGACTTGGCCTTTTATACTTGAATACTAGAGGAAAACTCCTTTCCACTAGAATGCCAATTACGCCAAGTAAGTAGCTTATTTCACGAAACAAAGCCGTAACATATTGCATTCCCGCTGAATTACTGCATGAAAGACCATAAATTTTCAACGAATTCCATCGTAAATGTTCGGAATATTACGAAAAACTTTCAAATCTCAGCGGAATGTTTAAAAGTAATACAGCGTTTCGGAATGATGATGATTGCCCGTATATGAATGCATGACTAGTGCTACTTCTTGACAAGGAAAAAGGATCTGTCTCTCTCTCGCTCTCTTTCTGCCTTAAATATGTAGGTATGCTCTTAGTGTACTATCATGAGGGAGCTATAAGCTAAATTCATACTTTTCAAGGGTTACTTTAACTATGCACTCACCTCGCATACGAGTACGGTACATACGAACATAACCACCGCACCTCCACCACAATCGCGCACATGTTTTATGGCCACTCTAAGCTCATTTAAGACTTCAAGACTCTTCCATTACATTTCACTATATGGCTGACTGACGGAAGAAAATAAAATATATGACTCTTGCGGAATAACGGTAATACTTAGACGTACCTAGATTGTGTGTGTGTGAGTGCAAGGATATGAATTTCAACACCGTATCACATCGTCAAGTGAGGTAAAGTAGTATAGTCTACCTCCTTAATGAATTTCATGTTGTTGGGAGTTGGATAGCTTAGTCAACTATAATAAGGACTCTGCTTTCTGCTATGTGGTGTGTAATGTACTATAGAGAAAGTAGTCTCGCAGGCAACGTTAAGGTGAATTTTCACTTTATCCAAAAACCCTATTGCATTCATCAGGTCGCTGTATGCATAGGGTATGGGCGTTAAGGTTGAGTACGTGTTGTATTGAAGTGTATTCTCTCGCTCTCCATATGGTTATAATAGTCTCTTCTCTCTGACCCAAACTAAACGAAATATGACTTTTATGTTGCGCTAGACGGAAAGCACTTAACTATTTTGAAAATGTTCATCCCTCATCCTTCTCCGTATATACATCTTGAAATCCTACGGTTTCGACCAAAGGCTTAATTTTCCACATATAAGATACCCAGAATAACCGTAACAAAGTCATATATGCCATCATCCTGTCATAATGCATATTAGTGAATAGAAAAGGGTGGTTGGGGATACCTAGAGGACCGTATTAACATTATATAGATCCCTGAAAGGATATTCACGGACGGTCACCCGTGAAGGTAAGAGAAGGTGATGTATGGTATACACAGATGGTTATCAAAGCATATTACATACATATTTGTGTGTGTCCTGTGTCCTTTTGTATTTATGCAGACATGATAATCCTGCTAAAGGTGATTATTTGATTCAATAATATGCCTGCCATATAATTTTGGGGGATACTGAGAAATACAGCAGGGTCATGTACGCAGTTGCTTGCAATCAGTTGACCTAAATGAAGTGTATAATAATATCAATGCGGAGTAAGGATTTGAAGGCCGCCTTGAATGTATGCTGCGATGCATATATTTCAAAATGGGACTCAATAAATTTCAATTAAATCATTGGAGCGGTGTAGAGATTAGAAATGCTTGTGCCGAAGAAAGAGGAAGAGGATGGGGTGGTGTGGTATGGAGTTGAGGATTAAATTTAATGCGTAGAACGTTTTGGTAATTTCATGTAAGAAATATATTTTTTAGGGTTAGGTTTTGGATTATGTACTTAAAAAATAGAAGAAAAAAATCAAAATTTACCGGAAATGATTGATTTGGGAACTCGTTTTAACAAATTCTGACTTTTATACACATACAACTTAAAGGGTGAAAAAGGAAATTTCGTCCTGAATAGCAGAACCAAAAAGATCCAACGTTATGTTGCTTCGCTTGTCCTGATTTTAGGAGACTATTACTATAAATTTGGTAGAAATTTCGTTGCAAGCAAAGCTCATTTGCTCATTTTATTTTTTGCATATTTATATTTTGCTCATTGTGAGCTTTTCAAGGTTGTTAATGAGTATTCCGTTGTTCGGGGTGCGGACCAATTCGGAACGGAAAATTTTCGAAAAACAAGATCAAAAAATACAGACAGAAGTATGTGAAAACAAACTCATTGTGAATTGTTGCCAATTTCCGCCTTTTTCAATAGTTATTGTCCTGTTCTGAGTAGAGTCTAATCAGATAAATTGCGATGGAAGCGATCATGGAAGCCGGTTCAGCCGGTTCATGAGTTATGAATGAAGTAACTGAAACCACTTTTTTTTTAATTGGCTAAAAAGATCATTGTGAATTTTCAATATATATTTCAATAGTTACTCTGGTGCCTTACGGCAAATTTAATCAAATCCAAAATTTATTCAGAAAAAGAATTTTGCTCATTGTGAGTTTTTTGCATGTTTCAATAGTTATTCTGTATACCAATCCGGAGTCCGGAAATCCGTTCAAGAAAAAAAGCTATCTTCATAATTTTGTTCATTGTTAATGTTTGGTATGTTTCAATAGCTGTCCTGTTACTCGCGGTTAGACACGAATCCGTTGGGGAAAATTTACTGAAATCCACGCTCAAGAAATACTGGCTGAAGTAGCCGAGAAACAATCCATTGTGAATTGTTGTTCATTGTGAATGTGTCCCGTGTGACAATGATTATTCTGTTATTCCCGCAGGAGCCCAATGTAAACCTAAAATCGTGCAAATCAGTCCAGCCGCTTTTTTTTCTGGGTAGAGATGGGGAATCTTCTTAGATACTGCATGCCGCGTAGCAGAAAACCTCCGGCATGCAATTATGTCGGATTTCTACCGACTAAACCTACACCTCTTTTTCACCGCTTGACCCCGCGGGACAATCTTTCAGCATTACTTCACAGGGCCAATTCCGGCTAATCAGCCATCACCGGGGACCAGACTTCCGTCTGCGTTCCTCTCTCTGTAGCTCCATGTGAATGGCACTAACAGTCCTGCATACTGAGTCCCAGTTATCCGCCGATAGTAGCATTAGAGCCACTAGATTCTGGGGGCTTATGTTGTCTCCCAGTTCTGCTTCTAGTTGGCTGCGGATATGTCCAAATCTGGAGCAATCAAACACAACGTGTTTGGCATCTTCCGCAACTCCCTTGCAACTCGGGCATTCTGGTGAATCGTCCAGCTTAAACCGATGCAAATACTGTCGGTACCCTCCGTGACCTGTTAAAAATTGGGTCATGTAAATATTCACATCTCCGTGTTTTCGATTAACCCATATGGCTATGTCCGGAATAAGGGTATGTGTCCATCGGCCAGTAGATGCCTCATCCCATCGAACCTGCCATCTTCTCATAGATTCCACCCTTTCATTGTTTCTTCGCCCTGGGTGCATCTCCTGTGATTCGCCTTGGCGATCGCTATACAGTCTGCTGATCTCGTCTACAAGGATCGGCAAAGGCATCATTCCAGCCACCACGTAGGCCGCTTCATGCGATGTGGTACGGTACGCACAACACACTCTCAAAGCACACCTACGATATATCGCGTTTAGAGGTTTTGCATTGCATGCGAAACGTAATGCACTGGCCCAAACTGGTGAGGCATATATAATGATAGATGTTAACACTCTTGACGGTGGCAGCCTCATACTTGTTCTCGGACCACCTATGTTTGGCATCATTCGTGCAAGTGCTGCGGTGGTAGTCCCCGCCTTGTCACCTACATACCTTATGTGCTCTCCAAAGCTTAGCCTCGAGTCAATCATGATTCCCAAATACCTAACGGCTTGCTTAGAGGCTATGTCATACTCTCCGACTCGGCTCTTGAGGGAACACTTTTTTCTCCGCTTGCTAATTAGAACTGCTTCCATTTTCTGATCAGCGAGCTCTAATCCAACGGTTTGAAGCCACAGCTTTATAGTTGTAATCGCCTCGCCCGTGTATATCTCGACCAACTCCGGGTCTTTTGCGACCGAAACGACAGCTATGTCGTCAGCAAAGCCTACCACTGTCACACCTTTTGGCAAAGCCAGCTCAAAAATAGCATTATACATGATGTTCCACAGAAGTGGACCAAGAACGGATCCCTGTGGCACCCCTGCTGTGACCACGTATTCCTTGCGTCCCGCACTAGTGTCATAGCTTAAGACGCGTTTCGAGAGGTAGCTCCTAATTATAATAGCTAAATAGTCGGGAACAAACATTCTTTGTAGAGCTGCATGGATTACAAACCCAGCTCGCAGAATTGAATGCATTTTTAATGTCTAGAGTTACAACAGCACAACAAGTTCTGTTACGTAATGACTCCCTTGCAATAGCAGTTACCATGGTAATTGTGTCCACCGTAGATCGTGCTCGTCTGAAACCGTATTGGCGGTCCGATAAACGCCCCTGTGCTTCCACTACATCCGATAATCGGTTATATATGATTCGCTCGAGCACTTTTCCCATTGTGTCTAGCAAACAAATAGGGCGGTAGGAGTTAGGCTCACCAGCAGGCTTATTGGGCTTTGGAATAAGCACCAATTTTTGTCTTTTCCATGGTTGTGGGAAAGTCTGTTCTTCTAGGCATTTTCCAAAGACGTCGATAAACTTTGCTGGCGTCGTCAGAATGGCCGCCTTCAACGCCCTATTAGGGACACCATCAGGACCTGGTGCTTTACCGTCCTCAAGCCTTGATGCTGCTTTTAAAAGTTCTAACTCTGTAATCGGTGGAATTATATTGATATTCGATGTAAGTTCGTGTGTCGCTGGTTCCAAATCATGTTGCGGAAACAAAGTGGAGACAATATCTTCGAGCAGAACCGCACATTTGAGTTGGGGAGCTCTCTGTCCAATCTTCTTCATGACCACTCTATACGCCGTTCCCCAAGGGTTTGCGTCGGCGTCCTCACAAAGCTGTCTGAAGCAATTTTGTTTGCTAGTTTTAATAGCCTTTTTGAGTGATCTACGGACTGCTTTATAAGCCTCGAGTAGAACATTGTACGTCGTTGATCTGATGGAGCGTTGACAAAGGCGTCGAGCTTTTAAGCATTCACATCTCTTATTGGCAATCTCCTCGGTCCACCAATAGTTCTCTCGGCGATTAGTGATCGAACTTTTTCTTGGGATGGGGGCATCGCATGCTGTTGATAGTTGGTGGATCAATTGCAATGCCTTCTCTTCGGCTGAGCCGTTAGTTGTACCTAAACTGGATAGGGTTTCTATGAACGAATCTTCATCGAAGCGTCTGGTAGACCATCCCTCAGTTGGAGCTGTCGTCGTACTCATGTGTGATCTATTCGCTATCGAGAATAGAATTGCCACTCCGTGGTTGTGACTAAAGAACTGCTTACGAATGTAAGGTCGATAATGGACCCCGTATTTCCCCTCCTATAGGTGTTAACGTTCCTCGAGTTCATTAGAACGATATTGAGCCGGGATAAAGCGTCTAAAAGTGTCCGTCCACGCTTATTTGTTTCGCGGCTGCCCCATTCCCGAGCCCACGCGTTAAAGTCTCCCGCAATTATCACGGGTGTGTGAGTACTTGCGTCGTGCACAAGTGCGTCCAAAAAACACTCGATCTCTGTGTCACTCCACCGTGGCGGAGCATAGCAGCTATACACGTAAACGCCGTTGATCCTAGCTGTGATCACCCCATTTAACTCTCCCGATACACCCTGCTGGAACGCATAACGTCCACAAGTCCAAATTGCTACCTCGTTGTCCTTGTCTGCGATCCAGACTACGTAGATTTTTATTTGGTCGCAGATGGGGTTTAGGCTACTGCCTAAAGTATGTGACTTGCGCAAACTTACGCAAGCAAGAAATCCGGCAGCTAGCCAAACATTTGACTCGCAAGCGTTCTCGGTAAAATAGATAAATTAAAAAACTATATAGGCAAGGTCTGACAGACCAAGGGGCGAGTATAGGAAGGTTAAACATTTTTCGCATTCTGAATTTTACAATTTGTTTTTTTTTTTAGTAGAGACCGGGTTAGAACGAATTTACCGAACTCCGTTTATCCGTTCAGGGGATAAATGCAAAATCCGCTATAACGTTCAAGAAATATATACAAAAATATGTGAAACAAGCAGTTTGTATGTTTGAATCGGTAAAATCGGACAATGGGGTCATGGGGCTGCCATACAAACCCAACCCCCAAATTAGGTTCTTCTAAGAAAAACTTTTTTATTTATACACCAATTTGAACCAAATTTCACACAAATGTGTTTCTATTGATGACACAAGACGTATGTAAGAATGGATCAAATCGAACCATGGGGTAATGGGGCTGCCATACAAAACCAACCCCCATTTTGGTTCTTCTAAGAAATATTTTCTACACCAATTTCACAAAACCTTGTCGACGCAACGGAACTTTTGTGAAGATGGAAGGAAAAGAATGGGAGGGGGGTGGGGAGATTGAATACAAGTCGTAGGTACGCCCGAAAAACGTTCAGTCCGAGAAGAGCGAAGGGTATCCAAATTTCGGCCGCGCCCGAAATTAGCATCGGTCTCGTTTTTCTGTTAATATTGGTAGAGACCAATCTGGTGGGGAATAATTTACTGAAATCCGTTAATACGTTCAAATAATACAGGCAGAAGTACGCGAAAAAGAACCCATTGTGAATTTATGCTTATTGTGAATGTGAACTAGCCTAATCCAACAAGCCTAAAGTCATGAAAATCGGTTCAGCCGTTCTTGAGTTATAAATGGTGTAACCCTGTATTTTGATATCAATATCGCCTATTGTGCACCCCCACTGAATAAAAAGTCCTTTGGTGGCCAAGGACTTCTTCACATAATAAATTTCTATACTAAAATACAAGCGCACCAGCACTGATCTGCCAGCCAAGTTTCATTGAAACCCACGTCACTCTCGGTTATAGCTCCAAATAACAGTCTTCAATGTCGTTACTTAGGATCGTTACTTTATTGCAATTTTGTGTGCATGTCGCCATATGGCTCCGCATTTCCATTCCTCATCATCATAGAAATTTGAGACTCACAGGTTTTACCTGATTTAGCAATTTTGTGTACATTCCAACAGAAGCTTTCACCGTTTGAGCGGTTTCAGTCGCTTATGTGCATCTCGTCATTTGCTATCGCATTTTTCATCATCAGAGACTTGACATTTTATTAAGTAAAGTACCCTCACAATTTTATCCCGCATCATCAAAACCTTTAGACTTCCCTATGTTGCGGAGGTTCGGGTTGAATCTCATCAGGTGCCTCTACAATCACACCTAATTTTAGTAGACATGAAACTTCCACCGGGGCACAAGCTATACACCGGTCTCGGCAACTTATGTGCGTTTTTAAGAGCATGACCTCCTCATTTGCACTCCTCATCATTATAGACATCGGCTTCACTCGATATGTCAATTATGTGTGCACTTTATCAGAAGCCTTGACAATTGCACCCCGCGTCATTACTTCCTTGTGATATCTATCTGGGGGCGCAACTCATCAGGAGTCTTCAGTATCGCATCTCTAAAGGTCATTCATGGATTTTGTTTGCATCTCATCATTTGTTTCGAACAATGAAAGATGTTACCCCCCACTTAGTGGAAGAAAGGATATTCTTCGAATTTACTGCAACAAAATCAACAAACATATAAAACATCTCCTGTTACAAATTATCCTCCAGTTGTGGCTTTTGTGTATCCACAAAAGAATAAATTTCTACTAAATCTGACACAGTGAGAATAATGAACAACAAGTACGCACACCATACACACAGCCACACCGAGAAATTATTCGAAAACAGCTTTCATTAATGCCAATGCCAACCCAATGGGATCTTATGTATCCTGAGAATTTTTCCTTCACCAGGACACACCAAAACTGTCAAGAACCTATCCTCAAATAAAAATATGTTTCCAAGAAGTAGGAAACCGAACTTTACTTATAAATTTTCGGTCCGGTACCTCATCAGGGACGGTACATAGAGTTAATGAGATTTGCAATATACGACCGTGGGCCATAGGATAAGGAAAATTTCTTCTTCCATAGGTCTCTCGAGGCGCTACAAAGTATGTATGTGTATCTTCAACATCTTCTCCGATTGTCTCTACAGCGTGACACTAAGTAGTTTATTTGCATAATAGCGCAAAGCATACCGAAAAGTTTGATAATGAGCCCGGGTCAAGTCGAATTACATTACAATCACACAAGGACAAGAAAACCGGTCAAAAGGTTGCGATGTTTTCGGGTTAAAACTCCGGTCCCTATCATAAGTATATTAGGGATGAACAAAGAGCAAAACCAAATTTCTATTCAATTGTGGTGCAAGTCCTTCGATAGAAGACACTAAATTGACCACAACATGCCGTCGTAACAACAATACATTGCTGTCAGATCCTATTCGGGTGCCTTCTTGCTTCTTCGTATTGTGTGAGAACCTTTCGCAAGACGTAGGGAATTTAATTAGACAACGTGCGAATGTAAGGTGTTGAGTACTAAATGACGACCCAAGACATTAATACCTTTCTTTAACCTAGGAGCCGGGGGTCGGGTGATCCATTGAATTTGTCGGTACGGTTATGGTCATTAAAACTCATGCCAGGACCTTAAGCAACAAACCCCATATCAGGAAGAAAAGTTTTGTATGCGTTAAGTAGGGTACACAACTTTTGGCAAAAGATAAATTTTAATGTTAGGTTAAAGTTTAAAATTAATCAAGAAATTGCTGGTTAGTTCCTAAAAACCTGCTCTATACTCCCTCTCTCTCTCTCTCCCTTTCTGCACTAACTCAAAAAAGGCTCCAGGCAGTCAGTGTATGGTATGTACAGCTTGAAGGAAAATAGTCTTCAATAAACATCTTTGGAAATTAAAGTTTTCGGGAATTATCAAAACTTTGTCAGAGCACATGTACGAGATGAAGGAAGAAGAGGTTGGAATGATACGCCGGCAAGGACGTATCTAGGTACTTCATAAGGAAAAGGCACGTGTGTGACGGTTTATCTTTTGTAAACTTCCTGGTATGTAGGTTGTGTATCCATTGTGTCAGAGTACCACATAAGACAAGGATACATCACGGGACTTTCAGGGGCGGATACTATACCGACACAACATTGTTTAGTGGTACTCGGAGAGTTTACTAATTTGTTCTTGTGGTTCGTGTCGTATGTATGTATGGAAATAGTTTTTACCAAAATTTCACATCGTTTGTTAGCGTTTTGCATTATGAGTTGTGTGTGTTGTCTATGGTATTAATCATCATTTTCAAAAACTCCCAAGAATATGCTTGGTGCGGAGAAACTTTAGAGGAGTGTTGCATAATTAAATTTGAATGAATTTTAGCGTGGCTGTGTGTAGATGCAGTTCTGAGACTGAATTCCATGAATGTTTGCTGAAGATTGAGGATAATCGTATTCAGATTTTGATGCTTTTTTATAATGGATTTTCAAATACTTTTTTAAATCGTTAGAGTAATGGAAAAAAAAAGAAAATAAATTGTATAGCAATTTAGTAACAATTACTATGGTCTCCCCAGGGAGCCGATGCAAACCGTCGTGTATGGGAAGACCCAGAAATACATTTAGAAAGTCTGTTCATACAGAAGGAAAATCTATAGGCAAATCGTGGAGCCAGCTAAAGACTTGGCTGCTAACAGTGTGATGTGGAAAAGAAGCGTAGTCAATGTCCAATGTTAAAAGGAACCAGGGAGAGAGAGAGAGATAGAGACTGATCTAAATTATTTATACAAGACGTCAAACGCATTTGGTGGTCAAATTGAAAGAGTTGTTTGAGCAAAAGCTTCGTCAATTAAATTTGATTTTTTTTTACCGTTATCGTATTTTTTGTGGAAGTCAACGAAAATCACGACTTTTACTGCTATATTAGATTTAATTTTACCATTTGTCTAACCTTTAGATGAAATATTTGCTGTTGCGTTGCTGTTAAGTAATGAGAAATTTTAAAATTGACTTTTCGTTGAAATTTCAAACAATGGTTTCATAACGGTACTCTCAAATATGTGAAGTTGACAAAAGTTGATTCAGTGTATTGGCTCTCTAACGGTATATTATTTTTGACATTTGACAATTGTGTTTTTCCAAAATATTGATATCCATTTATGACTTGTATTGCGATTTTGTTCGTTCGTTACTTGCTTTGTGGGTGTTGTTTCCTTGAGAGCTCCATACCCCCCTCCCTTCACTTCGTCAGTGCGAAAATATTTGTGTAAAGTTTGATTGAGTTAGGTGTAGAGAAAAAACAGTTTTTCTCAGAAAACCTCTTTTGGCAGATTGGGTCTGTATGGCAGCAAAGAAGGATTCTATTTGTTTTTGCATAATGTTATTGATTTCCATGTAAGGTTTGATTGAAATTGGTGTTAAAATAAATAATATTGGGGGGATCCATGATCCCATGATCCCATGGTCGCATTTCATCTATTTTTATATATGTTTTGAGGTTTCACTAGATATATATTTTTATAAGCTTTGGTTTTAAATTCGTGTACAAATAAAAAACGTGATTCATGAGCCACATGTGTATCATAGATCTCTCATTTTCAGGTGGCACTAGTGGTGATTCAGGCGAAAAATCTTTTTGAAATTTTGCACACACTTGCTACTTGGCACTCATATTTTCTCCAAATTTCACGGCCCACCTATCCGCGTTCGGAAGTTGCTGCAGCTGCCCACATCGCACTTGTGTGTTTTCTAATTAAAAATTTTTTCCCACAACATTGCCTTAGAACCCATTTAAAACGGTGTTAAGAGCCCAGGGGACCGGGATGGCCTCATTAATGTAACGACGGAGAAATGCATACTCTCCTCCAGGAATTATATAACCAGATTTAGATAAGATTTATACCTCGGCTCTTCCCTAGGTTTACTTTTCCTGTGGCTAGCCCTTCGCTCTACTCAGATCTCGCACTGTCTGTCGGGCATTAAAGAATTTGCCAACATTTCTGGCACAGTGGTGTTGCGCAATAAGTGCCAGCGAAGTGAACGGTGAGCTTCTGAAATTCAATTCGTAAAAAAACCTCAGTGCTAATGGGAAGCGGATAAGACAAGGTGCGATCGCAGCCAGTGATGGAAGGCAATTCGTAAGGCTTAGACCTCTGGCTCATGCTTAGGTTTACTTAAATCTTGTCTGTCATGATTTTCAGAATTGGACCACATTTTCGCAACGTTGCGATGCTGGAAAATAGGATAAGACGAGCGCAGCGTTCGGTTAGCCAATGGAAGGCAATTCACAAAACTTAGACTCCTGGCTCATCAATACGTTTAGTCAGATCCTCTGGTTCGCCCTTCGCTCCACTCCACCACCTCCCTCTGTATATCATGCTTTTCATAATTCGCCAGCGCTTTTGGGAACCGGATAAGGTGAGGTGGAAACGAAGCAAGGCGTGAGTTGATAGAAGGCAATTCGTAAGGCTTACACTTCTGGTTCGTCCATACGTTTACTCAGATCCCGTGGCTCGCTTTTCACTTCGCTCAGACCTTACCCTATCTGTCGCACTTTTTAGAATTTGCCAACATTTTCACGATGCAGTGCTGCTGCGTAGAGTGGTAGGGCGAGGTGCTAGCGTAGTGAGCCGTGAGCCAATGGAAGGCAATTCGTGGAGTTCAGACCTATGACTCTTGTCCGTATGATTACTTAGATCATGTAGCTCGCCCTTCGCTTGGCTTAAACCTTGCTCTGTCTGTCGCGCATTGGCCAATTTGCCAACATTTTTGGATTTCCCTGAAAACCGAATTGCCTAAGTATGTGTACAGCATTGGGCCTTCGAGAGTCTGGTTACCTTACTTTAAACCATGTTGTATCTGTAACAATTACGCTATTTTATAACGAAATTTCCCAAAGAACAATTGAGTCAGACTAAAACCAATAATCTTACAAAGACAACATTAAGGTTTTCGGGAGACAAAATTGTCCGAAATGAAACCACCTAGTTAATTTTGAAGCAAATATTTAACCCTGTGTTGCCACCCGGGTACCCGGGTACCCATCTTGATACGTTTTGCAAAATAATTTTTTTTTTTTCAACAAAAGATTGTCCAAAACCTTCTCAAATCTCCATGGTTTGATCGAATTTGTTTCGAAATGTGCATTCTACGTATTTATAGAAATATTTTAACTTAAAAAACTTTGCATTTGAAAAAACAACACGTATGTATGAGTCACCCGGGTACCCCGATATAAAAAGAATGATTTTTGTATAGAATATTTTTCGAGTATATCATAAAAAAGTGTAAAGTTTTCTAGCTCTAGCGTTTCTTTGATCGTTGGTGTTAGTTACCACTTCAATTAGTAGCCTTCCTTTCCCGAATACGTTTCGATTGTGATTTTCGTTCCATGATTTCGCATGACTTGGTTAGAAAATCGCTCTCCTATCATTAGCATAGCTAATTCTTCTGAGAGCTGGCGTAGAAAAATTCCGCGCCCCCCCCCCCTCTTAGTTTTTTATTGCAAGCATATAGCGCTGTTTTCACGATGGATTTGTCGTCCAACTTTTGAGCATTCAAACAAGTTGGACACCAAATCCATCGTGTAAACAGAAGTTGGACAACAAGTTTGAAGTGGAACGAGCATTCAAACAAATCCACCGTGAAAACAGAAGTTGGACAACTTGTTTTAGATGCATTGATTATAGTCCAATCGAAATATAAATATACTTTCTAATAATAAAGAATTAATGCGCCTGATTACCAATATCTGTGCACTATCATCCAATTCTGGCGTTCCGTCGACTTTTGGGGCACGCTGTGTACTCATTCGGGCATGTTTCCTTCAATGTTTAAAATATTCACGAAAAAGTAAAATAAAAAGCAAATATATGTTTCCTGTACTAATACGTATTGCAAAAACGTTTTACGACCGCTCCAACTTTCAACTACTGTTTACACGGCCAACAAGTTGGATAGGATTTGTTTGATAGGATTTGTTGGAGAGAATATCGTACGTGTAAACAGCCTTCCAACTTGGATAAGTTTGAGGGAAAAGTTGGATGCAAACAAGTTTGATGCCATCTAAACGCGCCTTATCATTATTTTCATAATAAGTAACGTACGTGGTACACCTGGATGTGTCAAATGAAAAAGCAACAACAACGCATTGGTCTCGGCGATGACATGATCCAAGATAGAGCTGCTTGTAGAAATATGCTGAGAAATTATCGCCAAAACGGGCGATGTGCCTACACCGCAGGTCGAGCAACGCGGAACCATGGAGCGGTATAAAGAACGAGGCAAGGAAGAAGAAGAACGTACGTGGTACCGGGAATATCGTACTGAGAAGAATCACCGCTTATTTTCTTCTTCGGAACATACGAATCTGTTCTGCTCCTCGTCAAATCCAAAAAGCGTTGACAATAACGGCCAACAGTTCGACAGTTTCATTTCTTGAGGAATGTGTTTTTTTTTTTTCAAAGTACCGACGGTAGTGAGATTCCATGACAAAAATTTTCATTGCCACTCTGCTCCTCAGCGTTTCTTTTGTCGTCATCGTTTTCTTTTATTCGTCCATCGAATCTCTCTCAGCAGTGACTGAATGCCTGGTTTCTTCACGCTAACGACAGTAATTGAGTGCATGTTAATGATACGCTAAATTCTCTAAACGAAACTACAATCTATTCTTAACTGTCCTGGTAAAAATACAAACAATTATTTTCATCTACACAATGGACTTTTAGCAAGAGTTTTATAGGGTGGTACCCAGGTACCCGGGTGGCAGATACTGTAAGTTTTTTTGGGTGGCAACACAAGGGTTAAGTTTAGACTCCAACAGAATGCTCACTTTAGTAACAATAACCGATATAGTTCATTATGCAATTAAAATATAACCAAAAATCTGGTTTTATTTCTAACCGAGGTTATTTTGTGCTGCTTGGGCTACATTTCAGAATAGCGGAGATAAAATACCTCCTTGTGGGGTACCTCTGCACACATACCTAAATACCCATAGTGTTATAATTCCGTCTAGATGTGCAAATGGATCCATCGACGTGTAGTGCCTGTAATCGCCCTAGGTCTGACAATAGGCGTGTTTTTTTGTACTCCGGAGTAGGTTAGTTTAGTGTAACCACATTAGTATTATTGGAATTGTTACAGATGTGGCAATCAGGAGCGTTCTATCACGAATAAGTTCAATACAACATCAGCTTATCATACAAACATTGGCTAGATGCCACGGGTGGAAGGTTTAACGTCGCGATAAACCGACTGCCACTCTCATTTGTTGTTTGTGTAGGTCATGTGAATTTAGTTGTGAAGAACAGTAACCAGGATTTTTCACAACTTTGAAACTGAATTCCGTTTCCGGTAAGAATGTTTTCCGTAGAGAGGAGATTTGAATATCGATAGGTCGCAGCACATAAAATTTCGAATAAAACGACATCCTTATTGAAGCTTCCCTTCCACACTAATTTTAACTCGGAAATCTTACTACTCCACCATGATAGTTTTCGCTTGACAGAAAGAGAAGTGCTAGAACACGATTCAGATATCGCGGCCCTTTTAGCTGCCGTAAAAGTATTTACCACCTCCTGCAGGTGTTGTTTATTAACTGGCAAATTAATTAAAGATAGTAACCCTTCAGCAAAAGTATTTCGAAATCGAGATCAGAGTCGGTCGTTCTACACAGGTACACAGGTAGAAAGATTATCACCTTTAAAGTATAGTAGGAATCCAAAAGTTGTGCTAAATATGCTAACTATATGAATGATATGTGATACCTATACTTAATCCCGAAAAAAAAACCCGCCCGTTTATCAACCCGCTTTTTACAAAAAATCCCGTTGAATATTATTCCGACATTACTAAATCATGCCTACTTTAAAATCCTGCCATTATAAAATTCCGCAACACTAAAAACTCCGCCATTTTAGAATCCCGCTAGTGGAAATAATCCCGCCAAAATACCGCCGAAAATTATTCTAATTGATAACAAAGAAATCAATAGTTATGTAATGTGATTCCCAACAGTTAATGCGATACTTTCTCTTAACATAAATCTGTTGGAATATTTGTTAATTTCTTTGATAAAGATGTCAATTTAGCCCATACAGAACAAATTTGTCATACTTAAGTCTCGGCTACCGAAAGACCAGACCAGCTATTTTTCCAAATTACCGAGAATTAATATCCCCATGCGAGAAGACCCATTATTTTAACGGTAAATGTGTTGGCGGTTTATAATATCCCAGCAAAGAAACGAATTCATTAAGATCTCTTATCAACAGAAGCACATCACTCACATTGCCAATTACCGCTTGTCGTCAGCATCGTTGTCAGCATGTATTGTCCGCCTCGTGTCCCCGTGGATGCATATCTGCACTACTTGGATAGGGTACTGCTACAGGTGAGCAGTTCACCTCTTATCCTAGGTGCAGATGTGAATGGAACCTCACCTCTCTGGTTCAGCAAAGTACGCAGATACAGAGCTGCGTACCCGCGGAACCAGAGAGGTGCTGACTGGGCTGAACGCCTACTGTCTTGTAACATGTCCGTCCTTAATGTGCCGTCTGATGTGTATACGTTCCAATCATCCCGGGGTTTTTCCGATATTGATGTTACGTGTGTTAACAGTGCGGCAAGAATCTTTCAGTTTGACTGGAAGATTCTTCCATACAGTATGAGCGATCACAGCATCATTGAAGTTCGTATGACCTTCAATGATGCTGAGGGTCGCTCGGGTGGTGGCGGTGGTGGGTCGGGTGAATCAGGTGGTGGTAATCGGGATTTGGTGGTGGGTAATCCTTTGTTTAGGCGTTGGTCGCAGATTGGTTGTAACTGGGCAGTCTATGAGGCTCGAATAAGGGAAGCGTTCGATCGCTTTCCCTTGGTCGAGTTCTCATTGGCTCCCCTTGATGTTAAATGTAGGTTTGTGATCGAGTCTATGGCTACCGTACTTGGGGTACACCGTACGGTGGAACCCAGGCACGTCAGATGGTGGACTATAAACTTAAGTGTCAAGAAGAGCGAGGTAGCTCGACTTCGAAGACGCTTACAGCGAGCCAGAGCGCGCCATTATATTGATCTGCACGACTATATCACTGCCCGTCGGCGTGCTATAGTCGAGTATCGCGATATGATGGCTAAGTATAAAACCGATCATTGGCAGTGTTTCGTCAGTGCGTCTTCCAACGACCCTTGGGGTAATGCCTACAGGGTCTGTCGAGGAAAGAAGTCGGCCTGCGCGGTCGGCCTGTACGCGGTCCTGGAAGGAATCTGTGTGTGTGCTACTTGAAGAGATTCCTGCTCTCGAGACTGGGGAAATAGCGGCTTGCATTGCTAGGCTGAGAAGCAGGAAATCTCCTGGATTAGATGGGATGACTGGTGGCATGTGCAAGCACATCTGGCACGTCGTCCCGGTATATCTTGAGTGCTTATTCACAGATTGCTTCCGACAGCGTCTTTTCCCGACGAGTTGGAAGTCTGCCCGTATGGTGGTACTACTGAAGGACCCTGACAAGGACAAGTCCAAACATCAATCCTATCGGGGCATTAATCTACTTCCAGTACTTGGTAAAGTGCTGGAAGGGATTCTTGTTCGGAGGATGGAGGAGAGGCTTGTCGGTCACATGTCCGACAGTCAGTATGGATTCCGCACTGGCAGATGTACTGACGATGCGTGGCTCTTCATCAGGGAGTCAGTATCACACAGCAGGTGTCAATATGTCCTTGGAATCTTCATTGATTTCAAGGGTGCTTTTGACAACCTGCTGTGGGATGCTATTCTACGAAAGCTCGAGGCAGTTGGCTGTCCAGAAATAGCTCTTTGTAGGAGCTATTCCTAAGACGGTCACTTTGATGCTTAAGTGCAGTTTTGACAGTGGTCGTCCCCCAGTGGTTCGGATGGGGGATGTTAGACTCAAGTACTCGGCGATCCCGGTCAAGGGAGGGAGAGGGTGAACTTCAGGTTCCACTTCACAGCTGTAACCGAAAAGTTTGTGATATTTGTAAGTGGTTGACACGTATTGTTAGGAAGGATTGGGGTCTCGGTAGAGGCGCAATCCATAAGATCTACGAACCCGTTTTCGTTGGCTGTGCAGCGTATGGATCCGCGGCTCTTATGGATTACGCCTCTACCCCTGGTGGTAGGGATTTATGTGAAACGTGTCAGCGTGTCCCGCTGTCTAAATGTCTCCGAGTATGTAAGACGGTTTCTACCGTCGCTCTTCAAGTCCTGATCACCCCCTCTTGACTTGGAGATCTTACGTCGTGGAACGGCGTTTTACATACGGAGAGGGCTTTCGTTTCCCCTGAGAGTGTCGCTGGTAAAGGCCGACGAGAAATCGCCGGTCTGCTGGAGGAGTGTGTCCTATCTAGATGGCAGTCTAGATGGGAAACAGCGTTGCATGGGAGAACTACCTACGAATACGTTAGGCAGGTTAGTGACGTGAGAGGTAATGCTGACTTAGACTTCAATCTAAGTCTAGGATTCCTCATCACTGGTCACGGATCGCTCAATGCATGGCTTCATTCGCGCAATTTAGCTGATGATGCAGCATGTCCCATGTGTGATCATCTCGGCGAAGATTGGACGCATGTACTATGCCATTGCCCGGCGTACGCGGATATCCGGAATTTTGACGCATTCGGCGTCACTATCGAGGATGGTTCTCTGAACGTTTCTCGCTGTCTCTTTAGACGAGAATATGTCCTGGTTCTAAATGCCTTCGCCAAGGAGGCATTTAGTCGCCGCCGCAGGCGGTTGTACCCGGATAATAATGTATAACGGTTTCAGCTCTGGTCTGTCTGGCATTGCCTTTGGCAATGTCGCCTTGTAGTTGGCTACACTTTCGGCTTCATTTCGGCCTCACGCTGGTTTCAGCAGGGGGACCCCCCACTGGGAGAAAGACTATACGTCGATACCAGTGGGGACCCACGGGAAGTGACTATCCCGCTCTACCCGAATAGTTAGGCGACGTGGGTGTGCAAGGCGCCCACACTGCAGCAGTGGCGTAAGGCCACTGCGAGTCCGGAGCAGAGGTTGTATTTTCACAACGGCGTGGCATGGAGTTGCGCTACAACCGGGTGCCGGGACCCATAGAACGGCAGAGGTAGTAGAAAGGCCTCGCATCCAGCAGTATGTAAACGCCAAGCCTTATCACTTGGTAAGAAAAACTGCTACCTTTACGGGACGCTGATTGACGTTATCAATCCGTTTGCCTATTCGAGGCCGTCTGTTAAACCTTTACGGTAGGCACGGACGTTAAACCCCCTTCATGGCATTTATTGTCGTCAGCATCCTGTCCACGATCCGCTGTTCGCATTGCGTCCAGCGCACATCGTTCTTGGGCTCATCACGGTGTGTCCTACATATGGCATGAAATATTGAATATAATCGACAATTGATGCTAAGTCAATCATCAATCGTACCCCTCACCAATTGTTAACAAACTCGGAATAACACAGCACAAGTGACAGTACGAGCAGGTGATGGCTTTCAAGCATATTTATATAAGTACATAAACATACATAAATGTCATCAGTTGATCGTGCTGTCACATGTGTTGTGTTTTTCCGTGTTTGTTTACAATTCGGGAATGATACGATTGCTTATTGATTTAGCACGCAACATGTTGTCACCTTAGATGTTGCAATGCTGGTGCATAACCTAGATAAATAAAATTTAACCTTGAGCTTGAATTAATATGTAGTATGTTAACTCCGAGTCCTTTTGGGGTGTAACAAAAAAATTTACGTTCACTTCGATCAGGAAGCCGTTGCGAATAGTTGAGAGAGAATTGTCTACAACAATTTAGATAGTATCGATTGATATTGACCTTGGCTTTTTCAACATGTTCTCGGTTTTGACTACGATTTGATATACATACTACTTATGATCTTTCCATTTGAAATATTGTGGATTGTGTTTTAACGTGATTGTGTTTTAACGTAATTTTAAATAATAGGATTTAATCTTAAAATGTGTTGTGATTCGCAAATGCGTTCCTCCGACAAGGAGTCGTCGGTCGGACGAAACGCATTGCGCCCCAAACCAAACAAATCAGAAATATATCGATCTAACCACTAAACATCCACGTACCTATAAATATTACCAATTCAACCACAAAAACATTTACACAACTATACCTAAATGACACATACATCCATCACACACGAAATAAATATCATTTTAACGTAGAGAATCATCAAATCCATCATTAAGCTGTCAAGCATAATCTCGCACCCTTATGTTAGCGTCATGCATAAAATTTCCGTTTTTCGCTCCTTCACATACGAAATACATTTACGATACAAAGTCACATGAATGTCGTCACATGATAAATATTTATGTCGATATTCAACTATAAATTATTAGTGGCGGCAAAACGGGTTACATACACATCTACGAGTATATCGCCTTACGTGCCTAGTTTCGTCTAGTACTCTCTCTAGGCATAGCATTCCCGTTAGGTATCCTACAGAAGAAGTTGACTATACACTTCGTTCACGTCCTAGCAATTCTCACACTTTACCGTCGTATATACAGGATACAGCCTTTACATCACATACCGTATAATAAGTAACTTTTCGTAATGTGGCAAATGTAAAGTTATCCTCTGGAAGATTCTGCATTTATAAATTATGCAAAGGAGCACCTCCTTGTATGTAGGTTAGGTTGTATCCATCGTCTATAAGCGGGCAAAAGTGCACGTCGTTTACCAAAGTCTTCAGCGTTAGTAACGGTGTTTGGGTGTGTGTGTGCCGGTGTGTTTGCCAGTAAGGCGAAAGTCGAATATGGAAAATTGCTTGCTATGCTTTTGTTACTATACGAGGTATAGCATAGGATGCCAAGGATCAGAGAATCTAGTCTAGAACACATCTATAGAGAGAGAGGTTAAGGCATGATGTCTTGTCGAGAAGCCTAAATGAATGTGTGCAAAATATTCTGAAATCGAAGCGGAAGAAGGAAAAAGAGGAAATCGGGAGATTGTACTATAGTCAATTATGGTGTCACGGACGATTGGAATATTAGAGGCGTGATTGGAATGAGGTCGTGTCGGGGTTGTACAAACATCTTGAATTGCAGCGAATTAGGTTGCGAAGAAAATTGTTTTCCAGGAAGACTCTGTATCTCTATGCAAGTCCAGTCGGGTTGATCAAAAGTTAGGCTCTTGGAGTTTGTGCTTTTGTCAAATCAGCGAATTGATATTGAGAACAATTTGTGCTCAACGATATTCACATAAAAGTTTGTTATCTCAAGCGAAATATTTCCAAAAAAAAAATTCTCTATTTTCTTTCTCTCGCCCTCTTTTCTGGAGCTCCTTAGGTCGTAAGCGCTTTTAGCATTTGCACCAGTCGATTTGGGTTCTCGGGTCGCTGATTCTATTTTTTCAGCCATGTCTATCTACTGAATATACCGTTATGTCGAAATTGATTTTCTTCCTGAATGAACTCCTCCAATTCGCGAATTTATTAAAATTCAAAATAATTTCGACATAACGGTAAATTCGTAAAATAAGAGGCCTGGTGTTCGGCCTATTATTTTTACAAATACAACTATGGATCGAAATTACCGTTATGTGGAAATTATTTTGAACTTTAATAAATTCTCAGATTCCGACATTCTGCAAGGCATACATTATTTCTCAGATCTCATTTCTTATGCACAAAACCTTTACCACCTAATCGCATTCTTTAGCCGCATTAACTCGCGAACGCGTCGAGCCGCAAAAAACCTGGAAAATTTCCATCCGATTGAAAGTCACCTTGCCAAAGCTAATTCCCTGTAGGCACTTCACCCATTTCGCTGCCGCCGAAAAACCATTCACATATGAAAATACACTCACGTATAAGAATAGGTACTTTGTACGCGCCCAAGTCCTTATCATACGTGTGCATGTTTTTTTTTTCGCGAGCATTGTCAGATAATTTAATTTCCCCGTCGCAAGTCGGTATGTATGACTGTAATTGAATTATCCTGCAAATTTAATGATATGATGACAATGAAAACCCATTAAATCGTAAATACTGATAAGCCTCCCGGGTATTCAGGTGACATATCCTCGGCATTCACGCAGAAGAAAAAAACAGCCGTGCTTTTTTCTCTCTCGTCGCTGCTTTTATACTACTTTGGCCGCACCGCATGTAATGGAAATCATCTCGAATTTCAACACGAAAAAAGATTATTTTCTTCAGCTGCCGAAAGCAGGCCAACAGCAGCAGCAGAAATGCTATAGAAGAAGGGACTCACATTCTCATCTCTCTCTCTCTCTCTATCAATATAATGTACATTCATCATTCCGGCCGAACTCTTGGCCTTTCTTCGGCTTTGAATTAGGCTCCTTTGTTCGTTCACTCTCTCAGCATGAGAGCGACGGGTGCGACGGGTGGAGAACCGCGTGTAGGATGCGACGTCATCTCGTCGTTTTCATCATCAATTGAAAAAGGATTTTGATCGAAAATAAGAAAATTCAAAACCCGACCAACTGGGGGGAAAAACGAGAGAATGGAAAATACAAACGACCGCACAAGAATGTAATGTGTGGAAAGGCAAAAATCCATGAATTCATGCATCCATTGCGGAACATTCATATTATTATATCCTTCGACATATCGGAATGTAAAAAAGGTTCCTGGAAATCAGAAGTAGAAATCGTGGCTTTCCTTACAAGTTTTTTTTTGTGATTTTTTTATTTTTTATTTCTTTTTTACCGCAAGCCATCTTGAAAATTGAGATCGAGAGGTTTTCTTTTCTCTCGTGAAAACTGCCGAGAATGGAAAAATGGAAATTTTTCTTGACTGCCGAATACAATGGAGGTTTTAGGCGGAATCTGATCTGAACTTATTTTTCTTATGGCATAGCTAAATTGTGTGTTGCTTGGGTGTGTGTTCGCCAGGGTATTGAATTTCGAAGCTCGGTATAATTAGGGTTCTAACTTTGGAGCCTTTTAGACACAGCCTGGTTTGTGATGTTGAGAGGTTTTGGATTGTGTAAAATAATTGGACTGGGAGAAACTGAATTTACTGGAGAGTATTCTCAAGTCAAGAGAACCTATAATTTAAATCGCAAAGAAATGAGTGACATCTTAATATTTTTCAAACAGGATCATAGACTTGTTAAGTTTAGAAGATTTTTGTCGGCACTATAATAGGCTATTCATACATGGCAAAATCTAGGTAGATTCTGATATCCCAATTTCCTTGTGTTCGAGATCGAAAGGGGGCCCCTCACGCTCGATTTTTTTTTTCACCAGAAAAAATTGATAGAATATAACCCACATTTAAAGCAGTCTACATTATAAGCAAAAGCAACAAACATCATTTTCTACAAAAAAAAAAGTTTTTTTTTTTCATTTTTTTTGAGACAAAATTGAATTCAGAATAATTAAATAGAATCATTTATTTATCACAAAATCCGAGAGTCGCGGCGAAAGAGAATCTGTAGGAGTGCCCTTCTACCTCGTATAAGAGTCGTTGATCCTAGACTAAAACTGATTACTATAGATCTGTGGATCACATCCATAACCAAGCAAAACTAAATCGACTGAAATAAAATTCATGGTAGAGATGCTCAAAAGGCAAATAAAATTTACATATCTTGACTCACTAGTTTGTCGACAGACATCTGTTTCTTGATTTCTTAAGTGCCACTACAAAAAAAGGAAAGGTTTTCTCACTTAAACCTTTTTGAATGTTCTTAGTAACTGTGGCTAGCCATTCCGATCAATAGGTCATCCTATATCTTTTTTTCAGCAATGTGAACATATTTTCCTTAGCTGAGCAATCAATTCGATATTTAAATACTCTCCAATAACTGGGTTATGGGCAGCGCCCGCTCTAGCACTTACGCTGCCCCGGGAAAAACGGCAAACTGCCGCTCCTAAGATTTTTTTTTTTTGTTAATGTTCATGGGATATGTCGACTTCATTTTACCAGGAAGGAGGCTTTTCTGACACATTTTGAGTTATTTGAATCACACACCTAGAAATAAGTTTCCTTACGGAAACAGAAGAGAAACCGGAAAAGAAGAGTCGTTCCTATCCAACTCAACCTTTATGCTCATCGAGTGCTGAAGGTACCCTTTTTTATCATTATGAACTTGAGAACGTCAATCTAGACTGTAATTTCCCGAAGAAGACGTATTGTTGATGTAGTAGTAGTAGTAAGACATGCGCCTAAAAAGATTTAACAAAAAAAATGCGCAAATATCCCTATGACGTTTTTGTCAGGTAGCCCCACATATTACTTTACTAGACAAAACACGTTATTTAAATTTTAGATCAGATCATTAGGATTCCACAACCCAGACGGTTGTGGTACTAAATCTTTAGTGGAAAAGTATTCTGCCGATGAAACACTATATTACTGACAAATCCAAAAGGTAATCTAAGGACATCTTACGTCTCTAAGGTTTCAGTAATGCCAATTTGATCCCCCTATAGTGCCTCAATATCGGTAATCCCACGGAATACTACTGAGTGAAATGAACTGAGACGAGAAACCAGGGTATGTCAAGCAGCAGACTGTAAGTCAACCAATCTTGTTGATAAATTCTGGACTCACTTCAGACTCTAGCTTCTTGAAATGTTATCTGTTTCCTGAGGTTTTTAAAGACTAGTTGAGGTTACGATACAATAACACTTCCTTCGTGTGCTTTGTTTGCTTCACCATTAATTTACAAGTGTTTTAGTCTTTTTTACCAGAAATAAGGTTCAGCTTTCATATTTCAGTTTTCCGTCTAGGAAGTGCTACCCAAAATATCGGCCCTCCCTAGACCGGGCGCTGATTATTGGCCAAATTTTACGCAAGAACCGCCTGAAGTTGAACCTTTATTAATTTTCAATATTATTATGAGCAAAAAACTTTATAATTTATGGATTGTTTTGATGAGTGTTGAGTTAAGTTGCGTCTCCCCGCTGCAAACAGAGTATAATACTTGGAGATCCAAGATCCAAGCTTGAACATACCCAAAATTAAATGTGCTACTATCCTAGATTCTATTTTCTATTCTCACTTCCGAATTTTTGTGGCATATTAGTAAAAATGCATGTCTTTTGAAAGAACAGTTACCCAAGGATCTATCAAACTAAATTTTGTTATGATTTCGGATTTGGGGGTCCCTTTGGCTTGGGGCCTGTGTTCCACTGCACACATGGAACACCGTACGTTACGCCACTGCTGCTCACACTGTTGTCGTAATCTTGTTCCACCACTTGACAGTACAGTAGAGTCCGTCTTGTTTGCTACTTGGACAATTTCATGCACGACTGAAATTGCTATTTATTTTTATATTAATTTGTTACAACAAGAAGTGGAATCTATCTTATAAAAAAACGAGACCGAGACTAATTTCCGGCGCGGCCCAAATTTGGATACCCTTCGCTCCATTCGGGCTAAAAGTTTTTTTCAGGCGTACCTACGACTTGTATTTTATCCCCCCTCCATTCTTTTCCTTCTGTCTTCACAAAAGTTCGGTTCTCTCTTGATAACCGTAACTCCTAGTGGAGCATGGTGCGTTGATGACTACAGTGTGTAGTCATCAACGTTACAAAGACAACTGAATTCGGAGTGTGATATGGTTGTCAGCCATACCACTTCGTAGTCGCATTGTTAGTTTATTATTCTACGATAAGAATATTTCTTATCATCTTCTTCTGAATAATAAACTTCCGACTAGTCGTGCCGGGTTTGGAAACTAGTTTCTCTATGAGTGTCTATTTCACAGAGTGGCGACCGAACGATCACGGCCACAGACCACGACACAAAAGTTCGGTTGCGTCGACAAAACAATATATTTGTGTAGGGTTTGGTTTGAATAAGTGGGCAAATAAAAATATTTACTCAGAAAATTTTATTGGGGAATGCGGGAGCATGGCCCCGTAGTACGATTCCATTTGCCTTAACCTTTTTAGTTGCTTTGATAAAGACACATTAATTCAAGGTTTTGGGAAATTGGTGTCAAAAATGTTTCTTAGAAGAACCAAAATGGGGAGTTGGGTTTGTATGGCAGATCCATGACACAATGGTTGGATTTGATCCATTCTTACATACGTTTTGTGTCATTAATAGAAATACATTTGTGTAAAATTTGGTTTAAATTGGTACACAAATAAAAAAGTTTTTTTTTTAGAAGAACCTAATTTGGGGAGTTGGGTTTGTATTGCAGCCCCATGACCTCATTGTCCGGTTTTACCGATTCAAACATACAAACTGCCTGCAGCAAAAAGAAGCATTTGTGCAAAATTTCAGCTATGTATACATAGCTTTTAAATTGGTCGAGTAAAACGCGTCGCAACAGACAGACAGACGGACGGACAGACAGACGGACAGACGGACATCGCCTAATCTACTCCCCAAGTCATGCCGATCATAATGTATACTTTTTATATGGTCGGAGATCCTTCCTTCATTACAAAGTTAATGCAGTCGAGAACGCATAACTGCAAACGCAAGTGCAAAAAACGTATTTCTGGAAAATTTTTGTAAGCCCCATGATTTTTCACATACTTTTCATATAAAATTGTCTCCATAAGTGCAAATGTACGAAAGGTGATGCATACGCACACGTAAACTGCAACAGATAAGTGCAAGTTACGAATTTCGATGTCGTGCATTCGTTTTGCACTTGAATACGATTATGTTTTTTTCTCTCAAGAATATTGATGCTGAACTTGCTGTGCACTTAAGAGTTTAAAAATGCGGACCACTGTAAATTTAACAAGCATTTTGAAATCGCAAATACTAGTGCCTTTCGTCTGGATAAAACATGATACATACTCTGAGTTGCAAATTTATTGACACGAAGCCACCCCTACAGTAACTATATTCGAACGAGTAACGAGAAAATGTTAGAAACCGTGGTAAATTATTATTTGCAAATGCCTTTGAAATGGAAATATTGTCAAAGTTTAAGCAGTTGCTTTTGTTTTAGGTTCTTCAGATTTCAGTATGCGGCGCCCAATTTTGATTGTCATTGATAATGGCAATTCACTGAGTTAATTGGAAATTGGGCTCTTTCCGACTCGATTTTGATATTGAATCAATTGCATTCGTGGTTGGCTATTAAACTAAATTATCTTTACCGTTAATATATTTTGGCATTTCATATGCAAACATCTTGGCTATTTTGTAAATTTTTTTCGTGGGGCTAATTAAAATTAAAACGGAATTTTATTGAATGATTTTTTTTTACAAAATCACAAAACTGAAATATCTTTTCCAATTAAATTACTGAACCATTCTCATGGAAAAGTCCCAATTTGACACTGAATATCAATGATCTCGCTAAAAGGGGTTGCAGATTCGATTGTTTCAGGCTAATATATTAATAAAATGCCTTGAACAACATTTGAGGACTTAGGGAAGTCTATTTCAAAGCTTTTTGATTTATTTCTATCCTTTCGATAGAAATCCAGCCAGCCAGACTAATCTGCAAGGGTGAATAATTATCCTGTTTTCTAGACGAAACTAATCCTGATAACTTCTGATTTGGTGCGGCGATCGGCGAACAAAATTTGATTATAGGAGAATCTTGCATATAGATCTGCATGATGCACCGCTAACATAGTCAAAGGTAAAACATGCGGGAAGCAAGGTTCTTTTAGAGGTAAGAGTCGTCAAGTTCAAAAGGGAGAGTCTATATTTATAATAAGGGAGACATCGAAAATCACTGGGGTCATACAAATTTCTTAATGCAAAGAGAATAAATTGTTTTTGCACAGATTCGAATCTATAACAGTGTAACTTCTTAAAAAGGGATTACGCAGGCCTATTCAAGTATAGGGCGTCCAAGTGCGGTATACAAGGATTTGGTAACCCAAATATTCTTAAATTCTTTAGCACGTCTTTGTACGAAGCCAAGTTGTTTATTGGCTGTTGATAGTACCACATTGTATTCCAGATTTAAGCGCAATTTGTTGTCAAGTATAACACCAAGATCTTTGATATGGTCAACGCTTTTCAATTCGGCGTTATTAACATGGTAGGGACTAGATAAAACTGTACTCTTTCGCGAAAAACTCATCACCTGACTGACACTTACTGACGTTCAGGTGTAGATTATTTTGATTGCACCAGTTTTCGAGAGACTGAAGCTTCAGCCTCAGGAATGCTATGTTAGAGTGGACTTTAATGGTGTGGTACAACTTCAAATCGTCGGCGTATAGAAGATGAGGACTATCCCACAATACCTGTGGCAGATCGGAAATGAAAATATTGAAAAGGAAAGGACCTATGTAGCTGCCTTGTGGTACACCGGAAGAAACAGATACACTTTTGGAAATACAACTCTGGAATTTAATAAACTGTGTTCGTTCAAAAAGGTATGAGTTGCTGGTTATCCTTCTCTGTAAGAATCTTTTAATAATCCTGTTGTTTAGCTCTGCCAGTATCTTCGCTGCCCAATTTGAACATTGCAACGGACCAATTTTTTTTTTATCTTTTTCCTTCACACTCCTAAAGCATTGAAAATTATGTCCAATATGTGTTCTCCCTGTTATAGTTGTCGTTTTTCAATTATGTTGCCTCTCCAATATTTATTTAAATATTTGTGTCGATAAATTTGCCACTCATAGTATGGGGAAACTATTGTAATTAAGTAAAACTGGGACGCTGGAAGCATTCTAGATATTGAAAATGTTTGTAGAGAGCAATTTCCTAAATGATTAAGAACTACTTAGCCTAACAAACACTTAAATACACTTTTCCACGCGTAATATCCCTCCATCTGATTTTTTTTTTGTGAATCTGTACGAAAATGGATAAGTGAAAAAAAAAACGGATAAGTGCAATTTTTCGTGCTGCCGCAGACGATTGCACTTATCCGTTATCGACTGTATACCCTTCCACCCCTTCCATAATGAAAAAAATCACACTTATGTGCACAAAATTGTGGACAGACCGGAAAATGGTTTAGACGGCCTTTAATGCACTCGTAGTATTGACACTTTTGTCAAAAGGAGAGCTCACGACGATTTTGTAGAGATTTTGCTCAAAATTTTGGTTATTATCTCGGTACAATTTCTATGAAAATGTATGGAAAATCTTGAAGATTTTAGCCTAGATTTTGTAAAATCTCAATATTTTGCAAAATCTTCTGAAGTCTGTAGATAGCTTTAAGCTCTTTCCATACTATAGAAAGCTTTAAGCGCTTTAAACATATAGCCGCAAAATCTACGTAGATTATGTAATCTCGTATGCTGTTCAAACTATGGTCGTAATCTTGTTCCACGACTCGACAGTTCAGTACAATCCGTCTAAATTGCAAGCACCGACAATCTCATGCACGAATGAAACTGTTATTTACATTAATTTGTTTAAACAAGAAGCAGAATCTATCTTATAGGAATTACGTCAATGATTTATGTTCGCCAATAGGTGAAAACATCACATTTTTGTGTACAAAACCATGTACATACAAAGCGGGGATGGATTAGATGACCTCTACTGCAGTATTGCCAAATGCCACACTCACTATAGCACAATAGGCCCACTGGTTTCAGTGCTGCGAAACTCTTCGGGTTCACGCCCCTCTAAAATCTACACACTTCACCATGATTTTGTAAAGATTTTCTCTGAGATTTTGGCTATAATCTCCGTACAAAATCTATGAAAATGTATGGAAAATCTAGAAGATTTTCGCCTAGATTTGGTAAAATCTCAAGATTATGCAAAATTTTCTATAGTCTGTAAAGAGCTTAAGGTGTGACCGGTTATATAATCTTTGCATAGAATTAGTTTGTTGCCGACACTTGTCCGGACATGGACTCCGACTACAGAGCACTCGTCCATCCCACGGACTTGACCACTCTACACTCGTCCTTGCCACGGAGTCGATGGCCACGTGACCGCTGTAACTGTACTTGACCCTGCCACGGGCTTGACAAACTCGATCACCCGTTCCGCCACGGACTCGGCGACTTGACCACTCGTCATTGCCACGGACTCGACGCTCGTCGACTCTTCCTTTCAATGGACTCGACGTCTCGCCGCTCGACTTGCTGGACTCACCGCAGCGAAAGACACAAAAGAAAAGAGAGACACCTCTCATGCTGTCGTCGCCTTTTAAACTGTTCGTCGTGGCGCTACCGACCGGCGACCATAGTAAGCAAGTACTCGAAACTATACGCGAAATTAAAGTGTACTCGTTATCGCTGCGATCCAAAGCCACCTTAATTAGAAAGCCGGGAATCAGCAATACATGCACACAAATCAAGCCTATGAACATGTCATATATACGTTCCACGATGCACTAGCCCAAGCACAGCGCATGTGAAAAAACCGTCTCTGTTCCGATTAAAATCGCGAAAACACGTGGAAAGTTCACATTTTGTCGAGATTTTTTTCTTCCACTGCATTTTAGACACTTCAATTCACGACACATTGCACTTTTCGCGACGAAAATCGACCGGGAACCAATACTTTTCGTGTAAAGTTTGCCGCGGCCGGCCCAACCCGATTGGCCTTTACCGCAATGTAAATTTTCCATCTGCTTAAGCCTATGATTTGACGTTGAAGTATATGACCGTGTAGTGCTTCCGGGCTTGTATTAAGATGGCTTTGCTACGATCGCATTGTATGTGGTGGGTTCTGTCTTCGCTGATGTTATTTCGAGCGCATTTATTGAGTTTTTATAATAGATGTAATAATATAAGGCAACGTATTAAATTTATTATCTTAAAGCGTAGCAATGTAATATCCGTGCTTTTATATGGGTGTTCCATAAGACAAGAAAACTACAAAATTTCCTGAATCAGTGCCTACGACGCATCCTACAAATTGGCTGGCCTGAGGTAATCTCTTACGACGACCTCCTCCAAATTACTAGCCAAAATAGGATAGGCATCGACGTCAAAAGGCGGAAGTGGCAATGAATAGGTCACACACTTGGAAAAGAGTCACAAAACATTGCGAAACAGGATCTAGAGTGGAATCCTCAGGGAAACGATGCAAGGCGTCGCGTGGGAAGACCCAACAATACATGGAGAAGATCTGTTGAGGCAGAGGGAAAATCTAGAGGCAAATTGTGGGAGCAGCTAAAGGTGATGGCTACTAATAGGCAGAGGTGGAAAAGAGGCGTAGTCAATACCCTATGCCCCACTAGGGGTTAACAGGAACCAGAGAGAGAGAAAGCGTAGTGAGTTGAGGAACACTATTCACACGAATAAAGTGAACTTAAATCTTCTTTTGACACTAGAGTAATCCCGAATAATGTAAATCGCGCTTAAAAGAGAAAAAAGTATAAGAAAAAAGATGAAAACAAGAAAAGATGGAAATAAAAAAAAAAGAAATTAGCAGAGGTCAAAGAAGAAAGTCGGAGAACAAATTTGCTTGACGTTCTGCAGAACGGGAATTTAAGAAATCCCAAGCATTTCTACCAAATATAAAAATAACAGGCGCGACAATCCAACATTGGACTAAGGCCGCAGGATGTGTTAGTGACATCCTATTTCCAAGATCTTATCTGCTTTTTGATGAGGTAATGAGATCAGCATCACGCTCAGCAGTGTTATTTATCCCCATAAATGGGTACTCGTTTAACATCTGAGTGAGATCATAGTCTGTCACAAGCTCGTGAGTTCGAAAAACACAATGGAACACGGTGCGATTCGAACTCATGAGCCTGTGCACCGAAGGTGCGCGCACTAACCGCTCGACCAGCCAGATTACAATCTACCAAATATAATTAAAAACATTTTTTTTTTTTTTTTTTTTATTTTTTCTAATTTGAACTAACACTTCTCTAGCAATCAACATTTTTGTTGGAGTGCGCCAAACTTCTACCACATTCTCATTTACTATAGGTACCCAATTCAATTCAACTCTCTCAATTCAAAAGAAATCTCCTCTATTAGAAAAATTTAAAAATTCAGTCCTCGTTTCCATAACAAGAAATGAGTGCACAAATTACTTCTTATTGTATACTTAATGCACTACTCTACCAAAATATAATCATAACTGATTGCACCCTTTGCATTATAACTTCCATTTTTTCTCGGCGCTTCTCTTGGCGGCGAGAGGAGAGGGAATTCATTCACACACAATCGTGCAATAATCGCGAAAAGCATAACGAAAATGCAAATGAAGAAGAAGACGAAGTGAAAAATTATCGCATCTTTAAATTACATCTGGACTGGAACTGGAAATTTGTGTTTGCGATTTTGTATCCTATGCACAAAAGTTATACGAATATAAAAGTATTCCCCACGCTTTACACCCTGTACCTACATAGATCCTTCGCGAAATCCTTCGCGTCTCACCGAAAAAAAAATGTGTGTGTGCGGTCGTGCCCTACAACTACGTAGTATTTCCTTATTTGCATAGCTAAGTTCGCACATTTGTCGGCCGAAAGATCTCTAAAGGCGTTCACAGAACCTTCTCTTTAGAATAAGAAGCAAAATACCGACCACCACAAGGACCAACACACCATAATAATCATCATCTCTCCTCGCCGCTCTGCGATCTGCCCGTGTCGTCGTCGTCGTCGACAAGAATAACCGACATTTGTGGCAATTTCATGCGAAGATTTATGAAACTTTTGCAGATCCTTTAGCGCCCCAATAGTCGACCGCTTCTGTGAGGCACTACTATAATTCGCGTGAAATATAAAAAGAATCAGAATGAAAACAAAATAGATCCATAATTTCCCAGGCAGAGCATTTGCTTGGCACTTTCTCATTTTGAGAATGGCGAAAAAGCACACCGCCAGGATGAGGACGAGAAAAAAACAACAAGGAGCGCAGAAAATGGCTGAAAACTACTACTACAGGAAATTCATTGGCGCGAGTTTGTTTTTTTGGTCTATGTGGTGTGCCACTATGATGCCGCGGCAAAAGAACTAACTGCTCTCCGCCGAGGTCGGATGCTAGAGCTGATGCTCAATGCTGAAAACCACACTGTTCGCCATCCGAAAATGTTTGTGTGTGTTGTACCGCAAGGACCGCGCTCCGTACACTATGATTCATTCAATTCGCGTCTTTTGGTCGTGAAGTTTTTCGCGCGATATGGCGGTTTGGAGTTGGTTTTTCCGTATAACCTAATGGAAATTGTGTTAGGGATTTTGCCATTTGCATTGCTTGTGTGTATTCTTCTTCTTTCGTTGCTTTATGACGACCACGATTGGTGAAGTCAAATTAAAGTATGATGGAATGGTGTGATGTTGACGTGCGGTGCTATGTTGTTCAGTGCCAGAACTTTGCTGGAATAGATGTGATAATGGAAAGGTCCCTGGTCAAATTATTTAGATTGCAATTTTGAACTGATGGAAATTTCTATAAAACACTTGATTTTTGGGAGTTTCAGAAGTTTTTTGAAGACAGCAAAGGAATGGTGAAGGATTTCGTTTAGTATTAGATTTTTCGAATAATATAGAAAATATTTATGACATCTAGTTATAGTTATTTTTCTTTTTACATTATAATAACAAAACAGGAACTAGCATCCCTTAACTGTAATAAAGCAATTATAAAGTGAATGAAGAAGATAGAAAGATAGTTAATCTTAGAAATAAAAAAAGTTGAAAGCATTACAACAAAAAATTTAAATACGTTAAAAAGAAAACGATTGTTTTATACCGAAATTGGTTAATCCAAATCATGTGATTAAGACAGTAGTCATTTCAAAGCATTAAAAAAGATGCAAAAGGACTGAGCTCTAATCTGCCATTGGGTGAGGTTACAAAACACAACGTTCGCGCAACGTTTCAAATCAACCGGCCGTTACGGATCTGAAATTTTCCTTTTATCAACATATCCCCTAAGCGCCACCTTGCGGATTATCCCTTAACTGATTAAAGCCATCTGACAGTTCAACGGTTCAGGTTATTTGTTTTGATTTTAAGACTCGCGACGCTTTAAGCCGTGCCGTATTGTGATATGTACAATAAAGTGTTTATTGCATTAATTGCTGACACCTTCATTGAAGTTGCAGTCGTCAAGGTGCTAATTTTTGTTTCGTTTCCCATAGTCTTTAACTTGTCCTTTTCGGACATCGAGTAGCAGGGATAAGGTTGTCACTCACAATCGTTATGTCGGGAGAAATACTGCAAATGCTCGTGAATCGAGTCGGCGAGTCTTTATTGAGAGGACAGAACTCTGAGGCGTCAAGGGAATCGACGATAGCTATACCCCTGACATTGTTGTTGAGGTCCGAGTCGAGGAGCTTATGGTGCGCATTAAAGTCGCCAAGGATGACCCTGTGCTCTCCGGAAAGGAGAGGACCAATATCGGTGATACTATACTATACTATACTATACTATATACAATATGGATAGTGGAGTGAGAACCTCTGCAGGAGGGGGTCTGAAGTAAGACTCCATATCCTTGGTCTGGATTTGTTTAAATTGGCTGTTTGGCTGTTTTTTATTGTATTTTCTTCTTGTTTTGAGCAAATTATTTTTTCAGGGTTGAAATCGTTTTCTTTCGATCTGAAGAGACTTTAATAAACGCAAAAATGTGGCATACATATATGCAAACTTAAAACTAAGCGATATATTTTGTTACTTATTTATATTTATTTTTGTTAGTATTAAGAAAAAAACACACATGAATTTATTTTTGCGTATTTACTTTTAAAACAAAACTGACTTATAATGAAAGATTTGGCATGTTCTGCTATCCGCTTTAATAGGGGGAACTTTTGTGTTTCCGATATTTTCCGCTATATGTCCGCTATATGGCGGACGGTAAGATAAGTGTCGCTAGTGTCGGTAACAAGAACAAGAAAATTCTTCTTGCGAAGCTGATAGCGTAATGTTCCAAAGATTTTTATAAATGCAACAATGCAATGGACTGATATATTCATACTTAAAATTAGGTGACACATTTTGTTATTTATTTATATTTTTGATCCATTAGTAGTACCTTTAAGAAAAATGAATTATCTTTTTACGTATTTACATTGAAAATAAAACTGAACTCACTATAATTGAAATCGTTTTCATTCGATTTGATGAGAGTCGACTATATTCGCGAATGCACGATCGACGGTAGTATCACATAAGCATATTCGCAATTCGATCTCTTTTCTCCTTTGCACTATTATCAGCAACATTATCATTGGCACTTGATTCATTGACATCAGCGTCTTCATCCGAATCTTCTAATAGCTCATCGTAAAATTAATCTTCAGATTTTATAAGCATAAAGTTGAGCAGTACACATGAAGCCGCTATTATATCATTCGCCATGGCTGGAGAGCCCATGTCCAAAAATTTGAACCTCCGAAGTTTTTGCTTTAAATTAGCAAACATCCTTTCGATTTTCGAACGACCAGCACTTAATTTAGTGTTAAAATTAAGCTGCTTTGGGGTAAGCTTCCCGTTGTCCGCATATGGCTTCAACAGGGTTTTTAGTAAGGGATAAGCGGAGTCACCCAAAATGTGTAGATGTGAAGGTAGCAGTGGGGCCGCTTCGTCGCTTAGCCGCGAGTATAGTGGGCTTTCCTGGAAGACTCTGGCATCGTGCATCCTTCCAGGCATTCCAATAAACACATCAACGAAACGACCCTTGTGATCATATGTGCCTATCAATTATCTTTTAATATTGTTTGTAAAATGAAAGTCTGAAAAATACTAACCTTGCAATATCACCGAGTGAACATTGTTTCGGTTATAAAAATCCAATGGGTTTCCTGTTGGCGCCGTCATATCTATTTGACAACCGTCAACAGCAGCCACTATCCCCGGAAATCCGTGAGATTTACGCTGCAAGATTCTCGCTATTTGGTTTAATTCTTGGAGCTGGAAATTTCACATATCTGCTAAGCAGACTTGCCAATGCCGAGAGAATCTCCTTAAAAATCGTCATCTGTCAGTGCAAGCCAGAAAAGATTCAGGTTTGGCCAAAATCCATATCGTGAATAACACTTTTTTTTTGGCAAAACTGCCAAACGGTCTTTTCTTCCATTTATCGCTTGCCCAATAATGATCGTTAATTGCTGAAAATTTTCTAAATTTAAATTTATATTCACGGCTGGTAGTAGTACGCACTGCAACTTACCTCGCACGTACTCCGGGCCATCCTAAAATGCTGCTTGATCAATGCGTCGGATTATCGAGGAATTGTTGTTTCGTAATATCCCTCGTTGCGAGCTCTTGCTTCCCGATCCGTTTCGTTTAAAATCGCCATATTTGGTGTCGAGTTGGTTTCTATAATAACGTCAACTGCATTAGACAGTATACCGTAAATTCCACCAAGTGTGACTTCCTCGGATAATTCTGCAACCAAAATTTCCTCGTCCATATTTACTGTTGAGATCCTATGGGAAAATATATGCATGTTTAATATGTTTAGCACGATATCCAGCAAACCAAAAAATTATTTTCACGGGTTACGAATCCGTTGGCTTCTTGGGTATTATGAGTGCCTACCCCTACCGAACACTTGCTGTTTTGTTTTCCGCGAAAATTGTTGACTTTGACTTACCTTAAATTCAATCTATTGAAGATAAATGTACACTTCCGGTATAATCTATTTTCGATGACACCTTTTAACACGAAACGAAACTGCAATTGAATCTCGGCAAACTAGACTGTAAATTTAAATTTCCGAAAATAACATATCAGGATCAGCTGTGAGTTGTCAATCGCTAATTATTATCATTTTCCGGTAGGTGGCGGTAGGAACATCAAGTGTGTTCCGAATCTATGCCGTTTACAGAACACAATAGGAAAAGTTTCGGAAAACGCGACACGTTACGCGAACGTTGTGTATTATAACCTCACTCATTGTATTGCATTAAGCTAAGCAAGGGCAAGTTCATGTTCATTAATTGCCAAATTCTTAATACACTTAGAACCTAAGCTTCGGTTATAGTTCTAAGCTCAAGAGACTTCATGCAGTGCATTAGGTTTTCCTTTTATTTGAAAATGCCATTAACGGTTTCGGGTGTAACTAAAACTGTCCCAAACGCTGAGAATCCCTGCACTATAGAATTCATTAACCATTTCCCATAATAGTACTGTGTTACCAAAAAATTCCGCGCAGAAGTGAAGTCAAGAGAACTTGGGAATCATTTGTATTATACTTCAATAAGAATTTAGTACACTTCTTAGGTTAAAATTCTAAGCCCGAAATTGAGATTTAAAATAGGTAGGTAATATTCAAAAGAAACGAGGGACATCAGTTTCTACCCGGCTATCGAAAAAGAAAGAAAAAATATTCGCGTAATCGTGAATTGGAATTTTTTTATACAACTTAGACGAAGGAGCCGAACGGATTCTTCTTTTTGAATTTACTAGTGAGTCGAAGAAATCAACACCTACTAGACTAGACTATTACTGTCTTAACTGAGGCATTTGTCAGGTGCATTGCGTCTAAAGGAAGGTTAACTCTTTAAAGGGAGAAAAATTAGTTCTTTTCTATTTGAGTGATTTATTGATTGATTCTGTACAAATCTAAAAAAAAAAATATTGCAATGACAGCATTAATACGTATACGCTGTCATTGCAATCTAATTTTCAGACTTGTACAGAATTAATAATCCCTTAACCCTAGAGAGATAATCTACGTCGAATCGACGTACAGAAATTTTTCTTTTTATTATATCTCATAAGTGAAGCTTCATAATTTGTTGGTTCCAAGATTTAACTCAATTCATGTCTGTAGGCGTAATTACGTGGCAAAATAATTAGCTTGGGTGCCACACAGCCTAAGATATTGGGGGGTCATAAGTCAAATATACGTCGAATCGACGTATGATTATCTTTAACGTCAGTAAAAACTGTAGAACAAATTTGTACTGAAAAATATTTTATTTCCCCCGAATTGACATTTTTATAAATCTTCATAATGTGGATGTGTATTTACTTGGATATAACCACTAAAAGCCTGTTTCGATAAAGATATCCTTTATTTTAATCTATTGAAAGGACAGCCCACTTTCTACTAGAACCACTTTTTTAAAATTAATATTATATACACAAACAAATGATAATTTTGCAAAACCATGAGTTTAACAGATTAATATTAAATACAAATGATTATATATCTACCTTTTAACAACATGTTACTCTTAACAAAGAAGTTATAAGGATGTTAACTCGCAACACGTCGAATCGACGTATGATTATCTTTTCAGGGGTAAAAAATATGATTATCTCTCTAGGGTTAAATAGAAAAGAAACGTCTCAAATAAGGACAGTGGCGTATCGTTTACAAAATTTATTGTGTTCGAAATTGGATTGGGGCCCCTTATTTTTGATTTTTTAACCAGAAAATATTGACAAAACCCGCATGTAAAGCTACTTAGACTATTTTGCTTCTTATTACTAAATTCAAGAGTAACGGCAAAAGAACCATACCTTGAGGAACTCTTCTTCATGCCAGTATCGTAACAGTCATTGATTTTGGAGTAGAAGTGTTCACCCCAAATCTGAGATTCATATGTATATGGAGAGCCCCCTATGGGCAAGTTAAACGAAAACTAGTCTTTGGCGTATCCATGTCCACATATTGATTCAAATCGACTGAAATCTAATTCGTGGAGCTCCACCGAAGATAAATGCGTCAGGCAAGGGAAATGGTGAGTCCATTATACATATGAACAGGAGGATATATCGGCAGGCATTTTTTTCTTCATTTCACGAGTCCTACATTACACAAAGTCAGGGGCGGCGCTTAAGGGCCCGCAGGTCCCGCGTGGCGGGGGGGGGGGGTGCCCACGAGATTTAGGGGCCCAACAGCCACATGAAAGATTCCTCGAACCAATAAAAAAGCACAAAAAAACTATATTCCGACGTAGATATTTTTTGTAGACAAGAAGAAAAATACACTTTTCGACGTGAAAACAAATGCTAAATTTATTGTTCCTCTTCCACTATAGGTCCCTTAGTTAAGCTCTCTAGGCTTAAAACAGTTCATGTTGTCCTAACATTTTTGAAAGTTCATCAGACAATCCGGATCCTCAGATTTTCAGCAAAAAAAAATCTTCTAGAGTTAAAAAAGTTTTTTTATATTTTTATAATCATTCATAGTGCAGGAAAACTTTGGCCTTTTTTTCATAATTCACTTGAAAATAGCTCGAAATCAGCACATTTTCCATATGTAAATGTATACGATGAAAACACATCATTTTGTGTTGTTGTTTTTGTGAAAAGATAAGTTAAGCTTTCAAAATTGTTCTGCTTAATTTAGAGTAAATTTATCTAAAATAAGAAGTCGGGTTTCGGCTCTATGAACACCTTATAAGCCTCCATCATGGAATAAATTTGATCCTGGCTGTGGCATTTGCTGTAACTGTAACTGTGGTTTGTAATCCAATCCACCCTCTTCCTTGCAAGTACCATATGGCCAAAACGATTCTTTAGGTTCGTCTGAAAATATACATAGATACTATCTTAAAACATTTTTGAAGATAGAACCTTCTCTATAGGGTGTTTATACCGGACAAAATTCCAGTCCTCTCTGTAATGAACTGTCAATCAGGAACAAAATACATAGTTCGCGTTTGAACTTGTTAAAACTAATTAGTACGGCGTGTATATGTCGTTAAAAACTAAAATATTTTATCTTGCTAGCGGTATATACACGGTCATTAGGAATGTGGTGCTGAGGCGACATTTGGTTTGAATGGAGACTTGCTAGGGGATCAGGCTGTGCTACGGCGTCCAACATCTGGAATGAGACCACTAGTATCGTGGAGAAATTATCGAACTGGCTGGACCAACGAACGTGATGTGGTAGTTCATTTAGCAATCTTATGTCAGTGAATAGTAACATACACTTTTCTAAAATCGCAGAAAAACTACGTTTTATACACTCAGACAAAATACACGTTCTGTAAGCAGAATAGATTGCAGTATTGAACTTATTGATAAGAAACAATGCTGGGCTGTGTGAGCTTTTTAATTTTAAAATAAAAAAATACGATTGAAATCAATAATTTAATAAAACTTAAAACAAACAAGCCATTCTCAATATAAAAATGTAAAACTGTTAGCAAAGTTATTTTAAGTACGACGTTCTTAATTTTAGTAGAAACACTGTAACGTCAAACATGTTAAAAAAGAGTTGATTAAGCGTATTTTCGATTGATTGCACTCTGGTATTTTCTCTGTGTAGGGGGCCCACTCAATAAATTGGCGGGAGGGCGGGCCCCGAGTGAAGTTGTTCCGCCACTGCACAAAGTTCTCCTGGCTTGGACCTTATTGAACGATCTTTTGGTCGAAAGATCCAAAGATAAACATCGCGAACACATTTTAATTGATGTAGCAGTCACTTTCTTTTCAAGAGTCAAATATTCAAAGAACTAAATCACAATGGCTCAATTTTCCGCAAAAACCTTCAAGAGAGGCCACAGCCGTGCGTAGGAATTTTGGTGCCCGGAGCAGAACCTCGCGAAGCGCCCGTCTATATGTCAAACATGTAAACATTTACGAACGCGTCATTTTGGGGCTTAACGATTCTTACTTAACTTTAAAATCGCGATGATTAAATTTGTAAAAAAAGGATTTAAAGCCTATCTTAATTAGACACAAAGGATAGCAGATAAAATAAAGTCGCATTTGAACTAGCACGGGCGCAGATGGCAACACTTTGAGTGCCAATAATTTAGGCATTGGACCTCCAAAATACATAGAAGCGATTCTCGATTGGAAAGTTGTATCTAAAAAATAAAGGACCTTAAGTAAAAAAGAGCATAAAAGACCACTATCCTTGCATATCTTTCGTTCAGTTTTGATTATAGACAATATACATTTACTTAGGTGCGGATTTAATTCTATGGTAGACACTCGTTTTGCAAGAAACCTGATACACTACCCCAAAACGCTCAATCCGGGATGGCTCAACACAACTATGGCCAAGTGTAGCTTCATGGGAGAAACCGCTTACTGCATCTGCAACGATCAAAGCTCAACTGCTCCTACCACGTTGCCCAAATATTTGTTTGCAGCATATAGGCCGAATGTCCCTTGCAGAAATACCAAAGTGCTGGTTGACCGTATACAGTACGAACACAAAGTCTTTATTGCTTGCGGACTAATAAAAATGAATGTCTTTAAAAGAACAGTTAGCCAAACAATTTGTCAAAGAAAAAAATCTCTAAATTAGCGACTTGGGGGCCCCTGTGGCTTGGGGGCCCGTGTGCCACTGCACACATGGAACACCGTACGTTACGTCACTGAATAAGGATGTTGCTATATTGAGTAGTAGCAGCCAGGCTATTCAATCTCAATGCAAGAATGAATAAAATGTTACAGAGAAAATGAAATAATGACAGAATTACCAGTATTTGACCCTCTAAAACCTAAGAATGTCTCAAGACATGCTTAACCAAAAAAAGGTTCAGCATTTTAAGTTAACTTATTTTTGTTTTGTCCTAAGTTAGTTTGGACTGATCGATCACATGTTTTCTACATGACCTAAAATTATTGAGTGCACTTTCTAAACAAAACAACTAAAAACGAGACCGAGGCTAATTTCGGGCGCGGCCGAAATTTGAATACCCTTCACTCTCCTCGGGCTAAAAGTTTTTTGGGGCAAACCTATGACTTGTATTTAATCCTTCCTCATTCTTTTCCTTCTGTTTTCGCATAATATTTGATATTGACAAATTCTGTGGCGTCGATAAAACAATATTTGTGTGAGGTTTGGTTGGAATAAGTGGTAAAATAAAAAAAAATATCTCAGAAAACTTTATTGGGGGGATGCGGGAGCATGGCCCCATAGTACGATTCCATTTGTTTTACTTTTTTTTTGTTTTGATAAAGACGCATTGAGGTTTTTTTTAAATTGGTGTAGAAAAAATGTTTCTGAGAAGATCCAAAATGGGGAGGTTGCGCTTGTATGGTAGCCCCATGACTCCATAGTCCGATTATTTATGTCATCAATTGAAGTGCACTTTTACGAGTTTTGGTTGAGAGTGGTGCACAAATAAAAAAGTTGTTCGTAGAAGAACTCAATTTAGGGGGTTGGCTTTGTATGATAGCCCCATGACCCCATCGTCCGATTCCATTCATTTGCACATGTTTTGTGGCATCAAATGAAATGCACTTTTATGAGGTTTGATTGAAATTGGTGGAAAAATAAAAAAGTTTTTCTTAGAAAAACTCAATTTGGGGGCTGGGTTTGTATGACAGCCCCATGACCCCACAGTCTGATTCCATTTATTCTTACATATATTTTGTGGCATCAATAGAAACACATTTTTGTGAAATTTGGTTCAAATTGGTGCACAAATGAAAAAGTTTTCCTTAGAAGATCCTAATTTGGGGGGTTAGGTTTGTATTGCAGCCCCATGACCCCATGGTCCGATTTGATCCATTCTTACATATGTTTTGTGTTATCAATAGAAACACAATTGTGTGAAATTTCGTTGAAATTAGTAAACACATGAAAAAGTTTTTCTTAGAAAAACCAAATTGGCGGGGTTAGGTTTGTATGGCAGCCCCATGACCCCACGGTCCGATTTTAGCGATTCAAACATACAAACTGCCTGCAATAAAAACAAACATGTGTGCAAAATTTCAGCTCGATAGCTTTTAAACTGGCCGAGTAAAACGCGTAGCAACAGACGGACAGACGGACAGACAGACAGACGGACATCGCCCAATCGACTCAGCTCGTCATGCTGATTATATATATACATATTTTATATGGTCGGAGATGCTTCCTTCAATGCGTTACAAACTTCATGACAAAGTTAATATACCCTTTACTCTACGAGTGAAGGGTATAAAAATATATAACTAGGGCGCGGCCGAAATTTGGATACCCTTCGCTTGGGCTAAAAGTTTTTTCGGGCGTACCTATGACTTGTATTTAATCCCCCTCCTCATTCTTTTTCTTCCGTCTTGACAAAAGTTTTGGGCTTGGTTGAAATAAGTGGGCAAATAAAAATATTTACTCGGAAATTTTATTGGGGTTGCGGGAGCATGACCCCACAGTACGATTCCATTCGTTTTTAGCTTTTTTGTTGCTTTGGTAAAGACATATTAATTCAAGGTTTTGTGAAATTGGTGCAACAAATGTTTCTTAGAAGAACCAAAATGGGAGTTGGGTTTGTATTGCCACCCCATGACCTCATGGTCAGATTTGACCAATTCTTAGATATGTTTTGTGTCATCAAGAGAAACACGTTTGTGTGAAATTTGGTTGAAATTGGTACACAAATAAAAAAGTTTTTCTTAGAAGAACCTAATTTTGGGGGTTGGATTTCTATGGAAGCCCCATGACCCCATGCTCCGATTTTATCCATTCTTACATATGTTTTGTGTCCACAATAGGAATACATTTGGTTGAAATTAGTGAACAAATAAAAAAGTTTTTCTTAGAAGAACCTAATTTGGGGGGTTAAGTTTGTATGGCAGCCCCATGACCCCAAGGTCCGATTTGCTCCATTCTTACCTATATTTTGTGTTATCTATAGAAACACATTTGTGTGAAATTTGGTTGAAATTGGTACACAAATAAAAAGTTTTTCTTAGAAGAACTCAAATTGGGGAGCTAGGTTTGTATGGCAGCCCCATGACCCAGTGATCCAATTTGGGTGAATCAAACATACAAACAGCCTGCAACAATAAGAAGCACGTGTGCAAAATTTAAGCTCCGTAGCTTTTATAGTGGCCGAGAAAAACGCGCTGATACAGACGGACAGACGGACAGACCGACGGACAGACCGACGGACATCGCCCAATCGATTCATCTCGTCATGCTGATCATATATGTATACTTTTTTATATGGTCGGCGATGCTTCCTTCAATGCGTTACAAACTTCATGACAAAGTTAATATACCCTTTCACTCTCTATGAGCGAAGGGTATAAAAAACGAGGTTAATTTCGGGCGCGGCCGAAATTTGGATACCCTTCGCTCTCCTCCGGGCTAAAAGTTTGTTCGGGCGTACCTACGACCCCCTAACATTCTTTTCCTTTCGTCTTCACAAAAGTTCCGTTGCGTCGACAAAACAATATTTGTGTGGGGTTTGATTGGAATAAGTGGGCAAATAAAAATATTACTCAGAAAATTTTATTGGGGGTGCGGGAGCATGGCCCCATAGTTCGATCCCATTTCTTTTGACCTTTTTTGTTGCTTTGATTAAGACACATTAATTCAAGGTTTTGTGAAATTGGTGTAAAACATGTTTCCTAGAAGAACCCAAATAGGGGGTTGGGTTTGACAGCCCCACGACCCCATTGTCCGATTTGATCCATTCTTACATAGGTTTTGTGCTATCAATAGAATCACATTTGTGTGAAATTTCGATGAAATTGGTGTACAAATAAAAAAGTTTTTCTCAGAAGAACCTAATTTGGGGGGGGGGGGTTGGGTTTGTATGGCAGCCCCATGACCCCATGGTCCGATTTTATCTATTCTTACATAAGTTTTGTGTTATTGATAGAAACACATTCGTGTAAAAATTGGTTGAAATCGGTGCACAAATAAAAACGTTTTTCTTAGAAGAACCTAAATTGGGGGGTTAGGTTTGTGTGGCAGCCCCATGACCCCATTGTCCGATTTTACCGATTCAAACGTACAAACTGCCTGCCGCAAAAAGAAGCATTTCTGCAAAATTTCAGCTTCATAGCTTTTGAATTGGCCGAGTAAAACGCGTAGCACTTTCGCACTTTCTGGGTCGTATAATGCAATGTGTTCCATTATTAAAATACAAGTGAATCGAAGAGTCTGTTACCACACATTTGCGGTGAAATGTCCGTTTCCCATAAATTATTTCTAAACATTTCTACATTCATATTTATTCAGTGGCGTATTTAGAAAATTCTCAAAGGGGGGGCACAGAGTACGGGGCTAATTTGTTACATAAAGTTTTGGTGTGGGGATACCCGAGAGCAGCTACATAGGAAAAACATTGGCAAGAGGGATCGTTGATCCTTGATTTAAGGCCAAACTCAAGGAGACCTTAAGTTATCAATAGACTTGCTTTTGGCTTTTCCTGAACCAAAATACGGAGGGCATAAAAAAAGTTTGCGTAGTGTAGTTCGAAGGAGCCTGAAGCCGAAAAGGAATTTTACGAATATGTACTTAATTGGCTATGGAATTAATGCAATGACCAAAGAGACTGTTTCCATATGAGAAAACGGATTCATTCGGAATTCAGACGGAAACCTTTTCTTTGGAAGAGAAATTTCATACATCGTCCGAAATTCTGCCAAATTTCGGCCAAATTCCGCCAAAAAGTGGTTCTGCTTACTTTTGAAATAAACACAGATGAAAAGCTGATACAACAAATTTTGGCTGGCATATTGTGGTCTTGAATTCCATGGCAAGTGCAAATTTGAATGCAAAATTAGGATTTACTGAAAAAGAGGCCTTTGTATGTTTTGTCAAAAATCTAGTCATAGATTCCGTAAAATCGTAACAAGTGCCGAATAATATTTTACAAGTACAATCCAGAAAACTACACGGTTGTAAATTTTGGTGTAAACCGGGAGTAAATTTTATAAATAAAATAATATAACTCCTATCTATTCCAAAACTTGAATCAAATTTGACCCTTTTCAACTTATAATTTTAGTTTATTCAAAAATTATATTAATTATAGCCGCTACAGAATGAAACTATCGAAATACCCTTTTAATATTATACATTTTTCACCGTTCGGGATAGAATAAATTGCTTTGAATGTTGTTATAACATAAAAGGGTAGAATCTACTACTACTACTATGTTATCAAATCTCCACTATCAACGCAAGAAACCCATTCAACCTAGAAATCTATTGATTTGTAGTCTGTCTGGTTCAGTGAGCAGCGCGGTTGCCTACAAATCACAGAATTGTGGATTCGAAGCCGACTGCACTCGTATTACAATTTTTATTTTTTCGAGCGGTTTGTATAAATTTGCTTATCAATTTTATACTATTGAAGAGTAAAATTTTTATCAAGAATACTTATACTTTTAATATAGTTCAATTATACTTTTGGTAAAGTTTTTATATAGAAATGTATGAATAAGTTTTTTTTTTTAAATTACACAAAAATTTTCAACCGTGTATGAACTATCCGTGGCATAGAGCCGGGAAGTGATCAATCGATTAATTACGAGACCGAGTTCTAATCGTGCGAATAGCACGATGAGTGTATACCCTATACCCATGTACAGACCTAGAAAGCGCGTAAAACCGAAAATATTCAATTTATTGTTTTTAAGGGGGAAGGGGTAGATAGGTCGAATCTCGCACATCTTTAATATCTTATAACGGCATCCAGGAGCTATCATGTGCTATACACTTCAAGTTATTCGGGACATTCTACCAAAAGATATGGCGGAATATTGCTTTGTAGGGGATGTAGGGGTAGGGGTAGTCAGACCTTCTCCACTTTTCACTTACTTCAAGCATATGTCACAATTAGGTGTTGATGAAAATTTTAGGTCCCTAGCGATATTCTGTCGAAAAATATGGCCGAATTATATTATCACGGAGGAGTCATTTGTATGGGAGGTAGGGGAACCCATGGTCCGATTTGACCCATTTTCAATACCATCCAAGCTTTCATCAAAACACTCATCTGACCAAAATTTCAAAACGCTAGCTTCATTATTTCGGAAGTTATCGTGCGAACTGACAGACACACGGACGGACAGACAGACAGACGGACATGGCTTATTCGACTCAGGGACCGACCCTGATCATTTATATATATACTTTGCCATACCTCCGGTGGCTCCTTTGAGGTGTTACATAAATCGTCGTAACAAAACAATATACCCTATACCATCTTATGGGTGTCTATGAAAATAAACTCAACCCGTTCGAAAAACGGAAAGGGTTCATCAACGAGGAGATCTGGGAAATTGAGAAGATGATGTGATGATAATGTTTCGAAAAAGATTTACAAAGTTTAGTAATAGAAACGCTCAAAATAAAAAGGGAACATTTGGTACTGCAATTTTTAGTATGGTGTGAAAAAAGTTTGATGTGCTCACAGGGGGGGCACGTGCCCCCCTGTAAATACGCCACTGTATTTATTGATTAGTACCTAACCTACATACATAAATTAGCGCATTCAATTGCTTGTAAACATTAACCATGATTAAAGATTTACTTTTAACTTTTTTCCTTTCATTTTACAGGAAACGCCACTTCATATAGTTCGAAATATACGAAAACACAAGGTAAACTTACTCATTACGTTTTTACGATGAAATTAATAGTTAATCGTCTCGCCCCTTATATTCGATATACGGACACCAATTATTTTCACGTTGATTCTATGTATTTAATTGATGCACAACAAACAACAAAGTTTGAACACGAACTAACAATCAAAAGTTCAAAAGAACTTTATCGACCAAGTAAAATGTGATCAGTTGATTGAATTCTAGGGACTGATTTCTCGTACATCTTATCGGCTGGTTAGTCTTATCGCATAGACAAGACGTACACCACAACTTTTAGAAAGTTTTTACATGATTTTGAATTGAATGTTTGTTTATTTTGCATATTTATGTCATATTTTGCTTCGGTACGCCACTGTATGAAATTGCGCAATGATTTTTCAAATTTCAGATGATGGTGTAACCATGCTAAATATGGCATAACTATGCAAAATAAACAAAAATTCAATTAAATGTAAAAGCTTTCTGGAAATTGTGTGAGTCTTCTCTATACGATTAGACAAACCATTAGATAAGATATATGAGAAACCGGCCCTAGGTATTGTAGGTATGTACATCATTAAGGTGGTGTCGGTAAAACTTTTGTAAATATACTAATTATATGTAGCTTTAAGTTTTTAAAGCTTAATCAATGCCACTGGAATGTTGTCTTCATTTGCTTATTAATTTTTGAAGCATATCTTTTAGGCCCCTATCACAATGTCAGATTTTAAGTTGAGTCGTAGAAACAATAGGAAAGGGATGCCGTAAAAAAAGAAGGAACCGATAATCATCACAATTTCAGGAACAGTTTTCCTAATTTTGTGTATTCCCTTTTACAACCCATTTCAGGAACTCGGAAGATTTTAGAGTAATCCGAATAAGTTTGAAGCACATTTGGCTTGGGGTTTGACGGTTAAATCGATGCGATGTTTTAGAGATTTCGTGATACTAATATGCCTTAATATGCCACTAAAAATGGCTGAATGGGAATATAGTTACTCTGCTTAAATCCGCACCATTTCCCTAAGAAAATCCACTTCACTTCCAAGCGAACACCCTGCTGATGTTCAATAGAAAACAGCATAAAATCGTTTAACTTTAAATACCCTCTTTTAGATACCTAACAAATACACATCCGTAATTAACCTCATAAGCCCCAAATTAATTCCACACCACCAATCTTCAACACACCGCACCGAGAATATGGAAATTCAATAAAAAGTAAATTCTATTCAATGACATCCTTTTTCTCCAATTGATTTTCATCCCTATCATTCGACGCCGTTTTGAATAGTCCTTCTTTCTCTCACCATCGTCACGAGAAAATCGTTTATCTATTCGCGTCAGACTATGTTAAGTTCAAACACAAAAGGACCAAAAAGCCGACAAAGCCTTCGAATGCCGGTAATTTGAAATAAATTAGTTTTAAATGCAATGATGTATTCAATAAGCCCATTTACTCGTTCAACGAGTAAAGGAATGCGCGCATCATGAGGCTGACGGGGGCTTTAGGTGTTTTGCGTGGTATGAGAGTCGTGCTGGCTCAGATTTTCGTCCTGATCCGATTTTGTCACTATATACGATATACGCACCCTCTCATCACCGGTATATTGGCGAAATATGCACTCAACACAGCAGCGCGCCAGGGCAACATCACACCATATAGATTCCAAACTTTCGGGTGTTATATTCTCGTCGTTTTCCTTCATGTACACTGATATACGTAATAATAGGATTATCCGCTTCGGAGAGTTTCTTTTCTATATAACCACTTGCGTCACTTGTAGCCGTTCGTTCACATACCCAACCTCGAAAACGAATGGATTTTCAACGAAACTGACGAGCTGTGTATTGTATTCAAGCAATCTTCTCGGCATTTCAGCTACAGGGACTATACAATCGAAAAAGCGGCAGGGTGGGACCTTTCTGTCATGACAACATTAATCCTTTAGTTGAAGGATCAGAGTCAAATACAGAAAAGTCAGAAAACATTGTTTCCCCCGGTGGGGATACAATCCTTAGACTACACACACCAACACAGTATGATTTTTCTGTATTCTTCGGATGTCCTTTCGTCCTGTTTTTATGGTTTCTTGAACCGTATTATATGTTATAAGTTCCACTATACGTCGTAACTTTTTTTTCTGCCTCTGCCGGGTTTTTGTTTCCCTTTCGATGAATTGATTCTAACGGTCACCACACCCAAATTTTCCGGGGCTAATGCCAATGTTAGCTTGCGAGCCTGGAGCTCGCGCTATAACAAATAGCAATAGAACCGCGAACCGTTTGTCGATAAGGATTACGAGACTTGGAATTTTTTTGCCCGACTGGATTCCGTTTGACTCCTTATCAAATGTCATTTGAAATGTGATATTGCGAAATAGGGATAAGCGCACACGACGGGCACGGATTTAATTCTTTGTCATTGCATCATCATGTCCGAAGCAGCTAGAGCGAGAGAGAGTGTGAGTTGTCTGACAAGTGATTTGGTTGCATTCGTCAAGTGTGTGTAGAGGTACTTGTGAATTTAAATTGAAATTCGAAATGAATTCAAAATAAATCAACATTTGAAAAAAAAAACGTGTGTGCGGCTGTCACATGATTCACAGGCGTTTGATGGAATTAGCAGACTTATTTCCAGACGACGGGCTTTATTAAGCATACTCCCGACTCACGTGCTGGTGAGGTGTAATTTAAAATTTAATTTGCACCCTTATGAATTTTTGTGAAAAACGATGAAAATGATTAGAAATTATATATATACGTCGCTGGCAGATGACATTAAGTTGCGTCAACAGAGGGGTATGCCGTACCTACTTGAACACAAGAAATCCTTCAGCATGTGCCATACGATAATCCGATTTATTCGACATTGTGTCATGTGAGAAAATTAGAAATTATTCAGCATGAAAAGGTATAAAAGAGAAAAAGGTTTCCGCTTCGTCCGTCTGTGGTATGGTCCTATATCAGCGAACCGATGAAATAGGAATAGACACAAATCGTCACTTTGGTTTTTATTTTATTTTTATTTTTTTTCAAGGAAAACGGAAAATTCTGCTCATCGACCCATGTTATTTCTCGTATAGGGTTAGCGCAAGAGATTGATATCGATTTCAGACACGAGGACAAATATGTGGAGGAGAGGGATGATGTAGCTGAGAAGAGAAGGTTCGGTTAGCCTGAAATCCATTGGGGGATGTTTGTTTTATGGTTTTAGGAAATATAGTAAATTTTAACTGTTCCCTAAGATGCGTATTAAGTTTTAAAGAAGAACGTCTGAGGAAATGGAAAGGACGTTCTACAAATTAAATTCAAATTCTTCTGATTCAAGTGAATGCAGTGGCTGGTGCACTCGCCTTCGAAGCATAGAATCGTGGATGCGAATCTCACTGTGAGTGGATTAAGTAACGTTCCCCCCACGTGCATGTCTATGAGTGACACGTGACTCAGACAGTGTAGTAATGACGGCCAATCGCATAAAGGTTATTCTCTCTATGAGTTTAGTCATCCCCAGCGAGGGTTTGCGGAGGATTTAGGCGCTGATAGTTACAAGTTTTTTTTGTGATGAAAAATGAAGATCTTTTGCAGAGATGCTCTTTACGACTGCGGGGCAAACGCAAGTTTCTTCAATAAGCAGGCGCCACGAACGAGCTACCGCTGGACATTCACAAACTAGATGTTTGGTGACCTCCACATACTCCAGGCAAAGCTGATAGTCCGTGTCAGCTTACAGGCTCATTTTGTTAAGGTGATACTTCACTCAATGATGTCCCGTGAGGTAACCAACGAGTGACCCCAAGTCACGTCTAGTAGGACGGCTGGCATAATTTTTGTTAAAGGCGCAAATCAGATCTTGGGATTTGAATATTGTATAGACTACATGCCGTGTAGGAGAGACCGCCAGCATGCAGTTAAATGGGGGTCTTACCGACTCTTACCTAAATGCCTCTTTCGTCACCGCTTGACGTTGCGGGACCACCTTTCAGTATTACCTCACAGGGCTAATTTAGGCTCATCAGCCATCGCCACGGGTAGCACACTTGCGTCTACGCTTCTCCGTCTATACCTTCATGTGGACGGCACAAATTGCCCTGTTTACTGAATAATACAGTTATTTGCTGATAGCAGCATCGGAACCACTAGTTCCTCGGGGCTTATCTTTTCACCCAGTTTCGGATATCTCCAAATCTGGGACAATAAAACAAGACATGTTTCGTATTCTCCGCCACTTCTTTGCATCTCGGGCATTCTGGCAAATCGTGTAACTTAAACCGATGTAATATTATCGGTACCCTCCGTAGCACGTAAGGGATTGGGTCATGTAAAAATAGATGTCCTCGTGTTATCAGTTAACCTACTTGGCTTTCTCTGAGATAAGGCTATGTGTCCATCGGTTTCAGTTTTCGGATCAGCGAGCTCTAGTCCAACGGTTTCCAGCCACAGTTTTATGATTGTAATCGCCTCACTTGTGTACATTTCGACCAACTCCAGGTCACTTGGGACAGCTGTGTCGTCACCAAAACCTACCACTGTTACTCCTTTTGGCATAGCGAGCTCCGATATAGCATTGTACATGATATTCCACAAAAGTGGACCAACATCAGATCCCTGCGGTATTCCTGCAGTAACCACGTATTCCTTGTCTCCCTCACTCCTAATTATCGCGGCTAGATAGTCGCGTACATTCATATTTTGCAGAGGGGTGTGACTACATTCACAGTTCGCAGAATTAAATGCGTTTTTCAAGTCTAAAGTCACAACAGCGCAACAACTACTTTTACATAGTGATTCCGTCGCTATTGCAGTTACCGTGGTTATTTCGTCTACCGTAGGCCGCGCTCATCTAAAACCGACGGTCTGATAAACGCCTCTGCTCCTCCACTACTTCTGACAATCACATATACTTCTTTCGAACACTTTTCCCATTTTGTCTATAGAAAGCAAATTGGGCGATAAGGCTTACCAGCAGGCTTACTTGGTTTGGGAATAAGCACCAATCTTTGCCTGTTCCATGATTGCGGGAAAGTCCGTTCTTATAGGCAGGTTCCAAGACGTCCATGAACGAATGCCGCCTGAATATCATCTCTCGTTGTAACCTCAACGAGCTCTATAACCTTTATTCTCGTCTCCTGCTGTAAAGCTCTTGTACTAGATGAATTCAATCCTAACAGGCCCATAAAGATTTCCTTGTATCCATCTACCGAATCGCCACCGCGGGTTTTCATTTAGAAAAAGAGTTCCCCATTTCTTGTTCGACGATTTGGGGAGACGTTATCACCCGTCTTTTTAATCCGTGGATCGGACTTTAATCTCTTCAGGATGTCGGCATAGGTCATCTCTTCTGACTGAAAAATGATCATGGTGTCAGGCATTGTCCTAAGCTTCTGAAATATTACGTTTTTCTTCTTCTCCCGTTTAGTGTTCACCCTAGTCCAGGGTCTCGGGTTTTCTTCCAGTGGGGGCCTTCCAGTTTGAGCCACCTACTCCTGTTGATCCACTGTCCTCTTTTTTGGAGACTGCGCTTTCTTCCTTTTTGAGGTGTGAAGAGCTGTACTCTCCTCCATGTCCCGCCTGCACTTTAACCGTTCGGGCGCTGGCTCCTTATAAGGTTGCGGTGAAGTCTCGACTGCTTTGTCTCCTTTGAGCTTTTTGGCCTTTTTACCGTATATCTGCTCCTTGGCTCCGTTATACATAACGCGTACGTTCCTGACCTTCTCTTTCACAGCGCCGTGAACGTAGGGTTGAGAAAGGGGATCCGTTTGTGAATGCATGGTCCAATGTGTACGATGCCAGGAGAGTTTCCGTCTCTCCGCGTCTGTATTTTTTGCTTTTACGGAGACATTCAAGTCGCCTAGCGTGAAAGCTAGAATATCTCCGTATGAGGAAAAAAAATATGAAACTGGAAGGCGACACTTTCCAGAGTTCCCTTTAGTCGCTTTATACGACAAGCCGGGAACGCTGTGGTTTATTCTTTTCCGGATTCTTACTCGGATAGTGCTGGAAATTAACGCCCCGTAGAGAAACATAAGAATTGGCCGGAGCCCAACCTAATATATATGTATTCGTGGTCTGACCATTCCCTAGTAAACGACTTAGTTGTCGCCCAATTTAGACCACAGTAAGTATTACGTCTTAGAAAGTCTGTTGAAGAGCCGTATCAAGCAAATTCATATGCAGCTTAATTTCCACAATGCCCCTGTGGCCCGGCTCTTAATACAGACTAATATGGTAGATGTTTGAGATTAGGTAGATTGGAAGAGTATGGAAATACAACTTTGTCATTCTGGATGAGAGTGTGGATGAGGTAGAGCCTTAATAGCTTGAAATATGGTTGACTTATTGCAACTGATATTCTAGTGTCAAGTCCAAATCGCTCAGCACCGACTTCCTCCTCGAATTTTGATCCATCAGTAAAAACCTCATAGAACTATTAAGGTCAGGAGCTAAATTACCATCAATCTATTCCGCGCAACGATGGATAGAAACTGAGAATTTCGCGTCAAAGCAATGTTCGTTCGTTATGTAGTCTGATCTCAAACAAATTTGTGACTTGGGGATTCTATGTATCTATAGAATACTCATGTGACCCTGATTATGTGCGTAAGCATCATATATTAGACCCACTCGAAAAGCATTTAGAACCGCAGATTCCCGAATAAAAGTAACCAACACAGTGATACCAACAGTACCTTCGATTGTCGACGTAGAGCATGTACGGATAGGTCCTGCCATACCAACACAAGAAAGTCGTTCCACCTTCTTCAGCAACCGTACGGTACACTGTTTTTGGGACTTAGGCCAGCATACAAGTGCAGCATATGTCACAACAGGTTGGACCAACATCCCCTACATCCTCTCAATCATTTTTGGAGTACCTAAGGTCCCAAAGATCTTTCTAAAGGGAAATGAGTGGCTATATCAAAAACATTTTCGACATGCTTTTGCCAGTTGAACCGGTCGTCCAATATAACTTACACATTTTCATTCTGTAGAGAAATTAAGCATCGTGTTGACCAAATAGCCAGGACCGTGGCTAACATTTAGTTTTAGGGTAGAAGGGACCAGTATAGTGTTTTGGCGACTAACACTAAGTGCCACGCTAGGACACCATCGGAGTACTAAAAGGAGTGCTGCGTTCATCACCTCTCAGACCGCTGCGCTGTGGCAAATTTGCCAATTATTATTATGGCTATATCACCGGCGTAGCCAATGGCTTGATAGCCAGAATGATGGACCATAGTTAGTAATTCATCTACCACAAATGACAAAACAAGTGGAGATAGGGCCACACCCTGTGGGTAATCTTTAACAGTGTTGAAACACATTAAAGTTTGACCTAAAGATACTCAAATCTCGCCTTAGGTACATCTCTGAGCTCTGGATATACTATCCAGTACCCAGTATTGTCAAATGCTGTCGCAACATTGATGAAGTAGCAAAGTGCTGACGGTGAATTCATTTAGGATTTTTTCAATTGTACCAACGATTTTATGTAGGGTAACACACACTCACCTTTAACGTAGGCAAACTGAATACAGTGCAATGGAATCGGACATTTATTAACATATCTTATGCTCCAATAATCTTTCAATAGTTTTCTGGAGAAAGGATGATGGACTAATCGGATTATAGGATTTAGGGAGCTCCTTGGGCGTTTTTTTCTTAAGTGAACACTTCGTTCAGCGCTCGTCATGAGCTACAAGAATGGTATGCTCTGAAAATGGCTTACAGGTAATTGAATCAGTGCTGTTTTGCAGTAAAGCGGGAAAAATTCCATCAGTATCGAATAACCCCAACGTCTATTTGATCTTTTCGCTGGAGAATATTTCCTTTGAGAGGCCTTTAAGTCTACTTAATGGGACCCGACGTTTAGCTGATGGTAAGTACAAATAGGGATCAGCTCGGATAAAGTAGAGGACAGCAATTGAATATTTTCGCGAGAATTCTCCGTAAAGGATCTGTTCTGTTTCTTGAGTTGGTCAATCCTGTTGTTATGCTCTTATGGATACGAACCGCTTCCGGTAGTGGCTGAATGACTTCGCGGTGTTTCCTCCGGCTACATCGTTTTGGACATCTGATATATAGTCTGTTACTGAATCTAATCAAATCGGTGATCTTAGAAGTCCTGACCTGTAGTCCTGACTGATGACAATAGCAAATAACAATCCTTTCTGTTGGAGACCTTGTTCAATTTTTCTGATCCTGCAAATAGGTCATGTGCCATTTGCCTCTTCTGTGGTCTTTGATTTGCTTGGTGATTTCAGCGATCCGATTATTTGGGCCAGGTGGCACTGTGGTGAAACTGTATGAATGGTGTCAGGAAATTGTTGGATTGATAGGGATTCTTGTGTGATGTTGCTGTGTAGCCAACGACAAAAGTTTAACACTCTTAATAAATAAATAAATCCGTTGTTTGCTGTAATTCACCCCTGACCAGTTTTTCTAACTGGCTCCATTACAGCGTGTAGGTAAATTGTACTGACAACTGAAGCATTTGAAGATCACTCTACCGAAAACGCTACAGATCTATAATCGAAAATTGATTTCCAACAACATCAGATGAATAGGTAAAGTTCGGAGTAGATAGTTCGGCCATAACTGCTACACAAGGATAACAAACCAATCAAGGTTTGCATATCGACTGTTGGCAGGGCCGGATTTCCCATATGGGCAACCTGGGCAGCTGCCCGGGGCGGCAGATTTTAAGGGGCGGCACATTTTTGAAACTTGCTTTCTCGCGAAAATATTAGCATTCACAACTCGAGTGGAGAATTGGAGATATCATAGTTGGCAGTGAAAATTTTATTTGGTTTTTTAATTTCTATACTACTTTGTCTTATCTTATGATGAGATATCATGCATCCAGGACCGGATTTCCTATATTCCCCCAACTTTAAAGGCGGCATATTTCTGAAACTTTCATCCATTGAATTAATGTTGTGTGAAATATACACATTTCGATATTTTAGGAGGCAGTTAAAATAAATTAGAAAAAAAGTAATGAAAACACTGCAAAAGTCGTTCCGTTGGTCAGTATGGCCGACTAACATATCTGATGTCAGTAGGCGTTTCGAATTCTGCCGCCCTACCGACCTTGTCCCTTATTTTTACAATCCAACGATTGATCGATTGATCCTCGGCTCATAAATTGTATCAATTGTGCTGGCTAATGAATAAAGCAAACACTTCTAAAATTGGAATAAAGTCTGATCACTGAACTATTTTTTTTAATCTGTGCACGGGGCGTTAAAAATGCCGCCGTAAGCTTCAGCGTGTCAGTTCACCACTATCTTCTTCTTCTTCTTGTTTGTACCGAAACCCGTTGTGGGGCATTGTGCGTTCATTCAGCCGTTTATAGTCTAGTTCGAGCAGTGGCGCAACCAGGATCTTGTCCTGGAGGGGGCTAAGGCTAGCCATATTACTGAACATTTGTCATGTTCGTGATTTTTGCGGATTTTCAAGTCCTAGTACCATCATTCGATTCCGCAATCATCGCACCGTCAGAGCGAATGGTTTTCTATAATTTTGGCTTACATTTTTGTTTCCCATTTTGATTTTCCTACGTTGGTGAGTTCAGTGCAGAAAGAATGAAATCACCGTGAATCTAGATTATCTATGGATTGTTCTGGGTATCACTAGTGATGCACAGGAATAAATGTAAATTCCAGGCGGTTCAGCAGGGTATTGGAAGAAATTGCCTCCGCAAACAGAGCAGAATTTGTGAATGCTCGCGGTACTACACGAGATAAAAATTGAATTAATAGGCACAAACAATAACCGAACCGAAGTTGGGCTAGTACCGTTCTAATCGACTCAGGTACCGATGACTGTTCTTCATGTTACTCTTGTATCTAGTTCCATTTTCGTTTACTATGAAATATTTGTACAGCAATGATAATATATTTTTGCGAAATTTCCTACAGAAATATGTTTTACCGATATCTTCTACTTTTTACCTGAATTACATACAGCAAGCTACCTACTAATTATGAACAAGTAAAATGAATTTTTCGTCTAAGATACATATACCCTCTTTTGAAGCGCAAAGTCTCAAAAACTTAAATATCACTGAAAAATTAAAATCTACAGTCGATTTGCTTTTTTGCAATGTCTGCGGTGAAAAATATTCAGAGCTCGGTGAAAATGATTGAAGAAGCAGGCGGCGACAATTTTTTTTAATCGCCTCAAACCAGTGCGCAGAACGCAGGACACTTTTACTATATTTTTAATTCTACCCTATTATAACGAAAGGTCTTGACCACCTTGACCACCAATAAACTGATCTGTTCCCTGGATCCACTTTCTTTTTCCTAGTATAGTATATCCCGGAAACTGCAATTTCGAGCTGGTTTCATTGAGTATTTAAAACGGAAATTTCTGGGGGCTGCAGCTGGAGAATGGTTGTGACTAAGAGAAAAAGGACGTAATATCCATTATTTGGGAGTCGAGACCTTTCGATTGACTCTAATTTCCCTAACCATTAACGAAACTCATCCCGTACTGAAAACAATCAATTTATGGTAGCGGTAGAACGGACTCCAAGGACTATACGCTCCTCCATGAGCATATCTATACTTCTGAACATTATAGCTTTGATTAGAAGCTCAATCCAAATACCTTTCTAAGAATTAAATTAACTACAATTTTTACTGAAGTTCTGCTACTTCCAAAAACGCCGGAAACCAACGTACGTTAAACAAAATTGTACACCTCCCATGAATGCGACTCATCTATTTTCAGCTTAAACTAGTGACGAAGGGCGGCAACTCGACTACTGCCCAGGGGCGCTACAGACGGTAAATCTGGTCCTGACTGTTGGCCATGCTTGGAGGCATATGTCGTTGCCGGGACGCAACATTGGAGGATTTGGATCATTAGAAATGCTGAAAAAGTATTTTTTAAACTTTCTTCCATCCTTACTGACTAAAAGATGCCCTGTCAATGTATGCTTCAAAGAAATTCGGAACTTGCTTGTGATTTTGCAAAATTCAGACAGTAGGCAGACATTATTGGTTAAAGTCTAGTACTCAGACGAAAGTATATTATTGAGTTGCCCAAAAGTCCCAGAAAAAGGTGGAGGTTTGATGCCTGATGCAGAGGATAGTCGGGCGCACATTTCTTTGCAAAGTTGAATTTAATAGCTGTCACCGTTTGGAAGATACAGTCGCTCAAAGGTTCCACAGAAAATGAAAACTTTGACGATCAAGATAATCACATTTTTGTGTTTTCAAATCAAAACTTTCTAAAATTGGGGGTTTGAGCATATTCCGGTGCGAACCCTTCAATACACCAAATTATAATGATTAACGCACTATCCGAATAGTCTGAGTTTCTATGCATTCGATGTGTATGTATAGCAATCAATAGAACATAAGTCTTTAGCGTAAGCAAATATTATGTATAAATATGGGAAAAATATATTTTATAATTACAGCCAAAAAGTTAAAGTTTGATTAAGAGATTGTCCAGGTTCAAGTGCCTATTCAACCAACCACAAAAACACTATAAGCCGGTCTGTGTTCATATACCTAGCTCGGCAGCAAACACGATGCACGTCAATGTGAACACGATGGCGATTTAATTTGAGTCTTATTCTTGACTTGAGTTCCAGTTGTGGATGCTTCGACGCCAATACTAGAATGCTACTGTAACAGACTCGTTCTGTGGTTTGCCTTTTATAGCTGTTGGAGCCCGTTGAGTGGGAATGTTGCATGCTGCTGGTTGTTGTGTTTTGTGTGCTGCGTACGTGCCAGCGGGACGATGCTTGCTTGTACGTTGCATACTGTCGTAGTTTTGTAAGGCCAGTTATCGACTGATTGAGGAAGTATGTAGGTGGTGGTGGTATGTGTAGGTAGTGTTGTTGCAACACTTCTTCACGCCCGTATCTCCGTTCGTAGGACAAAATTAGCTTTTCTATAGAAGTTACTAGAAATAGCCAAAACTTTATATTTATCTCCACTTGATATCATCACCATTTCGAACTCATTGTTGGTTTTAATCAGAAATCGGATAGCTTTCGTTGTGGCTAAGCAGTTAAAAATAAGGACGAAAGGTTCCGGCAGTTGAATCGTTTTATCAGGATCTATATCGTCACCAAATTTTAACAGATGTGAGATCCCTGCGCTACAGGTGTCTTGAATAAAAATATCGTCTGGCTTCTTGATGATCCTGATTCTAATTTTGTCCGAAGAGTTTGTACGATAGCATATTTTCCCTGTAGTGTGTTTCAAAAACCTTGTTTAGCTCGTCACCTGCTTGGCAACGAGACCGAACAGTTTTTCTAGTTATAAAATAAGCAAAAACCATTATTGGCAGCGAACTTGATATCACACACATTCAGATGCTATTACGAGCTCGTCATTATTTTAGGGGTGAAAAGTATAATGTTATTAACCACTTACGTAATAGCGAATTATATGAATCTCGTTGTTTTCTGGGGTTTTATTGCTATTTCAACGATAAATGTAATCAAAAAACCTATCACTCTTAAGAGACTGAACCGATAACTTAGTAAATGGCCGACATTTCGAAAATACTCAGGAAATGTAATCTAAATCTAGCCTTCCAATCGCTCTTTTACCAAAATCACATTTTAATATCTCAATTCAGCACGCAAATTCCACGAAAAAAATGTATTGACATATTCTCCTCGGGCACACAATTCACAAAATCTCTTGAAATTTCCCTACGCGCACCCCTATGCTTTTAACCCTAGAGAGATAATCATATTTTTTACCCCTGAAAAGATAATCATACGTCGATTCGACGTGTTGCGAGTTAACATCCTTATAACTTCTTTGTTAAGAGTAACATGTTGTTAAAAGGTAGATATATAATCATTTGTATTTAATATTAATCTGTTAAACTCATGGTTTTGCAAAATTATCATTTGTTTGTGTATATAATATTAATTTAAAAAAAGTGGTTCTAGTAGAAAGTGGGCTGTCCTTTCAATAGATTAAAATAAAGGATATCTTTATCGAAACAGGCTTTTAGTGGTTATATCCAAGTAAATACACATCCACATTATGAAGATTTATAAAAATGTCAATTCGGGGGAAATAAAATATTTTTCAGTACAAATTTGTTCTACAGTTTTTACTGACGTTAAAGATAATCATACGTCGATTCGACGTATATTTGACTTATGACCCCCTATTATCTTAGGCTGTGTGGCACCCAAGCTAATTATTTTGCCACGTAATTACGCCTACAGACATGAATTGAGTTAAATCTTGGAACCAACAAATTATGAAGCTTCACTTATGAGATATAATAAAAAGAAAAATTTCTGTACGTCGATTCGACGTAGATTATCTCTCTAGGGTTAAACAGTGACAACAATAGAATACAAAGAGCATAATCTTACTTTTTGATAGCCCAAATATATCTTGTCATTTCCGCATATCTTGTCATTATCGGATATCTGTGTGGCTTCTCCTCCCTCTATATACTCGCGTCAAGTATAGAAGTGAAGATGCTTCCCAATTAAGAAAACTTATCACGAATAATTCACTGTATCTTATTTTAATAAAGCAGCGGCATAATAATAGCCAACACAAAAGCCAAAAACCACCCTTCTTCTCAATTCCTTTTGCAAGGCTTCTGCATTAAAAGGATCAGGATGATAAGTACCATACTTCCATACTTCATACTCGGTTTCTTTGTAAGCGAGTCAATTACACGCAATATACTCGCGTCCTTTGTCGCATTGAGTCAATTCTTGGGGTTAACCATATCGTTCATCGTTCATCCTCACTCGTAGTATACCCAACGCAGCAGGAGGGGTTGGTATAGTTGTCGTCCTCGCTATATACTTACTCATATAAACGCAGCTCGATGAAAATATTCAAATTAGGACATTAGTCCGGAACATGACCGAAATTATCCAAAAGGGCGTGGAAAATTCTCGTATATGCCCAGGGAAGAAAACGACACAAGGCACGCTCTTCATTCGGAGCCTCAAACTCAGGCAATAATAATGTAATATGTGCCCGCGGTGAAGATAGTGTGGGTATGCAGGAGGATTTTTTGAAAAATATTCCCCGAAGCACTATGTTTCTTATTCACTCCATATACACACAGTAGCCTAGCCCGTTGTCGTATAGAGTTCATTGTTAATCTCTAATCTCTGACAAATCGCTACTTATCAAGATACGGCACACAGAGTATAGAGCGGTGGTGCTCTGGAGCTAAGGAATTGATGCAAAGTGTACCCTTGAGGTTCATACATTCCATCTACATCTCTAACAGGAGCTGCCTGGTTGTATGTACCCGAACATTGTCGCCGACGGCTGACATTGCATTCTTGCTTCTCTGTATGGTTTTTCTTTAGATTTCCTTATTCAAGTGGTTTGTTGGTTGGGTACCATTCATGGCGCGATTGTTACATGCTGTGCTTGGAGAAAATTGGAAGGGAAACGCTTAATGGATTTTTTGAATGATATTTGACTTTGGGATTAAGTTTGAGGTTTTTTTCCTTGCTGGGTAAATTAATGAATTTTCAGATGGGTTTTAAAATAAACATTTCCAATTTACTCCAAAATGATGGTCGTCAAATGAAGCAAGTGGATTTTTGCCTGAAGCCAAACGGCACGTGACTCAATTGAGAATGAGAACATCGTCCAATTTAATTTGGATCATTATAATTTGTGGCTTTTTTAGAATTGAAGTCATGTCTTCTACTCGTACAATGTGTATCGTGCAATTTTTCTAACAAACACTATTCGAGTCGTACTATACCTTACAATTGCCAACACGATACACGACTATTACAATTGGGACCTTTCTGCAATGGTTTCCATTTTACAACATGAAGCAATCATGATTTCAACTCTACATTTTCCCTACTGCTGTATGTCACATGTGTAATTATCAGGAGCCATATCTTCTGGTTCTTATCCATAAAGCCTGTAAAGGTGTCGGTCCTTGTTCGTCGTTGCATAGTTACCATTAATGGTCGGTTCTCATCGTCGTTCTCATCTCTCCCTCTTGAAATACGACGATGATGGCGATATGCGAACAAAAGAAACGTTGCACCGCCACTGCCAAGGAGTTGAGAATGCGATAAGGCGAATGTCACAAGGTAAGATTTTTCCAAGCTTCTGTGATTTATCACTTTGCCCGCATCTGAATCCTTTGCAGTGAAAAGGGTTCTTTTGTTCGCCTATCTATAGATATGGTGCACTGAGATTGGAAAGAAGCACTGCACTTTCACTCTGTAAATCGACAATGACTTCATTGTATATTTTTGTAATTGTTCCCTTATCGCCAATGATATAAAGATATCAAAAAAGATTGAAGATATCGGGTGTAGCTTCGTGGTTCAGTTATAAAGGATAATGGATTTTCCAGAATTGTCACGTTCACTGTCTGACTGGTTTTCGTGCCAATATTGGAACCGTGTCTGGCATCCGAAAATCTTTACATGTATGAGTCACATGTGACTCATAGATGTGACTGGGGTGGGGCGATTTGTACACACATGACTCATGGGTAGAAAACGTGTAGTATCTCAGCAACAATATCTCACAGGAGTGACGTTATATATACATAAATCAGAGTCACTGTAGGCCTGTTCGGAACTCAGATTTCAGTACCGGTTTCCGGTTTTGTTCAACACCCTGTATCTCGATGCACCGGCATTCGAAAGTTTTTTCCAACATCCTGGTTTTTTTTTCAGTATCGATTTTTATTCAACCATGAACTCTAGTATGGCTTGTGTAGTGATGAGTGCGCGCACCTTCGATGCAAAGAGTCATGGGTTCGAGACTCACCGTGAACGAATTCAGTTTATTGTGTTTTTCGAACTCACGACCCATGTGACGGACTATGATCTCACTCAGATATTATCCGAGTATCTACCCATTTACGGGGATAAATGACACTGCTGAGCGTGCTAGTGATCTCAACAAAAAAGCAGCTAAGATCTTGAAAATTGGATGTCACTAAACACAACTGCGGCCTGAGTCCAATGTTGGACTGTTACACCTGTTATTTTTATGAGCTGGATTTATACCGTTCTTAGGTCTTTTAACACCTATCCCGCACCGTTTTTTTCTACTCGGTTCGGTACTTAACAGGATTTCTTATAACCTGTTCAACACCTAATGAATCTAAAATCAGGTTCTGTGTTCCTATCGGCGACCATTCCCGATGGCAGCTTGCTGCCATACGGGTTTTTCAAGCCTTTTCGGGGAGGACTACACCCGTTTCATCCAACGAAACGGCCAAGAGTTGCCAAAAGACCCCTCCATGGCAAGAGTCATGAAGGTTCGATGCAGGAGGGATGTGTATGTCTGTGAGTTCTAAGGTGTCAGAAAACTATGGGCTACGGTCCGCGCCCTGTCTCACCCAACAAAGACAAGGGCAATGTAGCCATCAAATTCAGTAAGAAAATCACCGCAAATCCAAAAATCGCGCGAGCTTGTTCAATAGGCAATTTATTGAATACCCCAAGACTAAGGAGTTCAACTGCAAGATAAAAGGAAGGATTCGCAACCGAACGGTTGACATCCCTACCTATACAGCGAACCAAGTTTCAGCAGCAATCAAGAAAGCGAAAAATTCAAAGGCCATTGGACCAGATGGCATTTCAATGGTCATGCTGAAACACCTAGATCTTCCAGCCATCGAATACCTAACGATGGCTTTCAACTTGTCGATATTCACGCTTGTCATCCCTGAATTCTGGAAAAAAAAAAAGTAAGAATCATCCCCCTTCTCGAACCCGGTAAAAGCGCGAAACTCGCCAAATCCTACCGTCCAATCACAATTTTATTACCCGTTGCAAAGACGCTTGAAGCATTCATCCAGATCCACCCCACCCTTGTATCGCATGCTGAGCTAGCTTCTCACCAGCATGGCTTCAGGAAGATGCATAGCACCACAACAGCCCTGGATATGATCACCCATCACATCCACAATGGCCTCAGCCAGAAACAGCCCTGTAACAGAACCGTCCTAGTGGCCCTTGACCTGTCGAAAGCCTTCGACACGGTCAATCACTCTTCGTTGTTGGCCGATCTCCTAAATATGCATATTCCTGCACAAGAGGTTAGGTGGATTGCCAACTATCTAGCTAGGAGGCAATCCTTCAGAGAGTTTCGGGGCATTTGTTCAAAGCATAGAAAATTAAGCAGGGAGTTCCACAGGGTAGCGTACTGTCTCCTACATTGTTTAATATCTACCTGTCGAGACTTCCAACACCACCGGAAGGTATCGAACTAATTTCCTATATGCAGACGATTGCACCGTACTCACCTCGGAGAATGATTTAAATGGCATGTGTGCTCGACTGAATGACTATATTGAGAAACTGGTGGAGTTCTTCAATATCCGCAACCTAGTCATTTCGCTGTCTAAATGTACCGCAACTCTTTTCATCTCACCACCTAGACGCAGGCATTTTCGGAGGTGCTGCATGTTGAAGACGTTGTTCCTACTGTTACCAACCCCAAGATCCTTGGTGTCTATTTGGATACCATGATGAAGTCGAAAGATCACGTCGAACACGTAGTCGACAGAATGCACAGTAGAAACAACGTCCTAAAGGGACAAGCCGGGTGTTCCTCGGGAAAGGACAAAGAAACTATGTTGGTCACCTATAAAGCGATAGGTAGGGTAATCCCTAGGTACGCAGCACCGGTGTGGTCACAAACTGGAATAAGATCCAGGCATGCCAGAACGCTGCTCTACGTATCGCTACAGGTTGCCATCTCATGTTGTCCCAGGATCGTCTTCATCAAGAAACCAGTATGTTATCAGTGCGTGATCACAATCTCCTCCTGTCTTTACAATATCTGGTCGGTTGCTATCGAGAGGATCACCCAAACCATCATCTCATGGACAATACTCCCCCTCCACGATATGCCACCCTCATGTCATGTCATTAGGTCCGAATAAAGTCCTCTCAGTGCCCCCACCACCCATATCGCCTGATTAGACTAGGCTCCAGAGGTCCACAAAAGTGACAATAGCCCAGCTTAGGTCGGGTTTTTGTTCACGCCTCAATTCGTACCTATCTCGAATAGACCCGGACATCCAGAACATTTGTCCGAGCTGCTGGTGGTGCGCCTCACGATTTGGACCACCTGTTTCGATGCCCCGCTGCACCCACTAACCTCACTCCGAGGGCATTATGGGACAACCCTATTGCAGCTGCTACGTTCTTGTCGCTTGAGACAATAGGCGAGAACGACGACGAAACTTAGAGCGCATCCACAGACATGCACAGCGACTCACAGCGACTTCTGCACCGCTACAACAACAACAACATAATCAGGTTCTTTTGTACCGCATTTTAGCACGGCTTTTTTTCTTCTTCTTTTTTAGTTCTTCATTAATGCCGGAATTTAACTTCTTACAAGATTCGTCCTTATCTATTGAAAGACTCCATTTATTCATTTAGAAATTTTGCCCAATTTCCTTGGGCGAATATTCGTAAAATCGGCGAAGTAACACTAAGGTTATTTTGCGATCACTATTTTAGAATTTGACTCTGGGACAGATACTTCCCTCTCGTTTTCTCGGTAAATACTCATCGAATTAGCGTGGTAGAAGGACTAAGGTAATTGAAGGTCGTTGATTCCAAATTTGAAGTCTAGAACACATCGGTACGGGACATTTTAGTAACCCCAAAATTTTTTTCTTGTGTTTGAGCCCAAATTTATAACCAGCGACCCGAAATTATCTTAGTGCTTCTGTCGCGCCGATTCGACAATTATTTCCTCATAGGAAATCGGGGTACCATTATGGCACGGTCAGCCTCGAAATTGTTTTTATTGGTTGAAAAAAAACGAGACCGAGGCTAATTTCGGGCGCGGCCGAAATTTGAATACCCTTCACTCTCCTCGGGCTAAAAGTTTTTTGGGGCAAACCTATGACTTGTATTTAATCCTTCCCCATTCTTTTCCTTCTGTTTTCGCATAATATTTGATATTGACAAATTCTGTGGCGTCGATAAAACAATATTTGTGTGAGGTTTGGTTGGAATAAGTGGTAAAATAAAAAAAACTATCTCAGAAAACTTTATTGGGGGGATGCGGGAGCATGGCCCCATAGTACGATTCCATTTGTTTTACTTTTTTTTGTTTTGATAAAGACGCATTGAGGTTTTTTTTTAAATTGGTGTAGAAAAATGTTTCTTAGAAGATCCAAAATGGGGAGGTTGGGCTTGTATGGTAGCCCCATGACTCCATAACCCGATTATTTATGGCATCAATTACGAATTTTGGTTGAAAGTGGTGCACAAATAAAAAATTTGTTCGTAGAAGAACTCAATTTAGGGGGTTGGCTTTATATGATAGCCCCATGACCCCATCGTCCGATTCCATTCATTTTTACACATGTTTTGTGGCATCAAATGAAATGCACTTTTATGAGGTGTGATTGAAATTGGTGGACAAATAAAAAAGTTTTTCTTAGAAAAACTCAATTTGGGGTTTGGGTTTGTATGACAGCCCCATGACCCCACAGTCTGATTCCATTTATTCTTACATATATTTTGTGGCATCAATAGAAACACATTTGTGTGAAATTTGGTTCAAATTGGTGCACAAATGAAAAAGTTTTTCTTAGAAGAACCTAATTTGGGGGGTTAGGTTTGTATGGCAGCCCCATGACCCCATGGTCCGATTTGATCCATTCTTACATATGTTTTGTGTTATCAATAAAAACACATTTGTGTGAAATTTCGTTGAAATTAGTAAACACATGAAAAAGTTTTTCTTAGAAAAACCAAATTGGGGGGGTTAGGTTTGTATGGCAGCCCCATGACCCCACTTTCCGATTTTAGCGATTCAAACATACAAACTGCCTGCAATAAAAAGAAACAAGTGTGCAAAATTTCAGCTCGATAGCTTTTAAACTGGCCGAGTAAAACGCGTAGCAACAGACGGACAGACGGACAGACGGACAGACGGACAGACAGACAGACGGACATCGCCCAATCGACTCAGCTCGTCATGCTGATCATATATATACATATTTTATATGGTCGGAGATGCTTCCTTCAATGCGTTACAAACTTCATGACAAAGTTAATATACCCTTTACTCTACGAGTGAAGGGTATAAAAACGGGATATCGGTACTTGGAAATATTGGTATGGGGATTGATTAAACACAGGTTACTGATGCACCAGTTTTAGAAACAGGCCTCTGCTAGACTCAGTGGCGCAGCGTTCAATGTTCCATGTGTTCACTGGAACAAGGCCCCCAAGCAACAGGGAGATGTTGTTTTGCTTAATAGATGCATGACGAACTGATCTTTCAAAAATATTAACATGTGCCAGTCTGTAAGAAAAACATGCAAATCAGCTGCAGAATTAAGGATAGAGGCAAAACATTCCGAAAGTAAATTTTCTGTGAAACTTGGAGCTCGTAGTAAAGATTTACACATTTGTCGTCCGTAAGCTATTCTCATTTAGTCGCTCCTAGTAACCTCTACTCTATTACTGAATTTACATATTTCAGAGATAAGACATTTTACATTTTGACGGGTATAAAAATTAGACATATCGTGCAACTGCGGTTTTCTTTTAAATCATCAAATGCTTTTCTAGGCTCAAGAATTTGGTGAACAATCTTAGAGAATTTCCAAGAAATTTTTGTTTTTTTTTTTTTATACCCTTCACTCGTAGAGTAAAGGGTATATTAACTTTGTCATGAAGTTTGTAACGCATTGAAGGAAGCATCTCCGACCATATAAAATATGTATATATATGATCAGCATGACGAGCTGAGTCGATTGGGCGATGTCCGTCTGTCTGTCTGTCCGTCTGTCCGTCTGTTGCTACGCGTTTTACTCGGCCAGTTTAAAAGCTATCGAGCTGAAATTTTGCACACTTGTTTCTTTTTATTGCAGGCAGTTTGTATGTTTGAATCGCTAAAATCGGACCGTGGGGTCATGGGGCTGCCATACAAACCTAACCCCCCCAATTTGGTTTTTCTAAGAAAAACTTTTTCATGTGTTTACTAATTTCAACGAAATTTCCCACAAATGTGTTTTTATTGATAACACAAAACATATGTAAGAATGGATCAAATCGGACCATGGGGTCATGGGGCTGCCATACAAACCTAACCCCCCAAATTAGGTTCTTCTAAGAAAAACTTTTTCATTTGTGCACCAATTTGAACCAAATTTCACACAAATGTGTTTCTATTGATGCCACAAAATATATGTAAGAATAAATGGAATCAGACTGTGGGGTCATGGGGCTGTCATACAAACCCAAACCCCAAATTGAGTTTTTCTAAGAAAAACTTTTTTATTTGTCCACCAATTTCAATCACACCTCATAAAAGTGCATTTCATTTGATGCCACAAGACATGTGTAAAAATGAATGGAATCGGACGATGGGGTCATGGGGCTATCATATAAAGCCAACCCCCTAAATTGAGTTCTTCTACGAACAAATTTTTTATTTGTGCACCACTTTCAACCAAAACTCGTAATTGATGCCATAAATAATCGGGTTATGGAGTCATGGGGCTACCATACAAGCCCAACCTCCCCATTTTGGATCTTCTAAGAAACATTTTTCTACACCAATTTAAAAAAAAACCTCAATGCGTCTTTATCAAAACAAAAAAAAGTAAAACAAATGGAATCGTACTATGGGGCCATGCTCCCGCATCCCCCCAATAAAGTTTTCTGAGATAGTTTTTTTTATTTTACCACTTATTCCAACCAAACCTCACACAAATATTGTTTTATCGACGCCACAGAATTTGTCAATATCAAATATTATGCGAAAACAGAAGGAAAAGAATGGGGAAGGATTAAATACAAGTCATAGGTTTGCCCCAAAAAACTTTTAGCCCGAGGAGAGTGAAGGGTATTCAAATTTCGGCCGCGCCCGAAATTAGCCTCGGTCTCGTTTAATGTTCACATTTAGTAGAATTACATTAAAAATCAAATCAATAACGAGTAAATTAACATGGCCTACACACAAATTGAGCAGTTTATCACGACTTATACTTCCACCCGTGCTACCTAGCCAATGGATGTGGTATTAGCTAATGTTGTACCACTGCTATCTAGATATAGACCGAACTGCAGAAACTCTCTGTCATTGGTTTTCAACCTAAGTAGGTACCTGTTGTTGTCACCTGGATGTGTCAAATGAAAAAGCAACAACAACGCATTGGTCTCGGCGATGACACGATCCAAGATAGAGCTGCCTGTAGAAATATGCTGAGAAATTATCGCCAAAACGGGCGATGTGCCTACACCGCAGGTCGAGCAACGCGGAACCATGGAGCGGTATAAAGAACGAGGCAAGGAAGAAGAAGAAGAGGTACCTGTTGTCGTTGCTATTGTTGCAATACGTGGCATTTAAGATTCGTAGCCATTGACAGGTTCAATTTAATCAGCTGATAATTCGGCTTTTATAAGATGGCGCTGGTTGCACTGAACTGGTTTTTACACCTGTAACAATTCTATTGGTTTAACTTTGGTCAGAGTGGGTGCTCCGGTTAAATTAAGATGAAGCTCGTTAGCAACATGTCTATAAGCACCTTTATATGAAAAGAGAAAATTCAAGGACGGCTAAACTAAATTTATAAGCAAAGTCACTCAATTTGTTTATAAAAAAAAAATAGACACATTTAAGAGTAATTTCTATTGAAAATTTCGACAACAGATCGTGTATGACCGTTTGCTCTAACTGTTATATCATACAAACCCCCATTCTGTGAACTTGACAATTCAATACAAAAATAAATATTTTAAGACGAAAAACCGCATTTTGTATTTATTTTTTGGTATTGCATTCTTTTCGGGATAATTTTTACATTATCTTACCCATTGAATAAAGAAAACTAAAGGAATGCCCCGTAGAAACGATAAATGGTTCACTTTTTCATATCAGACTGGATCTGACAGGTGGGGACAATTCGTCTTTTTTACCTTTGTGTCGCACTGAAACTTCGATATGACTATTAAATTTTATAGATACACTTCCTGACTTCCTCCAGCAACAATCTTTCCCCCACTTACTTCGGAAAAACTTCACAATAACACTTGACAGATGGGGACAACCGCTTTTTAAAATCGAGCCATGCAGTTTGTATGGGTGACAGCTGATTTACCATTCCTTTTTAGCTCTCTATTCCATGATCTTACCCATTTGGGAATTGCTTTGAAAGCGGGTTCTGTCAATATTTCCTCGTTAAAATATGGAAAGTGAGGTGCCCCCATTCCAATTTCGAACACAAAGAAGTTGAGAAACGTTACGCTACTGGCTAGACTGATACCTAAAGGGAAGTCGAAAATACTTCTGCTTCTGTGATACATTGTACTTACAACAAATTAAAAGTTATCTCCAATTACAATTCACCATCAATTTAACTTGCACAATAATTTCAAAACACGCTGATTCATCGTCAATTTAAAAATATTCACCGCTTGAGTTTACCATTTAAATAAACCACTTGAATGGAATATTTAAGCTTCAAAAAGTATAGTCCTCATCCTCAGTACCTATAGCTTTCCAATTTTGTATTGCTTCCCTCGGACTATTGTAGCATCAATCGAAAGTTTTCTGAAAATTGTGAAGTGAAAAGCACACTTCTGCGCTGAACTATAAAATAAATTGTTTTAATAAATGTGTAGGTACTCCAAGACGTGCAAAACGTGGTAAATAGAAACTTTCTACTCTACCCTTAGAAATATGGAGTGGATACTCGGAAATGATAAATTGTAATTAAAACTTTTGTTTACAGATACAATTTATTTCACAACACACAAAAATGGAAAACAATTAATTGATTTTGAATTTTAATTTGAAGTTACTTCTTATTTCTTGTCATTTCCATTGAATTCACTTTGGTTGCCACGACCTCCATTACGGACTATTTATCATTGAAACGACTTTCACTATCTTTTCAGCATACTCATATTATGCTATTTTTACTCCTTTCGTCCTGACCGATTCTTTCTCGGAAGAGGTACTATACGATGGTGTCCACTAATGAAACTGTTGATACTCAACAATTATTTCATATTTAATTGAGAGCTATCGCTTTTGATTGTAATATAACCATAACGTAATAGAACGACACGCAAACATCTTTTATTTATCGCGTCTTCAAAGGTGTTTTGTTGTAAATTGAATTTTTAACAGTCATCCTGATTAGAACGACACTTCACGACGACGAACGCACGTATAGATTATACCGCGTGATTGGAGTTTATTATCGAATTGAATTTCAATTAGAAGCGATTATTACATTATTACAACACCTCTTATCAAGAGCGTGACATTTTACCATGATGATTGCTGTATTATGGTGGGAAAGTAAATATTTAGCATCTATATTTGGAATTAAAATTACAGTTTGAAAATGATAGGCACGCGATTGATGTAATTGCATGGGCGTAGCCATAGGGGTCTGGGAGTGCCCCCCGGTCGATAATTATGGTTAGTAAAAAAATCGCTGTACTTTTAGTGGCGGCTCGGGCTCTGCGAATCTGGGTGGGCCACTAAGAGCAGTATTGATACCTACTCCCCCATGCCGATTCCGCCTAAAAAACATGAGCTCAAATATTGTTCGAAATATATCTCGAAATATTGCTGCATACGATTGTACGAATAAATACATTTGCGTCCTAAATTATCTTGCAAACTACAATAAAACTACGCATAAAAAATAGTTGGAGTTGATTTAATTTGTGCTCTTTGCCAGTATCTGCATACCAACTTGAATTTTAAAATTGTGAACAATTTTAGGCATTTCATTAGGCTTACAAAATACACTCGGCTTCACAAAAATCGGGCCACTCGCCACTTTCGAACTCAAATTCAATTTTCTCAAAAAGTATGAAACTTACAACTATGAGAGTTATATCTGCAGTAAGTGCATTTAATGGCAATTCAAATGACTATGATTTTTATCGGAAATACCGTTAACTCACGCAACAAACACAATGCCTGTTTTGATTAGAGTTCGCACTTACCGTGTGGCCCGGTTTCATTAAGGCTCAGTGTATTAAATTCAAAAAATAATAAAAATCAGGCTCATAATAAATAATTATGCACTGTCCAGCAAGAACCAACGGAGAGGTCTAGAGCATTTTTGCCATGGGGATGAGAATTGATCACTTTACTGATTTCAGTTGTTTATTATTCACTCATGGCAAATTACAACTTTCTGGACAATTATTGAAAACCCGTTTTTTTTTGTCAACGATTTTAGTAAGATAGTACAGGGTGTTTTTCTTAGACTTGTGGTTTTCAACCTGGCATAACTTTTTTCGGAGTTGGTTTTTTTGAGAGCTGTCACTTGATTTATGCTCAGTTTAGTTTGCAATTCTATAGTAAATAGACTTACTCCGGCACAACGTTTGCAAATCGTGCCCAAAACGAGATGACCACCGATCCCCATTTTCACGAGAAAATTTTGTTTAGCGATGAAGCTCACTTTTGGTCAAATGGGTATGTTAATAAACAAAATTGTCGCGTTTGGAGTGATGATAATCCACAAGCCATTGTTGAGACGCGCCGGCGCCGTTACATCCTCAAAAAGTTACTGTTTGGTGTGCTCTATGGGCAGAGGGAATCATTGGTCCATATTTCTTCAAAAATTAAGCCGGCCATAATGTTACAGTCAATGGGGAACGCTATAGAGCCATGGTTAATGACTTTTTTGTGCCTGATTTGAGGATGTTGATGTGGATGACTTTTGGTCCCAATGAAACAATCAATTTATTGAAGGAAACTTTTGTTGGGCGCATTATTTCGCGTCGTAGGCCTGTGGCATGCTCTCCAAGATCGTGCGATCTAACACTGCTGGACTACTTTTTATGAGTTTATGTGAAGTCGCTTTTCTACGCAGATAAGCCCGAAACGATTGATGCCTTGGAAGAAAATATTCGGCGCGTTATTGATGACATACGGCCCTAATTGCTGCAAAAAGTGGTCGAAAATTGGGCCTCTCGGCTGGAATTTATTCGAGCCAGCCGCGGTGGCAACTTGCCCGAAATCATTTTAAAAACATAATTGCAAACCCTTATTTATATAATAAAGCTAAATTCTTGGCTATATCATTAAATTATATGCATTTTATTTCTTCTTGAAAACCACAAGTCTAAAAAAAACACCCTATATATTTTTCGATACCTTTTTCTTTGAAATTTTAGGAATTCAAGTTTGGTGTAATTTAGCAAAAAAAGTTTTAGTGCCAAATTGTTGGATTCATTCCGCATGTACCTATGCTGGAAAAAGATACACTCGCTTGTGCACCACGACTTGGTGACGAAGGGAGAACATTTTTGTTTCTCGCAAATATTTTGATAGCACTATTAGGATGACAGAAGGCGTAGTTCTAACACAGGTATATCTGTTTTCAATCGGTGTTTAATCAACATTGATATCATAATATTTTGAAGTACTGATATCCTAGTTTTTTCAGCTATGGGCCGTTGCCGTTTTTCCATAACTTCCAGTTTTTGCTGCACCTTTTCTGCAGTGATTTTTATTCAGTTTTTTTTTTCAGGTTCAATACCGTTTTTCCGAGTTTTTTTTTTATCAGTACCGTTTTTGTATTGTTTTCGGTTTCGTCTTTTCGCTCTGTACCGTTTTTTCAGCACCTTGCGAATACCGATTGTGGTCTGGCTGGTCGAGCGGTTAGTGCGCGCACCTTCGGTGCACAGGCTCATGAGTTCGAATCTCACCGTGTTCCATTGTGTTTTTCGAACTCACGAGCTTGTGACAGACTATGATCTGACTCAGATGTTAAACGAGTACCCATTTATGGGGATAAATAACACTGCTGAGCGTGATGCTGATCTCATTACCTCATCAAAAAGCAGATAAGATCTTGGAAATAGGATGTCACTAACACATCCTGCGGCCTTAGTCCAATGTTGGATTGTCGCGCCTGTTATTTATTTATTTATTTATTGCGAATACCGATTCATTCGGGATTTTCTAGCACCCGTTTAACACCGATTGAACTGCATGTCACGATCGTTTGTACCGCGTTGTAGCTCGGGGAAATACTCATCACTCATGAGATATGCCGGCGCGTAGCAATACTAAGTAAATTTAGATCGCTGAGTCGGAATTTAATGCACACTAAAAACAATTGTTTGTGCCTTCTCCAAAATGATACCCCCGCCCCGTTTTTCTCGAGAAATGCTCATCCAATGGTCGGTAGAAACATAAGTTTGGGTCCCTGTGTCAGGTTACAAGAAAAGAAAGTTGGGGCACCCCGATTTTCTTAAGGAACAACAAGTATCAACAAACCTGGGAAAACTGCTGAAAACTCAGTTTTAAAGTGCTGAAAAAATATGACTGAACAGGTGCTAAAAAAAACTTGAAAAAAAAAAACGGCTCATTGTTGGAAAAAAGGTACCTACTGAAAAAAGCGGGTGCCAAGCTCCGGAGCATCTGGTGTTGATGCGAAAGCAAGGCTCATGACAACCAGCTTGTTCCTCATTTTTCTGTAGGATGGTTCAATTTATATTTAATTTTCCTCAAATACATGGTAACTGCAATTGTGTAAACGCAGGGCCGGATTTCCCATATGGGCAACCTGGGCAACTGCCCGGGGCGGCAGAATTTGAAGTGCGGCATATTTCTGAAACTTTCAACCTTCCATTGAATTAATGTTCTGTGAAATATACACATTTCGATATTTCAGGAGACAGTTTCAATAAATTACGAGCAGGAAAAAAAAATTAAGGGAACTCCGCAAAAGTCGTTCCTTTGGTCAGTGGCGGACTTACATATCTGACGTCAGTAGGCGTTTCGACTTTTGCCGTCCTTGTGCCTTATTTTGACAATGTAACGATTAATCGATTGTGATCCTTGACTCTCAAATTGTTTCAATATGACTGGCTAACGAATTAAGCGAAGACTTCTCAAAATGGAATAAAGTCTGATCACTGAACTATTATTTTGTTTATCTGTGCGCGGGGCGTTGAAAATGACGCCGTAGGCTTCAGCCTGCCAGTTCACCACTACCTATAGCTTTGGGAATCGCCCGTGGCAGAAGTAACATACACTCAGAACCAAGAAAACCGGATACTTTTACTTTTTTGTTACTATTATAACGAAAGGTCTTGACCACCAATGAACAGAGCTGCTCCCTGGATTCACTTTATTTCTCCAGGTACAGCATACCCCACATCCTCCTCCCGGAAACTACGATTTCGGGCTGGTTTCATTAAGTAGTGAAAACGACCATTTAATTTCACAAAACGTTACGGAAACTTATCACGTACTGAAAACAATCAATTTGGTGTGCTGTAGCGGGAGAACGGGGGTCACTCCGGGCAAAAAGAGTTCAGATCCGCTCCTAGGGCGTCAAGACCTTTCGCGATAATAAAATAATAAATATCGAATGAAAAAGTACTCGTTGGTGGCACCAAGTGTATGTTTTTAAGGAATTAGAGATTTTCGTCAGTTCATAACAATAGAGGCAATCAATCAATTAATTGATTAGCTATACGAAGATAGCGAGATCACGAATGCGAAAGGATAAAAAATTATCTCCTCCTACTGAAATTGAAACAGTCCAGTTTCGTGGAGGCACTGCTCAAAAAGAGCAGAACTTGACTTGAATGTCCGAGGGAAGGAAAATATTTTGTTCTTTCGATCCAAAGGATCCCATTTTCAAAGACTTCCTCTTAGTCTTAAAACATCAAAAGAAATAACATGTTTTTGGAAAGTCTAAACTTACTCAAGCGAATTCGTTTACCTCTGTAGGTTTACCAGTTGAATGTACCGTTATGAAATTATTGTCAAGAATTTCAAGGAAAAATCAAGGAAGAAAAAACGGTCTTTTCAATGAAGCCGGAGATTCACCCAATTTTAATTTAACGACATAATTAATTGAATTACTTTATATGACCATTCAATAAAATATAATCCTTCCATTTAATTTTGCTCTGTCGTAACGATTGAAGGATGCTCAGGACCCACGAAGCGGAAATCTCAAAGCTCATGCGTGCGCACGGATTAATGTGCGAGGGGAAAATTAAGCATTAATTAAATAAGGGACAGTATTGAGTAATTATTTAAGAAGCAACGTATTAATAGTGTTCTTTTGCACAACTGATTCTAAAGAACGGAGGTCACCCCGGGCAAAAAGAATTCAAATCCGCTAGGGCGTCAAGACCTTTTGCGATAATAAAATAATAAATATCGAATAAAAAAGTACCCGTTGGTGGCACCGAGTGTATGTATTTAGTTTTGCATAAATTATCATATTTTTTCAAATATTTTTTTGAGCTCTAAGGAGTATCCGCTCCTCCATGAGCATCTAATTTCACCTTCAATGGAGTAGCTATACATATTCTGAACATTAACTTTGATTAAAAGTTCATTCCAAACACCTTTCTAAGAAGTAAATTATCCTCTATTTTCACATGAAGTTCTGCTACTTCCGAAAAAGCCGGAAACCAATGTATGCTGAAAAAAAAATTGTACAGCTCACATTAATGCTACTAATCTACTTATCCAGCATAAACTAGTGACGGAGGGCGGCAACTCGGCTACTGCCCAGGGGCGCTACAGAGGGTAAATCCGGGCCTGTGTAAACGTTAATCACAAAAATGTTAAAATTACTTTTAAAATATGCAGAAGCCTGAAATGCGTAGGAAAAGTTACTAAAATTTTACGTGTGTCACTCTAGCACCCGCCCCACCTACAAAAACGCACAGGAGTACGTTCCATTTATACGATCTGAGTGAAAATAGTTACTAGCATTGACTTTCCGTTGTTCCAAAACACCAATAGTCACAAATAGCTATCTCTCCGAGTCAACTTTTGACGTTTCACATTTCAAATGGTCCACTGTCGTTGATAGCTATTTCCACTCGCACTCTCGAGATGATCCATAGATAGCTATGGAAAATGTCCGTTGGCAAGTTCAAGTATGTGAGGTTATGTCGGGTCGGTTGTCGATGTTATTATCAAATGTGGCGATTATTAATTACTATTTAGGCAATGTTATGTTTTTAAATGACACTGAAGTTAATGAACTAAGTGTACAGATAGATTTCGATGAATGTAAACACTAAATATGGATCCCATCGAGTTATAAATTGTTTTTTGTAAACATATTTTTGAATTCAACGGTTGTTGTGACATTTCCATATTATGTTCTCCTGAGAGCCCTCTCACAACGCTCATAACTACGAGAATAGTCATGCGATCACTACAGCTACGACTATAGTTAGTTCCGGAACGCACTCCAGTTGTTTAATTCTTAATTAATTCTAATTTTAAACAGAATGGAGGATTTTGATTGGACCTGTGGCTGCATGATCCCTAATTATTGCTAAAGGGAAGGTTCACCTAATTTCCTAACAGAAGACGAAATTATCAATTGAAATAAAAAGACCGAAGCCAGGTATATTTTCTCGCCAAATATTTAATACGAGTGTCACTAAACGCACAATTTCTGTAACGGTGACTAAGAATCGATTACCCACCTGTAACCGGTACTACCATTTCCTGAAAAATAAAAATACCGGTTCGCGAGTACTCGCCGTCATCGTAATACACAAGCAGGAAAATTTTATCTTAATATTCACACCTCGTATAAATCGCCACCTTCCTATAACCATAACTACGATTGTACATCCAAACACACGTCGCCTAGAATCTATTGGTTCCAACCAAAACCAAATCTAAGTCCTCATACCAGTCGCCATACGTACTAACTTACTATAACCATAGAATCAGTGGCGATCCTAGGTAGGGGTTGAAGGGGTTTAAACCCCCATCCGAAATTAGTTTATGTAATGATACTATAAGGATAAGTGATTCCAAGCATCCTGTAGTTAAGAAAAGTCACCATTACAGCAGTTGAAAGATAATATACCGAAGGTGTTTCTAGCACCACAAATTCTCAGGTTGCCTACTAAGACACATGTCTGATAGATGGAAAATGTAGGACAATTAAAACTACTCTCTGGTATTCGCCTGAGGTTAAAATTTAGAATGAGATCCGCAACTAATTTGCTATTAAGTATTTCGGTGCTTTTACATAATAAGAGTAAAGATGGGACCTAAATAGTGACGAAGCTCCAGAGAAAAAAAAAATTATGAGTGTTCGATGGGCTTTAATTCAGAGTATTTCGTAAGTTTTACAAAAAAAAAAAACTTGCGCCAAATTTCATGGGCACCATAAACCTCTTTTCTTAAACCCCTCCCAAAATATTTTTCTGCGTACGCCCCTGCATAGAATGACAAATAAACTGCGATTTTTCGTCCAAAAACATCACCCCTACAATCTATACCAACCAAAACTAAATCAACCCCCAAAATACTATACTCCTTCCAAACACAGCCAAAAACTCCGACTTCAGTCACTTCACCATAGAGACTTGTACTTGTAGTCATTGGGCCTGTCTACACGCGAAACAAAAACGCGAGAACAAAACCGGTTTTTATATGAAAACTGAATTTTTCCTTGCCTTACAATGCCATGCAACATTCAGAAATTTAATCAGAAGAAGTGCGGCAGGACAGGTCGCTGAAAAATGTTGTGCAAATTAACACATCAACTAGGATTGTTAGGAATGGTGTGGTCCTTTCAATATCCAAAATAAAATTGCACAGGCACATTACGCACGAGCATATGGACCGCAGTGGACAGTGGACCGGTACAGAGAGGAGGGGAAAATCGTACTCCTGCGCGAAGCATGCATATTTCTGTTGCGGGTTATGAGTTCTCTTTCAGGCACAATACCATAACGCACGTCGCAAGAGCATATGGACCGCAGTACCGCAGCGGACAGTGGTGCACCGGTCCATAGAACGGTCGGTGTGTAAGGATACACGGGTATCTGATCTGTATAGAGGGGAATTATTGTTTCAACGCTGAGGGGGCGAAACGTGTGATTACTTCATTTCATGTTCATATTCTCTCTTCGATGTGTACGGTGGGCGCTCCACTTGTATGCATGTAAATAAGCTAACACAGAAGGTTCATGCATACGTGCAGCGAAACGTGTGTGGGATATGGACACGTTGACAAAGGTAATCGGAAGACACATGTCGTGTACTTTAGTAAAAGTTAATCTTAGGATCTGTACCGGTACTCAGAAACCGTTACTTACCAGTAACTGTATTCGCTGTAACGGTTAAGTACCGATATTGCCCATCCCTAGCACAAACGTCTGGCTGTGTCGATCGCCAGGATGAGAGTGGCGTGGCCGGCTATTCGCCATAGTCGGTGATGCTCGTCCTTATCAGACTCTCGCCGTATCTCATTGTTGACAATACATCCTCACAATATATAGCGGTTTGAATCGCGCATTAAATAGAAGATTCGTGTTTCACAAGCATCTGTGGAAGATTTAGCCGCTGCTCTTGCATGTGTATTTAGAAAGTAGGCAGCCCCGTTTTATGTCTCACTGAGATAAGAATACGCCTGTTCCCTAAACGCAGCCAAGCATGCATATCAAGAAGCAAAATAAAAAGCCCAATTCGAGATCCTTGAATTAATATTTTACCAATATGGGAATAGTTTAATTTAACAAGCCAAGAGACAAGCTAGGTGCTAAGGACAATCGTTGGTTAGCGGAAGTTTAGTGTCTGTCTCACATGTTAACTGGACGGAAAACAAAATTTCTTCTTATATGTTTGATTTGATCAGGTCCCGTTGTAACTAATCCTTCACATATAATTTATTGTTAAGAAACTTTAGATAAAGTCTCGTTTGAGTTGAAACATCATAATCCTTCAACAACCATATAAAATCGCCATTTCCTATTTCCTATCCCTAATAATAATAATTTAAATTTATACTCATCGTTAACCCAAAAAATATAATCAAACTTTTATCAAACGAGTGGCGTATAGCCATTTCGTTCGAGGATGAATAATTATATTATACCTATAGATAGAAAATAGAGTATCTTACTGCTCGTAGACTCATAATAATCAGAGGGATATGTGACGGCACGACCCTTTTCTGCATCATCATATCCGACGCACGGTGAAAGTTTTCGACTTTTATACGTTTCTGATTGAAAAACTTTTCAGAAATTTTCCAGAAACAAAAAAAAACTGAAAGGAAAATAACAAAATCTTCTGATGAGATATAAAAGGTATGTGTATGGAGACCCAAAGAAAAAGATAGACTTTAACGTGATGAGCGAAGATAATGCTGGGAAGTTTTATATTGGCCATATGGATACAGGTAGTGTAGGATCTTATTGCCAAAAAATAATAAAATTAAAGGATTGTTCAAAGTTTAAATATATGAATTTAGAAATGGAATTAATTGATTAGCGGAAAGGTCCCTAATCGTAGTTTTGCTGCTTCCTTTGTTGATGGCATGAGTTGGTTAAATTATTGTCTCCTCACGGGATTGGATTTTGTTTTGAATCTATTGATTTGTGAGGTTTTTGCTTTGAAATTCAACTTAATCATTAGAATATTTACTGTCACGTCAGTCATACTTATAGTCCTTATTCCTTATAATTATGACATTTCTCCCATCGTACTGCGATGACCACTTTGTTGGTTATAACATCCAAACTCCTTCCACCCCCCCCTTGCATTTTGTTGTCGGTACTCATTTTTTCACTTTTAAATTGTACTCCTAATTCAGACAAATACAACTTTCGCTCATTTGTCCTTGACGCCTGACAATGACACAAAACTACTCGTGTCGTATACCGTGTGACCCTTCGCTTCGCATTCAAACGGCGGCGCAATCCGCGCACATGCAACCGTTGCAGAGACACTTACAACAACCGTGTGCGTCCTTCGACGAAACGACATCGAAATCGCCAACTGTAGGTGACACATAAAAATTTTAATCCATTAAATTTCGTCCTTATTGTCTGTCAAGCCGTTCACGGTGCAGAGCTATATTTATGTATGTACAAGGTGTAAGGACACTCGAACAACATTGGACGACGAACGAAATTGGGTCATGTCATCCGCGCACAACAAACCTTCCTATATGCGAATGAAAAACTACACTTCTGGCCGTAGCGTCCTTTCCGGACTTAAGTGTAGTATTTCTTATGTCTTCCAGCTGTCGCTTTGTTGTTGTTGTCGTCGTGACTGCTATAATGTAGTTTATATTTTCCTCGCCTTTTTTTTTTGTTTTTTCCATTTTTCTGACCTACCTTCGCCAATAAACTCCGATGAATACGAAATGAATGAAAATGAGAAAAAATTGAACTCAAGCTCGGTCAAGGAAAATAGATATACAGAAAAATCGTCCTGAACAAAAACAAAAAAAAAACAGGTACAGCCTCCGAAAAAACACAACTCAGAACAACAACAGGCGCGAGGCACATTGTTCAATAATGAGATTTTAAATAGAGAGTAAAATTCACAAGAGGAAAATAGCCATCGCTCAGGCATCGTTTAACTGCAGGAGACAGTGGATTGGAGAGTCCAAGTGGAGAATGATGCGATACTTCGTCCCCCGTAGGGATGAAGCCTAGCCTAGATAACAAATTGGCATTAACGATTTTGCCGAGTGAGCGCTTCGGATCCTTCGTGGTCGAATCGCCGCCGTAGAGAAGAAAAGAAACAGCAGAGCTTTTCTGTATAGAGAACAGAACAAAACCATTTCCCGAAAGAGTATCACATTTTAAAAATTTCATTTCCCGTCCAATATCTCGTTTTCTCATTGTGAAATGAACTCGCTAGCTATAATACTCCTTTCTTTCTTTGTAGCGCGATGAGGACGACATTGCCTCCATAAATTGCTTTATTTCCTGAATTTATCCAACAGCCTCTCCGCGTGGAGTATGGACGGCAAATAGTAGGTACCCACTGCCACTGGCAAAAAGAAAAACAAAATAAAACAAAGAAAAGCTAAAGAGAGCAAAAAATAAAGAAAAATGGACGAACAAAAAAAAACGGAAAAAAAAGAAAAAATGGAAACAACTCAACCGGCGACAATCCTTTTCTTGGTCGTTTCGTTTTTTTTTTTTCGTGCCTTTCTCTCTCTCAGTGTATCGTTTCGTTTCTGATAAGAAACATTGTGTTTTTATGTTCAAGTCATTCTTATCCGTCCTTGTTTTCGTACTTTGTGTTCTTCCAGGACGCTGAAGACACAAAACACATAGTAGAATGGCTCAAGGATAGTATGGTGTGTGTACAATTAGAAAGGACCCACTCAATCGTCTATCAAGTATCGGGAGATTTTGTTTTTGCGCTCGGATTGGAGCGTGTTTTGGTGTTTTTTTGGAAGGAATTTATTCCATTCATGAAATTCAAGAGAAAAAAAAAATATCACGATGTCCTGAATTATGTATTCAGGATATTCGATCTAATATGAGCGTAAAGAGAATTTTGTGTCCTTATTCGTCTTCAAAAAAGAAATTGAAACAAACATGTACTCGTATACTGTCGAAAATTTCGCGTACGTTGGCATTTCTCGCGTCATTTAGATCTTTTTTTTTATTTTTTTGTTATAGATCATTTCCCTTCTTAGCGCAATGCTCGATATTAAATGCGGACGGCGAGGACATAAAATCGTCAATGAACGCCGCGCACGTTTTACGAAAAATATTCCAATCCATTTAGTCGTAAATGCAACGATGTATCTAAAAGTATTTTTTGTTTTGAGAATCGTATCCTCGATACACACGAGCTCTCCTTTCGACGTCAGGACGATTATATGACTTAAGACAGGCGATATCTTTGTCAAATTTCACAATTTTATTTTCATCTCTACTATAGATTTTATCGTAGTCAAGAACTATTAGTTTGAAAGAGAATAATGCGGGTTCGTATGTAAGTATGTATATTCCCGAGAAGGACACAAAATGATGTGTAATAGATGTAAGTGAAAAGCATGTTTTTTGGGTTCAGGCTAGGTCTGATCTGATCTGAAAGGTTGTCTGTTTGTGAGTCCGTTGGAATAGCATGACATTTACTTTGTTAAAATTAAAATTTTCCTATTTTACATAGTGACTGTTTATGCTTAAGCCAATGGATGATATTGTTAGTTTGATAGCACTACTTGAAATATGTATTTTCCTTCTTCTCATATGATATTTGTAGGGTGAGCCGAGCAGATGCCGGTTCTATGTATTTATGCTCAAATAAATGTCAGCTAACAAAATTTTATCACACTTGCAAAAGCGCGCTTCTGAGCTACGTAAAGATACAAAAAACATTTCATTCGTTGCTCCTGAGTTTCAGTTGTTCGTTGCTTCGATGCCAAAACTAGAATGCTCTTGACGCTTGACTGTGGCTCGCCATATATAGTTGTTCGAGCCATTGAGTGGGGATGATGCATGTTAGTGCAAGTTGTGTAAAACGATGTTTGCGGGCTAGCGGTGTCGTGCTTGCATGAATGTTTCATATGCTATATTTTCGTCAGCATTAATATTTAAGCTTTTTTGGTGCGTGGAGCGAATAAAGTAATTGCTATTTTCACGTCTGCATCGACTGTGTACAGATAAATGGACTATCCGTATAGCCAGTGTTGCGAATTTAGCCGTTTTCCGGCCAAATTTAGCCGGAAAGCGTGCTGTTTAGCCGGAAGAAATTTATAATTCTGGCCGGCCGGATTTTTAGCCAGAATTGATTTTCTTCGGCCGTTTTTCCGGCCAAAATTATTTTATGATTATTTTTGTTTTATTTTGAAACTAGAATCAATTTTACAATATTCACAGCCAAAATACGAGTAATTACTAGCCTGTGAAATTATTTCTATACATACAGTTATTGTCGTGTATAAAGGTACCTACTATATCCAACGAGAGGAAAACTTGCATTTATGTCTCCTGGTAAAAATTTGCCGCGGAGATTTGCCTTTTTTCAATAAATTTAAGGTAATGGGTATCACGTAAACTGATGATGTTAGTACCGAGTCTAATAATTTGTTCAGAGTGAACGAAAAAATATGATTTTGGGCTGTTTTCGTGTTATCGTATGAAAACAGCCCCAAAACATTTAAATTCCCATACAAATTGACACACTGAAAATACCCTATTTTGCGTGTTTTCTATGGAACCTTAATTTTTTTCAAATGAAAACGTGTAAGCACCCAGGTTTCAAACCTAAATTCCCCTACTCAGCACATTTCGGCTCACTCGGATATTTGAACTGACATCCGAAAAAATTGTTCAGTTTTGTGTGTTTGCCAATGTTCTTAATTTCTCCATAATAAGATAATGGACGGTCAGTTTGAAGTGACGAAATATATTGCAAATTACTATCATGGGCGTAGCCAGGATTTCGGTTAGGGGGGGCAAGCCCAAAATTTTTTCAACATCATGATTTTCTTAGAAGTTGAATATGGTTAGGCAAATTTTAAAATAGTGTGGCTAGTGTAGTGGTTACTGCGCATATTCGGTGCACAGAGTCATGGTTTCGAGACTCACCGTGAATGAATTTAGTTTAAGGTGTTTTTCGAACTCACGACCCATGTGACGGAATATAATCTCTATGATAGAGATAAATAACATTGCTGAGCGTGCTGTTGATCTCAGCACCTCAACAAAAAAGTAGGTAAGGTTTTGGAAATTGGATGTAACTTGCATATCTTTTACCTTGGTGCAAAGATAGACTGTCGGGCCTGTTGGTTTGTTTTTTAATTTTAGAGCCAAATTTTAGCAAAGGACAGTCAAGATTAACAATTTTAGACATTCACTGCCCATTCTGATTACATTCAACTAGCCTTTAACCTTCGGGCGGGCGCAATGCATCTGACAGATTAAGTGACCAGTTTTTGTTGCGCCAATCAGCGATATGAAAAGGGAGAGATCTGAAACTCACAGTAGCTTAATCTTTATCGATCAACTACCCAAAGCAGTTTTCAGTTTCGATCCACCATATGTATGAGGGGCGGGAGGGGGTGAAATAATCTCTCAGATGTATTGCGCCCGATTGTGTTATTTTCTCCTTTTCTATGAAAATTTCCACTTGTTATACTCTTCACATTGCGTAATAACGTTGTGTTGACTTTTAGGCTCACCAAATCGTTCAATAGTGTGTTTTTAGTAAAATAAGCTCACATTTGTTCAGCGGTCGAGTTGTTGGAGGTTTTTTAAATATTGAAGCGATTGAAAGCGGAATACTCTTAGAAAATTGAAATGTGAAGGGTATCAAACTTTATGAGCCAGTATTGGTTTCTAAAATTTCGTAGAACTGTTTCAAAAAGACAATGCAACAATAAATAAGAGTCTAAAATATACAGAAACTCAGTTTCATCCTATTTTCTGCACTTAATCTGTCAGATGCATTGCGCCCGATCGTGTTAGGATTAGTATTGCGCCCGCCGGAAGGTTAATTTCTGCGTTTTAGACGGTAGTTCGTCTATATTCGGTGAGATCTAAATTTCATTGCTGGTGTGATTAAGCTACAAAATGAAACTTGATTAAATAACTTGAAATTGAAAGATACTGAAATGTGAGACTCGTTCTTTACAAGGTCCCTAACTGGGTATACTATTTCCCACTAAAATCACTTTCAGATGCAATGTTGATAAATTCCACTACCTTCCCGAAGCGACTTCATGTGACATACACTCCCAAGCAATAAGATAGTTCCACTTGAAAAATGGCTGTTTCTCGGTAAGTGATAACGGTATTTCCTTTAAACTTGGTGACAATGTTTTCAGTAGCCTGATTGTTCTTTTAAAAAAGAAGGTTTCTAATCCGGAGTCCCGTTAGGATTTTCTTACGAGAATTAATAAAAACAGTACAAATGTGAAAGTCATTTGGATAATTCCACAGCAAATAAAACACAAAATAAAGGTAATTTTTCTTTGGAAAATGAGGCTGGGTAGTGATTTGTACTTCCTTAAAATTATATGAGGTCAAAAAGTCTATCCGGGATAGAATTTAGGTATAGGATAGGTTTTTAACGCAATTTAAGGTAATTTCTTCCCATTTTCCCCTAATAGCTTACAGAAGCTCCTCAGTGCTACTAAATTTTCGTGTACCAGTATAGTTCTCCTTTATCCTTATGCTTTTTGATGATATTTAGATTTATTTATTTATGTATTTATTTCAATTTCAACGGACTTGCGTCCTTTATATATACAATAGATCTTGGGAGTATGGTTCATTCCATAATGTTGATGGATTGGTCTTGAAACCAATCTTTTATCAGCTTTGTTTCATAATTGGGGTCATTATTTTGTTAAAATCTTATAGGAGTGGCATGGAAAATGTCAGTAATAATTACATTAGGACGAATATTTTTAAAAGCTTGGGTGCTCTGAATACATCTGATTGATAACTAATCAAGGTTATGGAAATACCTTCCTAGATCTAAATATCATCAAAAATGTTTAGGGATGAATGATATGAAAGATCTATACCATTAGTCGACAGTTTACCAGCCCTGAAGAGCTTCTGTAAGAAATTAGAGGAACTTGGGACGAAGTTCATTTAAATTACGTTCAAAACGTTTATTTCAATACCGGATATAATCTTCGGGCTGATATCACTTAACGGAATTTGAACTCATAACTAGCCACATTTTTCAAAATAAAATTATCTATTTATACCGTTATTTTGGGTTTTACTTCCTCTGGAACCATGGGCGTAGCCAGGATTTCGGTCAGGGGGGGGGGGGGGCAAGCCCAACATTTTTTCAACATCATGATTTTCTTAGGAGTTGAAATTTCCGGTCTCAGAAATATTGTTAGCAAATTTTAGAGTAGCCTGGCTTGTGGTTGGATTGGTGCACAGGGTCATGGATTCCAGACTCACCGTGAACGAATTCATTTTATGCTTTTTCGAGCTCACGACCTACGTGACGGACTATCATGTCGCTCAGATTGTAAACAAGTATCCATTTATGGGGATAAATAACATTGCTGGGCGTGCTGTTGATCTCAACATCTTAACAAAACAGCAGTTTAGATCTTGGAAATTGGATGTCACTCACAAATCTGCGGCCCTAGTTTACGGGTGGACTGCCACGCATGTTATTTCCTTTTTTCTAATTTTAGAGTCAAATTTTTAAAATGGAGATGAGAATGATTTTCTTCTGCATTCTGATTACATTCAACTGGCCTCCAATCAGTGGCGTATTTAGAAAATTCTCAAAGGGGGGGGGGGGGGGGCACAGAGTACGGGGCTAATTTGTTACATAAGGTTTTGGTGTGATACACGAGAGTAGCTACATAGGAAAAACATTGGCAAGACTGAGGGATCGTTGATCCTTGATCCTTGATTTAAGGCGAAACTCAAGGAGACCTTAAGTTTTCAATAGATTTGAAATATAATATTCAAGGTAGGTGGGTAGCTACCTTGACTTCAAGTGAGGTTGACTATAGACAATTTCAAGGTCTCCTTGAGTTTCTCCTTAAATCAAGGATGCATTGTCTCGTGAATATAAGTGATTTCTATGAAAAAGTATGAAAAATGACATTTATTTTAATTTCGGCAGGATACCTTGAGTCAAGGTATGTTTATAAATACGGGCCTGAGAGTCCTTTGCATTCCAGGTTTATTACACCAAAAGTTTAGTTTTCCTTACAGATCTTAGAATAACACTCATTCACTGCTTTTGGCTTTTCCTGAACCAAAATACGGAGGGCTTAAAAAAAGTTTGCGTAGTAGTTCGAAGGAGCCTGAACCCGAAAAGGAATTTTGCGAATATGTACCTATTTAATTGGCTATGGAATTAATGCAATGACCAAAGAGACTGTTTCCATATGACAAAACGGATTCCAGACGGAACACTTTTCTTTGGAAGAGAAATTTCATACATCGTCCGAAATTCTGCCAAATTTCGGCCAAATTCTGCCGAAAAGTAGTTCTGCTTACTTTTGAAAGAAACACAGATGAAAAGCTGATACAACAAATTTTGGCTGACATTGCGGTCTTGAATTCCATGGCAAGTTTAAGCGAATTTGTATGCAAAATTAGGATTTACTGAAAAAGAGGTCTTTGTATGTTTTGTCGAAAATCTAGTAACAGATTCCGTAAAATCGTAACAAGTGCCGAATAATATTTTACAAGTACAATCCAGAATACACGGTGGTAAATTTTGGTGTAAGCCGGGAGTAAATTTTATAAATAAAATAGTATAACTCCTATCTATTCCAAAACTTGAATCAAATTTGATCCTTTGTAGCTTATAATTTTAGTTTATTCAAAAATTATATTAATTATAACCGCTACCGAATAAAACTATCCAAATACCCTTTTAATATTAGAGAGTTTTACACTAACGTAAAAACCACCGTATACGTAAAACAAATTTTACAAGCAAAAACACCCGCGCGAATAACACGTAAAACTTATACGAGAGTTTTTAACTAATGTTTTGACAACTAAAAATCGCGACCCGACAATTTCGACTGTTTAGAGAACATCAACTATACGGAAATATGCCCATGCCTACTTGGGACATGCAAAATTATGATATACTGTTACGTATACGGTACGCAAGCGAATTTTTATATGGAATGTCAAATTATGTCGTACTATTTCCAACGTCTTGCTAAAACTCTCTATTATACATTTTACACCGTTCGGGATAGAATAAAATGCATTGAATGTTGGTATAACATAAAAGGGTAGAATCAATCCTACTATGTTATCAAATCTACACTATCAACGCAAGAAACCCATTCAACCTAGAAATCTATTGATTTGTAGTTTGTCTGGTTCAGTGAGCAGCGCGCTTGCCTACAAATCACAGAATTGTGGATTCGAAGCCGACTGCACTCGTATTACAATTTTTATTTTTTCGAGTGGTTTGTATAAATTTGCTTATCAATTTTGTAGTATTTTGAAGAGTAAAATTTTTATCAAGAATACTTATACTTTTAATATAGTTCAATTATACTTTTGATAAAGTTTTTATATGGAAATGTATGAATATATTTTTTTATAAAAATTACACCAAAATGTTCAGCCGTGTAGGAACTATCCGTGGCATAGAGCCGGGAAGTGATCAATCGATTTATTAAAATGAAGATACAAAAGTAAGCAGGAAGGTATGATTGTTTGTTATTTCCATACGTACTACACTAGCTTCAAATCTATAGTAGCTGCAATACATACCTTTTAATACGAGTCCTAGATGGTAAGCTGAAGCAACATGCTTTAACAAATCAATTGCGAAATATAAAGCATTGAAGAAAGTACCCCAGCCACGGCACCACAGACACCGAACCGGAGGAATTCGAAAATGTATGCTAAAAATGCTTTCCCACCAAAACACTTAAATTTTTAGCATTTTAACAAAAAGCATCTGGTTTTAAGACCTTTACAGCAGCCCAACACGAATTTACGGCCAAATTAAAATACACAAGCCCGATCGAAAAGTCAGACCGATTGTTTCAAATATTTATCAATCCAGCGGCTTCCAAGACATCGATAACGCAACAACGTCTCCTCAACTTACATATATCAACATAAGATGGGGTCACTTCACACATGAGGAGACTTTCAATAGCAGTCCTTGTTTCCGAACAGATTCATGTCGAGATTGGGCAACGTTTCATGACCACCTCGTTGCCTCGACATAATCATAGGTTGTACTTATTCTCTGAGAGTTCTTGTTCTTAAAACCACGAGTCTATGAAAATAAACTCAACGAGGAGATCTGGCGAATTGAGAAGATGATGTGATGATAATGTTTCGAAAAAGATTTACAAAGTTTAGTAATAGAAACGCTCAAAATAAAAAGGGAACATTTGGTACTGCAATTTTTAGTATGCTGTGAAAAAAGTTTGGTATGCTCACAAGGGGGGCACGTGCCCCCTGTGCCCCCCCTGTAAACACGCCACTGCCTCCAATATCTGCCTTTTAGAAAGTAGTTTGTCTATTTTCAGCGCATTTTTTGCATCTCGGACTGCATATTCCACTTGCGAAATCAGTTTGTTTCGTCTGTTACTTTCATCTTAGCAAAGTAGCATCGACAGAATATTTATAAATCCTTTATTGATTGAAATATGGTTAACGGCTTCAATAAGATTTCCTCTAAATTTATCAAAGTATTAATTATTAAAGTAAAATTAAGCCACTTTTATTGCTGGTATGATTCAGCTAGAAAATAAATTTTGATTTAATAACGTGAAAGACCGCTCTGTGGCTCATTTGGCTGAGTCGTAGTCTACAAGGCTAGTAATATAGAGGTCCGGAGATCGCATCTCGGCGTGGTCCAAAATTTCCGTACATGTGAATGGAAATAAATAGTGCTTACAACATTATACAATCCGAAATGATATGCAATGTAACGTTGACTCGAAATTGCCTATAAACGGCTAAGTTAACGCACCATGCCCCCACAAGGGGCGATACGGTACTGAGAAGAAAAAGAAGAACTTGAAAGACACTGAAATATGAAACCCGTTCTTTACAAGGTCCTTAACCCTGGAAGGTCATGCTTATTTTTGGTACGGAAAGGTCATGCTTCGTCGATTCGACGACGCTCTACTTTGACGCCTCAAAATATTTATAAAATCTGACAGTTTTTCAATCGTTAGTTTATTTAGAATGGAAAAACTTCGATTTTAGAGCCAATTTGTATTTATATTTATTTTTGTCCTAGTAAATATTTTTTCCATAATTTTTCAAAAAATAGGTCCCACATTTAAAAAATACATAAACATATTTGTTACGAGCTAGTTGTATGGACACAGACTTATCGTCGAATCGGCAAGCAGCCATAAGCAATACTGGAGTTCTAAAAGTTACACAAACTTCATCCTTCGTCGTTTCGACGACGCCAATTTCCAAAAATCTAACTTACCCTGCTTACTTCGTCTAGCCGCAATGTACCCGGCAAGTACTCGTACATCGGCACGGTAAGTGCTGTACGAAAACTCAGCTTCAAATAATAAGAATTGTCACGAAAAATGGGATAAATTTGATGATGCGTAGTCGATCCGACAAAGCACGACCTTCCAGGGCTAACAAAGCAAAGCTGTATACCATTTGTCACCCTTTCAGATGAAAATAAGTTGAATTCCATGAAGCCATGAAATGAAACAGGAAATGTGGGATCCGCGCAGCCACAGTACAACACAGCACAGCACACTCACAAGTGAAATGTGTGCGCTGGTACGCACGCAGCCTCCGTCAGTTACAAGAGGCCACTCGCCAGTGTTACCAATTTAGGGGAAAGTTCCCTAAATTTAGGGTTTTTTGAACCTCCTAAGGAGAATTTTAGGGAAAATTTTAGGGGGAACCTAAAACACCTTAGGGGAATTTTGGGGGTTTGTTTTTTTAACATAAATCGGCAAAATCCATGAAAATTTGTGTCTGTGACAGCTTCTATTTAAATACCTCCTGCATCTGTTGACAGGGATCGGTGAAAGATATAGTACAGATATATTTTGGGAGAGTCCAACATCTTTTCTTATGGGGCTTTTAGGTACACGTTGAAGAAAAATCAAGTGAAATGAAGACGTTACGTGGATTAAGATAATATAAGAGGGGCACTGCCTGGAGGTTATCGCCTACGTGTAAATAAATAAATATTGAAAACCCTATGTCCCCAAATTGTATGTCTTAAGCGACATCTGTATTATAAACAAAACACATCTACATTGCCACTTGACGGGTATAGTTAACTTGATGTAGTTCTGATTTCATGTTCACCGGATCAAAGCTCTTTTCCCCCAACATATTATAGGGGCAATAAGAGGATGAGCTAACTTCAAACTAGTTTTTCCTTTTTTTTTTTATGCGCCTCCTGACTGCAAACTGTCCCAATCATGGCTTCTCTGGCAACATTTGGAGTGGAAAATGTTGTATAGTGCAGCAATTTTTTTACTACATCGATAAGAATTTTTTTACCATCTTCATCGACCTGGGGGGGGGGGGTGACCGCCCCAACCTGCCCCCACCCCCCCTGGCTACGCCCATGTCTGGAACTATCCGGGACACCGGATTTGAGACCTTCTCTTATTTAAATAACAAGCAGACTACTGAAAATATTGTCAGAAACTTTGAAAAAAATATCGTTATCACTTACCGAGATAAAGCGATTTTTCAAGTGGAACTATCCTATTGATTGGGAGTGTATCAAGCTGGATATAGCGAAAAATCACCCAAAACTATAACAAATATTTTAGTTTTCCACGAGCAAAACGTATGTATTGGGCCTCCGCACCCCCGTCAGTCACGAATGGCCGCTTGCTGTTGTCCATTTGTCCGCGGAATGCATGACCGTGATAGTTTCCATCACGGTCATGCATTCCGCGGCAGTACATGGAGCGGCAAAGCATCTGGTTAGTTTTCCAGACTACATGCTCAGCAGCTGAAAATTTTACGTAGTGCTTGGAATCAAACTCGCATTTTTACGCCTTCAAGCATTGTATAGTGCAGTGTTTTTTTACTACATTGGTAAGGATTTTTTTTATCATAATCATCGGTCAGGGGGCCCTCCCTGCCCCCCCTCCCCCCTGGATACGCCCATTGTGACTATCGATAACTGCACCAGCACATTTTATACTTAGAACTATTTATAGGCAAAATAATATTGTCGGTTGTCATATGAAATTACAAATAGAGCACTGTGAACACTTTGCGGTGATTTTTGAAAACGTACAGCGAAATCAATCCGTTTTCGTCCACTCTGAACGTAATATAAGCATTTAATTTACTAATCACCAATATGATAAATAATTTGCAAAATGGAAGATAGTTCCTTAAATAAAATTCTTTGCTGAGCAAGTCTTGGAGCATGGGGGTACTCGAACATTTTTCCATTTTTCAAAGTGTCAATTATTTACCACGTATTCATGCCAGATTAAGTACAAGGGTAAAAACCTTTATTTATAGATATTGATAATATCACCGGAACTTTGTAGTGTACAACACTAACGTTGTGCAAATAGCTTGCCCTTCTTCAGCACAAAAACTACTAACTTGCGGAACGTCAACAATGGAACACCAATTTCGTAACTATGGAAAATAAAATAAAATTTGAAAGGAAATCAAATTATTCAAGTTGCGGTTGCCCTTTCCCATAGTTTAGCATTGGACGTTCCTTTTACGAATTTTATGTTCAAGAATTTCGAACCTAATGTGGTTATGGACGTGACCAAGAAATTGTACCTGTATACAACAATTTTGACCAGTTGAGCTATATCTAGCTCCGAACAAACTAAATGTTGACTGTAATGCCAGCAATTGGAGCATATATGTAATAAAACTAAGAAATCTGCCTAAAGCATAGTAGTGCGGGTAGTACTCAAGAAAAGAAATAAGATTATTAAAATCAGTTTTTACTATTTTTTCGTAATGTGATTGTTTTGTATGCCGGTTTTTTGGCCGTTTTTCTGGCTGAAATTTATTTAGCCGGATTTTTAGCCATTTTTGAAAAAAATATAGCCGGTTTTCCGGCTAAATTTAGCCGTTTTCTAAATTTCCAGTTGGCAACACTGCGTATAGCGTAATTTGGAACCAACAAAATATTTTACTTTATGTCTAGTTGGGTTTTTTAGCTCAATGAGAAATTCGATCAAGAAATTTTGTTGTAATCAAATGTACCAATTAAATTCTTTACCAGAATTGGTAAATTTTGCTCCTTTTTTACGTTTTATTTTTAGTTTAGTTTTAGTTTTAAATTGAACGATAACTTAAAGTCCCGTTATACGGATACTCTAAATTTCCATCTACGTAAAATAAATAAATAATTTAGAACACCTGCGCGCTTTAATTCTTAAAGCTTTGCATGGACACTTCGAATTATTTATTCCCCAAACATAAGCATTTCGAACCTCCAAAAGTAATTTCACGTACACACACACACATATGGCACGTATAGTCCAACTGACCGAGAAAAAAACGTCAGAAAATATCCAGGTACATATGGCATTTTTGTTAGCCTCTTTTGTGCAACTCATGCTTAATCGAATAGTAAACGTCCGTCCGGGACATTCACATTACCAAAAAGGGACTACTACTGACTGACTCGACTATACTCGAATACAGTGTCTTGAAAGGATACTCTCAAACCGGTAACGTGAAAAATTGGATATCTCAGTTAGTTGAGGCGTGAAAAATTTGTCGAATTTATTTTTATTAAACAGTATAAAAAAAAGTCCCTTCTTGCTGGATACAGGGCGCATTTTTCCTCGTCCTTGCTAGTGTATTTTTCAAGGACCACCTCCGCTGTCCGTCGTGTTGTGGAATTTGTCCGTATACATTGTTTAGTTATATATTGCGTTCAATATACACGTTCCAGAACGGTCAAAAACGACCGTCTCAGCTCTTTTTTTCGTTCTCGCATCCTTCGTCGTGTAGCGGGCATCCTCGTCCCATTTTTTTCCAGCCGATGTGGTTTATTATCAAATTGGGAATTCCAGTGAATTTCTATGATAATAAACAGACTTTTTTCTTTTCAGTTTTCTCCGGTACGGAAATTGATTCCTCTGTCGCCGTGTTTCGAACTCTTATTGTGCGTGGCTGGATCGACAAACCCCAATCGACAAACGAATTAAATTGCGAACCGGTTTTGGAGCTGGCTCTATATAAGTTTCTCGACGATTGAACTATAACGTTGTGCGTTAGTCAGCAGGGACTTGGGGGGAAAGGACATTATTTGCTAGTTGCGTGAATCGATATTCGAATTCAAACTTGTATATATACATTCCCAGTTATCCAATAAACACGAAATTGGGGAATATGTCGATAATATTGAGATGAAAGGCGTCCAGCCGTAGGGCAACAAATATTACACGTATTTTCAGTTTTCCTACACACCCCCACCTCCATACACAACATGTGTTTGCTGCGAAGAGAATTGGTTTGTTATTCTGTTCTGTCTGTCCATAGGGTGCGAGGGTGTATATTATAGTGTTCCGGGGTAAATTCAGTGTCAATTGGGTTATTGATAAAATTTCAATGCTGAAATTGGAAAATTGACTTGAACAACACGTGACTCGATTCGATAAGTATAACTTGTTGCCCTTTCGGAAAATTACCTTTTGTTGTGATTTTATTTTTGATATTTTTCCTGTTGTGTTTGGGTGTTTATGACATCATAGTTGTGTGGCTGTTTACGATGATGGGGCGGAAAATTGGGTTGGAAAATTGTGATTTTCAGAAATTTCCACTTTAAATGGTAAATGGTTGTGCAATTTTTTAAATTGACTACGTACAGAGATAATCTGTTAAAAACATTTTCGAATCAGGTCCTATTTGATTCTATAGACTGGGAGCTTATAGCAGTATTCGTTGAGATTTCTAGACTTTGAAACGTATAGTATGTTATGGTATGCATAACTCCGTAGATAAGATTCCAGCTCATCTGCAATGTAAATTTTCATCAAATTAGCTGGCAGTCGCATGCAACATACACCTAAGCAACGTCCACCTAGTACGCACCGTACAGCACGAGCACATGAATCAACAGCATGCGGCATCTATACTCTATAGGCTCGTACAGTATAAAAGTCGAGCCAGATAACGACTCAGCAGCATTCAACATTTTAGTCTTGGCATCGAAGCATTCACAACTGGAACTCAGAAACAAGATTTGAATCGCTCTCTACGTCAGCGTGGAATGCATACAAGCCTAAACCATTCGGATAGCGTGTTTGTATCATCAAATTGAAATATTTGAGAATAAATGTTATCACTTTCACTGTCTATTGCACATAGCGTTTCTTCCAGGTCACGTCTACGAGTCACATTTGATTCATAATTTACTTTTCGGATTACCTGTTGATAACCAGTCAGACAGTGAACGTGTTCAACTTAAAATATTGCTCCATTGCTTTAGCTAAGACGATTCCACGACATAATACCTTTGACCATTAAATCTACTATTTAGAATGTAAGTTTTTAATTTTATTCTTTTCTTGTTTTTTATCGGTTGGAGCATGCTGCTCGGTATTTTGGCGGTACATTGAATATTTTTCCTACAGGGACAGACAGATCTGTCGAGAATCGAATTAACCGCTTTGATACAAAATTATTACATCACATCAAAAATATTGATTCATAAAAACATAGGTAAGTTCACTGAACCCAACCTTCACTATAACTACGCCAGAACCTCCTGCATAATTATGTCATATCATACTAATTCCGTTTACACACATTTATGAATCGCCTGAAATATGACAGTCTCCTTTAGGACATTCATTCTAAGGGAAAGTCCGCCAATATGACTCGACAAATTTCACGCTATGACAACTCATTATTAGCATGTCCAAGAACTTCCTGGCCTTCCGGCTAGCGGCAAGAATATATCGTGTCAGTTCCAGTATAGTTTTTCTTATTGGATATCGGGCAATGAAATGGTCTTTTCGTAATTAAGTCAATGACACAAAAAAAAGTCAACCCTCTTGTTTGGTTAGTTCGGTTAGCGTAATCATCATGAGAAGCTTACGTAATGAATACTGTTCCATTCCTATACGATCGACACACATAACTCATTAGAGAAAGTGCCCATTCGTTGCCCAATCAATTCCAACTCCTTCATCTGGCGCGTCCACTTAAATCTGTCCGCTATTTATTATTTTCTCCTTTTTACTGTCTATCGGGAAAAATGGTCATTAATCAATTTCATTCAATAAAAACAAACTCTTTGTTCTCATTCCATCCGAGACAGTATTTTGGCTGCCCAAGTGACTAATATCATATTTGCTATAAGTGTGGAAGAAACTCCTGTTGTAACCACCCATTCTATTACATGCGCTGACTTTACACGGACAACATAACAAAACTTAGCCAAGGACCCCTCCCACTAGCCTATATATATAGGCACCACCATGACGGATATCGTTATGAACGCCTCCATTAATCACCGGGCCATTAATATTTTAAGGAAAAATTTCAGACAATTTAGCCTTTACGAGTAGAGTTGGTGAGGGAGTTTTCTCATATTCATTCGAGTACAAGAACGTATAGTTAAGGGATGTATTGGAAAAAAATTAAGGACATTCGAATGAATGGATTGTACGCGTACAAAACACAGGTTTGCAGTATTGGACTTGGAACGGCAGAGAGAAGTTAGAGCTACCACAGTTTTCACCTACGAAAGAGAAACAAACAAACTAACGGGATGGCTTTGGTCCGAGATTTTTTTTTTTTTTTGAAAGAGATCAAGAGATCACAGAAAGTTTATAAACGGAAAGGCCTTTTTGCGGAACTATAAATCGACGGCAACTAACGGCAATTGCTTCATGTCATATTTGCTAATAGTTTTGCTCATTACCTCGTTCTACCCATTTTGACCTATCTAACTGTTCACATTACGCACTAGGTACCACACAATTTTGATTAAAAAAACTCAAGAAATGTTTACTCATTGAAAGGTTCAACCAAGCACTCGTCACTCAATGGTACCTAATGAACTGAACCCTGTACTCTGATGAAAATGGTGTCGTGGTCACAGGAACTTTTTTTTGCCAAGAGGCTGATAAGGACGATCAAGGAACTAGTCTAACGTTTGTAAAAAAAATCGTCACAAATATTTGAAATGATTTGTATCGGCTGACCGCTTGCTATGCTCGCACCTCGCGTTGTATACTTTCCAAGGTCCTAGCTATCACCTTTTCAAAGATACAGCCATCTAAAGATGGAGTAGTAAATGCCCAGTTTACTCCTCGAACAACGCCCAGAAAGGCCTCAAAATGGCAATTTTCTGTTTTCATATGAACATTTTCGAAGTCGAGGGTTCAAAAAGTCGATGAAGAGGTCATCCAGACCTACATTTTGCTGAAACCTCCAAGGTCCTAGCTATCACCGTTACAAAGATAAAGCCATCTAAAGATGGGGTAGTAAATGCCCAGTTTGCCCTTCGAAAAAACGCCAAGGAAATGCCTTAAAATCGAAATTTTCTGTTTTCATATGGACATTTTCGAGATCGGGGGTTCAAAAATTCGATAAAGAGGGCACCCAGACCTACACTTTACTGAAACTCCAGGGTGCTAGCTATTACCGTTTGAAAGATAAAGCCATCTAAAGATGGTGTAGTAAATGCCCATATTGCCCCTCGAAAAAAACGCCCGGAAAGGCCTCAAAATCGCAATTTTCTGTTTTCATATGAATATTTTCGAAATCTGGGGGTTCAAAAAGTCCCGACCTACATTTTGCTGAAACCTCCAGGGTCCTAGCTACCACCGTTTCAAAGATACAGCCATATGACGATGGGGTAGTAAGTTCCCAGTTTGCCGCTCGAAAGGCCTCAAAATCGCAATTTTCTGTCTTCATATGAAAATTTTCGAAATCGGGGGTTGAGAAAGTCGATGAAGAGGGCACCCAGACCTACATTTTGCTGAAATCTCCAGGGTCCAATCTATCACCGTTCCAAAGATAAAGCCATTTAAAGATGGGGTAGTAAATGCCCAGTTTGCCCCTCGAAAAAAAAAACGCCCGGAAAGGCCACAAAATCGCAATTTTCTGTTTTCAAATAAACATTTTCGAAATAGGGGGTTCAAAAAGTCCAGACCTACATTTTGCTGAAACCTCCAGGGTCCTAGCTACCACCGTTTCAAAGATACAGCCATATGACGATGGGGTAGTAAATACCCAGTTTGCCCCTCGAAAGGCCTCAAAATCGCAATTTTCTGTTTTCATATGAAAATTTTCGAAATCGGGGGTTCAAAAAGTCGATGAAGAAGGCACTCAGACCTACATTTTGCTGGAACCTCCAGGGTCCTATCTATCACCGTTCCAAAGATTAAGCCATTTAAAGATGGGGTAGTAAATTCCCAGTTTGCCCCTCGAAAAAACGCCCAGAAAGGCCTCAAAATCGCAATTTTCTGTTTTCATATGAACATTTTCGAAATCAGGGGTTCAAAAAGTCGATGAAGAGGGCATCCAGGCCTACATTTTGCTAAAACATCCAGGGTCCTAGCTACCACCGTTTCAAAGATAAAGCCATCTAAAGGTAGGGTAGTAAATGCCCAGTTTGCCCCTCGAAAACTGCTCGGAAAGGCCTCAAAATCGCGATTTTCTTTCTTCATATGAACATTTTCGAAATTGGGGGGTTCAAAAAGTCGATGAAGAGGCCACGAGACCTACATTTTGCTGAAGCCTCCAGGGTACAGCCATCTAAAGGTGGGGTAGTAAATGCCCAGTTTACCCTTCGAAAAACACCCGGAAAGGCATCAAAATCACAACTTTCTGTTTTCATATGCAAATTTTTGAAATCGGGGGTTCAAAAATTCGATAAAGAGGTCATCCAGACCTACATTTTGCTGAAACCTCCAGGGTCCTAGTCCTATAGCTATCACTGTTTCAAAGATACAGCCATCTAAAGATTAGGTGGTAGCGGAGTGAGCCGACACAAGGAATCTTCGAATATTCGGAGTGTCGCGTGCAATTTATTAGAAGAGCTTGCAAAGACTCAACAAATTAATACGCTTTGTTTCGCATCAGGCAGGGTGCACATTTTGCTGGAAATATACCTATGGGATACTGCCACTCAAGCTGCTTTAGGCACACAAATCCTTTCAAGGTGCTACAAACGCCCTTGTGGCGCCCTAAGGAGTGAATGTATGTCTGAGAAATTTGAACATTTCCTTCAGATCTCTACGGGCTGTAGCCAATTTTGGCATACCTAAACAACTTTGAACCAACGCTACCGCTATAGTAGAGGTTCTCCATGATGAAAACACCAAATGTACGAAAAACTATGAAAAAAATGCGTCTTATCACTATCTTAATTTGGATGGTAGGGAAAAATATGGATAAAACGAGACCGAGGCTAATTTCGGGTGCGGCCGAAATTTGAATACCCGCCACATTTGAATGAAACTTAAGCTTCTTCTGCGTTGACAATTTTTGCCGCAGCCCTATGACGTGTTCCGATTACATCTGTTCCTGGATACCTTGAGGCCAATCCAGGAACACACTTGGATGAATTTTGGTTAAGATTCAAAAAGGAAAAAGTTTTTCTTACAAGAACCTATTATTTGGGGGGTGGTTTGTATGAAAGCCCTATGACGTAATGTTCCGATTCCATCCATTCCTCGATATGTTTTGAGGCTTTATTACGAACACATTTCGGTGAAGTTTGGTTAAGATTGCTTCACAAAGACAAAAGTTGTTCTTAGAAGAATCTAATTTCCAGGGATTGGTTTATATGACAACCCAATGACGTAGTGTTCCGATTTCATTCGTTCCAGGATATTTTTGAGGCTTTACTAGGAACGCATTTGGGTACAGTTTGGTGAAGGTCAGATTAAAATAGAAAAAGATTTTCTTAGTATTTGGTTTGTATGGTAGCCCTGTTGTAATTGCAAGTTATTAGAAAAAGACGATGTAGACAGGTTGACTATCTTTATTCAACTGACTTACAATAGTATTGGAGACATATCTCTACATCTCCCCTTTCAAGTACTTCAAATCGGTTTCCTTATTATATGTCTTTGGATCTTATTTTCTATTAATACAGTCGAACTTCCCTAAACGGACACTTCTAATAACCGGACATTTCTCATAAACGGACACTTTGTTTTTCCGCATATTTTAATAGGAAACTCACTTCTAATAGCCGGACACTCTCATAACCGGACACGGACAGTACTTTCATACCCTTTCTTAACAAGCGAGTCCCTAATAAACGGACAGTTTCACAAATAAAATCCCAAATTTTTTATTACAGAAATATATGCGATTACCGGAAAATAGGTCTTACACATATAAAGCATGACCCAATTTCCGGAAATGGCGAAATGATATCAACGACTGCGAATCTTTTATATCTCTCTGTGCAAGTGTTCACACATTTTCTTAGAAATTCGCAATAAGTTCAATTAATGTCGCGGTGTTGGATCGTGCAATTTTAATTTTTTTTTCTAAAAATGGAAGTGACAAAAGAATTTGACCAGTTGAAGAAAAATTGGAAGTCATATATATGAATTCACAAAAAAATTAGTGTTCTCGGTCTTAAATTTTTTTTTTTTTTAGAAAATCTTAACTTTCCGTTGAAAAACGGCTATAAAAGGTAAAAGTTATTTTGAAAAAGTGGTCAGAGTATGGGAATAAAATGGCTACGAAACCGTCGGTCTTTGAATGGATTCGCATTCGGTCTAAAACTATTTTAAAATATTGTATCTCTTTGTATTCTCATAAGCGGACACTTCCAATAAGCGGACAAAATCTCATTCCCCAATGGTGTCCGCTTATGAGAAGTTCGACTGTAATAAAATTAAGTTTATATAGTAAAATATTAACAATATCTATACATTTTTCTGATCAACGTTTTTTTCTTTGTTTTTAACTAGACTGTTTCTTTTAAATTAAATTCATTTTCGTAACCTAATTGCTAAGACCGAATTCATTTTATTTTCATTCAATCATTCATTCATATACGATTAACTAAAATTTTCTCACGCTTTCTCAAGCAGGACGAGTTTCTTCTTAAGAACATATTTTCTTTTTGGATAATATATGAACGTGGGGTTTTGAACTTATCTATGACTGTAGCTTCTACCCAATGTTTTCCATCTTTTAACCACACCTTATCTCCTTTTCAAAACTGTTCTCAGGGCGGCAGTTTTTATCATAATTTACCTTATTTTGAATGTTATTTTTCTTCAGGACTGGTATGATCTTGTTAGTTATTTCATCGTGCTTAAAAAACTTTGTTTTTCCCGGTACAAGAGTACGCGTTTGTCTGCCCATAAGTAATTCAGCAGGCGAAAACTCAGAATTTTTTATAGGAATCTTTCGGTATTCCAACAAAGCAGCCCATAGATTTGTTTTCTCTGACTCGCATTTCAAAACTAACTTTTCAGTCACGTGAACCATACGTTCTGCGAACCCATTTGACTTTGGATACCGCGGACTTGTTGTTGTTACCTTTGTATCCAATTTCGAGGCCTATTCTTTAAACTGAAAAGAATTAAAAGGAACATTATCTCCAATGATCTCCCTGCGGTAGCCATGAATGGAAAAAATTATCTCCAATTTCAATTTAACTGCAGTTGCAGTAGTTTTCACCATTGGTATGATATCCAAATATTTGGAGAAATAATCTCCAATAACTAGAAACTTTTTACCATTTGCTTCCATTAGATCCATCCCATGTCATTGATAAGGTGAATCCGGTACTTCATAGTTTAACTGTGGTTTGACACAATGATTGCGGAACAAATATTCGGTCTTCATAAAACACTATACCATCCTCCAGAAATAAATTGTTTTCATCTTTCCATAGGAACCGTATACTAGCAGGCAATTCATCTTTTATTTTCGGCCAACCATTTAAGATAACTTTAGCTACCTCTTTAAGTATTATGTCTTTTTCTGTTTCCAATTTAAATAGATCTCTTTTCTCATCACTAACATTAATTGTATGTATCATTTCTCCTAAACCCTTAATTTCTTCTTGAGCAATCAATCCTTCGAGGGACTCCTTGACAACCAATCGGCTAAATACATAAACTTCCCTGGTAAATAAGTCAAGTTAAGCATATATTTTTCTAGCTTAAGTTTCATTCGTTGAAGCCTCGCCGAAGGAATTTTCTTGTAGTCCTTACTCATAATACCTAGCAGTGGTTTATGGTTCGTAACAATTTCAACATTTCTTCCGTATATGTATGAATGAAATTTTTGGCAAGCATACACTATCGCTAGTATTTCTTTTTCAATCTGTGCGTATCTTGTCTCGGTTTGTGTTAAACATCTAGACGCATAACATACCGGCCTTTTATTTTGTAACAGACTACAACCTATCCCATTTTTCGACGCATCAGTTTGAATTCGAATATTTCCTTTAGGGTCGAATGGCATCAAAAGTGGTGCCTTTAAAATTAAATTCTTTATTTTCTGCAAGCATTCATCATGGACTGAAGTCCATTTAAAGACCACAGATTTTTTCAGTAATTCCCTGATTGGCGTGCTAATTTCTGCCAAATTCGGAATGTATTCCCTCAAGTAATTAATGAACCCCATTAACTTTTGTAACTCATTTTTACATTTTGGAGAGCTTATATCCTCTATTCCTTGCAGTCTATTTTTATCATATCCTATCCCATCTGCAGATATAGTATGTTCTAAAAACGACCCAGTTTTTCGTTTCCATTGAATTTTGTCAATGTTCAATTTCACATTTTATCCATTGCCCTCTTCATTATTTCTTCTACGGCCTTATCATGATCTTCTTCCGTACTTGTCGCAACCAAAATGTCATCAATGTACACTGTAACATTCGCCAAAATTTTCCTCATTCAACTTTTGGAAAACTTCGGGTGCAATTTTGATCCCAAACGGTAATCTTTTGAATCGATAGCACCCAATAGGGGTACTGAAGGTGCATAGCTCTTTATATTGTTCACTCAATGCTATTTGCCAATATCCATCTTTCAAATCAAATACAGAAAAGAAATGTTTGTCTACTAAATTTGCTTTGATTTGTTGAAATGTAGGGATTTCGTAATAATTATCTTTTATAGCAGTGTTGAGATCTTTAGGATTAAGGCAAATTCGTAAAGACTTATTTGGTTTTTCAACGATTACTGTGTTAGAAATCCATGAGCTTGGACTTTCAACCTTTTCAATAATATTCCTTTCGCGCAATGCCTTTAACCCTTCTTTCAACGGAGTTTTTAAGGCCAGTGGAACTCTACTTGCCGGCTTTGCAGAAGGTACTGCATTTTCCTTCAAAATAATATTAAAGTTTTCTTTGAAACAACCTAGGCCACAAAATACATCTTTGTATTTTTGTAATACTGTCTCTTTTGTAAGACTCTTTTTTAAAGAATTGACCCGCTGAATTAAACCTAACTCTATGCACGTTTCCAAGCCCAAAATTGGAACTGTGCTATCCGAAATAACGTAAAACTTCAATTCGACCGACCTACCACGTTCACAGCACAACAGATTTACTGTTCCTTCAGTCTTAATGACTGAACCATTATATGATACTAGCCTTTCATTACTTTTATTAAGTTTCACTGAATTCAATTTCTTGAAATACTTAATAGGCAAGACATTTATGGACGCTCCCGTATCTAATTTAAATCGAATGACGTTTGATTGTATTCTAAACAGATCATACCATGCCTGTTTCCCGCCATTTATGTGATCTACCGAGTCTAGGTAGCAGCTCGAGTCACTATGACAATTCAAATTACCACGATCTTGTCTTTCCAAACTATTCTCACTACTTATTATATGTACCTGTTTCTTTTTACATACTTTCGCGAAATGATTTCGGCCTTTACAATTTTTACAAAATTTGCCATAAGCCGGGCACTTTCCTTTTAAATGACTTATTCCGCAAAAATTACAATTAATCTGAACTTTTTTACTTTCACTAATATTTCTTTTAACATTATCTTTCACCTTATTAATTTTAACCATATTTACCGAACTACTTTCTGCTTGTAACTTTACTGCCTGCCTATTTGTAGCCTCCGCTGACCGTGCTAATTCAATTGCCTTTTCCATAGTCAGATCCGTTATGTCCAATTATTTTTTCTGTAGCGCTTTGTTGCTTGTACCGAGTACAATTCTATCCCGGATCATGCGGCTTTCGTCTTTGAACCCACAATTTCTTACCAATTTTTTCAGATTTCAGGAATTGATCAAACGGCTCTTCATGTGACTGAATTCGCGAATGAAACAAATAACTCCCGAATACTTCATTCGTTTTCGGACTGCAAAATTCCGCAAAAGCCTTCGTCACTAGTTCATAGGTTAGACCTGCTTCATTTAAATTGAATGAATTTTATAGCTCTATTGCCTCCGGACCGATAGCATTAAGGAAGATAGCCACTTTCACTTTCTCCTTTTTCGATTCCAAGTCGATTGCAGTTGCGAAGATTTTGAAATTTTGGAAGAAAACTCGCCAGTTCTCCGCCATGTTTCCCGCCAACTGCAACTCGTCCACTTTCCTTACTACGGTATCCATTCTTTCCTTAAAAATATATCGCACTCTTTTTGGTGGCCTTCCTCTCGGTTTTTTCACAACCTCTTGCTTCACAATTCCCATTTATTCGTCAAAAAATTACTTTTTAAGACACCGGCTGCGCCATGTTGTAATTTCAGGTTATTAGAAAAAGACGATGTAGACAGGTTGACTATCTTTATTCAACTGACTTACAATAGTATTGGAGTGGGTACATTTGACATATCTCTACAAGCCCTATGATGTAATGTTCCGATTCCATCTGTTCCTAGATATATTTTGAAGCTTGACAGGAACACACTTGGGTGAAGTTTGGTTAAGATTGGTACATAAAGAAAAAAGTTTTTCTTGTGAACCTAATTTTCAGGGGCAGCGCCATGACCCCATGGTCAGATTCCAATCGTTCCGATATATATACAGCGTACACTAAAAAGAAACTTGTGTGTAAAATTTCAGCCCGATAGTTTCAAAACTGAGGGACTATTTTGCGTTGCAACAGACGGACATCGCTCAATCGATTTCTCTCGTCACACTGATCAATAATATATATCCTTTATATAGGCGGAGGTGCTTCCTTCTGTGCGCTGCAAACTTCATCACAAAGTTAACAGGAACAACTAAAATAAAAAAAAATATCAAATTGCAATTATGGCCAGATGTAAAACACAGCATCCTGCTGTTGTTGTTGTCCCGGCGACGAAGGCAGGTTGTGTCGAAATTATACACAAGAACAACATATCGCCTTTCGTCAAAGAATCATAATATAACAACAATATAATAAATAAATTGAAGCTCGCCCCAAGGACAAGGACAACACACATGGGCAAAAATACGTATGCCTCTTGATTGTTGAACGAACGAAAATGATTGATGATGTCTTCGTCGTGTCGTCTCAAATTAAATTCGGCCCAAAACATGCAGACATCATTAGAATATTTTGTTATCCTCCTGTCTGCCGCTAGACCTTGTGCACGAGTCACAAGGACACGCAACGTATATCAGTTGTTTCAGATTTGGCCTCGATAATGTTTCGGTAATTATGGATCATTTTTTCGAATATGTTCTTCTAAGAAAATAAGCTAGTTTCTTAAGGTCGAATTCAATGAATAATTGTATTCCAGATTTCAGTGAAAGGTTTAATGGAGAGAAAATTGATAAGCTTGAAACAATAATAAATAAGCACCCATTAGTGCATAATGTCCCTTTAAAGGGACATCCACTTTTTCCCGTTATATGGTCAGATTTTTTTTTAAATTCCAAATATTACAAGTTGTCGATAGCTTCGTTTGCAAATTCCATTCATTGCCGAAGTGTCAGCAGACTATCTATATGCACCCCTACTTGCAAGTTCCACTGCGTTCAGCGGTGTTTTTGATATAGAACGAACATTATAAGTTTTTTGCAACCCAGACAATTTCAGTCTTGAATGCGGCCTAAGGTTCAAGTACCTTAAACTACTACTTATACTTCGATTGTTAAGCGCACATATGTGCTAACTGCAAAAAACAAAATTTTACAGGAGAGCAAAAACAAAAAATGCCCTTTTTTAATTGTGAATTCTCTGGTTGAAACTGACATTATGGGCTATAAAGATATTTTGAATGATTCTGTGGACTGTTATGCATTATCTTGTACACGGTCGAAAATCTTGGACTATTTTCTAAACCAAACCAAGGAATAGAATCATATTTAATACTACGTGGTATTAAAAAGTAATACTTGGAATATATTAGGCTGATTTTTAATACTTCTTGGCATTTTTTCTAATACATTTACAATATAAAAGTGATTGTAGTATGGATAGTGTTAAAATCAATCTTTTCAATGTTAAAAATAATTCTCGCCAGTAATAGATTGCGTTCCTAAAGCCAGAATGAAAAATTCATTCCCACCAATGTATTAAAATGTAATCTTCGTTGGTTTATATTTTAATAAAATTGAATTAAAAATGAAAATGCTTTGGTTTAAATTATATGCTCATCAAGTCATCAATGTACTGTCATGCTAAGCGTGTCGCGTGTAATTGATTCTAAAACAAAATGTTTGTGAAAGTACGAGTAGACATGAACCAAATTGTGAAATTTGTGAAGATTGCGCTGTGAAAACTACCCCACCAAGCACGAAAAAATTACTTTGCGAAGGCAATCGTCAAGCTGTTTCCTTCGTACACGACTACTAACAAAAATTCCGGAATCGTAAGTTAGGATTTTACATTAACTAGTGCTCCTAGTTTATTTTTTTAAATTTAAACATGATTTTTTTAAAATAGGAAATATTCTACAACCCTTCAAACAACACGGGATACATTACAGCCAGGTTAAAAAACTTCAACGCAAAGCGGATAAGAAAGCGATCCCTAAGTCATTCCTGAAAATTCACCAATTGTATCGCATAACGTAATCAGCAATGAAGACTTGGATTTTTTCAAAAACTGTGTCTTTTGTGAACAGTGACATATGCTTGAAGATAAGCTGAAAAAAACATTGGATCTTAGAAAATCATGTACTTGGAACCAATTGATATCAAAACAACATTTCTTTTCTTCTTTTTGAGCCGGATCTTGTAAGTTGAGTGTATATAAGAACGTATTACAATGTGAAGTATTACAATATTCAAAAGACACAAAGGCTTATATATAATGTAAATGATAATTTATATGTTTTAGTGGAGGTTTTAAATTAAATGAATGAATTTAAATAATAAACTACAAAATTTGGATTTACTCGATTATCTTGTGTTGTTTTCATTTCTAATATAGGTTTCACTACAGGTTACAGAACGTGCACATTTAATAATACGGGATGTAGTAAACTGCATTCATTGCCAGTACTAAAAAGTAATATTTTTTGGATTAAATTATAATCAAATTTGATTACAATTTAGTATTGAATTTTGCATACTTTCTAACACAATTTCTATTAGAATGTATTCCTTAAAGTAATTAATGTTAACACTACTAGTAATGCATTATCTAACAATCAATAGTATTAGATTGCAAGTCGGAATAGGGAATAGATCTAGTTTTAATACTTATGAAGTGTTAAAAATTATTATTATTTTGGTGTTGTCATATATGTAACACAAAAAATGTTAAAATTTAGTCCAAGATTTTCGACCGTGTATAATAATAGATAGAAATTTTTAATTTTTAATATTGTTTTTGGTCAAATTTCAATTAAGTGTTCACTTACCACATTTGGCAATAAAACAGTTTTCTACTTATCACTAATTGATTATAGCCGTAAATATATCAAAAGATGAAAAAAACCAATTAATTTGGATGCTATATTTATTAAATTAAATTTTGAGAATAAGAAAAGACAAAAATTAAACGAAAATGACAAATAAACAACACTACTACAAATAAAAAACATTCTCTTAAGCGTTTCTTGAGGTAGTAGGCAAATTATCAATAAATGGTTTGTAATCCTGGGGATTACATCTTTCGACAACAAGAACAGTAGCTCTTTTTTTATACCCTTCGCTCATAGAGTGAAAGGGTATATTAACTCTTGTCATGAAGTTTGTAACGCATTGAAGGAAGCATCTTCGACCATATAAAAAGTATACATATATGATTAGGATGATTTGGGGATCAGATTGGGCGATGTCCATCTGTCTATCTGTCTGTTGCGACGCGTTTTACTCGGCCAATTAAAAAGATATAAACCTGAAATTTTGCACAAATGCTTCTTTTTACTGCAGACAGTTTGTGTGTTTGAATCGGTAAACTCAGACAATGGGGTCATGGCGCTGCCATACAAACCTAACTCCCCAAATTACACCAATTTCAACCAAATTCAACCAAATGTATTTCTATTCCTCAGGGAAACAATGCTAGCCGTCGTGTGGGACGACCCAAAAATACATGGAGAAGATCTGTTGAGGCAGAGGGAAAATCTATAGGCAAATCGCGGGACCAGCTAAAGGCGATGGCTGCTATTAGGCAGGGGTGGAAAAGAGGCGTAGTCAATGCCGTATGCCCCACTAGGGGTTAAAAGGAACCAAAGAAAGAGAGAGAGTATTTCTATTGATGACACAAAACAAATGTAAGAATGGATGAAATCGGACCATGGGCTCATGGGGCTGCCATACAAAACCAACCCCCTTCTAAGAAATATTTTGTACACCAATTTCACAAAACCTTGAATTAATGTGTCTTTATCAAAGCAACAAAACAAATGGAATCGTACTATGGAGCCATGCTATCGCAGCCCCCAGTAAAATCTTATGGGTAAATATTTTTTTTTGCCCACTTATTCCAACCAAACCCCATACAAATATTGTTTTGCCGACGCAACGGATTTTTTGTGAAGACGAAAGGAAAATAATGGGAGGGAGGGATTAAATACCAGTCGTCTTACGCCGCACCCGAAATTTGTCTTGGTCTCGTTTTTCTTTAAAAATAGGGATTTCTCTGCAATTTTTCTTGTCCAGAATTATAGCGTTCCATGTACCACCGTACTACATCCTCTCTTGCCTCGATTGATGCCTATTTTCATAAAATTTTCTGCTATCAAATCATACTTGTATTGAATGATGTCTGGCTCTCCCTTTTCAAATCTAAGCCAATTGATTTTTAGCCATTTGACTTTTTTTTTGTGTATTAAATGAAGTATTTTTAACACTTCGTTTTTCAGAGAGGTGTAGTCATAAAAATCATTAAAATTGAGGCATTTAACTGGATAAGGTTTGGGATTTGTTCTTGAAGTACCGATCATGCTGTACAGGAAGTACTACGAAATTGCAATCATTTCTCATTTTAAGTAAATAAAAATTGTGGCGCTTAATTCTATTTTATTCTGTATATCTAAGCCCATAGGTAATATACTGATCAGCCACCACGAATAACCGGCTGAATAAGCGAAACAGCAAACGAAAACGAAGCTTCCTTCCTTCGGTACGTGCATTTGTCACATGTGTGCACACACATTTACTATTTTCTAAAGAGCGCAGCTAGTGTAAGTGCACTTAGTGCATGTGGCACTCACAAAATTGATTTCTATGCACTTAACACGGAAGTGCATTCACGTTTGTGGCGTTTCTAATGGACAATCGCTTAAAACGTTTGTGCAGAATTATGACTATAAGGTTGATGAATTAAAAAATGAAATAAACTCATTTTCATGAAAATTGCAGTTAACACATATGCGCGCTTAGGCATCGACTTATAAAGTACTACTATGCATATGTACATAAGTAAATACGACAGGAAAAATAGGAAGGTTGATCGCTACCTAAATTCCGTACAAACGAAGTGTCTACTTGGCTACAACATATCGAATTTTGGCTTCATTTATTTCTAATCCAAAACATAAATTCCCTTCATCAACATTGTGTGCATTCAAACCCAAAAAAGAGTCCCACAAACCACTCTAACAAATTACCTCTAATATTTCTTGTCTCTTAAATCACCGAATGACAACTGAAAAATCGATCAAATTTGTTTCCAATAATCCAGCACACTCTCTGCTGCCATTATACGAGTAGGTACTCATAAAAAAAGGAACGAAACGAGAAAAACAAGAAAAGAACACAAACCAAACCAAGAAACTGAAGCACGTGGAAATCCAAAACAACCCTCCGATACGGAATGTTTGATAAGACGATAAGATGACATAGCGCGCATCCTATTCGTATTTGACATTATTATGGGGCTACCGGTGATGAATAGGACCAGAGTGTAATCTACGATTTGATCATTTCTCATGACCAAAAAACGTCTTGAAGTAGAAAGTTACCCGATAATAGTCTAGTGTCTAGCCTGTGTAGTACCTACCTTCTATTACCCACCCCCACCCAGACCACTCTATTCACATTATCATCCCCGAATTGCCTAACATTTGGTAAATATTCTGTCATGTCTATATCCTCTTCCTCTCCAGATGATAGTCATCTTATGGTAACATTTCTTTAACGAGCTAGAGATAAATTTTCGCTCTCTTGTTTTTTTCTTTGTGAGTCCGCATTCGTATACTTCGGTCGGCATCGCATGAGATCATGAGAAAATGTCCTCCTGCTGCGGTTGTTTAGGGAAATGACGCTAGATTATTCTCTCTCTCTCTCTCTTTATACCGCAGAGATGATGATGTTGTTCGCATTACTTTCGAAATACTTATGTCCAAAATTCAGAAACAGAAGACGACAATCAACTTCAGAATAAGTAATTCGAGGATTTAGCATGTAGGTACGGTACATTTATACGAGAGAGCGAAAAAATCTTTAATATTACTTTGAGATTTAATGGGATTTCTTTAGCAGTTGGTTCCCCCTTATTTTGATAGGACGACCGGTCGGTACTTGTATTCATCATGTCATGAGGCAATCTTTATGTTTGACAGAGAGTTGTTTTTTTTTTCTTAGGCTTTGATGTTTTGGACATCATTAATCTAATAAGGACTCTGCTTTTTTGTTGTTGAACGGATTCAAGGTGAGGAAAGATGTAAGCATGAAGAAGTTGTGGAAGGTTAAATTATACTAGGTTGAGATTTCCTTGCCACATTGATTTATAATATAAAGTTTTTTTTTCTCGGATAAAAATATTTCATAGTAAACCGGAGAAGTTTAAGAATTCGTTGTTATCAGTGATGTCAACTTTAGTTACATTTCAGTAATCGGTTATATTCGTTACATTTGTTTCGAATAATCGTTACTTTGTAATCGTTACTTTTAAAGAAACACATAAAAAACTACAACGACAACCTACTCCAATTCGATAGTCCTCTTATTCATGGTTCGTCGCAGACATAGTATAGAGATACTCATCTTTTGCACTGTTTTACACAATAAACCTTCCGGCGGGCGCAATACTAATCCTAACACGATCGGGCGCAATGCATCTGACAGATTAAGTGCAGAAAATAGGATGAAACTAAGTTTCTGTATATTTTACACTCTAATTTATTGTTGCATTATCTTTTTTAAACAGTTCTACGAAATTTTAGAATTAAATACTGTCTCACAAAGTTTGATACCCTTCACATTTTCAATTTTCTAAGAAAATTCCGTTTTCAATCGCTTCAATATTTAAAAAACCTCCAACAACTCGACCACTTACAAAATGTGATCTTATTTTACTATAAACATACTATTGAACGATTTGGTGAGCCTAAACGTCAACACAACATTATTACGCAATGTGAAGAGTATAACGACTGGAAATTTTCATAGAAAAGAAAAAATAACACCATCGGGCGCAATACATCTGAGAGATTATTTCACCTCCTCCCGCCCCTCAGACATATGTTAGATAGAAACTAAAAAATTCTTTGGGTAGATGATCGATAAAGATTAAGCTACTGTGAGTTTCAGATCTCTCCCTTTTCATATCGCTGATTGGCGCAACAAAAACTGGTCATTTAATCTGTCAGATGCATTGCGCCCGCCCGAAGGTTAAATTGCGAGACAGGCGGAAACCCAATCGTATCGCTCGGCCGCAAATTGTACAGATATCGACCATTTTCTAATGTGCATGGTACGAAGTAAATCGTTAATTGCTGTAGTCAGCATTGTGGCTGTTACAGTGGCGTGGCGTCCTTGGAAGCAAGGGAAGCAATGCTTCCCTTCTTCTTTCAAAATAAAAACGTTTAGAAGCATAACGTATTATCAACATTGTTTATAATTTTTCTTGTACACTATACACGGTTTTTATGTATATTACATAAAATCATACGCAACCCTGTCGCAACGTATAAAATTACTTTAGCATGCGCACTCTTCAACCAATACACCAACCCACCTGTCTCACGAAAAAATCAACAGCGAGAGAGTTTACAGTCGCCAGTCACGGCGAGACAGAAGCAGAGCGAAATAATGCCTGTATGAAAGATGAAAGCTTAATGAGCAGATTTACCGGGGCATTGGGCGACGGAGTAGAGTTAGTACGAGAATGAATTCGCCGTTGGAGGTGGATTTCTAATTGCTTCTTTTAAAATTTGCCAACCGGTGTGTACAGTTCGTACAAAAAGTTTGTTCATTCTGATTGAAATTGGATTCTGATTGGAATTAGAATTGGCATAGCACAGCAATGCACCAAGGTACAAGATATCTGTATTTCGGTGCAGCAATACGATAGTTTGCTTTTAATTTGAAGCTGTTTTATGCTTGGCGGTATGTGAGTTCGTAATTTCTTGTACGTGCAAAGTTATTAGAGAAAATTTATAGTAAAATAGAGAATAGAGAGTTTAGGCAAGTCGTAAAAACAGTTGTGGTATACGAATCGACATTATACGTATTGAAGTAGGCGATGATAAAAGTACGAATTGTCATTGCATCGAGTTCTTCTGGCTTAAATTAAGCAAAACACACCTTTCACGGTATCCTAGGATACGTCGACGAAGAAATCTTGCAATTTATATTTAACGTTTTTAGCATTTTCTTCTTTTTCTCTGTACCGCGTTCAACCAAGTGAGCCAGAGCGTGATACATTTACAACTTTTCGATAACGTCTTCAACATACGGAGTTCATAGTATGTACATACATATCAGTGGCGTGGCGTCTTTGGAAGCAAGGGAAGCATTGCTTCCCTTCTTCTTTCAAAATAAAAACGTTTAGAAGCATAACGTATTATCAACATTGTTTATAATTTTTCTTGTACACTATCCACGGTTTTTTATGTATATTACATAAAATCATACGCAACCCTGTCGCAACGTATAAAATTACTTTAGCATGCGCACTCTCCAACCAATACACCAACCCACCTGTCTCACGAAAAAAATCCACAGCGAGTGAGTTTACAGTCGCCAGTCACGGCGAGACAAAAGCAGAGCGAAATAATGCCTGTATGAAAGATGAAAGCTTGTGGAGCAGATTTACCGGGGGATTGGGCGGCGGACTAGAGTTAGTACGAGAACGAATTCGCCGTTGGAGGTGGATTTCTAATTGCTTCTTGTAAAATTTACCAACCGACGTGTACAGTTCGTAACAAAAGTTTGTTCATTCTGGTTGAAATTGGATTCTGATTGGAATAAGAATTGGAATAGCACATGCATAGCACAGCAATGCGTTAGTTTGTGAAGCTGTTTAATGCTTGGCGGTATGTGTGTTCGTAATTTATTGTACGTGCAAAGTTATTAGAGATGTTTAACATGTCGTTGCAAATATAACGACATAGTTCTACATTTCAATAGAAAAATTCGCTGGCGACAATACGCAAAACAGTATATACCACAACTTTGCATGTCCCAAGTAGGCATATTGGGTTATAATCACGACAAATAATTTCGTTAATTTCGACTGTTTACAGAATATCCAATATATGGAAAGACACCTATGCCTACTTGGAACGGGAGGAAAATATAAGTAGAATTTGTGTCAAAATTTTAGTCCGCTCACTTGTGCGTGAATACACTCATAGTCATTTTTATGATCGGGAGAATAATAAATTATCAAAATCTATACATAGTAATAGAGAATAGAGAGTTTCGGCAAATCGTAAAAACAGTTGTGGTGTACGAATCGACATTATACGTATTGAAATAGGTGTGATGATAAAAGTATGAATTGTCATTGCATCGAGTTACGACACGAGTTTCTTCTTCTCTGTACCGCGTAAAACCCTTGTGTGGGGCATGGGTGCGTTCAACCAAGTGAGCCAGAGCATGATTCATTTACGACAACTTTTTGATAACGTCTTCAACATACGGAGTTCATAGAGTACATATATTCGTATGCATGTTGATATCTGAATAATACAAAGCATACTGCACAAATGCTTACATGCGTCTTCTTAAGTCTAGAGATAAAGAATATTTCTTTAGTTTCCAGTTATCTTTATTTTATAAGGATTTCATTCTCATTTCTAGACAGGTGTACGCGGCTTCCCAATTTGATTTACATGAATGTAACTGCTTCCCTTTACTTCAAACTCACGCCACGCCACTGCTCTGCCTATTGGCAGCCATCGCCTTTAGCTGGTCCCACGATTTGCCTATAGATTTTCCCTCTGCCTCAACAGATATTCTCCATGTATTTTTGGGTCGTCCCACACGACGGCTAGCGTTGGTTCCCTGCGGATTCCAATCTAGAGCCTGTTTTGCAATGTTTTTTGGCTCTTTTCGAAGTGTGTGACCTATCCACTGCCACGTTCGCCGTTTGATGTCGATGCCTATCCTATTTTGCCGAGTAACTTTGAGGAGGTCGTCGTTAGATATTACCTCAGCGAATTCCTAGGATGCGCCGTAGGCACTGATTCACAAAAGTTTGCAGTTTGGTGGTAATATTACTGGTCACCTTCCACGTGGGACATATAAAAGCACAGATTTTACATTGCTTTCGAAGATCCGGAGTTTGCTATTTCTGGAGATGTTGTGGTTTTGCCAGAGAGGAGTCAAACTGAAAAATACTGCTCGGGCTTTATTTATGCGCGACTCGACATCGGCATCAGCCCCACCATCCGCAGTCACTACGCTTCCAAGGTAAGTAAAGTCCTCGACTTTTTCTATCGGTTGTCCGGAGATAGAAATGGTGTTTTGCCCTCCTGATGACAAGCTCATGTATTTAGTCTTAGCGGCATTAATTTTTAAGGCAGCACTTCGACTTTCACGATGCAAAGCATGCGTCATTTGAGCCAGGTGATCTGGTATGTTTGAGAGAAGTCAAATGTCGCCGGCGTAGTCCAAGTGCTGAAGGTAATCGAATAACTTCCACCTGATACCCTTACTTTTATGGTCGCGTAGAGAATCGCAGATTACATCTTTGATGGTAATAAGGAACAGCATTGGTGATAAGATACAGCCTTGTCTGACTCCATTATTCACCTCAAAAGGACTGGACAATTCACCCTTGTGCAAGACATGACATTGGGCTCCATTATATGACTCCTTTATGATGGAAATAAGTTTCTCTGGTATGCCTCTCCTACGTAAAGCTATACAGATATAAGCCCGGTCAACGCTGTCAAACACCTTCTCGAAGTCAATGAACATAAGATGTAACGGGGATCTCCATTCAGCGGATTGTTCAATTATAATTCGGAGGGTGTTGATATGATCGCTTCGTGAAAAACCCTCACGAAAACCAGCATGTTCATTGTTCAGAGTGCGGTCGCTTGTTGTCTTGATCCGGTCCAAGATTATTTTAGCCATCAGTTTAGAGACTGCAGGGAGGAGACAGATTCCACGCCAATTATTGCAATCCTTGAGATTTCCTTTCTTAGGGATTTTAACAATAACGCCCTTCTTCCATTCTTGAGGGAGAGTCTCGGTTGTCCAACACTCTTGAATCAGGGGTAGAAGAATATCCGCTGTAGCGTTGATATCAGCTTTCAAAAGTTCCATGGGGATACCGTCTGCCCGCGGGGGTTTACCAGCTTCCAATGATCTAAGGGCCTTCATTATTTCCAGCTTGGATGGTAAACCGGTATTAACCCTTCAGTGGGCGCGCGGGCTACAATTGTAGCCCACACTTTTTTAAATGGCAACCATTTTCAGGATATGAACCGAATTCATTCGAACTGCTCAGTAGCTGTTAAAATGCTGCTGCTTAATCGAATAAGAATGTTTTTAATATTTTTTGAGCCTAGAAACTAATATTCTTTTGCGATCAAAGTCCACTGGGCTACAAGTGTAGCCCGCGCGCCCATTCATGTAACTTTTTTGGTACTCATAGATATCCATTAAAATAAAAATATTATTATAAAACATTGTAGAAAATAGCAGCAGTAAAATGTTTCACAAAAAAAACGGTTTCAAGATAAATGTACAAAAAATAGATTACTATTTTCACGAAAAACCTGGAGTGGAAGTCAAAATTTCTTACAGCGTCCATCTGTTACATGTTGCTAAAATAGCTTAGTTTCTGGATGAAATTTTTATCAATTGTAGCGTAAATATTGTGAGAACAGTTAATCTGAATATTGTAAGTAAAAATTCGATCAGTTTGACTTCCAATATATTTAGCTTTCTAGCAAGAAACTGTACTCCCAGTGTAAAAAAGTGTGAATATTGGGTACCCAAAAATAGGCTAAGTTTGAAATTCCACAAACTGGGCGTTTTTAACTGCATTCTCTCGCTCAATGTTCCATTTCGAAGATTTTTTTATTGAATTCTGCGAACATAAACTTTTTTTGTACTTTTCAATTTAAAAAGTATCTATTTTGTCCACCTAAGTAAGTTAATGTGAAAAAACACTAAAAATAAGACTAGTTGGCACTTTGCCCTTTTTTATTATATATATTTTATTGGAAAATTAAGGATTTTATATTTTTTATTCTGTACAACAATCACCAGACCGCAGACCGGGCAGGAAAAAAAATTAAAATTGAACTATATTTTTTATATTATTTTTTATTTGGGCTACAATTGTAGCCTAACCACGTGACAAATAGGTGCGCGCCTAACGAAGGGTTAATTCTGGCCATTTGCGGAAGACTTGCTGCTTCCGGTGGAGGTGGGCTTGGAGGGTTGAAGTTGTTGTTAAGTACCTCCATGAAATGCTCTCTCCAACGGTGCAGTTGTTGTTCGTCTGTGACTAGCAGAGACCCGTCTTTATCTTGATGCTCATGGGTAAGAGATTTGCCAGTCAATTGCTTAATGAGCTTGTAAAGGGTCCCACTGTCACCACGGTAAGCCGCATCTTCTGCCTCCACCGCTAACGCGTTGATGTTGTTGCGTTTATCACGTAGTACGCTTCTCTGCACTCTTTTTTGAAGAGAATTGTACTCGGTCTCTAGTTGTTGCGTGACTGTAGTGTTAGTAGCCGAGTTCAAGTGCTTTTTAATTCTCTTCCGTGCAGTTATCAGAGCCCATGTATCGTCGCTAATAAATGGTCTCCTACCTCGCTGAAGTCTGCCCACAAATGTTTCGCCATACGATATAAAAGCGTCCTTCACAATGTTCCATCTATCATCAATTGATGAAGGAGTATCTGGCGTTTGTGCATTAGCTATCTCGTGCGCTAGAAACGGCACGTATTGTTGATGGATCTTTAAGTTTTTGCACATTGAATCGTGGCGATACACGCTCGTTTTGTGTGCGACGAATAGCAGCGGTCCGCAAGCGAATTTTCACGATGAGAAGTTGGTGATCGCTGCCTACATCAGCACCACGCTTAGCCCTGACGTCCATGAGACAATTTCTCCATGTTTTGGAGATGGCTATATGGTCAATCTGATTCTCTGTTCGGCCATCTGGAGATATCCAGGTTGCTAAATGGCAAGGTTTGTGTCTAAACAGGGTTGCGCCAATGACAAGTTGACGAGAGTCACAGAACTCTACGAACAACTCACCATTGTCGTTCCTAACACCCAGACCATGATTGCCCATTAGATGTTCCAATCCAACATTGTCAGACCCAATTTTAGCGTTGAGATCCCCCATAATAATTTTTATGTCACCTCTGGGAGCCTTGTCATAGGTGTCGCCAAGCAGGTGGTAAAAGGCGTCCTTAGCATGCTGGTCTGCTGACTCAGTTGGCGCGTAGCACTGAATTATGGTAATGTTCCTTACTCTGGACTTGAATCTGGCAGTTATTATTCGGTCGGAAATAGGCCTCCAATCTATAAGAGATTGGCGAGCTTCCTTGTTCAAAAGGATGCCGACTCCAGCCATTCTGGGTGTGGCACAGTTTGAGAACTAGGTGATAAGGTCGTTCCCGATCCGGTCCATCTTGTTTCGCTCAGTCCTAATATCGAAATTCTATATGCGGTAATTTCCCGTTCGACTTCCGTGAGTCTTGTACGACTGCACTCGCCCCACATCGTTCGAACGTTCCAAAAACCAATCGTAGGCCGTTGTTTCTAGCCAAAGGTGGTTGCCGATAAATCAGTCCGTGGTATCCGACGGTCGTTTAATGTTTCGAGTGTAGTTTAGTTTCAGGTATGCAAGTTACAAGCCTTCATACCCTATCCCTCAAGTCGCCTTCTACAACAAGCCGGCAACGCTGTGGCATAATTCTAACCCCAACACCACGGGGGTCAATTTTTATTAAGCTTCGTACATATGTATGCAATTGAACGCAATCAATGTCGCGCGCAATTGCATAGATTTGTACGAGACCCAGGAGAGTTTTATTCTCCCCTGCCTCTTTAGTCGCTTTCTACGACACGCCGGGGAAAGCGGTGGCACAATTCTTAACCCATGCCACAGGGCATAAATTCGGTATACAAGTTTCTTTTTAGTGTACGCTGTATATATGTCGGAACATATCTAGGAACGGATGGAATCGGATAATTACGTCGTAGGGCTGTCATACAAACCAACTCCCAAATACTAGGTTCTTGTAAGAAAAACTTTTTTTCCTTTTGAATCTTAACCAAAATTCATCCAAGTGTGTTCCTGGATTAGCCTCAGCGCATCCAGGAACAGATGGAATCGGAACACGTCATAGGGCTGTGGTAGAAATCGTTAACTCAAAAGAAGCGTTAACTTTCATTCAAATGTGACGGTTATTCAAATTTCGGCCGCGCCCGAAATTAGACTCGGTCTCGTTTTTAATTCAAAATAAATTGTCTCTACCTTAACTTTAAGTTTCTACCAATTAAGTTCTTAATAGCATTGCCATCCAGCCAGACCACCTAATGATCGTCTTACTGCTACATATACACACACACACCCCGAACACAAAACAAACATCCCCAATAAATCTCAATACATATTGATTTTCTATTCCAACCACCATCCAACTAACTAACTGTATGCACTATACGAATTTTCTCATCATCAATTCTCCGTTATACTTACAGGAGGACCACAACAGGCCAAGTCCGTTGGACCGACAACGCCACCACGTTTTCTATCAAGAGGTCATACATATCGTGCTGTGGTAGGTGACACTTTGGCCCTACCATGCGAAGTTGAAAACTTAGGTAAGTACACTTAATGGACAAAATGGGGCCGACTATAGTCCGAGCGACTTCTAGAGCAGTCGTCGTTCGCTATAAAACATCCTTTAATGGCATAATGTACGTTCATCGAGGACCGTTATGTTTATTCGATTATATATGGAGGGAGAGAGATAGTGAAATATAATTTGAATTGGAAATTTTTGGTCATCTGAACACATTCATGTATGCATAGTATGCATGCTTTGTATGCAGAGGGCTCTAAAGGACCACGACAAAGTTTGAATTGGAACATATATTTATAACGGTGTGCGATGGTAAATGACGACGCAGGACCACGCGTTCAGAGATGATAGAATAAATTGTTGCATTTTGTGTGATGTGTGCTCTATAGTCATAGTGTAAAATCGGGAGAGGGAGAGAGCCGAACGTGTGGAGTCTTTGTATTCGATTATGTATGCAATTGAATTTGGTCGAAATGGCTTTGAAAATGACATCCAATTTACTTAGGTGAATTAACAATGCAAAGTGTGTTGTGTTGGGGGGGGGGGGGGGAGGTAAAAACCTGCGGGCTCACTTTGAATTGGATTGATTGTATAGTGTAATATGTGTGGTATAGTGGTCGTTTGGGGAAAATGCTACATATTTGAAACATTTTGTGCTGAGATTTAATTAGAGTCAATCAAATTTAACATTTGAGCGTATTTTTTATTGTCAATCTAAAATGGTTGTGCTCATTTAGAATTCTGAACATTTTTTTATAAGTCGTATGGGTACGTTGAGATTCTAACTGCTGTCACAAAGTTCAATTAATGTTAGCCTATTATCGGCAGAACCTGGATAGATGGAGTTTTATAAAAGGCTTCAAAATTACAGTTCTTCCATATCTAGTAACTCGACTAAAAAGTATTAGTCAGATTCAAGCTCTTAACACATTCACTGTCACATGTACACACTGCGTTCCTTCTTTACGTTTACGTCTATGAGTCACATGTGACTCATAAATGTACAGATTTTCAGTTGCGAGACGTGATGGTAATGTCGGCAAAATCCAGTCAGACAGTGAACGTGTTAAACCACTTTTTTTGAAAAAAAGGCGCCCAGTTGAAAGGCAATGTGCTCTCGCCTATCAATATATCAGCTCCTACAATAAACCTGGTAGTAATTTATTATCTTTATAATTACTGCCTTTAGGCACTGAGACCTTGAAAGCCTATAAAGCGTATATCAAAAACGATACAAGAAAACTCCTTACATCCCAGCCCAAAATCATTTCTTGTCACAATCCGAAACGTATAGTGTCCTCCCAAATACCCCCACTCTAATACGGAACGAACGCGCTGTCCTAACTTTTTTTTCTGCCCGGCAACTATAAAAGAACGAAATAAATCAAATTGGCCGAAATCAATCACATTCCAGGCATTTATATTATTGATCAAGGCCACAAGTGCTTCTGATACGCAATCATAATCAAATGTATTTTCAATATAAGCTGACATCTGAAGAAAACACGACAAGACAAAAAAAGCCCTCCATCCTCCAAGAGTTTTCCTATATATCAGTTCAAAGCTACCGACGACTCAGCGGCGATCCTTACGGCTTGGCGGGGTGGCCATCATAAATATTCTACTCATAAATATCATTCAGACCCGCGTGACCGACGTCACATAGTAGTTGCCCATCGCACTGACTGTACAGCACAGGCACAAGGATACGGCGAAAAAGCCTTTCCTTTTTTTTCGGACACGGAAAATACCAGAAAGTCATTTCTACAATAAGGTGGCTGCCATAAATCAGATTCGTCTAATACATCATAATTCCCGGACATATCCAATGAAAACAGGCTCCAGCAATCCACTCCGGCAAGCATCGCGGGTGCTCCAAGGGCTAATATATTTCCTTCATACTCAACATAGAATGTTGTAATAGATGTCGAGCCGCAGGTCTTATTGTAATAGTCGTAGTGGGTGATGTTAGGCCTCTGTCGACTATTTTAGCCTAAAGCAATATAATAAAGAGAGAAGGACAGAAGAAAAGAGAGAAAAAAGCAAAAACCGTTTGAAGAGGAAACTAATTAGCGCTCGTGTAATTTCTTCCATTACAATATATATAGGTATACGGTTTCCGAGAAGCCGACGAGAGACGACGGGCTTGGAATTCATCACGTGATCCGGAGAGGAAGAGAGAGAATCCTTGCCGAGTTGCCGGAAGATTTACGATTTCGATTTTTATTGGTCTTTTTTCCATTTTTTTCCTTCTGCTGCTACTTTGTGTGTCGAGATGGGAACGGAACGTCATCATTAGGAATGTTTAGCAAGTGGTGGAGGGAGGCACAAACATGGATTGGGTAGTAATATTATCGCCACAAGCTATAAATCCATTAAGTGTAACACAAGGCTGTCATTAGTGGTGTTTTTCTGTGATTCCAGGAACCAGAATGAGAGGAGTCTATAAATGTTGGTTGGTTGCACGGCATATAAATTTTGTTTAATGGAATTTCAACTGGGTGGAAAATATAACGGTAATATGTATCGGAGAGTCGGTAAAAATTAATAAACGGTAAATATGTTAGTTGAAACTGAAAAAATGTCTGTAAGTAGTACTTGAAAATTTATAGGTCGCATAATTGAAAGTCCTTCAATATTTGCATTTTTTTGTAATGCCTGGAAATAGTATCTAAATTTAATGTTTTGGTTGCTATTTGGATAACGAGATTTTCTTTTTTTGTTTTCGAGGCGTATAATTGACATTGAATATGGAAGGCAGAAAGGGGTGAGTTTTGGACAGAACCTTCCAACAAGACTATTGCTCCAGGAAATTTTAACAAATATGTGGGCTACCTTCAGAAAAATTAGGGAAAAATTGGATTTTTGCACGAGCCTATCGAGGTCCTAAACAAGTGCCCGCTTGTCGTTTGTGAACAAAATGTCAAAGGTAGATTTTTATTCGGCAATCCTAACGGTGCCAGGGAGTTACCAAGCAGCGCATAGCTAGCCTCTCACACTCACAAGGGATGTGAGAAGCGGTTTCGTCGTCAGAATCGCAAAAGCGACAGCTCACGTCGATAACAATGTGCATGTTCTGCCGTGAAGAGCCCGCAGACAATCCTAACCCTATTTCTGCTCAGTTTAATTAGACTAAGGGTACCTTTGGGTGAGTAGTAGGCAACGAAAAGTTTTTACTGCCGAAGTCCTGGTAGAGTTTCCCAGTGTAAGGTGGTTTTGGCCTTTCCCCACTCACTTATTACATTTCTGCATGCACAGAGAGGCAACCCACCGTAGGATTCTGTACCAAAGAAGGGGGTGACGGATGCTCTTCTTGCAAGCTGGTCGGCCTGCTCATTTCCTTCGACACCCGAATGCCCAGGTACCCAGAAAAGGGTAAGACTGTTAAGAGAGCCTACCTGTTGGAGTATTTCCCGAAAAATCCACACGAGTTCCGATTGAACAGTACAGTTCGTCAGCGCTTTCATTGCCGCTTGGCTGTCACTAAATATTGCTATTTTCTTGTTTGTACCATTGATTCCAGTGATCTGGACCTGCCAGTTTAGTGCCAATATCACTGCGCTGAATGAGGAGTCAAAACGTCAAAGTTTTAACCAGATGGTCAGATGACATGTTTAGTAACTCGCTGCTACTTATCTACCTTGTTAGGTTAGGTTAGGTAAAGGGGTCGCTAAGTGATCAAACACTTAGCACACTTTTACCAAAAATAGGTCCATTGTGATACCACCGATTGAAGCGACCGTAACAGTTGACACCTAAGCCGAAAACCAGCCTGTGCTGGCAATATATTTGTTGAGCAATAGTGGGCTCACATAACGCAGATCGTCTGTATCATAAAAATACATTGAGCCAAGAAAACGTCTACGTTTCTCGGCCAGGGCCGGGCAATGACAAAGAAAATGATGTACACTTCGTCATCGCAACTGCGACAGAAGTCGTTATGGGGAATTTTGAGCCTTCTGGCGTGCTCCCCGATAGGCCAGTGTCCCGTTATGGTCCCGACAACCTTGCCGATATGTTTCCTGTCTATTGACACAAGAATAATAGACCTGGCTGCGTCAAGTCGTGGCCAAATCAATCTTGTTGTAGTACATGTAGTACCGCTAGACCATCTTGCATTAGCTCTGCGCATCGCGGTTTTTTGTATTGCCAGTTTACAAAAAGCGATTGGGGCTTTCAGCTTGTTTCAGTTGGCGTCTAAGGTTATAGAAGTCGCATTACGAGCGAGACGGTCCGCATTAAAGTTCCCTTCAAATCCACTGTGACTGGGTATCCAGCAGAGAACGATGTTCAAAAATTGACCCATCACTCTTAGAGCTGAGCGGCAACTATCAACAGTTTTGGATGTAGTCAGGACAGATTCGAGTGATCGGATTGCCGCCTGACTGTCAGTGTATATGATAACATCCCTCATCGTGATTATATGATTTTCCAACCAGGTTAGCACTTCCATAATTGCAGAAATTTCCGCTTGAAGGACACTACAGTGGCCAGGTAGACTGTGTGTCAAGTGCTCACGACTCTTAGCTCGGAGATCTTGCTACTCCACCATGATGGTTTTCGCTTGCCAGGAAAAGAAGTGACAGGACACGATTCAGATACAGCTGCTCTCATAGCTGCCGTAAAAGTATTTACCATTTCATCCAGCTGTTGTTCATTGTCTGGCAGGTTAGGTAGGGATGGCAACTCTTCAACGAGAGCAGTTCGAAACCTAGACCAGTCGGTCCTTCTGCGATTCACTGTGCGCGGGATTGCGTCCGGGTGCTCTGCTAGGCTAAATTGTAGATACCGGTGATCCGAGAAAGAGTGCTCCGACGAGACCCTCCAGTCTTTGATCAAATGAATTACATCCTCTGATGCTAACGTGATGTCCAAAACCTCTTGTCGGTTCTTAGTAATAAAAGTAGGCTCACAACCTACATTGCAAACTAGAAGATTGGTACCCAAAAGGTACTCGAGAAGCACTTCACCTCGCTCATTTGCGTCCGTACTACCCCAGACTATATGATGTGCGTTAGAGTCACACCCGAGGATTACACTGGTATCTGAAGCCTTTGCTGTCGCAATAGCTTCTTTTAAATTGGGAGAAGGTAGAGTACCATCATAAGCCATATATACCGTAGCTCCAGGCAGACTAAAGCAAAATCTTTATCACTATAATTAGGCAACAGAAAAGCCTTGATGGCTTTTCTAACAAGACTGCAGGATCGCGGTGTACCCTGTCCTGAAACGTAAAAAATAGTAAATTCGGAACACCTTAGACCTTGATCAGATCTCGTGCCACATCTCGTGCCACTAAGGGTTCCTGAATAAAAACGATATCGTCTTTACCCTGGGATAAACGATGCATGAGAGCAACTGACGCTGCTCTTGAATGGTGCAAGTTGATCTGTAGGAACTTCACCATTATGTCCTCTCCACCACCGTGACATTCTCCTCATCCGTTCCGGATTCGTGAGAGTCCATAAATGGAGACGGTACAGACGCAGTGTCCAAAGCAGCCAAGTCTGAGTAGAGGGAGATGCAGTCGTCATCCACCACCTCATCCCCAGACATACAGGCCGCGGAATCCATACAGATAGTTTCTGAGGCGACATCTTCCACACGCTCAACGGGTGCGGAAACAGGCTTGTTCGCCTTTTTTATATCGCCCTTATAAACCCTGAGTTTCAGATTCAAGAAACCAAAGCTCACGACCCCTGATTTGGTGAGAGGAGCTAAAGAGGATGTATTTATCAACATAACCGCACCCCTTCGGTTATTGACAGGATCTTCCAGCTTGACGATTCGCCAATCAGCTGTAGGAATATTTGCGTTGCACATTTGTATGATGCGCAAGATTTGGTCCTTATCGGACACCAAGGGAGGAAGCCACACACGGGCCCTCGGTCGAGACGGGATATCCTCTTTCGATATGACCTCTAATTTGGCACCAGGCCTAATTTCTCCAGCCATGGTGATGGCAAATTTAAACATAGAGATTGATCTCTCGTCCGCGAACTTCATTAGTTTCACACGACTCTGAAACCAACCTCCATCTTCACAAACTGGAGGCGGCCCTGGAAAGGCCTCCATGACAGATTGAAAGTTTATGGTGAGGAAGCCCTCGACCATAACCCATCTTTCTACAGATAAGCCGCAATCAGCGTCATTGCGGTCGACGATAGCCATCTCTATCCAACTCCTAGCCGCTTCTGCGTATGAGGGAGCCGGATTTATCTTGGCGACTTTTAATCTTATTTGGCCCTCAACCAGATCTTCCGACGAGCGCTGTCGTTTGACGATTTGCTTTTCCTTGGGAAGACTGGCTATCACACCAAGAGCCCACGTGAGCGATTCCTTCTGCTTCTCGGTCCTCTGCGACTCATCGATATTGAGGATAAAGTCGCGGACACGAAAAGCATTATTAATCGCTCGCGCGTCACTCTTTGATGGGGCGACGTTCTTTCCTGGTCCTGGCTTCACCAAAACCTCGGACTTAGAAACGGCTTCAAGTGAGGAAACTCTTGACGAGGCTTCCTTCGTAGGGCGAGGACCCAGTGGATTAATGCTCATGGAAGTGCTAATAACCACGCTGGGGCCTGCAATGGGAGTGAAAGCCCTTCTTCTTCCTTTCGGCCACTGCCAGATGTCGAAGCTCTTGACGAGACTTCTTGGCAGCTTGTGGCCGTACCAGATGAGGAAGCCCTTGACGGGTCTTGCTTACGAATACACACTGCAGTCGAAGCTCTTGACGAGGCTTCTTTACAGTTGACGATTGTAATAGAGGAGGAAGCCATTGACGGGTCTTCCTTACGAAAACGATCAGAAGTCGAAGCTCTTGATGAGGCTTCTTTGCAGCTGATGGTTGTACTTGAGGAGGAAGCCCTTGACGGGTCTTCCTGATGATTACTACCACTTGTCGAAGCTCTTGACGAGGCTTCTTGGCAGCTGTCGGCCCATGAAAGCTCCCTTTCGGAGCTCATAGAGCCGGGCAAAAAAGAAAATCAAAATAAAAGAAGGAGATTACTAGACACGCAGGTATGACACCGCTGCCTAGCTTACCTGTCGCCACCGTCCGTGACGTGGGGCACTGACAACACGAAATGTCACACCGCCAAAAAAATATCTCGCACCGTACACACTCCGCGTAACACCAAGTGCACGACGCGACGTAGAACACTGACAGAATGAAATGACACAACGATAGAAATATATCGTACGCACTCCACGTAACACCCAGCGCGCCGTGCGCGACGTAAAGCACTGACAGCACGAAATGTCACAACGCCCGTAATATCTCGTACACACTCGACACTCCACGTTACAACAGGTGCGCGTGCACCGACACGTACACTGTATCTATACCTTGTTGAACTGAGTTGAGTGGGCACGCCGCATCACATGCCTTGAGCCTGATGACAGCTAATCTTGCCACTGCCTCAATGTGTATGTGGAGTGGTGACAAGTTCAGCAGAACCTCCAGGGTGGCGGTGGGGCTGGAAATGAAGGCTCCAAGAACAGCTAGACAGGCCAGCCTCTGAACTTTGTGTAGAATCAGCCTCCCGTCTCTAGCACACAACCGCCCCGTATTCCACAGAAGGTCTGACGATTGTCTTGTAGATCCGCAGAACTATGTGAGGCTTAATAGCCCATGCCTTCCCCGCATAGCTTCTTCAGATCCACAAGTCCTTAATTGCTTTCTATGTAACCACACCGAGGTGCTTTTTTCCAGAGTACTCGTAGTTTATTATTTTTAACATTAATATCTCCAGGGAGATGCTGCAACCTTAGAGAAATCCTAAGGCGACAAACTTAAAGAAATTCAGGCAGATTTGTAGATCTAAACTTTCAAGTGCGACAAACCCCTCGATCAGCTCTGTGGAGGAGCTGGACAAGGAGGTTAAGTCATTGGAAACATTTTTAGAAGTAGCGTTCAAGGGTTCGTGTCCAGTGAAAAGGAGTAAGAAAGTTCTCCCTCCATGGTGGAACATGGACCTTTCTAAGTTACGGAAGCTAGCTCGGGATATAATCAACATTTTCAACAAACATAAGTTCTGGCAGGCATACAAGGACTGCCTGAAAATTTACAAAAAAGCTATTAGAACCGCAAAGGTCCAAGCTTAGGACGATCTGGACAACTTCAACCGAGTCTAGATTCAGAAAGATTGTGTGCAAAGCAAGGTCATGCCCATCCCTAATAAAAAGAGAGGATGGCACTTGGGCAGAATCAACTGGTGAATCTCTTGAGCTCCTGATGAATACGCATTTCCCTGAGTGCAGGAGCACTTGCACGCAGAGCCTACGATTGAATAATGGAGATGAACGGCAGAGTGACTTCGTTTTCTTTATGATTACTGAGGAGAAGATTACTTGGGCAATCAACAGCTTCTCCCCTTATAAATCGCCGGAACCAGATGGAATACTACCGATTATGCTTCAGAAAACGCAGGATCTGGTAGTTCCACGGCTGTTGATACTTTTCAGAAGACTTTTGCTACTCAACCACGGCCCCCAGTCGTGGCGACGGGTTCGAGTCGTTTTCATACCGAAGGAAGGCAAACGAGGGCATCAGACCGCGAAGGATTTCAGAACGATTAGTTTATCCTCCTTCGTACTCAAAACTTTAGAGCACTTAATAGACTTACACATCCGACTAAGTCTTGAGGACTCAGCAGTTTCGAAGTCCCAGCACGCATACTTGAAGGGAAAGTCCACAGAAACGGCTCTCCACGAAGTGGTCCGTATCAACGAACACAGCCTTGAGTACAAACAATACACGTTATCCTCTTTCATAGACATAGAGGGTGCATTCAATAATTTTCGCATTGAATCTGAAGGCCCTTGCAGACTTAGAAGTTGAGCCACGGCTTGGGTCGTGGATAGTAACACTACTAATGACTAGAGTAATCCATGGTGACTTAGGAAGCAGTCATCTGACTAAATTCGTGTGCAGAGGAACACCTCAGGGTAGTGTCATCTCTCCCCTACTGTGGCTAGTAGTTATTAACAAAATCGTAGCCAGACTTGACAGGGAGATGATTAAGGTGGTCGCATATGTGGATGATGTAGCGATTATAGTATCAGGAATGTGTCTTTTCGTGATTAGTCAGATCATGAAAAGAGCCCTTCGTTTGGTCAGTAAATGGGCCACAAGCTGTAGCCTGGGCGTAAACCCCCTTAAGACAAAACTAATGCTGTTTACAACAAAAACAAAAATACCGCCTTTCTCAATCCCAAAACTAAATGGACATCAAAAGCAACTGTCGCCTAGCTCGAAGTATTTGGGCGTTATTCTGGACTTAAAGCTCAACTGGAAGTTGAACATTGAGTAGCGCGTTAAAAAAGCCTGTATTGTTGTTTACGCCTGCAAGACAGTATTTAGCAAGAAATGGGGTCTCAAGCCAAACATGGTACTCTGGGTGTACACGGCGGTGGTACGACCTATCCTAACATATGGTTCACTAGTCGGGTGGCCAGCGCTCAGTGAAGGCTACAATGTAACAAAACTCAGTAGAGTGCAGAGATCGGCATGCCTTAGCATACCTCGGGCATGCGCTGAATGTCATTCTGCATCTTCAACCCACCGATCTGTTTATCAACCAACTGGCAGCATGTAGTGCAGTCAGATTTAAAGCCTTAAGCTGCTGGAGTGCTAGGCCATACGGCCACAGCAATATTCTAAACCAGCTACCACAAGACGTACGCAACGCTGTTACGGATATCAAAGTGCCCAAACTAAGCTTTGGGAAGAACTTTGATGTCAGATTCCCAGCTAGAGGTCAATGGAAAGAGAGTGAGGTGGCCAAGGATTTTGACATGACACTCTTCACCGATGGCGTGGGTGCTGGAATCTTCTCCAGATCACTAAGTATCTCTGAATATAACCGTCTTCCTGATCATGCCAGCATTTTTCAAGCAGAAATGCTTGCAATCATGAAGGCCTGTTATGCTCTCAGGGACATACAAAACAACCAGAATATCGCCATCTGCTCAGATAGTCAGGCTGCTATCATGGCTTTACAATCGGTGAAGATGACCTCCAAGGTTGTTGAAGTATGTGAGGAAGCATTAACCAGACTTGGCACACGACAAAGAATCACCATACTCTGGGTACCTGGGCACAGAAACATAGAGGATAACGAGATGGCTAACGAACAAGCCAAAATGGGTGCCACTCTTGACAGCTCTCATGCGGAGCATGTTTGCGTCCCGATGGCAGCTGTTAAAAGTAAGATCTCAACCCACTATATAAGGGCTGCTAATTCCAACTGGCGAAATCTGAGGACTTGCGTTATATCAAGGAAAATATGGCCCCGCTTACGACTGGAAAAGAACGACTGAGATTCTGATTAAACCACGTAGAAATATCGCCTAGCTTACTGTTGTTATCACGGGGCACTGACCAATAGGGGCTCCACACAAACAGGCTGGGCATCCCCTACGACGTGCATTGTAAATGATAGGGAAACCCTGATTCACTTTCTGTGAGAATGGCCGGGTCTTGCCAGAACCCGATATAGGACGCTCGGTAGGGCTTTTCTGGGAGGCTAATGTGAAATTAGGAGAGCTGCTGTACTTCCTTAATAACATTGGCTGATTCAAGGCACCTCCCCACTCCTAAATTCATTACCTTACCTTAATCATATACACTAGCTAAATTTCACGGAGTTTGTGGTTTCATAACGACACTTTATTCGCTAATTGGGCTTTTTGCTAGCCTCTGCCTAAGCCGCCACTTTTACCAACCAACCAACCAACCAAGTTTATTGTCAAGTGTAACCCCCAGATACTTGACAGTTATACATTGTTAAATGTACATTATACATTGAGGGAGACTTCAATGCTCGAAGAGTCCCCTTCTTACTGAATGGTATCACGGCTGCCTTTGTTGGATTAACACGTAGCCCAGTTGCTGTGCACCATTCCTGTACTATTTGCAGAGCATTTTGCAAAACATCCGGTAAGAAGTCCTCGAATTTGCCTTTAACCGTGATTCCAATGTCATCCGCATAACCCTGAGTAGAGAACCTAGCTGAGTTTCCACATCAATCCATCAACTACCAAACACCCCAGGAGTACCCCGCCTTGGGAGCAGCAGAGAGAGTAGTCTTGCCTATACTGATAAATATAATTCTAACCGAAAGCATGCGCTGCACCCAGATTATAGTGGTATTATCGGCCCCTTGGGCTCTAAATGCAGCTCCGATGGATTCGAAGGACGTATTGTCAAAGGAATGCACTGTTACGCTTGCCTCTTCGCCTTTCGTGTAATTCATGTACTTCGGACCGAGGGGGTATCGGCGGAACTCCCGGCTTCTTGCCTAACTCGCGGAGACGGGCGTGGGCGCCACGCGTTTCAACAAGCAGTCCCGGTCACAATTTAATATTAAATTCCAACCAAGAAAATATAAGGACAGAGCCATAGACCAAAAAACGTGTAAACATTTTCTATCTCATTCATAATGGCAGTGGCGTAGATTTTTTTATAAGGGGTCACTATAAATAAATTTCTACGCCAGTGCCATTATAAATGAGAAATCAAAAGGTTACATATTTTTTGGTCTATGACTCTGTGCTCATATTTTCTTGGTCGTAGGATTAGGTGCCTGGTTACGTCCCTATCATTCTGAAATATCAGCGGATCTCCTCCCCCTGAAAGTTCGACGAATTGCGCTCAAACGGTAGGGCAACGTTTGATTCACATAGCGCATTTTTCTAACAGTGTACGCACTAGAAAGTCAATTTGACATTTTGATGAAAATTAACGTTTCCAGAGTTTATTCCACGGTTTGGTGTCGGCACAATGCCCTGTGGCATGCGTTACGAATGATGCCACCGCCGATATCGATGGAAGTTCCACTTGATGGACCCAAGGCCAGAGGCAGACCGAAGAACACCTGGATATGTCAAAGGAAAAAGCAACAACAATGCATTGGTCTCGGCGATGACACGATACAAGATAGAGCTGCCTGTAGAAATATGCTGAGATATTACCGCCAAAATGGGCGATGTGCCTACACCGCAGGTCGAGCAACGCGAAACCATGGAGCGGTATAAAGAACGAGGCAAGGAAGAAGAAGAAGGTGTAGAGTCGGCAGAGTGGTGCCGAACATCACCTCAAACCGTGGCTGGTGATTTATTAATAATTATTATTTCACGCCACCACAATTTGCTCACGGCACTTCTTCCACATCCAAATCAGTCGACACACCAACACGAAGAATGCAACTCTGTCGGATCGGATTCCTAGATCACTTAATATGACCCCAACTCAACGTCACGTCTCAACGATGTCTCACTCAATAGAAAACACATAAAACCTTTCCAACAAGAAAATTAAAAAGGACTCGCGAAAAATACCCCATCAAAAAGTAAGTTCAGCACAAATTACAAAGAAAACTTTACTATAGAGCATACTCCGGTCTCTCTCTCTCTCGACTACCTCTCAACGGTCTTGTTATAGTCTTAAATATGCTCGGAAATAACAAGCCGCGCAATGTTCTCTGGAAGAAATTCCATATCTTTCGCTAATAAGAACAAAAAACATAAAACAACACAAAACAAAGAACTCATCATTTTGTGACTTGTTGTAAGACAATATGCTGCCATGCCGCATATAATATGATAAGAAAAGAGGCTAAACATGAAAAGAGAGAGAGAGTAGAAGTTAGAGCGAGTGTAAAACCCTTGGCGATTATATGAACAAGATATAATGAAACCAAAAGACCGATTCAAGGAAAAGGCAAAACAAAAAGTTTTTTCTTTATCGCGAAAAAAATGCGTTAAAACTTTTTGTCTTAGATCCTTTCGCTTCCGGATGGTCTGGCGATATTTTTTTCTTTCTGTTTTACACTCGCCAAAGGCTTTTCACAGCCGTGTGAAAATTTCTAAAGAATAGACTTGTCAAGTTTATATATTTTCTTTGCGTCTCCGTCGGTTCTATCCGGGGTGTATTTTTGAGGTGCGATAGATGACATGAACGATGTTGTAATAGGTGGGGTATAAAAACAGAAAGTGTTATATTTTGTGCGACAAAATTTTGATTGGGATCAACAGGCTGAGTTCTCGCGGACTTGTCAGGAATATGAAATGGGACCGACATAAGGGTCGCAAAATGTATGTCTATTCAGAGGGCATACAAAATAGGCAGGCTGGTGGTAGTATTAGACCGTAATGTACTCAAAATTTACAGTGTAACCATAAAGGGATGTATACGTAAAAACACGGTATGTGTGATAAAAAACATTCTGCGTGCTATTGAATATCATATTCTCGGTAATAGGATTGTCACTTAAGCTCAGGAAGCCCCAGGTCTGATTCTGTTATTTCTGGTCCTTTCGAATTACAGCACATACAATTCTCAATAAATTGCTTTAACGAGAATTTAAAAAGGCAATATTATACAGACACATTTTTCTAATTGACTGAAAAGCCCACCAATTAAAAACTGATATACACGTGCCTAATTAATGTTGAAAGGTAGGTAAAAGTGGTGGCTTAGGTCAAGCAGACCAGAAGCCCAATTAGCGCAGAAGGCGCCGTTTTGAAACCATATATTCCGTTAAACTAATAAAGAAGGAGGTTACAGAAGGTTAAATGTCATGAGTGGAGAGGCGTCTAGAGCCACGCAGTACAATTGAGGAACTGAAGCAGCTCCCCTATTTTCGCCTCGGACGCATCCTCTAGACTATCAAAAAACGCACGACCGAGCGTTCGATAACGGGATCTAGCGAGACCTGGGCATTTGCAGAGAAAGTGAGTTAGAGTTTCTCTCTCATTTGCGTTATCGCAACTACGACAATGCGAGTTGTGAGGTATACCCAACCTGGCCGCATGGTCATATTGGCCAATGGCCTGTAATAACTGCTGTAAGTCTGGAAATATCCTTCCGCGGTCTTGTTAGAATCTCGGACGTCCTTTTCCAGTCATATGATGGCCATAACTTCCGTGATATGGCACAGGTTCTTATGTTTCGCCAGTAACCGCCTGCAACCGTAAGATAATGCAAGGAAATCTGTCCCTTGACAGTTGACATCGGAACGTGTACGCGCTCCTCATAGGAGATGTCCATAGAGGCCCCTTTTCTGGCCAACTCATCTGCCAGATCATTGCCATCTATATTCGTATGTCCAGGCACCCCAAATAGTTAAGTGTCTTAATAGCCACCTGACTATCTGAGCATATGGCTATGTTTTGGCTGTCTTGAATATTTCCGAGTTCCGAGGATTCAGAGATGTTAAGTGTATCGCAGAAGTCTCCTGAACCTACAACGCAGCTCATTTTAGTTTAATCTGTGAAAATAGAGATTTCGTAATCCCCTACTGCCTCACCCGTACCCCATTCGCACCTAGTCGGAATTTTGACAGCAAAGTTTTTCCCAAGACTCAGTGTAGTCACTGCAAAGTCTGTTGTAGCCTTGATATCATCTAGTGGCAGCTGGTTGAGGATATCAGCGTGACCATATGGCTTGGAGGTCCAGCCACCGGACTCTTTAAGCCTTACCGCGCTACATGCCACCAGTTTATTAATAAAAAGGTTGATTGGTAGAAGATACAGGATTACATTCAACGCATCAGACAAGACATGCCGTTCTTTGCACCCTACCCAGTTTCGTTATATTGTACTCTCTGCTAAGCGCTGGCCACCACACAAGTGCTCCATACGTCAGCATGGGACGTACCACTGCTGTATAAAGCCAGAGTACTACATTTGGTTTAACGCCCCACCTTTTATTGAGGGCTGTCTTACAGGCGTAGAAAACTACGCAGGCATTCTTAACACGCTCTTCAATATTCCACTTCCAGCTGAGGTTCGGGTCTAAAATGACTTCCAAATACTTCGAACTAGTCGATAGTGTGAGTTGCTGTCCGTTAAGTTTTGGAAGGGAAAAAGATGGTATCTTGGTTTTTGTAGTGAACAGCATCAGCTTTGTCTTGCTTGGGTTTACACCAAGGCCACAGCTTGTAGCACACTTTCTGACTAACCCGAGCGCTCTTCCCATGATCTGACTGATCACATTCCTGATACTATGATCGCTACATCATCCGCATACGCCACTACTTTTATACCTTCCTCGTCGAGTTTAGTTAAGATTTTATTGATCACTACTAGCCACAGTAGCGGAGAGATGACACCACCCTGAGGTGTCCCTCTACAGACGAATTTTGCCATCTGGCTGTTTCCTAAGTCCGCATGAATTACCCTGTCTTCAGAAGACTCACTATCCATTTGCTGAGTCCCACCTTCACTCCCGAATCCGCAAGGGCTTCGTGAATAGATTCTATGCGGACATTGTTGAAAGCCCCCTCTATGTCGAGAAAAGCGGCTAACGTGTACTGTTTGTATTGCAGACTGTACTTGATGCTGCGCACTACTTCGTGGACAGCCGTTTCTGTGGATCTACCCCTTACGTATGCATGCTGCGACCTAGAGAGTGCTGAGCTTCCCATGCTTTGCCGAATGTAGAGATCAATAATACGCTCCAGTGTTTTCAATACGATGGAGGATAAGCTAATAGGCCTGAAATCCTTCGCGACCTCGTGTCCACGTTTGGTATGAATACGGCTCGCACGCGTCGCCATGATTGGGGACGTAAATGAAGGTCCGAAGACTCCTGAAGAGTGGCAATAGCATCGGAACTAAGCATAATGGGCAGTATGCCGTCTGGTCCTAGAGATTTATATGGAGAGGCAATCTTCTCCTCCGTAATGATGGAGACTACAAAATCGCTCCGTTGGTTGTCTGCCATATGCAGTGTCGGTTTGTGTGTGGAAGTACTTTTGCACCCAGGAAAATGCGTATTCAAGAGAATCTCAAGAGATTCTCCAGTAGATTCGGTCCAGAAGCCATCGTCCGTTTTTATCAGGGACGGGCATGAATGTGTTTTTGACAAAATTTTCCCAATTCTCGCCGAATCCTTGATATGGTCCAAGGATTGACAGAACTCGATCCAGCTTGGATTTTTGCTCTTCTGATAGCTTTTTTGTATATTTTCAGACAGTCTTTATATGGCTGCCAAAATTTGTGTTTGTTGCAGATATTGAGAATGTCCAGAGTAAGCTTCCTAAGCTTGGATAGGTCATCGTTCCACCATGGCAGAAGGGTTTTCCTACTCCGCTTCACTGGAAATGAATTTTTAAAAGCTATTTCCATAGCTTTCTCTAATGCTTCAACTCCCTTGTCCAGCTCCTCCACGGAGCTTATCGAGTGATTTGGGGGACTTGGAAGTTTGTTTTTGAAAATCTGTCGAAACTTTTTCCAGTTTGTGGTCCTTGGGTTCCTGTAAGGCTTTGGAGTCTCCATGGAAACATTTGTATTAAAAAGTATCCAGTTATGATCTGAAAAAGAATTAAGGTCAGACACCCTCCATTGTTCCACCTTAAATCTCTCATTATCCGACAAAAGTGTAATATCCAATACCTCCTCCCAGCCTGCGTAATTTTGCGAGTTCGGGAAAACGAAGGTTGGACAGTTTCCCGTATTACATACTGTAAAGTTAGTATTAATGATAAAGTCAAACAGGTCCTCACCTCTTTCGTTTATTTCGGTGCTCCCCCATAAGGTATGTCGTGCGTTTGCGTCGCACCCTACCAGGAGAGTAGTGTTCCTCGCAGTGGTGTAGGTTGTCAGCCGCATCAGCTCTTCCGGAGGCGCCGACCTATCATGGGCCATGTAGGCGGAGGAGATGTACAGCTCTCCCAACTCTGGAACCTCCATTCTAACCACTGTTAGATCCGATGAGCTAAATTGCGGGCATAGGAAGTCATTAATGCATTTTTTGGATAAGATGCACGTTCTTGGTTTACCTTGGTATGTGCTGCTGCTGTTGTAAAAAAGAATGTATCGCCTATCCAAAAGCCCCTTAATGGAATCATAGCGAACCCAGGGTTCCTGAACAAGCGCTATGTCCATCCGTTCCATATCTCGGGCTTAGCTCTACAATGGGACGGCCAATAAAAATAGTCCTAAAAATGTAAATAAATTTGTAGTATAATGAATGTTTTTGGAAATGAATAAATAATAATAATAATAATAATGTCAATGTCTTCCTCCTTTAGGAAGACGAGTAGATTATCCGAGGCTAGCTTAGAGTGCTGAAGATTAATTTGCATTACTTTCATTTTCTTCTGCTGCCTCCTCTGCTCCAATGCAAATGTCCTCCAGCTGATCGTTGGCTCCGTCCATCGGATCCTGCTCGTCCTCGGCGTTCGATCGGAAGACCTTTATTTTGGCATTGCGAATGCCAAAGCGTAACTTGTAATCTGTTTTCTCTAGAGACGGAAGACACTCATCGTTGATGAGGAGCATGTAGGACTGGCTTTGTCCTTGCGGCTCCTCAGCTTTAAGAATGACCCAGTCGTCCATGGGGACCTTGGGGTTTTGTAGCCGTAGTGCAAGAAGGAGCTTCGGCCCTTCCATATCCACGATGGGTAACCAGATGCGAGCTTTGGGCCTCTTAGGAATATCCTTGGTGTTGAAATGTTGAAAAATTAACAACGTTTCAAAGATATAATAAAATAATATAATGACTTTCTGAAGAGCCAATTTCCGCCAAAATCATTGTTCTTCAGTTTCATAAATGCAGGCAATTCGTGGAAACCTTAATCGACACCCCCGTGTTCCGACAGCTTTTTCAAATTGAAAAGTCAAACTCTTCTGCAGGTTCATAATCATCAAATTTGACCTTTTGAGTTTGTTAGAGTAATATGTCAAGGACATTGTTTTCTTTTTCACCCGAATTCGCATTTCTTCCTCCTCCGCATACACATAATTTGAGAGTTCTTAAACGTCTTTTGGATTAAATATAAATTAATATGACGGCGCACAAAACGCACTCACAGCTCAAACGTATCATCATCGCACATCGATTCCAGCTAATCCAAAAGTTAAGCACCCGCGCTTCATCATTTTCATCGTTATATCCAGATCATCGAGTCCTTAGCTCAGCTCAGCATCCAACACGCCAAATTGTGCGTGCTCTGCGATACAAGAAAATAAATTCACTTCGTCGTCCGTTACAGGACTTTTTTGTGCGTTTCAGTTTCAGGGCAAATTGTCGACAATATATTTATTATTAAACTTCATTAATTTATAATACAAATTGCTTTTGAAGTTTTTACATTATTTAAATTGAATTGGATATTCAGAGGTGTTCAGGTGAATGCGCGAGCGGCGTCGTCCAACTCTCAGAGTCGCTTGTCGCGAACGTAAAGGAGCTGTGCTGTCTTGCCAACAAGGAAACCTGCAGAATATCGTCCGGGCTGTTGTAATGAGCCTTATTGTGCGTACACGTATAATAATACAAAAACGCTTTGTAAAAAAGCGTGGCAATGGCAATTCTGCTTGTCAGTTTTATTTCAACAACAAATTTACAAGGCCAATATGAGTAGGTATAGGGTGCAAAAGGTTAACACTGAACACAGAGCGAGTTTAGGGGTTTCGGGGTAGCTTGGTTCGGAATCGGATAGGTAAATGGGAAGAAAATAAAGAGGCTAATTTATAACTGCGAGAAAACTTTTCACATTTCTCGTAATAGTATACGAGCTGGGCATTAAAAGTCAAGGTGAAAGAAATCAAATAAATTGCGTGGCTGTTTATGTTTATATTTGAATAGGGAGTGGTGGAAAATTTGAAAAGGGTTCAAAGAAGGAAGTCCAAATTTTCATAGGTATTTTATTTGGACTAATAAAGAATCTTTTGTTAATATAGGATATTCAGTTGAACGATTTTCAATGTTTCGGTAGGTATTTTGTTTGCGAAATTTTCCATTGCAAGGATTAGCACACATGGATGTGCCTGTGAGTCCCTCTTCCAAGCAATTTAATTCGTTGCGTCACGTGTACATTCAAAAGGCGCATATTCGGCATTAAAGTCCTATATGTAATTCGAAAGGATTTCTCACCACGACTGCCTGGTTCTATTCATTGACCTTTTTTTTACTAACAAAAACTAAACATCTGGACAAAATTTTTTGACACTAAAATTAACCCCTGGTGTGAGTTACTGGTTTTGATAAGCCATATGCGTTTGTCAGACGAATTCTGTTGTTCGCATGGACGCTCATATGTGGTCAACCATTCGCTGAAGGCAGAAATGCTAAAACTTGCTAGAAGTGAATTGATTTCCGTTGTCGCTCACGATTATTTCTGGATATCCCCAACAGTGGCGTAACGTACGGTGTTCCATGTGTTCAGTGCAACATGGGCCCCCAACCTACAGGGGCCCCCAACCTACAGGGGCCCCCTAAGCCGGGAATATTAAGATTTTTCTCTTTGGTATACCCTTGGGTAACTGTTCTTTAAATTCATCATTAATTTTTATTAGTCTTCGAAACAAAGGTTCAAGTCAGATGAACTTTTTGTAACTATTCTATAGGACTCATGAAATGAACAAATAAACGCCTGCCGATATACGGCTTCCCTTTAATTAACAGCCCATTCACATTGCCGGCGATGCGATGCGATGCGATAAGCTTCCTATCGCAAGAAAAAAAATTTCTTAGCATTTAGATAGGAACCAGCGCGAACCTGCCTGTACCATTCAGACTGCTTGCGATGCGACGTCGGGTTGTACGATGGAGAACTTTTCCATGTCGAATCATCGCGCTGTTTTGAAGAGGCAATGCGCATTGCGGCGGCCGGAATCTTCTACCAGCGACATGGGGGATGTGATTTGTGTTTGGATCGGGTTTGTAGTATCACGGAGTTGTACAGTTGTACGATGGAGAACTTTTCCATGTCGATTCACCGTGCTGTTTTGAAGAGGCAATGCGCATTGCGGCGGCCGGAATCTTCTACCAGCGACATGGGGGATGTGATTTGTGTTTGGATCGGGTTCGTAGTGGCATGTTGTTGTAAGATGGAGAACTTTTCTATGTCGAATCATCGTGCTTTGAGCAGCTGTAAGGTGCCTTGTCGCCGAAGGGAGCGACATGGATGATACGATTTGTGTTTAGATCGGTTTCGTAGTGGCATGGTGTATTGTATGTATGTACATAGAGAGGCTGGTTTCGTGCTGTTTGATGCTGATATCGATATGAGAGGCATGCTTTGTGCAGATCGGGTTGCACTACCATTGGGGATATTTATATATATGTACATACATACATGTCGGATGCTGTATAATGTTATAGATTTGTACATATTAAATGAATGGATAGCCGTATGTATGTAATGTAATAATGGATCGGTCTACTAAAAAGCCTTTTTGGAAATTTACAGTGCTGTCCAACCCAGTTCGTAGCGTACGCGTACCCCCAAAAAAGGCATTCGGATTTGACAGTTGTTGTTGTATAAATCTGTGAATGGGTCAAAGAAATAACATTTGTGGAAATATGCAGTGCAGCACAACCCGGGTTGCTGCGTATACTTACGTGTAAGAACATTTCGGACTGCGCATGTATTTGCAATGAATTATTGAAAGTAGTGGTAGATAAGTGAGTTGTGGGAACATACGGTGACAAGAAAACCGGGGTACCATTTTGGGGGCGGGCAACCCCAAAATTTTTTTTTTGTTTTTGACTTCAAATTCGGAATCAGCGACCCAAATTTACCTAGTGTTTCTGCCACGCCGATTGGACGAGTATTTCCCCGAGAAAACAGGGGTACAACTTTGGGGGCGGGCAACCCCAAAAAAAAATTTTTGTTTTTGACCTCGAATTCGGAATCAGCGACCCAAATTTACCTTAGTGTTTCTGCCACGCCGATTGGACGAGTATTTCCCCGAGAAAACAGGGGTACAATTTTGGGGGCGGACAACCTCAAAATTTTTTTTTTGTTTCTGACCTATTTCTCCGAGAAATGGGTATGCCATTTTTTGGCCGGCAGGCTCATAAAAGTGCGCGTACGCTAGAAACTGGGTTTTATTGCACTACATGTTTCCAAAAATTACCTACCATTCATACATATTTGAACAACAATTAACACCAAATCCAAATGCCGCCCGAAAATTGTTTTGAAACTTCCAGAAAGGTTACCTACCTCTTTCAGTCATTCATCATTACATGACCTACCTACAATCTATCTACAACCGAAGCGCCATGCCACGAAGTCGATATGAAATCATACCTTCGTACATACAGCAGCAAATCGCACGAAATAGCGCCGGTATAAAATCCCATTCGAAAATCAGGTTTTCTTGTCGTGGAAGAAAAAGCATCATCTCGCAACAAATCTCATCGCATCGCATCGCCCAGCCCGACACCGCAAGGAGTGTGCACACATCGCATCGCATCGCGTCGCATCGCATCGCCCGGCCCGGAAAAGCTCGGCGTCGCTCTGTATATGTACGCGGCCTAAGATGATAAACTAAATATATATTGAAGACGATCACATAATGCAGCAAATTTGAATTAATATCTCATTTCTGCTAATGATTACCAATAGAAACGATTTTTTTTTTACTATAGATAATAACACGACCTCCACAAATTCTAAATCATCTCATATCCCCGAAATTATACATCACAAATAATTTTTTTTAAGAATTTGTATCCAGAGGAGCTTTATATAAAGAACTACTAAGGATACAGCTCTAAAAATTTATGCAATTCTTCCACTGTTCACACCTACATACTTGGTTGGTTGTGTACTATAGCCTGCATTAATATATTCTGACATCACACCCAATTCAGCAGTTAAAAATAAAAATAAAATTTCATAAGCAACAATCAAATTTGAAAAAAAAAATAAATTAATTAATGTACGGTTCTCGGCGCCCCTAAACCTAGCGCCCGGGGCGACGCCCCGGTCGCCCCACCCTAAAGCCGGGCCTGCTTGCAATGCATTGAAGGAAGCATCTCCGACAATATCAAAAGTATACATACGTATATGATCAGCTTCAGCATGACTGGGGGCGATGTCCGTCCGTCCGTCTGATGCAACTCGTTTTACTCGGCCAATTTAGAAACTATGAAGTTGAAATTATGCACAAATGCTTCCTTATTTTGGAGGCAGTTTGTATGTTTGAATCGCTAAAATCGGACAATGGGATCATGGGGTTGTCATACAAACCCAACCCTCAAATTAGCTTCTTCTAAGAAAAACTGTTTTATTTGAGCACCAATTTCAACCAAGTTTCACATGAATGTGTTTCTCTTAAGGACACAAAACATAGGCAAGAATGGATTAAATCGGACCATGGGGTAATGGGGCTGCCATATAAACCCAACCCTCCATTTGAGTTCTACTAAGAAACATTTTTTTACGCCAATTTCACAATACCTTGAATTACTGCGTCTTTATGAAAGCAACAAAATAGGTCAAAACAAATGGAATCGTACTATGGGGCCATGCTCCCGCATCCCTAAAAAAAATTCTGAGTAAATATTTTTATTTGCTCACTTATGCTAACCAGACTATACACAAATATCTTTTTGTCGACGCAATGGAACTTTTGTGATGACGGAAGGAAAAAAATTGGTGGAGGGACTACATACAAGTCGTAGGTATGTCCGAAAAAACATTAGCCCGAAGAGAGCGAAGCGTATCCATATTTGGGCCGCGCCCGAAATTAGCCTCGGTCTCGTTTGTGTTTCATTTGCATCTTTACTGAAAGTAAAGATGCTGCAAAAGGGTACTGGTCCACAGAAGTGGGATGCTGCGGTAATGCATATCAGCTCAGCATGTTTGAACCCATGTGATGCCCATATGACTTAAAACCCAGAAAAGTGTTATTCTAAGCCAATTGCGAACCCAGGAATTTATTTCGGGGGGAGATCTGTGTATATGCAAGTGACTCATGAAATCATTCGTTTTAAATATTTTCAGACCCTAACCTTAAGATAATCGTTTTTATATATCCTAAATTTCACAAAAATGTAATTTAAAATATTTAAAGTTAATTTGCATCAATAAAATAGTTCTTCTTTTATATACTTCCTTTAGGAAATAGCTGGTTTTGATAACCTATTGTTGCGAAATTTTTTAGACGTAACTACCTTATTGCTTTTCTTGCAAATTACATGTTTTACCCAGTGTTCAACGGTCACAATGAGAAATTTGTCAACTTTTGGGGTTTTTGAAAATCGCGAATTATAATATGTAAAATGACCCTAAACAAAAACTACTAACTGAATGTATCTAATCTTCTTTTCTATTTTACTTTATTTCGCAATAATTAAAACAATAAAAAAAATAATTCGCAGCTATATCTTGGCTATCAAAACTACCGAAATTAATTAATTTATTATTTTTTTTTATTGCACTTAAACTTAATTTTCAATGTCATATTTTTTATTAGTAATGTAGTAACCAGGTGATAAACCTAGTACATGAGATTGCAAAATGTTGTGGAGAACAATTTTTTTTGCTTCTTATGTTTTTGGGTGCTGAGCACGAATTCGGAGCTTCCCATCAAAATTTCGTTGCGAAATAGGGTCAAAATCGAGAAAAACCCCAAAATGTTCGCGGTTTTCCGTTTTTGACTCCTAACTCTGAAACTATTCATTTCTGCGAAAACCCTTCATGAATATGTTAGAGAGAACATGATTACGCGTCCTAAGAGACTACAATTAATTTTTTATTTTTTATTTTTAACATAGTTCCATATTATGAATTAAATTTTGAGATTGAACGGTTTTTAATTTTTGGTTCGCAAAAGTTGCATTTTAATTGTTCTTTATGTAATTTGGGATGATAAGCCTACGACCAAAATTTCATTGAAACAGGGTCAAGATCGCAAAATAAAGGACTATCAATTGTAGCGACACCGCATAACGAATTTTAAAGATTAATATCGCGTTGGACCCGCAATCATGTTTTCTTTAACATGTTTATGTAGAGGTTTTTGGACCGTTTCGAAGTTATAAGCCAAAGAACCGAAAAATTCCGAAAATGTTCGAATGTCTTGCGGTTTTGGCCCTGTTTCGGAACGAAATTTTTGGTGGGAAGTTTCGGATTCAAGCTCAGCACGCCAAAAAACATAAGAAACAAAAAAAAAATATTTTTCCACCACATTTTGCAATCTGAAATCACCTAGTGACTACACTATAGATATTTGAGTCCGAAAATCATCACTTATTTGTTATGTCAATGAACGGTTGCATTATGTTGGGTAAATTTTGTTTAAACTAACACTTTTGAAAAATCGGTTTCATAATTTTGGGGGGTGTTTTATCCCCCTAATCCCCCCTTGGGTTCGCCCCTGTTCTGAGTCCAGTTGATTCAGCGTCTTCAGGCAGCACTGAACAAGTCTTGACGTGACGGTGTTTTTCGTTAGTGACATAATATCTGCTTGACTGCCTGAGAAGATTCATTTCTTTGCATTGTTGCCATCCAGACAGAATTCGGCGCAAGTTGCTACTTCGTGAAGTTCTGCCTGAAATACAGTCAGGGGCGGCGCATAAGGGCCCGCGTGGCGGAGGGGCCCACGAGATTTAGGGGCCCAAAAGCCACATGAAAGATTTGTCGAGCCATAAAAACATCACGACTATGACGTAAATATTTTTTGTAGACAAGAAGAGATTATACACTTTTCGGAGTCAAAACAAATGCTAAACTTATTGTTCCTCTTTTACCAGGTCTGTTAGATAAACAAATTTAATATTGTCCTAAAATCTTTGCAAGTTCATGAGACAATCCGGATCCCCAAATAGCAATCCGGATCCTTAAGGGCATGCTCTAACTGTAGCCGCGGTTTGTAATCCAACCCACTCTTTTCCTTGCCAAGTACCGTATGGGAAAAAAGATTCATTTCATCCGAGATATGACTTCATGTTCTGAAACTACATAAAATTTCCAATAGAACGACACCTTGCCCGTTACGAAGTTGCTCGTATCTTCCGACATACACCCGTTCAAACTTTAAAGGAATTTTGAAATCGAGTTTTCACCAAAAAATCGAGTAATGAAAATTGATGGAAAACCTATTTAAAAAATTCTTTTTGAACGGGTGTATATCGAAAATACGAGCAACTTCGTAACGGGTGGGGTGGCCTTTTATTGGAAATTTTATGTAGTTTTAGAAAAAAGATATATCTCTGTTGAAATGTTTGGTGGTGTGGCAAATTTTGATTTAGTTCGGCAAGTCGGGCATTTTTACAAAAACTGCCCTTATATTGGAACGGTTAGAAATAGGGTCCCGTTGTACATTAATTTTACCATTCAAATATTTTCCACCTTGAATGGGATACCATGTATACACGGTCATTAAGGCTGTGGTGCAGAGGCTATGTTTGGTTTGAAAGGAGTCTTGCCAAGATTGCTGTATTGAATTTAATATTAAGTACAAACGTTCTTAAAATTGAAGGATTTAAATTAGAGCACACGTAAATTTAAAGCTGAAACAAGGAATAGAGTTAAATTAATAACGTGTCGCTTTTTTCAATTGTCTAGTAAGTTACAAACTTAGGCCGCACACAAATGAAGCGTCCGAATCCTTTTTGGATCCTTCGTTCTGGCAAATTCAAACATTTTCTTCGATTATAACGGAGCGAAAATTGAAAAAAAAAATGGACTCAGATTGACCGTATGTGTGCGGCATTAGGGTAGATACGGCGCTCGTCATTAAATCAAAGGTTCGCGGGATTGAATTTCATTGTAGGCACAGGTAATTTACTATGCTTAAGTATCACCAACACCTTTAGAGGTTAATGCTGCGCTGCGTTAGCGTGTTTATTTTAAAATAAAAAAAACATTAACCATTAATGGTTTATTCATTAATTGAATAAACGTTACAACAGGAACGCTATTCTCAATACAAGAATGCAAAGAGCCAAAGTAGCAAAGTTATTTTAAGTACGACGTTCTTAATTTTAGTAAAAACACCCTAACGTCAAAATCATGTTTCAAAAGAGTTGTTTTAAGGTCGTTCCACACTTTTTATTCATCAGTCACAGTCATTACAAATTTACAGATTGTCAGTCAATCAATTAACTGACAATCTGTCAACTTGTATGGAAAATGACTGTGACTGATGACTGAAAAGTGTGTTTTCGATTGATTTCGCTCTACTTTTGTCTCAGTGTAGGAGGCCCACTCAAGAAGTTGGCGGGAGGGCCCCAAGTGAAGTTGTTCCGTCACTGAATACAGTAGTGTCCCATCGGTAGAGATACCATCTGTGCTTAGCCCACCCCACTAACTCCTGAACTCACGGTTGTCTGAGAGCCGTATCTAAACCATTTAATTGTCGGCGGAAGTAGCTTAGCAAACCTCCTTTGCAAGTGTATCGGAATGCATTTTCGTGAAAGTGAACTTGCTAAGGCATGTGAACTGCCCTTTAGTTTGCTCCAGATTGGCATCGCTCGCTATGAGCCTGTGAGTCTAGTAAGAGCTCTACACCGCTAATAGGACAAGCTTTAACTGCACCGGTACCTTAGATTTGCCCTTCATTGTGAAGGCTCTCTTCCACCAGCCCACAGCACCGTAGTTAAGAGTTGCTTTGTATCGCTTTGTATATACATTTTGCACATCCAAAGAGCTCTGGTGGCCTTATCTGCCGCCGCTTTGACATATTTTTGCCAGTTCAGTTTATTGTAAAAGATTACACCAAGGTATTTGATTTGACTCCCAATTGGTAGAGGGAAGTTGTAAATTATCGCGCGTCTGACTTCAGCCGAATTTCTGTTTCTGGAGAAGGGTACGATTATCGCTTTGAGTTGACTCGAAGCCCGTTCTCATTACACCATTATTGTACTATTTTTAGTGTACGTTCGAGTATAAGCTGGTAATATTTCCTGGAACAAACCCTTGATCACCAGAACCACGTCGGCATACTGATAGACTATCAATTCCAAATAAAATAGCCAGTCATTTGCATTGTTGCCCTGACTGTTTATTGACCTAGACTGCGCCAGTAAAAAACAATATTTTTTTTTACTCGGAATCATGGCAAACTGTATCGACGTTGCCTAAATGCTAAAATTCCAAATAAATCTTGCAAAACATCCCAAATAAATCTTGCACTCTATGGAACATTAATCTACTCTTTATATGCCTTTATTGACTTGAAATTCACGTGATATACAATTTCCCTGAAATAATTACTCATCCTTCTGTATGAAAAGAAATTCCATGAAATTGACACACAGATGTACACACAAAAATGTTCGCATCATTTATAATATTCTCTCGCGACAAAAATTCCTTTTTTTCCCGCGCCTCTCATTTACGTTGATTTGATTCCATCATACAACGAAAATTACACAGCCTGTTAAATTTTCACATGAATCCCGGCTACAACCTATATATGCAAATTAAATCATTTCGCATATGCCGAAAGCCACCCACATAGTACACGCAGAGTCCTCGCCGCTGAAACAAGGACACAAAAAGACAACAGACAGACGACAAAAAAAAAATCAAACACTCCGACACATTATACCAGAGCTTCGCAGGATCTCACAGCGCGTTTACGATGTGCCGTATTCTCTCTGACATAAATGAAATGAGCAGTGATTTTTCATTAAACATTTCTCAGAGAACGAGCGAGATACTATGGAACATTCGAGCACATACAAATATTGTTCGTGGCATCCTGACATCTCTCTTTCAGAGCTCTGTATGTTGCTCGTCATTGTTCTGCGATTTTTTGGCAGGTCCTTTGTTTGGGTTCAGGATATCGTCGTCGGCGTTGTTCAGCACATACGGCATGGATTTTGTTCATTTCGCCCGGGCTGGTTGATGTAGACACATTGTTTGGATAATAGTCTGAGAGAGCTTCATAAAGTTCGCACCTTTTGCCAAAACAATGAGGCAAGGGATATGTTATAAATGACAAGGCTCTTGGGGGATGACATCAAAGTGCAGAGAGAGGTGAGATCTGTGGGCCTAAATGCATTCGAGACCTAGATGAGGACGTCCTTGACTAGCTAGACGCTTGCTGGCTGGCGGATAATTTTGGCTGGATTGTTGGTAAGTTAGTTTCGCGTTAGCTTAAAGCCTAAATTAGTTTTGTAGGAACATTTCTGTGCAGGGTGAATGAATGATCTCAATATGAGGTAAGCCCTTAGTGCGTGTTCATAATCGATATCTTCAAGAAATAACGAAAGGGATGCTAGATTTTAAGGAAACTGTTAAGCTGATAAACTAAATTTCACACAAGACAACCAGCGGCCTGTTTAAATATTTAATCCGGTATCACCGTACCACCTCGCCTAAATTACAACATCGCACAATTGTGCCTCGTGGCATTTCAACAGCCGCTAATATTTAAAAGCTTGAGCCTTTCAAGTTTTTCCACTCTTGAAATTGTGAATAACTGTCTTGACTACTTTGAAAATGCAACAGACTAACAGACACGTGCTTCAACTTGAAACGTGTGAATTTTCCCGTTTTTTTTCAGACGGTATTTAATCCTTTTTTTGTATTTTGGCGTTTTTGTCTATTTGCCAAAATCAATAAAAGAAATGATTCGCAAAATTTCGGCGATGGCAATGTCATATTATAGAAAAGAATATTAAAATACGAGTGGAAACATTTATGACTACACAGAAGTAAAATAATTGTTTTCATTGGAAATTCTAGCTCGATGTCGTGGCTATAAAAACCAGCAAGCACCTCCGTTAATTACCTCACCTTTTTTTGACAGATGACAGTTGTACTATTAATTTTCTGTTTGACTTAATAACATCACAACATTTACATATATACGTAAATGAAATGCGAAAGGTGTGCTACGACAAATTCCCAATTTGCCATCCCGGATCCAGAGGATGCACGCTCCTTTCTCCGCTTAAACATTTTCTAACGGAGAGAGGCTTCCCTCTCACATCGTCGACAATTCATTTTTAGCTATGTCAAAGGCTGCGGTAGGGGATGAATTCCAGAGCAAATTTGTCTTGTACATTTTCACAAGTAGGGCATAGTCTAGGTAATATTTTGAATACTGATGTTCTCATGGATGCGGGATGGCGCACTTGACATAATGCTAGAACAGTCACAGAGCCAACATGACAAAGGAGCATACTGACAACTCCGCGCGTGACTTTGTAGGATACATACTTTATAATATAATGGCATTTATTATAGGAGCAGGAATACAATATTTAAAATGGTGTGGGCTGTTTTCTTTCTCTTTATTTTTCCGGTGAAACTTCCGTTTTCAAAAGGACTTGTCAACATTCAACAACGTTTGACGACTCTGAAGGACAAAAATACATAGCTTAATAACTCTCATAAAATATTCAAAGCAGATGCCAAGGTCTCTCTATAACGCACTTTTCATGCTAAATTGATGAATGTGTGTTTCTATATGAGTGCTTGAATATTGTGTTAGAAAGAATTTCGACAAAGGGTTCTACTTTAAGTCTTTTTTAGTAGGAGTTTTAGAGGCAGTCCTACCGATTGAGGAATAGCTGTAGGACAATCAAATAATATATTATTTTGTCCTAAGTGTGTTTTTATTTGAATACTTACGTCGTAGTCTGAATTTAATTTTGGGTAGTTTTGCAGCATTTTATGTTAGATTCGCTAGATAATATTGAATTTAGATGCAATGATTTCGAATTTACAATATCCAAAGTTGTATAAAACTACTTACTAAAAACTTCGAAGCTACCATGCGAAAAGATATCAAATTTAAAGCTTCAACGGGTGCCGCTATCGGTGCCACAGAGTAACTTGAACTGAAAATTGGGTTATGACAAACTTATAGCTTCGACAATTTCAAGAACAGTGTCAAAACGCCCACCCGATTCGCTCTCTCCTAACGCGGTGTCCAGGGGTAAAATTGTGTTTTCAACCAGATTTTATGAAAATCTGTATAACGGTAAAATTCACTGAGAAGCTATTTATGGTTCATTTGTAGCCCGTTTACTTCTTAAGAAACTTCTCACTGGTATGAGCACAGTTTAGAGCCTTTTAGAACGTAAAAAACATGATTTTCAATAGTATCATTATAACGGTAACGAGTACTGAAAATTCGTATTTGACAAATTTGTAGGTTCTTGTGTGTCAAATATAAAGCCAAAATTGCCACTGATGCATGCTATCCAAAGGAAGCTTTTTTGGGGTCAAAAGTTTAAATGTACATTTTTGGAAATAACGGTCACACACACACACTAAAAACTAGTGTATGGCGAATTTGAATCTCGGAAGGCTCTCACAACATAACCAAATTCCATAATGATCCGTACGCCCTGCGGGATGCGACAATTATTTTCTGAGAATTTTCAGTGGTAGTTTTTTCAACGGTAATTTACAACACATTCTTCTCAAAATGCCGAAAGATCCCATCTATTGATGTCCTTAAAATGGTACTACTATAGTCAAACTTTTTGTTTCTTCTTAATTAGACCGACAATATAAGGATTTAAATTTTCGTTGCGCTAGGACAACGGGATAATGGACTAAATATTATAGAAAAACTTAACCTAAGGCACTTTTCTTGTTTTCAAATCTGTAGGTTCCCAGGAATTTAGCCACATCTAACTTTTGATGAAAGATGTAGAGCACTTTGCAAACTTTATTTTGATGGACAATGATTTGACAATATGTATGGCCAAACTAGGTAGTTTGATGTGATTTCAACTTATCAATTCACCCCCACATAGTCCCCACAGGTATGATATTAGAACGCGAGCGCGTTCCCAGCAAGAAAGCTACTGGTTAAATTACTAATGTTTATCTAGTCAAAATCCGTTTAATTTTCTGGGTACCGTTCATAGGCCGTCGGGAAAAAATTGACCTATATACTTCACACAGCACTCGTACGTGAGAGTTCCCCTACAATGTTATATAGTGAAAAGGCAACAATCTTTGAGTTATTTCAAACCAAACTGTCCGGTATTTTTGCGTTAAATACCATAAATTTATTGGTTATTTTACCCATTTAATCACTCGGTAACCTTGTAAGTATTATACTAGTAATATTACCGGTATTTTCCGTGACATTTACTATAAAACTATCAGGTAAATTAGCTGGTAGTACTATAGTAAATATCATGGAAAATACCAGTAAAATGACTACTTCTTTAACCATTATTTTAATCCAAATTAGCGGCTATTAAGCTGGTAGTAATCCCTGTATTATAATGATATATTACCGATAAAATCTGACCAAAATACGATAGATTTATTGGTATTTTTATCCATTTAATTGCCCGGTAACATTGTAAATATTATACTGGTAATATTTCTGGTATTTTCCGTGATATTTACCATAAAACTACCAGGTAAATTAGCTGGTAGTCCTATGGTACAGATCATGGAAAATACTAGTAGTATTACTACTACGTTAGCCACAATTTTAGATCAAATCAGCGGCTATAAAGTTGCTAGTAACCCTAGTATGGCAGCAGAGTAAACGAACGTCATTTGATGGGATTTTTGGTAATATTGTTGAGGACGGTGCCTTGATTATGAGGAAAAAATTCTGACCCATAGGGGGACCGGGAGTTGGAAAAAGGGGGAAATGGGGGTAATTTTTCGGTTTTAGCGATTATTTCGAAAACGGCGATAGTTACAAAAAAAAATATTCTAAGAACGAAAAAAAACTACATCAAATTACCTTTAGGAAGTACCGTTTTTTGAAAAACTCTATGCTAGCTTGGAAAAAAACCGCGCATATTAAAGTTCATTGGTTAACTCACATTTTTGGGGAGTTATCGAGCATTTTTTCAAAGCATAAAATTTTCAAATAAAGATCCGTCGTATTATTGCAAAGGTAATTTTATTCAGTTTATTCCGTTCTCAGTACATTTTTTTTTTGTAGGTATCACCGTTTTCGATATAATCGCTAAAACTTCACACTTTCACCAAGGATCGCTGAATACTGACGAAAAATTAAAATGTGTCCGTCTGTCTGAAGAAAAAAAAGTACCGTTCTCTTGCTTTATACCGAGAAATGACATTGCACATGGAACAATTCCTGCTGCTTATAGATTTAAAGAAAAGTCCTCATATAAATTACCCACAGCTGTGTGGTAAAACATTGTTAATAAAATAGTAATATGACCTGGCATTTACTATAAATCTTACGAGTTAATTAAGTGGTTAAATAACTAGTAATTTTACTGGCTATTTTTCTTATTATTAAATAGTAATATTTGTTGGATTTAACAGATAATATACCTCAATTTTAAGGGGTAAAAATAATATGACAAACTTACCGATATTTTATTGGGTATTTAACGTGTTTATTTCCCATAAATACTTGATATTTTGGCTGAAATTTACCTAATAGTTATGAACTTTTTCACCAGGGGAAATAATGCTATGGGGAATATATAGGTTATTTATGGCCCAATCGAATACGTGCGTTAACTAGTCAATTACAGTGAGCCTTTTTTTAGATATTTAACTAGTCATTTGACCAGGTTTGCTCTTGCAAACTCTGAAGGCGAAAGCAAAAAATTTGTAAAGTATTTGTCTGTGTGAGTTTTCGCTGATAAAAGTTTGTATGTAGTAGTAGTTTCGGTTAGCGATTTCTTGCAGGGTTGTTATGCTGCACACACACTATCAATTTGAATCAATTTTTTTATTTTCGTTCTGTCAAAATCATACATTTTCTTGAATTTTGACAGAATGAAAATCAAAAGAACGGGTTGACCGTGTGTGTGCGACATAATATTACACCTGTGGGTATTTCATGTTGTGATTGAGGACTTTGAAATTCGAAATTTTAATTTTGAGGATTTTGTTTGGGAATTTCATGCGTGCTGATTTGTGTATCCAAACCATTTATGTTTCGATGTTCAAAAAATTTGATGACGGAGTCCTTTCATTTATGCAATTACTACAAATTATTTTAATACCCTGCCATAGAAATTCCCCTCGCAAGAGGGAAAAGGAAAAGTCGATGTCTGCACATAAGTTCAATGAAATGAAAACTTTTCGGAAGCTGCACGGTATGGCAAGGACCTAGCCAGGTGAGAGGTTCATTTAACATTATTTAAAATGAAAAAAACCTGCACTAATTGAAAATTGGACAATTTTTTAAGCAAACATTTTTAGTGAATACCTAGATTTGGAATGAGATTCGTTTGAGAGACATAGCTCTGCCATTTACATTTAATGACGATTTTTGGCAAATGACAAACAGGACTTACGCCTTTTTTGGGATAGTTAACGCATCCAATTTCGCCTATGTAGCCCCTAGATCAGGGATTTCAAACTCAAAACATGGCCCGGGCCAAATAACACTGTTTTCAGGTTTGAGCAAGCCACAGAATGAAAATTTCCAAATTTCTGGTAATCGAGAAATATCCATGCTGGTAGTCTATAAATTGCGCCGTTGCCTATGCTATTGATACAAAATATTTCAACTTTATTTCAGTATTCCTTCCAATAGCTATAGGGAAAACCTTCAGAAAACTCTGTAATGCTTGTATCGGCTAACCGCTCGCTTTGCATGATATTCGCCGCGTGGTTCATATCATAATTCATGACCTGAAGGACGCCGGATTTATACATTTAAGCGCCCTTGCTGAACGCTACAAGCATGACTGAAGGGGCTCACCCTAGAGCTAAGGAGCTTAGCCTTGTTTATGAAGTTGTGCAGAAAATTAATATTTTGTGCCGACTATAAATACTCAAGACGAAATTCCGATCATTTGCACGGTACCCTTTGTACTCTAGTACGTGTTAATTCGAGCTTTCCGCACTTCTTGGTTCATGAGTATTTAACACAGAAACAATTTCTCGATTCATGCGTCTGTTTGAAATTTAATGTAGGTTAGGCTAGGTAAAGAGGCCGCTAGGTTTGCACCCAGGGGACTTAGACTCAAACTTGGTGCGTTGTGATACCTCTGTGGTATTCGAATCTATAATAACCTTTTAAGCTGAGAGCCAATCCGTGCTAACAATAAATTTGTTGAGCAGTATTGGGCCGTCCGTATCAACAAAATACCTATGGAACCAAGAAAACGGCTTCGTTTCTCGGCCAAAGCATGCCAGTGACAAAGTAAGTGGTGTACGTTCTCTTCCTCCTTTTCGTAACCACAACTTCTACAGAAGTCGTTGTGGGGAATCCGGAGTCTTCTAGCAAGATTTCCAATAGGACAATGGCTCATTATATCCCCCACCACATTACGAATATGCTACCTATCCAAAGACAAGCTTTGGTCATATCATCCTCGTCGTATCGCAAGTATAACCATAATTTCATCTTGCGTTGGTCCTGCCCTGCGTTCAACGAGGGTCATCTGATAAACACCCAGCCTACAAAAGAAAAACAAAAATTTTGGAAAAGTGACGATTTATTTTTCAATATAGTCTCCTTTTAGCTCGATACACTTGATCCAGCGATACTCCAACTTCTTTAACCCGTCTGAATAATACGTTTTTTCGAGGCCTGCAAAGTGGGCCTCCGTGGCGGCGATGACTTCCACATTCGACGGAGATTTTTGCCCGGCGAGTGACTTTTTCAAGTTTGGAAACAAAAAGAAGTCGAACGGGGCCAAATCTGGAGAATACGGTGGATGGGGCAGCAGTTCGTAGCCCAATTCTACCAGTTTGGCGTTGGCGGGCGGAGGTGTGAGCCGGTGCGTTATCATGGTGGAAGAGTATTTTTTTCTTTGCCAAGTGAGGCGGTTTTTTCTTCAGTTCGGCGTCGAATCGGACCAATAATTCGGCATAGTACAGCCCTGTGAACGTGATGCCCTTCTGCAGGTAGCCGATGTGGATCACACCTTGCGAATCCCTTTCCCTTTCCGGCCGATGGGACAGTCTTCGCCTTTTTCGGAGCACGTTCGCCGGGTGAAGTCCACTGTTTCGACTGTTTCTTTGTCTCTGGTGTGTACCAGTGTATCCAAGTTTCGTCGACTGAAACTCGTTAAACCAATTTTTGACGATCGACATCGAAGGAGAAGAGTCATCGTCATCGTACATAGCATAAAAATGCTCTTTGATTTCGCTGCGCGATTTCCGTTCCAAGAACAACAATCGAATCACCGACCGATATTGCCCTTTTTCCATTTTTCTAAAATCGGCGGAAAGCAAAACTACGAGTCTGATCCGACTGAAATTTGGACAGTTGCCGTCTAGAAGAATGTACCTTACGATAGTAAATTCATCTTGCGATACTGACCCCATCAGGCGGGGAGGCTGGGTACTTATCAGACTACCCTCGTACAGTGGTTTTCATTACCAATGCACAAGCCGCAAATGGTGTTTTCATGTTGCAACGATCGCCTTCAACGCCACCAGCTGTAGCATTTCGCGACACGAGACAAATTAATGTTCAGTTCCTCAGAGTATACTCCGATACCTACTCCTGCGTCCGGCTTAGAACCATCAGTATAAATTGAAATAGATGCACTGGAGAGGGGTATGCTATTATCCCATGCTTCTCTTGACGTAATCAGGCTACAATGGTTTCATCCGAATAGGCATTTGGGAACAGTGTAGTCAGTTACTGGGGCAGGTTGAAATTACGATTACAAAGAATAGTTGAGTGCCCCTAGTCTAGCGCTCGCCACAGGTCAGTTTGACGTAGATGCAAGTCCGTGTATGCCACCATGGCAGAAAACGTGCAGTGGCAGCAGTCAGTGTTGTATGAAAATCTACTGTTATGAGAGCCTTTTAACTTTGATGTCCACCACACGCTAACCCCATAAAATAAAATAGGCCGCACAATAGCTGTGTACATCCAATACATACAACTTTTGGCTGCAAGCCCCACCTTTTCCCGCAGTTGGGCTTCCATTTTAGTTTTAGTTTTTTTAGAATACCACCATCGTGTATTCTTTGTTATGAATACCTAAATGTTTCTATAAAACTAACTAACGAATTTAGAGCCGTATCGACAGATCTCTCTTGCCGATATGCATTTGTGACATGGATAATAGGTTTTGTGGGATAATCGTTCAAATATGAATGTCTCCTCTCTAGTGATTTCAAGGCTAATGGGCCGGATATCCTTTGGTCTTGCATGCAACTACTTCTACCCCTTTTAGGAATAAAAGTGACTTTCACTTCTCTCCAAAAGAGAGGTATGTATACCTACTAAGTTCAGGCATGCTGTAAATATGCGTTTTATCCAAAGGTACGTGATGTCGACACACTTTCGCAAGTCCGCAGGGATAATACGATCAGGCCCAGCTGATTTAAAAAGATCATAGCTTGTTATCGCCCAAATTATTTTCTCACGGTTGAGAATAGAAGCCATATCGCATGACCCTGTATGACTTAATGAAAGTTCAGGAAGAACGACGACACTTCTTTTAACTCAGAAGTCGTAGAATCCCACCAAGTAGGTTTTTTCTTTCCTGTCTGACAGGGTACGATACTGTAGTCGCAGTCCTCGTCGCTTCGGTGAAGACGTTTGCCATATCATCCGATTCTCGCTCAGTACTTGAAATATTACGAAGCAACGGAAGCTCCCCTAAAAGGGATTCCCGAATTCTAGTCCAGTTTGTTTTCCTACGATTCACAGTGAGTGGAGCCACTTTAGAAGGTGCAGCAAGACTAAATTGTAGGTACCTGTGATCAGAGAAGGAGTGCTCTGCCGACACTCTTCATTCTGTAATCAAATGCAAGACATCCTTCGATGCTAAAATAATGTCTAGCACCTTTTGCCTGTTTTTGGTAACGAAAGTAGGATCAGAACCCACATTGCAAAGGAGATTTGTTCCTACACTCAGAGAAATATTCACTAATATTGAACGAAATATATTTAATTCAAACGATTTGCGCTTTTGATTTGGCTCCACACGCAAATGCGTTTAATTCTAACGAGTAGCGTTTCTTTCAAAAGCATAATGAGTTGTAAAAAAGCGTTTGAATTAAAAGAATTTGCGTTTACCTGGAAAGAAGGAGCCAGTCGATTTAAACGTATTTTTCATTGAATTAAACACTTATTCTTTTTTCTTATTGTAAACGGGTAAAACATTTTAAATAAATGAAAGACAATTGTATCAAACGTCTTCGTTTTTATATTAAACATTTTTGTTATTTAAAATAAGCGAAGCATTCTTTTTAATGAAACGGTATGTATTTCAAAAGTAACGCATCCCGTTTTCATTTCATAGAAATTACCCCATTCAAAATAAATGAGTTTTACATGGAATTAAAAGCAAACCCTGCTGAAATAAAATAATACATTCCGTTTGATTTTCCATTCTCCATTCGATTAGATACTCACTGTTACCTGGGTTGACAAATCAATAAAGAATAAAACTTACGAAAACTTCAGAAAAACACTTTATTTTTTTATTTAGGGCTAATTTTAATATGATTAATACATTACACTTTTATTTTAACACCCGCTAAACTTAAATTGCACGTATGCAAGCGTCCATTCCTGCAGATGAATGCAAAAGTACATTCTCGAAAACACTCCATCGACGAAGATTCTAATACGCGTTTGTTGTTAGACACTATACACATTTGTTTGGAACGAATATGAACACGTGAGACTCATCGGACCGGCCAGAAGTATTAACTTCCTGTTGTGCTACGTTGAAACAAATGATATTTTGGCATGGCGTCCTTTAGGTATGCGTATTTGTTACGTAAAGGAATGTATCCACATTACTATGTAATGCGGAATCTTTTGATTTAAACGACCGTCGTTTGCGGTTTAGCTGCTCTTTTGTTTTAAAAGAAATTCTCTTAGCGTAAATGAGAACTCGTTCAAATAAAACGATATTTTTCAAACGAATACTGCGTTCAATTTAAATGTGGAGCTTTTAATATGAATGTGCGTTTTTTCTCTCAGTGTAGAGTGTATTCCGGAAGCAGTTCACCTCGTTCGTTTGTGTCCGTGCTACCCCAGACAACATGATGCGCATTTGGGTCGCATCCGAGGATTATACTAGTACCCGAAGACGTTTCTACTGCAACGGCTTCTCTTGAATTAGGAGAAGGTAGGGTGTGTCATACGGCATGTATGCCGAAGAAACCCACAAAACCTTACCCTGTAGCTCAATGCAGATTAAGATAAAGTTGTTATCACTGAAATTAGGCACAAGAAAAGCCTTGAAGGTTTTTCAGACTAGCATACAGGACCACGGTGTACCTTGTCCTGTAACATAAAACGTAGCGAAATCAGAGCACTTCAGACCCCTGACAAAATCATCCACAACCCAATGGTCCTGAATTAACAACTGTCGCTGCCTTTGCATGGTGAAGGTTAATTTGCAACAATTCCAACATTAGACCTTCTCAACCACCGTATAACGTTCTCTTCTCTATCCGTGTCGAATGCGAAAGAGTCAATTACCGGAGACGGCTGAGATGCTGTGTCCAAGGCAGCTCGTTCCGAGCATAGGGAGACGCAGTCGTCATCCACAATCTCTTCAGCAGGCTTAAAATCTGCCACAGAAAGGTTAGTGGCAGTACCGATATCAGAAACAAAAGTTGAACGAAAGTTGAACGTGAGTTGAACCTAAGTTGAAAGTTACACCTTTTGGGTCGTTCAACAAAAGTTGAACGTGAGTTGAACCTAAGTTGAAAGTTACACTTTTTGGGTCGTTCAACAAAAGTTGAACGTGAGTTGAACCTAAGTTGAAAGTTACACTTTTTGGGTCGTTCAACAAAAGTTGAACGAAAGTTGAACGTGGGTTGAACCTAAGTTGAAAATAACACTTTTTGGGTCGCTCAACAAAAGTTGAACGAAAGTTGAACGTGAGTTGAACCTAAGTTGAAAGTTGAATTCAAGTTGAATTCGAGTTGAATTCGAGTTGAATTCAAATTGAACCCAAGTTGAACCCAAGTTGAACCCAAGTTGAACCAAGTTGAACGAAAATTTAACCCAAGCCCAACCTCTGTTGAACCTTGAATGGCACCCAACACTCACAGGGTACCACCTAGCCCATCTTCCGTTGAACCTTGAATGGTACCGCTTTTTCGTTATGATTTTCGTGACGCTTTTCGAATTTATGTGCCAGAGTAAAGACATAAAAATGTCAAAATTGCGCTTCACCTGTTTCTAGCCCATTTGGTACCTAAAAAAATTGATGTCCACGACAATATTTCCGGTGTCGAGTCAGGGCCGGATTTCCCATATGGGCAACCTGGGCTACTGCCCGGGGCGGCAGAATTTGAGGGGCGGCAAATTCTTAATTTTTTCCATTGGTCTAAAATTATGGGAAAAATCGATTTTGAAAACTGAAACATAATTGTAGAAATAATTTGTTTTTTTAATTTATTCTAGTTAGATGTACATATTCGTCTTAATCCAAAGCACCTAATCGCAGCCTCATGTCGAATTTTAATGTGATTCCGCCTTCAAAAATTGGAGCTACTCAAAATTTTGCTTGAAGCATACACTCATTCACTCTGAATGGCGTGGCGGCCTTTAGTTCAATTAGAGTAGCAGTATAAATCATCTTTGGCTTCACTTTTAACATTACATATGCCTGAAGCCACATTAAATGATATAAATACGCGAGTACTTGGATGCCAGCACCTGTTTTTAAGCCTCTAAAATTGCCCCAGACTTGAAGAAAAAAAAAACGAAAAATATGTTTGGTGGTAGCGATCCTTTGGAAAGTTCAAAACGCCCCCAAGCAAGTAACTCATCTAACCACACATTTTCGTGTGTTGAATTACTTCCTCAATTTGTCCCCACATCAAATTCGCTGGGAAGCAAGGATTTGGTTTCGGGAGAGGTGCAAGTCTCGATATTAGAAATGCGGCATTGGCTATCAAATTTTTGAGTTTCTATCGGGTGAATAGGTTTAATAAACTTTTAAGAATTTTTACGCTTAAATTTTCGAATTTGCAATTTTTTGTTCAGAGAAAAACGGGAAATTCCACCGAAAACAAAAGATAATTTAAAATAGTCGAAATTAGGAAAATCTATAACTTTTTAGGCACGGAATGATTTTTGCTGAATAACATCAGTAAGTGCTTCCCAATTCGTTTTCATTATAGTATTTATCACCGAAAACAAATTAGGTCAAGGTGTGCTCAAATTTTACCGTAAGCTTTCTTAATTTTGGGTTTATTCGGTATGACGTTTTCTGGTTAAATATGATGCTAATATAGGAAATTTTATTTGTTGTGGTAATTCGCAAATTATTTCCAAAACGATCGACAAAGAAAATATTTTAGAAAACATGAACGTTTTTCTAAAGGTACGTGTTCGTAGAGACAATTTATGTGATGATCGCTCAGCGATCGTAGTTTTGCATCCAATTTTTTTAATTGTTCTACTTTCCTAGTATCGACTATGGACTAAAGGGAACATGTCTGTATGGAAAATATACCTATATAGTGCTCAAAACCGGGGATTTAACTTCGATCGCTGAGCGATGATCCCATGAGTCGTCTCTACGAACACAAACCTTAAAGAAAGTGAAAAGGCGAATGTAATAAGAATTGTACAGTTTTCTATGTTATCATTGGAGTTTCAATCATTCCTAAAACAATTTTGGAAGGTGCACGGAACACCTGTATGCCTTCCTTGGGAACCAACATAAAAAATTTCCAAGCAAACAAAATACGCTTACTACACCCAGAAAAATATCACTTTTTTATTGACAACAATTAATTGTCAATTTTACGTAATTGAATGCTATCTACTGTTATCTTTACAATTTTCGTGAATTAAACAATTCATTTGTTCAAATTAACAGTGAAATATGAGAGCATTTATAGTTGTAATTTCAACAACAAACTGTAAAATATTTTGTACACAGTACCTCTCTTTAAATTCTATACTCTATGTTGTAAAATTGATAACCAATTCCATCAGATTATTATTATTATTATTATTTATTAAGTTCCTTTTTTTTGTATCGGCCGGGATGAGTGAAACTGACGAAATGTTAGAAAATATTGTTATAGACAGTGAAATGTTTGATATCGCACCTATCCAAATTCAATGTTTCAAAGCCGGTGGTGTCATTTCTAGCAGGTAACCCAGACTCCACAACGAAAAGTTTGTGTTCAGTGCAAAAAATATAAACATTTTAACTTTTTAATACAGAAAAAATCGAGAAATTTCTTATTTTTTTTTACTAAATATAATCAGTGCGCGCTTTCATTTTAAGTGATTTTCTTGCGATTGAAAATCCCCGTGAGTGAAAGTAAGTAAGTTTAAAATAATAAAAGAAATATCAAAAATGAAACAAAATCGTATTTTATTCCTATCCCATTGTCCTCATATACATTACAACCAAGATTTGGAAATAACAGTGTTGTACTGTGGAAACGACAGAATTATGGTTTCAATAAAACAGGCTCACCGGTAAGAGCATAGAAAATTTCAGTCAATTTCACAATTTATCTTACGGTAATCTGCTGTTAAATACACAGCAATTATTGTAAATAAGAAACAACTTCAATACAATTTCGTGAAATTTACAGTAAAAACTGTAAAATATGAGGGACTGTAAATTTGACAACGAGATCACCGTAGAATTGAATTCAGCAGTTGCATTTTAACTACGAAAAGAAATCAAAAGGACAGTAAAAGCTACAGTTTTACCAATATTTTTCTCTGGGTGTAGTAAAAAATATGAAATTTCGATTTTTCACATACGTCCGCTAACGTTTTGCCTACATTTCCTTTGTGAGGTGACAACTGCTACCTTCAAGCTTATCTAGTGGTGGAGGGCGGCAAATTCGTTACTGCCCAGGGGCGCAATAGAGGCTTAATCCGGCCCTGTATCGAGTGTTTGACGCCTTCCGAAACAAAATCCAGACTGCGTCCTTGCGCCATGGATCACTCTCGCGTCTACGTCCCTGTCCGAGCCTAAGGATTTGTTTTAATACTTTGGCGGTGAATAAGTATGGAAAGCTGCCGCGCTGTCATTATCTGCTCCTGCAACCCTTCCGCATTATACTCTCAGCGCTCAATTGTTGTGGATATGTTCCACTAAATGAATTAGAAAAAAATAAACCAAAAATTACAATTTCATTATAAGTACTTTAGAACATTGGCTTAACTTTTTTGAGGAGAATCCACTGTATTTTCTACGGAAGATAAGTTTGGATACTGTTGGATCTTTGTGAACGGTAGTCCTTTGATCGTTGATAGATCATTTTTACCTTAAACCTGGCGTTTTACTTGGAACTTCATTGGTTCCAAATCATTTCACTCTTCCTCTTTCATCTAAGCCAAAGTAAGACTAAAGTCTCCCAAAAAAGCTATTTTCTACAGATAAACTTTTCAGCTCAGTCACGATTTATCTTTCCTGTTTCTCAATACGTTCCGCTCCAAACTCCAAATAAACATTTGCAAAAGTTGCGAAATCAATTTTCTCCAGAAAACATACAAGCCCTAGAAAAATTAGTTTAGAGTAAAGGCTAGGGTTTACCTTTTGAACGATTTTCCAATAACATTTCATATTGATCTCTGCACGACCACGTTTTAATGAATGTCCCGTCGCCGTCCTCGGTCGTAGATACATACGTTGCGTCGTGCCTGTATGGATCAAAAGGAATTGCTGCAATCCTTCTAAAGCCGGTTGAGATAAACTTTCAATATTTCCAAGACATCGAATCTATAAATACAGAAGCAAATTTAGAGAGCCATTTACTTAAAGTCGCATCCATCTCGTCTCGGTGTCCTTGTATCTTCATACTGCGGGTGTGAGTATAGAGTATACACATTGAGTCTAAAAAGGACCAAAGCTAATATAAATCCAAAACGAAAGAGGATATACAGAAAATGTGTATCCGATTTTGAAATTGCGGAAGTTGCCCTTTTAGTATATGGTAGCGAATCGAGTTGTGAGTTTTGCGTCAATTCAGTCAAAAAAAAAAGTTCTCTTCACAGTTTTCAGCGTAAAAACTTCTGAATGTGTGCTTCCATTTTTTGGATGTATGACATACACGCAACTATACACATCCAAGTTTGAAATTTTACTCTTCCATGCGAAGGATAAAGTATACCAAAGAAAATAAACAAAAAAAAAATTGAAAATTTATCTTTTGCACAAAACTCCCAGCGGAAGGTTACTCAAATTGAGAGTGTGTATGCGACACACACGAACTTTGTATGCGCGTAATATTTATATTGAACCATAGTTCGCAGTTCGTCCTTTTGTACTGAATGGATGATGGTTCCGTTTTTAAATAAACACACGACACTCTATTGAAACATCTCCTGGGCATTTCTCTCTCTCTCTCTATGCAATGCACCGGAAATCGAGTATTTTTCATGATGGACAAATAGAATTTCCGGAACGCTTTTGGCATGAACATATCGAGAGAGTGAAAGAGTAGCGTATGGAGTAGTTACTTTTGCTTTTATAGTCAATATCCGAAGGAACTTACTGGTGATTTCCGCGTGAGAATTTTCTTTTTTCTTTTTGTGAATGCAACCGGATGAAAAGGGAGATATTCAATTTTTCTATCAGTGCCTTTTCTGTAGAAGATTTTTTCTAAATCCGAAAAAAAAATCGAAGACACAAAAGTAAACACCTAAAATTGATCCCATCAATTTATAAAGATATTGAAAAGTCCGGACCGAAAGTCTCACGAAAAATATTCAAGAGACAAATTACGTCATTGCCGTGTCGACCTTTTTTTCTTTCACAAAAATTTGTCATGGTCTTATGTTATACCTTATGTCATACGCAATTTTTCTTTTAAAAGCTCACCGACTTTATTTTAAAGCAAACCATTTTTTCTGTTTTTTTTTTTTGCAGGATCTTATGTTTTACTGTGGCGACGCGGAGCAAATGTTCTGACAGCGTCAGATATAATGGTGACACGCGACGAACGTATAAGACTGATAGATGGATATAATTTAGAGATATCTAATCTAGAACCACAAGATGCCGGTGATTATGTGTGTCAGATAAGTGACAAAGTGAATCGAGATCAAATTCATACTGTTGAAATTTTAGGTAAGTACTTGAGCGAATATGGCGGAGAGGGGGTTTAACTGACATTTGTTTTTTTTTTTTTGTGATTATTTATTTTCAGTTCCACCCACCGTACGAGCGGTCCCCGCAACAGGACAACTCACTGCCCGAAAAGGCGGTTCAATCACGTTAGAGTGTAAGGCATCGGGAAATCCAGTGCCGTCAATACATTGGACAAAGAAGGTAAGGAAATATAGGACCTATAAAAATATATTTTGAATTAAAAATGAAAGGTTGGAGGCTGGGTAGGGACTATGGTTCCCTGTATACACCAATCCCCAAGGTACACTATGCGCAAAATACTTTTCAATGGCAGGTGTGATCCTCCTTTGGCCTCTTATTGGTTAGGCCCTACGCTCAATTCAGACATGCATATCCCAGGCTATAGTTTGACCTACTCGCCGGCAAATCAACCGTTGCCTAGTGCTGCTTTTCACATCCAGACGGCTCCCTCTGTTTACTAGTCCGCAATTTGACTTGGGCCAAATGGACATGAATCCATAATCTAGCTAGGTATGTGCGCAAAGGTCATTCTCCCTGCGTAGCCCCTTCGTGGCTTAGGTTATGCGCAGCTGCCAGTTTCCAGGCTCCTACACGCTCGCTTATGGCAGATTCCCACCCACCAGGGAAATTTGTACGCAAAGGGCTCGATTTGATAACGACTGAATTCGGGCGGGAGAAGTCAGTCATACCGTAGATACCTTGCTTGACTCAAGTGCATAAAGAGCGTCAGCGCTTCTTGTGCAGAAGCATACCATGCCGTATCAACCGTACCAGGGGCGCCTTTTGTGCTCACCAAAACCCACACTCCCCAAGCCGTAGGTTTCTCTGCGGGAGGATCACGACAACAGAATAGTCCAGGGGGTTTAGGGTCCGTTGCCGCAATGGAAGCTAGCCAGACGGTCCTTGATTTGGACAATCGGTTTGATTTTTTAACGTCAATCAGCGCCCCTCGAGTGGTGTGAGGTAACGGTTTTACTCACCAACTGTAAAAGTATGTTGGATTCGAGGCCTTTCTACCACCGTCGCATTTTTATTGGTCCTGGCATCCGGTTGTAGCGGAACCCAACGCCCCGTGTCGCACAATGCTCCCTTCATGGGACCTAGATCAATATGTCAGGTGAAGGGAATTACCGCCCGTCGATGTCCCTTGGCTTTGATTTCGACATTCCGTGCTAACAGATATGGGACACGCAGTAGGCCTCCCATTGCTGCAGTGTGGGCGCCTTGCACACCCACATAGGACCAGGGCCGGATTTCTCATATGGTCAACCTCGGCAGCTGCCCGGGGCGGCAGATTTTGAAGGGCGGCAAATTTTTGAAGCTTTCTTTTCGTTTTACATTATATGAGAGATGGACTTTGACTCAAGGAGCAGTTGACATAATTAGGAAAAACGTTAATTGCTTTCTAAGTTATTCTAGTTGGATGACGCCTTAATCCAGGTCGCCAAATGTTATGATTTATGATACTTTAAATTTTTATCGTTCATTAAATTCTATCCTTCATTTTGCTGGAAGCATTCATTTCGAAAGGGGTAAGTTGGTTAGACTAGAAGTGACCTAGATAGCATTGCGGCTTTACTTTGAACAAGGACAGAGATGTCACTGTTCAATTTTACATCCGACAACGGAGTCTGTGTTCATGTGACACATGATATCTGTCTGGCATGGTACACTGATTTTTGATGAGCTGTGATACAACGGAACCGAGCAGGAAGGGAAGCCCTTCGTATTTTGTGGATTGATGACCACTCGGCCCGAGTCGCATTGCTGACTAGTATGCTGAAGGGCCCTCATCCGGATGTGAAAAGCAGCACAAATCGCTTTAAGCTGATGGTCAAACGAACCTGGGGTATGCACGTCTAAATTCAGCGTGAGGGTTAACCTTTAAGGGGGCCGAAGGAATATCGGTCACACGTGCTATTGGGAAGTATTTAGCAAATAGTGTACATCGGCGATGGGTTTGCCCAGGGGACTGTGGTACCCTCCTATCTCGAGGTGGCTGGAGGTTGTTACCCAAACTGGAGTTGCAGCTCGGGGTTGGGTTTCAGAAGGTGAGTGTATGCATCACACGAAGAAATCCCGATTTGACAATTAGGCTTGTTCTGCTATCCGTTCTCATAGGGGGAACTTTTGTGTTTTCGATATTTTCCGCTATGTGTCCGCTATATGGCGGACAGTAAGATAAGTGTCGCTAGTGTCGGTAACAAGAACAAGAAAATTCTTCTTACGAGAGCTGATAGCGTAATGTTCCGACAATTAGATCCTGTCAATAAAATGCCGAATGTTAAAACAGTCCGATAGACCAGGTGGAAAGAGCGTAATTGCTTAGGCACTCTCCTGGCGGTATGGTCCCGTACATGACTCTCTATATTCAATTTTATCCTCCAACGAAGCAACTCATTGAATCACACACTTTTTTTTTATTTGATTGTTGTTGAAAGAGAAATCGTTTTGACTGAACCATTTGATAGGATCCAGTCATGCTTCTATTTTAATAGATTTCAGTAGTAAGTAAAATAGTTTTTTTTAACGGAATGTACCGTCTTCGCCTTTTCACACTCAACAAACAATTTAGGTCATTAGCTGCATTGACGCACCTGAATAGTTTATAATATATTTCTCCATCCCGCAAAAAAAGCTTCACTTTTTACATTTTTAAGCCCGTCAGATGTCTAGAAAAGTAACACGTCCAGTCAGTTTTCCTCAAATTTAATTGGATGAGAAGCAACAGTGACGAGTGCACGACCAGCAAAAATAAGACATGGGTTACTGGAAAAAAATGAAATGCTACAACTTCCAAGCTAAACTACTGGCAGAGGGCGGCCATTTGCCTACTGCCCAGGGCCGACATACATGTTAAATCCGGTCCTGCATAGGACTGGTGATCTAGCTATTCAGGGAAGCGGGATAGTCATTTCCCGAAATGTGTTTGACCCTGTGGGGGTCCTACCTGCTCATCCTGCACCGCACTACCAAACAAGAAACAGGTCGCAAACTCCAACGCTAGACAACATTACAGCTTTGCCAAACTTGCTCCTCAATTATGCACCTACTGTCTTCTACGTCCAAATACTTCAAGACGAAATAAATTTAGGCCCGTATCATGTTTCTTTCTGATCAAGCACCCGGTGGCATACGCGGCCTTATTATGTAGGAGAACCCTTAAGAAGCCAAGTTTTAGAATAAACTTTATACAAGGTCAACAGGAACACGAAGGTCCGCGTGTATGAATGATCATCCGACTCCTGCTATGCTATGGCTGCGGAAACTTGGATTCTCACCCAATAATCCGGATTTTTACTGGATAGATTCGCACTAAAGGTCCTTTGGCGAACTTTGTAGGCCATTCGCGAGCGCATCCGGTACAACGACGAGTTGTATCAATTGTACAATAAGCTGGAAGTATCGAAAATCGTAAAGCTTCAACGTTTGCAATGGGCGGGGCATCTACAATGAATTGACGATAATCGCATGTCAATGAAGGTGATGAACGCACACGAATTGACGGAGCGAGGTTGCATGGACGATCGAAAGCTCGCTGTGAGAACTCTGTATGTGAAGACGCCCACCAGCTGCTGGGCCTCCGAAGCCGGACGACAAGGTCACGTATTCGCGACATTTGGAGGTCAACGATTCAGGCGGCGGGCTTTGGCCGGGATATCGTGCCACATTGGTCCGATCTAGATTGCCATCTAGACAAAACACAGTGAACCAGGAGCCCAGAGATGAGTTACTGATGTTCCGAGATACTATCCCGATCCATTAAAGCACACCGGGGCAACGGAAAACCCTCCAGCTCGATATAAAGCGGGGATACCTCCATCAATACCTGGAAGGGGTCAGTGGAGACTGCACGACACGCATATAAGCATGCATCATGATGCGCTAACCCGTTTTAAGGTGCTCCCCTCCACGATCAGATGACACACACTCCATGAGAGCTCCTGCGCCGAAAGTAGCACACGCTACAAAAAGCGAGTCATATATCTACGCTTCTACCTAACCCCTGCGTTTCTACGCAAAACGCGCCTCACTATACCAACCACACAAAGCATGCGTGCCTTCAACTACGCAAAGTAAGGTCGAAGACTCAACCGTTCTCTCTTCACTCTTCATTACCGTAACTCCTAGTGGAGCATGGTGCGTTGATGACTACCGTGTGTAGTAATCAACGTTACAAAGACAACTAAATTCGGAGTGTGATATGGTTGTCAGCCATACCACTTGGCTTACTTATTCCCAAGTATCTGACTTGCGTCACACACTTGTGAGTGACTCCGCCTATCCGAACGATCGGAAACCGGCACGGAGAGAATGAGCTGTTCAACATCATTGACACTGTTTTCTGGGTTGAGGCTTCAACGCTCACACGAGCACCCCACTCATGGACTGCAATGAGTTTGGGAGCCCTTCTCCTCAAGCTTACGCCGCGAGGTACCCTCAACAAGGAAGAGGAGGCTATCAGCATTGACGTAGCATTTGACCCTTCGATGTAGTGCAGCCATCAAGTCATGCATCTATAATTCTACATAAATAGTCCTATAATCTCCGCATAGCCGTATCTCCAGAATTAACTCTTCCTAGTACGAAGAGGCGAAGAAGCACATCCTCAGCAGATTTTCCCTTGCGGAAGCCGTACTGACTGTCAGACAAGGTCCACGATAGCTGGTGGTCCACATACTTGCCACAACAGACAAAGCTGGTGTTCCTCCCCAAGCGAAATAAAACGGCTGAAGAACTGAGTTTGTAGCAGCCAATCTACGTCGTGATAACTTCGGGCAAAATTACGATCTATCAAGTGTGCATTATGCCCAAAGGACTGTGTAACAAAAAATCTCGCACGAACCTGCTGCGTCCAGCAGCGAAATTTTTTGTTGGAATGATTCCTATAGGCATATGGTAAAGAAGGCAATCACTAGTTTGGGTGCACTCTCTCATCCCTTATATTTAAAAAATGGGTACGTCGCAATTATGGCGGAATCTCTAAATTAAGAAAAATCTCCAGAAACGAAATCTGCATAATCTAAATTTTCAAACATAAACTTCCCAATCACGAAATTTCTAAATACAAAATCCCCACACTCAAAATTGCAAAACATAAAATCCGCATACATCGACCACAAAATCACCAAATATTTAGTCCCCAAATGTCTAGTCCCTAACTATAACCATTTATCAGCAATTTGCCATTTACCGTTTATCGTGTAATCCATAGAGAATCCCCATTTCCCGTTTACCATCTAAAGTAGTCTAAAGAAAATCCCCATTTGCAATTTGAAAAATCCCAAAAATGAGAATCCCCAAATAAAAATCGCCGCGCGTCTAAGATCACACACTCGAATTGTAAATGGAGATTTTGATTATGGCGATTTTGTTTTGGGGGGTTTTGATTTCGGGGATTTGGATTTCATGGATATTTTTTGGAATTTCGGGTTGGGGATATCGTATCCCCGGGCGCCGTCATAGATCACACACTCAAATGGGAAATGTGGATATTTTTGGGGGATTTCCATTTTGGATATTTAAATTTTGGAATTTTGGTTTGGGGATTTACGTGACTGGGATATTGTATCCCCGCGGGGCGTGATCTAACATCACACTATCAGATGGGGATTTTTTGGGGATTTTATTGGAGTATTTTAATTTCAGTTATTTTGGTTTCATGGATTTTGGTTTGCGGATTATGCGACTGGTGGTGATATTGTATTCAAGCCGTTACAACGAATTAATCCACTTCTTAAAATCCAATCCCGAAAGGGTCAATTATGGTGAATGTCAATAATGCATTACTAAAATCGTTTCAAGTTAGATGACTCGCCAGATTGTCCTAGCTTCAGCCGAATTGCAGACGATGCAAGGCCCGTATTTTTTGACTGTCCGAAATTTGCCGTCGGGCGAAATTGGTAGAAATTTTGAGCTCAGGGAATTTGGTGGAATGTCTGTCTGTACGGAGAATATTAACTCTAGCAAGGTTTGGCTAACAGGCATGGCATGGCAGACAGCGGAATAGTTGGAGGGAAAATTAACGGTGTGCACATGCACCGCTGTTATACCTCAGAGCTTTAGAATGGCGATAAGTGCGGTGGCTTTAAACTCTTTGCCGAGTGTCAGCGGATAACTCATAGGCGTTTTCAAAATTGTAGTTGATCTCACGAGCTCAGAGGGTATCATCACCTGTATACGTCAAAATCTTAAGCAGCTTGCTAGGGCCAACTACGCCCAACCCTACCGCCAAACAATTTTGTTTTCAATAGTAGATAGAACGATCCCTCTTTCGGTTACGACACCAACTTTAGTGGCAAATGAAATTTGATACGGGGTTTCATCATTTATATTTATATTTGCGAAGAATGTGCGATCCTATGGCATGGCGTTTCTAGTTATCGAAGGTGACCAAGCTCTCGATGCTTCAGGAGTTCTACCGTAGTGTTCTTGAGTAATTAATGTAGGTACCTCAGAGAGAGTAAACCTTTATAATGCTGCAAAATCAAGGAAACTCCATATGAAGGGTGCCGGAAATTTCAGTGTATTTTCTGTGAACTCTCCCACAAACATCTCCAAAGTAAGAAAAAAAAATATTTTCTGAAATTATGTCAAAATTAGCCACATCCAAATGTGACCCTCCTGTACTGATGCAAACACTGTCACATTCAACCTCACCATGTCAGGGATATCATTTTCCGTCTATACATTATTTCGAATGCACACAAAGCCTCAATTCTATTCCTATCAATTTCACCCGAAAAACAAGACCCAGCAAAGCTGACATGATTTTCATTTCGTCACGAACGAATTAAATGCTAATTTTCTTCACAAATTGTTTACCCTATATGGGTAGCTTCATGACAAAGAGCTGACGAAACAGGACGACATGAACGTCGTCACAGTTGACTTTAACGGCGGCGACTTCAGTTTCAGTCGCAAAAGACAACGTCGAGACGATTAACTTAATAGGAATTTAAATTTGTCAGAACAAATAAATTTTGTAATTCTAATATAAGGACGAAAACGCGACAAGAGGAAGAAGAAGCAGATGAAGGGCTGCTTCGCGGCGAACTGACTTATTTCTACATTGGTATCATCTCCTTCTCAATGTGTTTTTTTCCGCTTCAGTTTCAACGTGTCGATTCGTTACAAATCGAAAAACGGTGAGCTCAATGTCCTTTACCGTTACCCTACGGGAGGATATCGCAATATTCTCTCTACTGATGCAAAACCCGGCACAGCACGAACAGTGACTATCTAGAAAATGTCCGGAAATGCTAGCAAGTCACAGAGGAAGACGATATGTACATTTGCATAAGTCTCGCGCGTCTTATCCCTGACATCCGATAATTCCTTCATTTTTCCCGTGTATAGGAATACCGTCTTTATGTCGTTCACTTTGCGCTCTAGTATATTCGACAAGAGTTTCGTCCGACAACGCCGTTTTGTATTTCCGATTCTACACGGCTTTTCTCGAACTGAAAAGAAGAAAAACCTTTCCTCTCTAGATACTTTTATTCATCTGGTGTTCGTCTTTCATTCAATTCTTTTTTTGTCTTTTTTTTTTGTTACAGAGTGGCGGCAGTGGAGCATCACCGGCACGAATTGGCGACGGTCCAATTCTTACGCTCGAGAAAATCGAAAGACATCAAGCCGGTGTGTATCAGTGTACGGCGACAAATGGTGTCGGCGAAGCAGTCACCGTTGATATGCGTCTCGATGTCCTATGTAAGTATTACTAGACTGTTCGTATACAATCCTTATACGTTAGTAAATTGTCCTTGATGGTAGAAAATATGTACATATGTATGTAGACAAAAATCCTAAAGAGACATACATACATACGTACGTAATGTTTTGCCATTTCTTTCATTTTGAAATAACTGTTGGTGTGCAAAAAAAAAAGCGAAAAGTCCTACTAATGTTGACACGATATTGGCGAGAGACAAGATAAACAGGAATTTTTCTTTCTATCCGGGAAGAGGAAGGATGGGAATATCCTTTATGTGAAATTGTGAGTTGACAGGGATAAAGAGGATAAATGCATATCGTGTGATGTGATTTTCAAACTTGCAACTACGGGCATGATGACAATCCTTTGACAGAATGATGTCAGCAAATTTACGTTCGGCTAGAAACGATGAGTGAATATAGAATGTGGGGCAATCGATTTTCGTATAGCAGTCAAAAGGTCAAAAAATATTTTGATGAATTTTTTTTCAAATGTTAAAATTTAATGGTGAGATTCACGGTTTCAGAAGATATTTTGTCAGAAAAAAATGCCGTAAGAATTTATACTTGCACGTATGTGTAGCCTGGAATTGATTAACTAGTTAAAAAGTGATAAAACTGTGAATCAGCAAGAACTACAACAAGTCGCCCGCAATCTGTTCGGTGAGGAAATATTGGTTTGAAGAAGTAAAATATATCGCTTTTGTATAGAAAGTAGAGAACTTTTCAAGTCTCCCTTGCTGCCTTAAATCCGTTTTAAAGGATATTTGTTATAGAAGATTTGTGAAAATCCCCGAAATTAAACCGCTGTATGGTTGGAACTGGGAACTAGGCCTGTTCGGTCCTCAGATTTAAGTACCTACTAGTTCCCGGGGCTTTGCAACACGCAGCGCACCGGCATTCGCAGGCTTATTTTCAACACCCCGGTATTTTCAACCATAAGTCGTTTTATTTTCAAACACCGTTTTTTAGCATCTGTTCATTACAGCACCTGTTCAGTATTACTTTTTTTTTAGATTTTCTTAGCACCCATTCAACACTGAATAAACTGAATGTCAAATTCTTTTATACCGCATCTTATAACGGTTTTTTGCCTTAAATTTGGAATCAAATGCACAAAAATTACCTCAGCGAAACCTGAAGTTTCATTCCTTCGGTGTTGATCAGGTGCTCTAAAGACCGCTGAAAAAAAAAAACAATAGCTGAAAGCCTGAAAAAACCGGTGTTGGGGATATCGGTACTTCAGAATAGTGGGTTTAAAACTGTCTTCCTTTGTTAGAAACAGCAGTAGTTGCAGCAACCCTCGTTGTCCCTTTAGGCGCGTGCGTCTCAATAATCGTTCTTTTTTATTTGGGAAATTGTCGATTGTTCACCCAAAAACCCCATCAATCGAATTTGTCAAATGCTTAGGGTGATTGTGCTATCACGACGACTAAACGAAAAGCGCGATATTTCCGTTTACATAAAAACTTATCACTTCGGTGATAAATTGAAAAAACTTCGGACTCTAGCTTCAAAAACCGTTAAATGACTTTTATTGCTGTTTCTAATGCTAAAGCTGCTACAGTAGCGCGTTCCACTTACACGATCTGAGTGAAAATACTCACATTCACTTTCCGTCGTTTTAAAACACCGATAGTTACCAATGGCTATCTCTCCGAATAAACTTTTGACGTTTCAAATTTCAAATGGTCCACTGTCGTTGACAGCTGTTTCCACTCCACTCGCGCTCTCGAGCTGGAGCACGTTCCATTTATACGATTTCAGTGAAAATAGTTACTAATATTCACTTTCTGTTGTTCCAAAACTCCAAGAGTCACAAATAGCTATCTCTCCGAGGCAACTTTTGACATTTCACATTTCAAATGGTCCACTGTCGTTGATAGCTATTTCCACTCGCACTCTCGAGATGATCCATCGATAGCTATGGGAAATGTCCGTTGGCAAGTCTAAGTAGGTATGTGAGGTTATGTCGTGTCGTTTGTTGATGTTATTATCAAATGTTGCAATTATTAATTACTATTTAGGCAATGTTTGCTTTTTAATCGACCCTAAAACTAATAAACAATGTGTACAGATTGATTTCGATGAAAATAAACACTAATTGTGAATGCCATCGAATTATAATACTTTCTGTAATGAATTCAACGGCTATTTCGATATTTCTATACTATATGTTCTCCTGAGAGCCCTCTCACAATGTTCACAATCCTGATGGTAGCCAGCGATGACAAGAGTGAATTCCGGAAAGCACTACAGTTTAGATAAATTTAAAAATGTATTTTTCATTCAAATTACGAAAAAAAATATTGTATAACGGGATTTTGTCAACTGTTAATTCTGTAAGGCTAACAATACTTTTTTTCACCATCAATGTGACACGATAGCCCGACTTCGGGCTTTGACCGCCTGAATCGTTGACCTCCAATTGTCGCGGTTACGTGACCTTGTCTTCCAGTCATTCCAGAAAGCCCAGCAGCTGATGGGCGTCTTCACCTACAGAATTTTCCCACCCCTGGTCGTCCACGCAATCTCCAGGGCCGGATTTTCCATATGGGCAACCTGGGCTACTGCCCGGGGCGGCAGAAATTGAGGGGCGGCAAATTCCTAAATTTTTTCATTGGTCTATAATTATGGGAGAGATACATTTTGAAAACTCAAATTCAAACATAATTGTAAAAAATAATTTCCACTTTTAATTTATTCTAGTTAAATGTACACATTCGTCTTAATCTAAAGCACCTAATCGCAACCTCAACTCAAATTTTAATGTGACTCCACCTTCAATTTTTGGTAATAGCGATCCTCTGGAAATTTTTAAACACCCCCAAGGAAGTACCTCATCTAACCACACATTTTCATGTGTTCTATTACTTAAAATTTGTCCCCACATCAAATTCGCTGGGAAGCAAGCATTAGGTTTCGGGAGAGGTCCAAGTCCCGATATTATAGAAATACGACATTGGTTATAACAAATTTTGGAGTTTCTATCGTGTAAATAGGTTTAACTAAATTTTTAAGAATTTTCACGCTTAAATTTTCGAATTTGCAATTTTTCGTTCAGAAAAAAACGGGAAATTCCGCCGGAAAAAAAGTAATATAAATAATGTAAATCAGGAAAATCTAGAACTTTTTAGGCACCAAATGATTTTTGCTGAATAGCATCAGTAAGTGCTTTCCCAATTCGTTTTCGTTATTTTTGTCAGCGAAAACAAATTAGGTAAAGGTGTGTTCAAAATTTACGGTAAACTTTCATAATTTTGTTTTTTTCGGTATGACGTTTTCTGGTTAAATATGATGCTAATAAAGGAAACTTTATTTGTTGGGGTAGTTCGCAAATTATTTCCAAAACGATTGACAATGAAAAAAAAAAACTCAAAAATTGAAAAGGTTTTTAGAAAACATGAACACATTTCTAAAGAAAGTGAAAAGCCGAATGTAATAAGAATTGTACAGTTTTCTATATTATCATTGGAGTTTCAATCATTCCTAAAACAATTTTAGGAGGTGCACGGAACACCTGAATTCCTCCCCTCGGAAGCAACATAAAAAATTTTCAAACGAAATACTCTTACTGGAAAAAATATGAAATTTTCAATTTTTCACATACGTCCGGTAACGTTTTGCCTACATTTCCTTTGTGAAGGTGACAACTACTACCTTAAAGCTTATCTAGTGGCGGCGGGCGGCAAATTCGTTACTGCCCAGGGGCGCCATAGAGGCTAAATCCGGCCCTGGCAATCTCGCTCCATCAATTCGTTGTGCGTTCATCAACAATTCATCAACAATGGAATGCGATTATCGTCCATTCGTTGTACATGTCCCGCCCCATTGCAAACGTTAAAGCTTCACGATTTTCGATACTTCCATCTCATCGTACGATTGATACAACTCGTTGTTGTACCGGGTGTATGCCATTGATCTCGCTCGCGAAGGCCAAGGCACAGGATTCAGGTAAACTTAAGGATGAGCCAGTTGTCTAAATTTCAAGAATTGTCATCCACCGCTCGCTGCACTCGCACCTCGCCTTATCCTGTTTCGGAACAGCACTACGCCGCAAACCTGTTGGGCGAATACTGAATAGCGCGATAGACAGAGCTAGGTCTGAGTGGAGTGAAGGGCAAGGATGTTGGCGAATTATGAAAATCGCGACTGACAGAGTGAGTTCTGAGCGAAGCCAAAGGCGACTTCCAGGATCTGTGGAATTGTATGGATGAATAGCCTTCCATTTGCCCTTCGCCTTATCCTATTTCGCAACAGTACTGCGTCGCAAAAGTGTTGGCGAATTCTATAATGCATGACTCAGCGTGCGAAATCTGCGCGGAGCGAAGAGTGAGCCACCGAATTAAAGTAAACTAAGGGACGAGCTAGAGGTTAAAATCTTATCTTACCTGCTTGTAATATTTCTCAAGGAGAGTATGATGTCACGCCGTTCCCCTGGGCTTTTAACGTCATTTCAAATAGATTCTAAGGACATTTTGGAAAAAAAAACTTTATCTAAAACCCATGCTGAGTCTTTTCTTTAGTATTTTTCCTATAGAGGTTGAGGAAGGAAGGATGGAGTACAATGGCTGATTTTTCCATCTTAAAATCTCATCTTTTGACGGCTGTTATTTCTGAACCTTGGCAGCTAGAGCCTTTAAATGTTCACCAAATATGGGCAGTGCGGTGCCCTACAAGTTTGCCAAATTTCAAAATTTCGCCCAATTTGCAATTTATCAACATTTTTTGATTAGAAAATACAGAAGTGCGATTTGGGCTTCCCAATGCGGATAGGTAGACGGTGAAATTTGAAGAAAATATCAGCGCCAAGTAGCACTACATGTGTCCAAATTTCAGTGAGATCGGGAAGGGTTCCCGAGTTATCGAACATACTACATAGACCACTGTTTCCCAACTGGTGGTCCCCGGACCGAAAGTGGTCCGTGAGAACCTTAGATGTGGTCCGCCGAAGAATTTGTCTGCCACTAAAAATAAAATATTTCTCTGTTACTAAATCAAAATTTAAATTTTGTTGTGCACTTTATCTGTGTATACGTAAGCTTGATCTCTAGATAACCAAAGTTGAAGAAATCGATCGCGATCCTAAAAGAATGTACGGACGAATTTGTGAGCTGCAAAATCCTTTCGTTTCGTAAATTCGTTTTTACTCAGCCATTAAAATTAAAAGTCCAATTTTAATGTTATTTAGCAGAATAGGGTTAGAAAGCCCTGACTATGCGTAAAAAAATCGCGAGTAGTTTTGTGTGCCTCCTGATATTTCCTACCGAGCAAAGGGTATCATTTGCTCTGATTATGGAGACCAATGGTATAAATAAGGGGATCAATCCCCCTTCCTGTGTGGCCATTCAGATTTATTGTAATTTTTTACCAAATTGAACAAATTCAGTTCTGTTGGTCTGATACGTATAAAATAAACTCTTCTAGCCGATTCGATTCAATTCGAATAAGTTATAAAAAACTAGGGGGCATTGCCCCCTGCTCGCTACGCTCGCCAACCCCCGGGGGCTGAGGCTACCCTTCGCTCTCCTTGGGCTAAAAGTTTTTTTCTCGCGTACCTATGACTTGTATTTAATCCCCCTCCTCATTCTTTTTCTTCCGTCTTGACAAAAGTTTTGGGCTTGGTTGAAATAAGTGGAAAAATGGAAATATTTACTAGGAAAATTTTATTGGGGTTGCGGGAGCATGACTCCACAGTACGATTTCATTCGTTTTTAACTTTTATGTTGCTTTGGTAAAGACACATTAATTCAAGGTCTTGTGAAATTGGTGCAAAAAATGTTTCTTAGAAGAACCAAAATGGGGGTTGGGTTAGTATGGCCACCCCAAGATTCCATGGTCAGATTTGATCAATTCCCAGATATGTTTTGTGTCATCAAGAGAAACACGTTTGTGTGTAATTTTGTTGACATTGGTGCACAAATAAAATAGTTTTTCTTGGAAGAACCTAATTTGGGGGGTTGGGTTTGTATGGCAGCCCCATGACCCCATTATTCGATTTGATCCATTCTTAGGTATGTTATGTGCTATCAAGAGAAACACATTTGTGTGAAATTTGGTTGAAATTGGTGCACAAATAAAAAAGTTTTTCTTAGAAGAACCTAATTTGGGGAGTTAGGCTTGTATGGCAGCCCCATGACCCCATTATCCAATTTCATCAAGTCCTAGATATGTTTTGTGTCATCAAGAGAAAACGTTTGTGTGAAATTTGGTTGCAATCGATGCACAAACAAAACAGTTTTTCTCAGAAGAACCTAATTTGGGGGGTTGGGTTTGTATGGCAGCCCCATGGTCCGATTTTACCGATACAAACTGCCTGCAGCAAAAAGAAGCATTTGTGCAAAATTTCAGCTTCATAGCTTTTAAATTGGCCGAGTAAAACGCGTAGCAACAGACGGACAGACGGACATCGCCCAATCGACTCCCCATGTTATGCTGATCATATATGTATACTTATTATATGGTCGGAGATGCTTCCTTCAATGCGTTACAAACTTCATGACAAAGTTAATATACCCCTCGTTGACTCTACGAGTGTAATAACTGTTTATACCCTATAGCCATAAGATGGTATAGGGTATATTGTTTTTGTTACGCCGATATTATGTAACACCTCAAAGGAGCCACCGGAGGTATGGCAAAGTATATATATAAATGATCAGGGTCGGTCCCTGAATCGAATAAGCCATGTCTGTCTGTCTGTCTGTCTGTCTGTCCGTGTGTCTGTCTGTTAGCACGATAACTCCCGAAATAATGAAGCTAGAGGTTTGGAATTTTGGTCAAATGTTTGTTTTGCTAAAATCTTGGACGGTATTGAAAATGGGCCAAATCGGACCTCGGGTTCCCCTACCTCCCATACAAACTACCCCTCCTTGATATTTTAATTCGGCCATAACTTTCGGTAGAATATCGCTATCGACTTGAAATTTTTAACAATGTCTCATTCTGACATATGCTTTGAGTTGATGGAAAGTGGAGTAGGTCCAACTACCTCTACCCCTATTTCCCCTACAAAGTTATATTCAGCCATATCTTTTGATAGAATGTCACGAAAAACCTCAAATTAGTATCAAATGGTAGCCGTTGGATGCCTTGAAAAGGTAATAAAGATGTGTCAGGTCCGACCCATCTCCCCCTTCCCTCCCCCACAAAAAATATGAAATTGATTTTGGGTTTTGCGTGCCTTCTAGGTCTGAACATGGGTATAGGGTATACACTCATCGTGCTATTCGCACGATTAGAACTCGGTCTCGTTTTTTTTTAGTTCGGCTACTACATACATACTTTATCTCATTACAAATTGTGATCGAAGTTATACAGAATGCTAGTTCCCTTAACAATTTCAAAAAATATCTTGCTGAGAAGGTATCTTCACCCATTAATTTGATGAATGAATTTTCTCTGTGCGATTGAAAAGTAAGAGTTGAACACAGATCTCTCTGCCCCTCCGAATGTCTACCACTGGTAGGCACAACAAAGGTGCGGAATCGTACTGTAAGGCTTCATTCAAACGACGAGTCGTTCGGCTCGCAAGCTCGAGACATAAAATTGCATTGGCTTACATCGGAAGCACACGACGGGCGAGCGCCGTGACGCTGTAAAAAAACGACTCGCGAACCGTGAATTTGCGGTTCGCAAGCCGTGTTTTGACAGCGTCACGGCTCCCTCGCCTCGTGTGCTTCCCATATAAGCCAATGCATTTTAATGTCTCGAGCTCGTACGCCTCATAGTTTGAACGAGGCCTTACAAGGTCTAAAACCTTTACCACTGACTACTCTGACTACAACTTGAATTGGGAAAAATAACATTCTCGTCAGTTTTCAATCCATCCTCCTAATGGTGGTCCGTAGCAATTCATTTCCAGGCTAAGTGGTCTGCAGACATCTACGAGTTAGGAACCACTGACATAGACGATTGTCAAACGTAAAAATGCGATTATCGATAGCACAGACCACAGGGTAAAGGGGTCAAACTCTACACCTTAAAAGCAGATATGACTGACCACAAGCCTCATCGAGGAGCTTATAGTGAATTAGGTTTCATTGTGTGGCATGGGAAATGCTGTAAATTTTGCTATACATTTCCCAATGCTGTACGACAGGTCAAAATGCTGTAATGTACAGCAAAATTCTGTACGTCTGGTCAGCTTATCTTAATCTGTCAGATGAATTGCACCCGATCGAGTTAGGATTAGTGTTGCGCCCGCGGGAAGGATAAACCATTAGCGATGCTTGCATGCAATTCTTGGGGAAGGTGAATATTTATTTTTGGATAGGTTTGTGGCAGAGCTGTATACTTATTGGATGTTGACTGTCGATTTATGAAAGACGCGACCATATTTTATTTACTTTAATATAAGTTTGTAGATTTGTTATTTCAAGGCAATAGGTACTCATATTTCTAATATCAAAACAATATCTCCATAGTCATATGCAAATCAAAACGAAAGCATTTTGTATCCTTTGTCATCATTATGCCTTTCACGAATCAATTCGAGCGTTAATGACCACAATTCAAGCGTTCACCTACTGCCACTCTCTCATTCTCAAATATTGTGTAGAGACATACACACATCCTTGATAGAAACACGATGACAAGCGCGAGTTGAATATTTGATATCATATAAAGAAAAAGAAATTTCATTTCAAATAAATATGACATTACATTTTCCAAAACGCCTTTTGTCACACCGTACCAGATCCTCCTCATCCCGCGCCCACCACACCGTATGCAAGGACATTTTCTCTATTGCTAGATACGATTCAGGGAAAAATCAAATACAAAATCATCTGAAACCCCGTCGGTCGTCGTCTCTTGGCTATACGAGTATCATATGACTTTGCTTTCATCATTTTCATTGCTATACCGAGAACGAGTGTATTCGCCGTAGCTAAAATGCGAATACACTTTTCAATTTGATTTATGAAAAATGACGATATGCATAGCACGCGAAAAACAATTCCCAAGAATCACGTCCTTACGTTTGCTTCTGCCTGATCTCATTTCATTCTGGTTTTTGGATTCTGGCGGCAGGATAGGCGGGACGACACGACGCGACGGTCGGTGGTGGTATGATATGGCATCTAAATTTGTATATGGATGTGATTTACAACACGTCGTCCCGTCCAATACGTTTGTACTCGTATGTAGGTCCTGGCGGCGAGTGGCGGAAGAAAGGAAATTATGTTGGGCGTTCTTTCTCCGAATATCGCTCTAGTCCTTGTCGTTGTATATGGAAGTCGGGTGGAGAACGAATCCTTGAATAGTGGCATTTCTAAAATGTCCTGAAACGAATTGAACGATTTTTCCTGTTGCCCCGGGCAATGTTGTCGTGTCGTGTTGTAAAGTCTGTTTTCAAAAATTCAATTTTCATATATAATTCAACATTTTTGCGTATTGTTGTGGATTTTCTATAAAATCTTGTTGCATAATACTCATATTGTTCGAGGATATGACGCAATTTATCTAGCTTCTAGCGCACATGCAGGGGTTAGGATATAGGGCTGATATTGCATTCGCATAACTATAATAATATTATATCTGAATATTGTCTGAATATTTTGTGAAAGGTTGATCTTTCTACAGATTCGATACACGATACCGTTTGAATTCAAAATTGAAATTCCCCAGGATTTTTGACAGATTTCTATGTATAGAAGGAAAATAGATCTGGACTCGAATATGTGTATTCGATATTGAAATGACATTGCAGACAAATTTCATGCGAACAAAGTCTCTAATGCATTCTCTTCTGTCACAGGCAATTACATTCAAATATGCGAGGCATTTCGCACGAATGCATTTCATACAAATCTTCTTGTATATGTTGACTATGAAAAGCCCATGCTCTCTCGTTAAGGGCTTTTCGTAATAGATTTCAACAAAAGGATATGCATTTGTTCCATAATACAATGAATGACGAATCGAATCGTACTGTACTACACATATGAATCCAACGAGCTGAACTCGAAAGCCCTTAGGTCTTTGAAGTACTATCGATTCGATTGTATTTTGCGTTATCCTGTCTCTTGGCGCGCTCGCTTCGAAGCTCCACTCCACTCTACTTCAGTGAGTATATCGGTCGTTTGGTCAAAATTGAATGGGATTTAATGGAGCCTTGATTAAATGCTCGGGACAAATCGAACTGGTAGCAGGGAGTATATTCGTTTAATGCGTTAGTTGTCGAACGGCACAATATACAATACAAACATTCGACATGTATTTTTAACGATGCACGAGTCGAGAATAATACACTCCAGGTGAAGGGCGTAATATCCGCACCATATGAATTTATTGGACGTTAGTGTCGGAATTGATCCGTAGGGACTATGCTGGACATACAAATAAATGTCACAGACACACGAACATGATGTTGAATTGTGGCGTATGTGAGTAGGTACATTTTATTCATATCTATATGAGAATATTGTGTAATGGCGTATTTCGATTTTGACACCACTTAGTGTTTGGAGTAATGGTGGGGGTGATTATCTGAATGTTTTTTTGTCTGCAGACAAACAGTAATATAATCAATTTATTGGGAAATATAGGTTAGTAGGAAATGTGATTGTGAAGGCGTATGTGTAGCAGGAAAAGAGGCAAGTGTCATAGAAAAAGCGTTGGAAAATTGTCATGATTTCATACGATTCGAATGTTGTGGTTTTCTAGCAAATCGATTTTTTCATATTTTCCTGACGAATATTTTTTCTGCAAATGTAAAACAGTGGTAACTTATCGACAAATATAATGTCGAAAAAACTTTTTTATTTATGGACCAATTATCACTAAACCTCTCACATATCCGCCTCTATCAACGTTAATAATAATAGAAATAAAAGTAATGGACTTTATCATGGTGGTGGACACTGCTACCTAAAAGGTATGTTGTGCCATAGTCCTTTAATTCAGAAGGTTATCAACCAGTTTAATAAAGGCTAGAAGATTCTTCAGAGAGGAGCACCTAATCATTCTGGAGCTTAGTAGATCACGTCCAAGTAGTGATCTCCTGGACCTGACGATCGCCGGACATTTCAATAATAAATGAATGGAGTATTCGTCTTTCTTCAGGCAAAGGCGATATTGGGTCTCCCTTGATAGACCAATTTTACAGAGATGGTAGCGGAGTCCAAAATGACCCGTAAGAAAGCCTATTAATAGTCTAAGCTCAGTTCTGCGCAGACATTAGCTCTCCAGCTAATTCCACAGAAGGGCTCAGGAGCGATAGTATAGAAGATGAGCTCCCTCTTGCTAGTTCGTCTGCGTATTCATTTCCTTCAACGCCTCTGTGACCCGGAAGCCAATAGATTGAGACATTGATAAGAATGGAGAGGTTCTGAAGGAGGTCAAAGCACTTGCTAACTAACTTGTGTGAAGCTAACGTCTTAATTGACGCCTGGCTATCAGTGCAAATGGCGATATGTGCACCACGGAGACCCCGTCCCAGGATCTCGCTGGCACAGATTCCGATGGTATGAATTTCGGCTTGGAAGACACTAGGACATTTGCCCAAAGTCCAAAGACTCCAGCACCTACATCGTGATCGGTCTTCCGATCCGGATCCGTGAACCAAGTGATGCTTCTAGGATCAATTCACGGGATGCTATTAGCCCATTCTGCTTAATCTGGGATGTGAAACACAAACTTCCTGCCGAAGCGCAGTTTCGTGATCATAGAATCTGATACCTGGTAAATTGATAGGCCAGGAACCTGTTGCAGGATAAGCATATGTCCCCGATAACTGATACGAGTATCATACGATAGGTGGATTTTAAAAGAACTTAGTGCAGCAGTTTCCTATATGAAAATATGCGGTGGCGTCATAACCCATATAGCTTCCATGGCTAGGGTGGAGGTAGTGCTAAAACCACCGTGACACCAAGACAGCCATGTCGTTGGAGCTTATTACAGCTATTGAATGTGTGGCGTTGCAGTGTGGCCACCACACTAGAGAAGCATACGTGATTACAGGTCGTACTAGCGTAATGTATAACCACTCTGTCATCAGTGGCGTAGATAGCTTTTCGGAGAGAGGGATCATTTTGCAAGATTATTTTTACTTTTACGGTTATCAAATGTTAAATTTAAAAATAACAATTTCTGTATTTATTACACTCCAAATTAGCAGTTTTTTTTTAGGAAATTTTGGTTGAAAATATATAGCAATTTTGCCATACTAAATAACTGAGTCCTGAAAATATTGCATCGATAACAAATTCTGTCTTTTTTACTACGCTGAGTAAATCCACAGTAGGTATTCCAATTTTCGTAAAAATTTTCGCTACTGTGATCATACCTTTATATTGGATTAAATATGCTGCCATTTTTCCTTCACTATAACTGCAAATCTTAATATTTCTCAAATTGTCTGTTGGTGCTGCAACAGCAACAAAATGCGCTACATCCCAACCAAAATATTACTGTTTGGAGAGAAATGTGACCTTCTTTGGGGAACCGAGAGATCGTCTAAGTTCAAAAAACTGTATACTGTAAAAAATTGCAACGGGAACTTCCGGCCATATAAATAACTGTAAAAAACGCGACTGATTTTTGTTTCTGAAATATTTCTCCCGTAACGGACACTAAATGCGCTATCACCGGTTACCGGGTTATCGTTGGGCTTTGAGACACCCTGCATATATTTGCTATATCCGGACCCCTCCCGAAATGTTTTCAATGGGCTTTGAAATTTTAGTGATGATAACATAAAAACTGTTATAATGAACATGTCAAAACGTTCGTGTAGCTGGAAATACTTTTTCTAAGTGATATTGGCTATGAATCACGTTAGAAGCGATAGCTGCAAAGAAGTCAACGTGTGTTCAAAACTAGGAATGAGTTTATTTGAGTCACCGCGCAGTTAACATTAGATTTTCTCATCCTAATTGGCTCTATCAATAAATTACCCCGTTTTGGAAAGTAACCTCTTCTCTCAGTTCTCTCACAGCTAATTTAATTTAGATATGCTAAAGTTGTTCCTTTGTCAGTGATAAATTTTGTTAAATTTCTACAATGCCCGGAGGACAAAACCGAGAAAACCTACATTGAATCCGATTTTGCTGAAAGTATTGGTTTTCAAGAACAGCTTCATGTTTTATCACTCAAGGTGTTTGATCGACCGCTATTCTTTCTAACCAACTGAAATGAAAACGTTATGTATGTTAATTTTTTGCTGATATAATTTTCCTGCAATTTGTTTAGTTCTCAAGTATCCAAGTTTTTCCTCTCTGATTAATTGAAAAAAGATCAAGATTCTAAAAAAATAATTTTGACATTTTTAATGACACCAGCCCAGATGATTTTTCTCCGATATGTTTAAATAAATTTGCGCAGAAAAAAAATAAGGTATCCACTTTCATTGCTTATTTAACCAATCACTCTATTCTCAACACTGGAATTTAAGCTATGTCTTGCCTCGTGCCAACACTTAAAAATGGCGACAAAGCTAAGACTGAAAATTATCTACGAACTAGCAATCCTTCAATTATTTGAACTGCAGGATGACCAGGGTTACATCATTTACACCTCTAGTTCGACCACTAATAATTTTGGTTTTTCAGAGGTTAATCTACTACTACAAATCTTATATTAAAATTACACATTAAAGTCTCTCAAAAATTGGTCCCACTTTACCAAACCGATTCATAAATCTAAATCTAACCTTTTACTATAGTTTAACTAAAAAACGTTCACTTCGGTGGCCCCTCATTAACAGAATAACCAGACAATACCGTTCCGAGATTGTAACCATAACTTTAACTAGTTCAAATCAATTTCCATCAACATCAGGCATTCCTCAGGGATCATATACGTTGATCCACTTTTGTTTTCAAGCGGATGAAATCAATCGGTATACATCGAATAAAAAGGCATGAATGTTAACAATTTTTTTTAGTAATGTATTTTTCCTGTATCATCAAAAACACAGTAAAACAGTTCTTCACCAGCAACACACAAAAAATTGATTTAGAATTAAATTTCTGAAATCGAAATTTGGACCCCTCCCGAAACAAATTCCTGGCTACGTCCCTGTGATTACACACGGTAGTCACCAACGCACCATGCTCCACTAGGAGTTACGGTAATCAAAAGAGAGAGAGCTATCAACTAATTGTTTGAAAACAATTAACATTTGGACTGTTATATATTTGTTTAAAAAAATCGTAGAAAAGTTTTGATTAACATAAATTTAACCCTCTAATTTATTTGCGCCTTAATTTAAATCCCAAAAACCTCATCACAAACATTGTGGGTATTTATTTTTTGGTACACAATATTTCCTTTTCCATTTCATGTACATAGTAGAACGTTGTAAAAGATAATCGGTCGAGCCTCTGATGCCGGTCGAATATTTTACAGGTTGATTTCCGGTACAGTGTAGCAGACTAAGTTTCGAAATTTGAAAGCTTACAAACATTTGTCCTAATGGATTGTTTGCTTTTTGTTTTCAAAAGCTCCTTATGAGTTTTTTCTGTTTTTAGATATCTTTGCGAAACACCTGAGAGATCTTCACGGAACCCTAGGGTACCGCGGAACTCCGCTTGTTTGTTAATTTGTTTTCAAATTACTGCCTGGATAAGACTATTATATCTTTCAATTCTAGAAATTTCTACAATTTTTTTATAGAAAATTTAGTTAGAAATAATCATGGTTACAGCATTGAGAGTTCTTCGTATTAGATTCAATAAAATTGCGAACAACTAGTAGGCCAGTCAATAAACCGAAAAATGAGGCGTTAGGTCGCAAAAAATTGCTCGGCTCTGGTTTTTTGGGATATTGTTAGGATAGATACCAGAAGTGTACCACCAAGTTTGCAACTTCGAAAAACCTGTGCTAACCCCATGACCCTAAAAAAAACTCAAAATTTTCGGACTTTTTTCATATTTTTGTTTGTAATTTTTAAAAGGTGCTTCCTACAAGTAAGTTGTCCACTGCACTATTAAAGCTAAGAAAATCTTCTCTAATTTGAGTGTAACCCCAGCTTTGTAGGCGCAAAGGATCCCAAGATACAGCACTTTAAACATTGTTTTTTGAAAAAAAGTTCGAAATTGTAATTTCAGTCATGTTCCGAGCTGAATATCGGCTTAAATGCGCATTTTACAGAGAAAGTCATGTGACATGAAGTTATAAACTAGTTCCTTAGCTGTATATATGTCGGAACGAATGGAATCAGACCATGGGGTCATAGGGCTGCCCCTGAAAATTAGGTTCTTCTAAGAAAAACTTTTTTCTTTATGTACCAATATTAACCAAACTTCACCCAAGTATGTTGCTTGTTAAGCCTAAAAAAATATCTAGGAACAGATGAAATCGGAACACTACGTTATAGGGCTGTCATACAAAACAACCTCTGGAAATTAGGTTCTTCTAAGAAAAACTTTTTTCTTTATGGACCAACCTTAACCACCCTTCCCCCAAATGTGTTTTTTAGTGTACGCTGTATATATGAACGAATAAAATCGGACCATGGGGTCGTCGGGCTGCCATACAATCCAACCCGTGATAATCAGGTTCTTCTAAGAAAAACTTTTTTCTTTATGAACCAATCTTAACCAAACCTCACCCAAATGTGTTTCTAGTAAAGCCTCAAAACATATCTAGGAATGGATGGAATCGGAACATTACGTCATAGGGCTGTCAAACAAACCTCCTAAAATACAATTTTGGACTTTTTTACAAAAAAAGCACATTTTTTAAAGTGCTGTATCTTGGGATCCTTTGCACCAGCTGGAGTTACACTCAAATTAAAGAAGATTTTCTTAGCTTTAAAAGTGCAGTGGACGACTTACTTGTAGGAAGCACCTTTTAGAAATTACAAACAAAAGTATGAAAAAAGTCCGAAAATTTTGAGGTTTTTTGAGGGTCACGGGGTTAGCACAGGTTTTTCGAAGTTGCAAACTTAGTGGTACACTTCTGGTATCTATCCTAACAATATCCCAAAAAACCAGACCCGAGCAATTTTTTGCGACCTAAAATCGGTAATTGACTGGCCTATAGAGAGAGAAAGTCAATACTATACGATAAAACCTTTCGTCAAATTTTAATTTAAACAACGAGATCGAAGCTAATTTTGGGCGAGGCCGAAATTTGAATACCCGTTATATTTGAATGAAACTAAAGCTTTCTTTTGTGTTAACAATTTCTACCGCAGCCCTATGACGTGTTCCGATTCCATCTGTTTCTAGATGCGTTTAGGCTAGACCAGGATGAATTGGATGAATGTTCGTTAGGATTCAAAAAGAAAAAAAGTTTCTCTTACATGAACCATATTTGGGAGTTAGTTTGCCCTATTACATAATGTTCCGATCCCGTCTATTCCTAGATATGTTTAAAGGCTTTACAGGAAAACATTTGGGTAAAGTTTTGTTATGATTGGTTCATAAAGAAAAAAGTTTTTCATAGAAGAATCTAATTTCCAGCCCTATGACGTAGTGCTCCGATTTCAATCGTTCCTAGGTATGTTTTGAGGCTTTGCTAGAAAAACACATTTGAGTAAAGTTTGGTTAATGTCGGATTCAAAAGGAAAAAAAAGTTTCCCTTAGCAGAACTTAATTTTCAGAGGTGGGTTTGTATGGCAGCCCTATGTGATAATGTTTTCATTCCATCCGTTCCTAAATATATTTTGAGGCTTTACTAGGAACGCTTTTGGGTAAAGTTTGGTTGAGATTGGTACATAAAGAGAAAAGTTTTTCTTAGAAGAAGGTATTTCTCACGGGTTGGATTGTATGGCAGCCCGACGACCCCATGGTCCGATTTTATTCGTTCATATATACAGCGTACACTAAAAGAATGTCAGCCCAATAGCTTCGAAAATGAGGGAGTAGTTTGCTTTGCAACAGGCGGATAGACAGACGGACATCGCTCAATCGATTTCTCTCTTCACACTGATCAATAATACTTTATATAGTCGGAGATTCTTCCTTCTGTGCATTGCAAACTTCATGGCAAAGTTAATATACCCTTTCAAATTCTGATGGGTATAAACAAGAAAAAAAATGTTGATAAACTCAAACAATAAAGGATGCTCAAAAATTGGAGGCAGTTTCGCAGCGTTTTCTCTTCATTTGCACCAGCTCTCAACTCTCCTGAAGAGATCTTATGTACTGTATATTTCCCCGTTATAAATTGCGCTTCTGTGGAAGAACACTCCGTGTGTTCCACAATATTTTAAAATTTTTGAACCCAAAATTAAGATTTTCCAGCAACGAATTTCCAATCAGTACTTACATTCAACTTTTCTAGCGCGGCTTCTAGATTACTTCAGTAGTAGTGTTTTTATTCTATCGATACGCTTCTATTATACAATTAACAATTGAGAAAGTGCTAAATTTTAATACTGCAGTTTCACGTTTTTATGAAACACTACACACGTTGAATAATTCATGCAAAAATATTACTGTTGCTTTGTTTCACGTACCCAAAGTAATAATAGAAAATGTTTTACCGAATGAGGGGGGGATTGATCCCCTTGATCCCCTCCTTATCTACGCCACTGTGTCATTCGCCCCAAGTCCTGTCATAGAAGTTCCGGCAAGTCCACATGACAGACGTAGCCTGACTATGAACATTTTCTAAGTGGCTATTCCAGTTTAATCTATCATCGAGTGTGATGCCAAGGAATTTGAACTATTTGGAGTTGGCAATAGGCACCCCTTAAGTAGATTAGCTCAAGTGTGGGAGCAAGTTTCCTTGTCAATAATACTAGGACTGTGTTTTTGTAGGTTAATAATGGGCCCTGTCGCTGTGCACCATCCGTTGACTATCGTTACGGCTGTAGTCATCAAATCCGTGATAACGGACTCGAATTTACCCCTGATCACAATAGTGTCCGCGTAGCCAATAGAGAAGAAGACATTGAATAGAGAAGAAACCCTGCGCTTCAAGTAGCGAAAGTAATTCATCTATACTGCCAGGGACCACAGTAGGGGTGAGAGTACACCGCCTTGGGGGCAGGCCCTTGATGGCGTTGTTGTTGAGAGTATGACCACCAAGCGAGGAGTAAATCTTTCTACCTTTCAGCATGGTGTCAATCCACCTAATCGTAGGCGATTGCACCCCTCTCATATGCTCTGACAGTAGCTTCATATCCAGTATTGTCGAAGGCACCCTCGATGTCTAAGAAGGCGCACAAAGCTATCTCTTTTTTTATCTAGAGATTTTTCAATCGTAATGACGAGCTTGTGAAGCGCCGTCATCGTCATTGCCCTTTTCATAGGCAAATTGAGTATAATGTAAAGGTTTATTTCTCACCATCAAACTCCTGATGTGTAGGTCAATTAAACGGTCCATAGTTTTGAGGAGAAAGGAGGTTAGACTGATGGGGCTGTAAGACTTCCCCAGGTTTGTTACCTTGCTTGGGGATGAAAGTTACATTAACTTTTCTCCAAGCAAGTGGGATAAAACAGAAGTAATAGCTAGCTCTGAACAGAGCCCTTAGATATGGCAGGATGACATCCAGGCAGTTTTGAAGGAGAGCAGGAAATACTCCGTCAGCTCCCGCGGCCTTAAATGGATCAAAGGACTGAATAGTCCAATTTGTCTTTGTCGAAGATTACCTACCGCAAAGAGACTCACTATTCTTCTAGCCAGCTATCCTGCATAACCTAGTATGTACAATGGGCAATTGTTTGAAGAGACAGATCCAGGGAAGTGTGTGAAGGAAAAGTTGGAGGATTTCCTTAGGACCAGTCGTAAACCAACCGTCCGCGAATTTGAGCCACACCACTCCGTTGGAGTTACTTCTGGAGAGGGCTTTGTGAATGCGAGCGGCCTCAGGTAAAGACTGAATTGCTTCGTACTGTTTCCTCCAGCACTTCCTTTTAGATTGCCTAATTATTGTATTATATTCAGTTGAGGAGCGCATGTATGACTCCCACTGACCACAACGCTTGGCTGAGTTGCGCAATCTCCTAACCTCTGGATCCGTTTCCGATCGACTTCATCATTCCACCAGAGGACCTTACGGGTAGACCTTCAATTTGGAATGAAAGAGCTCTCCAGGTATGCGGAGATGAGTACACTATTTAATTGATCTGCGGCAAGCTCTACATCGCAGGGGGATCCAAAGAAAAGTGAAAGAGTCTATCGGCACGGCACTGGAAAATACCAAATCTTTGAAAAATTTGCAATTGATTTTTTTAGGACACGTCGATGCAGCCTGGGGCATTGAGCTCCCTGCAAGATTGAAGTTGATGTGCCTGTGATTTGACAAGGATTCCTCGCTTGATACCTGCCAATCAGAGATGAACTTCGAAATTGATCCTCCGGCTAGAGTGAGGCCAAGAACCTCCTCCCGTGCTGAAGTTAACGAAGGTGGGTTTGTTGGGGACGAACACATTTTTAGATATTAAAAAGTCAAGAAGTTTCTTACTTTTGGTAGGCGTTTGTTAGTTTTGCAGTAGTCAATCAAGCTGAAGACTCTTGCAGGTGGAATAGAGTCATCGTTAGCTAAAAGTAAGCAGATACAATGACTACTTCCTCAGTGCCGTACGCGGTAGACACGTTGACCAGAGCGGCTGCTATATCTCTGGAAATAAGTGAAAAATTTACATGATTGTCAACAACGAGCGCGAGGGCGGTCCACTGACATCATCAACTTCCCGTGAATGTTTAGTCCACATATCGGGCTCCCTCGACGGACTCCATTAAATCAGTCAAATATACCGATAAAACGATTGCATTCTGTGCTATTTTTTCTGTTTTCAAGGTTCCGTCGACTGAGATACAATCTCAAATTGTTTTGTTCTCGACCAAACAAACAAAATGTTACATGCCAAAGGAAAATTTGATGTGGAAAAAAACGATTGGGCCAAACAGAAAATTATTTGAAAGAATCAAACTTTTGAATTTTTGTAAACGAACTGCTTTTCAGTTCCTATTTGAATATTTGGAGCTTTTCTTGGAACTAAATAGGGCATGAGGTGCATGCGACATTTCGTTCTAGTGTCATCGTTTGCCCTAGTTTTTTTTTCTAGAGTTTCTAGAGAGTTTTGCTGAAACAGAATACAGAAATTATTGTTGAATATTGCAGGTGTGCAAAATTTATTCATTGTGTCGATTGCAACTCTCTGGCGTTATTATAAATCATTTTCAAGTTTCCACAAAATTGTTTGTTGACTTTTGGTATTTTTTTGCCCTTATCGTGTTATATTTCAAATTAACAAATATCTGATTAAATTTTTTATCCAATTGCCTGCTTTTTCGTCTTTACAGTCCCACCTGAAATTTCAGTTGAAAAATCATGGATTCATTCCGGAGAAGGATACGAAGCTCAATTGGTTTGCATTGTGCATGCTGATCCAATACCTACAGTAAGCTTTTTGAAAATTTCTAATATTTAAAATAATGGTCACCTAATACTTAATTTGTTTTTCTGACTTGCAGGTTGCATGGTTCCAAAATTCATTTCCACTACAACCGACGGACAGACGATTTATGTCGTCACGAGGCAACAGACACATGCTCACAGTGCGTCACATACAACAGGACGATTTTGGAAATTACAGGTAAGCTGCAGACTTATATGTATTTTTTGTATTTTTCAATTTTAGCATATCCTTCGCTCAGATGCATTTTTTGCCAATCCTCTTACATACAATGTTACTTTGACTCTACAAGAATGATTGGTATGGTTTCTTTGTCTTAATCCTAAAACACTTTTCTGAATTCCTGGTCATTTGCTTTGAAACTGAGCAAATCTACAGTAAAAACAGATACTTTTTAACACTATTCAAAAATCCTTTAAAATTTAATAATATCCTTTCAACTAAGCTGTACTCTCAAAACACATGTTCTTTCCCGGGATCCTAAACCATATAGAACACATATAGAAGATGCCAACTTTTCAATTCATCCAACTCATACATAAAACTCTGTTCTACAGTGTATATATTGCCTTAAATCGAGGGCAAAACTATACTAAAACTTTTCCTTTAACAGAATACAATCCCAATCTCAGGGCAACTAGAGAGCACAACCCAGAGCAAAAACAGCAGGAATACATGTCCTTCATGCAATACTAGATAAATCAACACATGAAAAATTTTCCCTTCTATACTCATATAAGGGCACTACAAGAGTAGCACATATTATGATTCATTAAACTTATATTTATGTAACATTTTCCGCCCATTTTGTTCTATTTCCAATTTTTCATTTTTGCCGGTATATGTATCTTTCTCTCTATAGTCCTAGTGTATACATGTATTTTGAGTATCCGCCGGTAAAACTAACACAATTTTTTCCGTTAAATTACAGTTGTGTAGCTGATAATTCACTCGGTCGCGCAAAGAAATATATGGAACTATCCGGACGTCCGGGAGCAGCCGAGTTTTATTCGCACAAGTTCAGTCGTTCGCCCGACAGTTACAATCTGACCTGGAAAGTTGATAGCTATCCGCCATTGGAGGAAGTTCGATTGTTATACAGACGTCTACTGGTAAGATTTATATACATTTATAGGGAATCTTCTTGTATATCTTTAGTTCAGCCATATTCAACAGAATATACAGAATACAATTTATACGAGTGAGTGTGTGTATTAGGATTCGAGGATGTCCTTCCCTTATGTTTGAATGAATGTGAAGTGTAATATGTTAGAATAGTTGGATAGCTGGTAGATAACTCAAGGTCCCGTGGCAGTTAGCAGTTAGCACTCCGTGTGTTTGTGTGTCTGTCTGTCTGTCTTTACAAGTATAAACATTTTATGTGGTGTTTAACACCATGTAGATTTCTTTGTTGTGTCGTTCATGCGGAAACATAGTTGGCCGATTTATTGGCAAAACACATACACGATTATATCGAGGAATAATTACGAGATGCTGATTTGTCTGATTTGAATGAATGGGTTAGGGGATGATAAAGACGGTTGTTAATGTCAAATGAGGTAATTGAATAAGAGTGGATTGATGATGAGCAACGCGTACGAATTGATCACTTTTTTTGGCTGGTGTGGTGGAAGTGGTGTTTAAAAAAAAATACTACTCTAGGAGAGATTGACATTTAACAATATAAAATAGAACTTGCTTCGAATTCAGTTAAAAAAATTGAAACAATTTCGCGATTAATCCACAAAAAAAAAAGTTGGAAAACAAGTTCTCCACCAAAGAAAAATTTATCTGCAGCAAAAAGGATTGATATAACTTCAATGTTCAATCCGACACTCAAACCAAAGCATCATGCGTGCTAAATCTCATAAAAAAAAAAATCAAATAATGGGAAGAGCGGAAGCACGTCTTTCAACGACTGAAGACTATGCAGTCTGAAATCGGTTTACATGCTAAAGTCTTTCAGGAAAAAAAAATTCGTTTATTGATCGAAGAGTTTGGCCGCCTATGCACTAAAGGGGTTATTAAAATTAAGCTGACGTTCCTATCGCTATAAGCCTTGTTGAAATACGCTCCAATCATACATAGCTTATAGCATCAGTGAGTACCGGTCAATTTCGATTTAGATAGAGATAGGCCCACGCCTCAAATTCTGTATCCCTTAGAAATTCTGGGATGAAACTGGAAAAGGAGCCAAGGCCAACACATCAAGCTATCGATGTGGTGTAGTTCCCACATATTTTTCCCTGTATATTTTAGAAGCAATAAGGAGATGGGCCATTTTTTTTTGAAGCGGAATTTTAGTCGACTTAGAGTTACAGCGAGCACATGCCGATCCTCCACTTGTAGATAAACCGTTTCGATAGCTGTGTCGTTCACTTTAGACGGCACATCACATTTAGCGTGGAGCCCTTTTCGTCGTTTTTTGCACTTATTCCAATTAAGAGGGAAGGCAGTGGACATTTCTATGTGTAGCCATTACATATTCCTTTTACATGGCGTCGTGTTGCTCGGTCTGCGGTGTAGACACTTCGACTGTTTTGGCGGTACAGTCTCAGTCAATTTTGAGAGGCGCGCCGCTCCCTCTTGGATCGTGTCATTGACGATACCAATGCGTTGTTGTTGCTTTTTCATTTGACACTTCACCTTATTCTGCTGGCATAGGGTGCATCAAGTAAAATCATTCCGTTGAAAGACCAACACAGTAAAGAAACTTTTGTAAGCTTTTTGTTGAATGTGTATACATAAAAATTTTAACGCAAAATCAAATTTGAAATTTCTCTGAGAGACCACCACAATTGAAGATCATTGCATGTAAATCAAGGAAATCCATCCTGAGCAGTTATTTCTTTCGGATTGAAAATTTCAAGAAGTCTCGCAAATATTTTGCACAATTTGATTTGAGCTAGATATCTAAGCTCTGGTATATGCCCTTCAACAAAATGCAATAGAGTTCGGTACTGTGCGATATACGGTAAAAAACACTAGCCGGCGAAAGCGTGAATTTTATCAAAAACGGTATCCTCCACGAAAAAGCTCGCTGGAAAAAGCTTTTTGGTTACACGTGAAATGCGAGAATTACGTGTGCGCCTTATGAAAAAGCGGTTATCCGTTGCAATGATCATACTTTTGAGAATATATTCATAACGGTTTGTTTATACTTCACGTTACACGTTACAGCCACGAAAAAACGGTCAAAAGTTGGCATCAAAATTGCTAATATTTGAAACGTTTCTACCTTTATATACGGCTTGATAAAACGGTGAGGTTCACACTTTCACAATAACCTTAACGTATGCTGGAATATTGTCAGACTAATTTACAGCTTCTATTGCTACACGTAAAATGTTGAAAGTCGACGGGAATGCATGGGGTCCTCGAAATGAAAACTTGTCTTATTCAACGTGTGTAGTGTTTCATAAAAACGTGCACTTCCTCAAATTTCAATTGTTTCAATTGTAAAATAGAAACGTATCTAGAAGTGCTGGTAGAAAAAAAATATGTAAGTACTGATTGAAAATTTGTTGCCGGAAAATCTTATGTTCAGTTCAAAATTTTAAAAATAATGTTGAACACGGAGTGCTTTCTACAAAAGCGCAATTTCCAGTACACGATTATAAAGATTTTTTTTTCAGGAGAGTGGAAAACTAATGCAAATAAAAAGGAAACGCTGCAAAACTGCTTCCAATTTTTCAGCGTTCTTTATTTTTTATCAACATTTTTTTTTCTTTTTTTTAAGTTAAAATTAGTCGAAAGGTTCTATCGTATAGCAGAGCAATGAAACTTTTGACTTTTTCTAGTTTTTCGCAATTTTATTGAATAGGTATAATACGAAAAACTCTCAAAGCTATAGCCAAGATTATTTATTTTACCCTAAATGTATTACGAAATTCCTAAAATTGAAAGATTATAGTCTTATGCAGTAATCCGAATACAAGAGAAGATCTCTCAGGGGTTTCGAGAAGATATATACAAAAGTAGGAAAAATGTAGACAGAGTTTTTGACAACAGAAAGTAAACAATCCATACAAAAAAAAGCTTGTAGATTTTAAAATTCCGAAGTTTACCCTGATACACTGTACTAAAAATCAACACTGTAAAATATTTGAGCAGCATTAGAGACTTCACCGATTTTCTTTTACAACTTTCTACTTTATGAAATGGAAAAGGAAGTAGTGTTTACTAGAAAATAATGTATTTCCGCACGTTTTTACGATTTTTTAACGAATGTTTAACGATCCAAATCTTAAGTTATTCTCACATTTTTGCTATTCTTTTCAAACAATCAGTCAAAGCTAGGGCCTTTATTGAAGATAGCTGCTGCGGTGTCCTACAAGTTTGAAAACTTTAGAAATATCTAACCACGAATTTCTGAGTTATCGGAGAATTCCGATTTAAAAGCACAAAAGATATATTTATTTTAATCCCTGTTTTGAGATGTTCCGGGAAGAAAAGCGGTCATGCTAAATAGAGATGAGCATAGAAAGAAAAACATCGATGGTTACCATCGAGGCGAAACCGTCGATGGTAAGAAAACATCAAACCAAAAACATCGATGTTTTGGTTTTTTTGAGTACTAAAAAAAAATGATCACTTTAATATAAAAAATTGAGCTGATTGAATAGATATATTGTTCACTTTATGGTTTTCATTCATTGCCTCTCCGACCCACCAGAATGTGACTCTTCTCCTTGCGTTTTTTTGCTTATTACGCATTCGTATCGTACCCACTACCCACCGCATAGAGCAGACATGTCAAACTCGCGGCCCGCGGCCAGGTCAAAGAACCTAATTAAAAAAATGTGTGGCAGCATAAATTCGAGCTGTTGAACTCATTTCAACAATTTACTAAAACTCGTCAAGAAGTCGGTAGCTTATGAACACTTAAAAAAATCGCAGATGATTATTTGAGTTACATTTGCTTAAGGCATCCTTTTTTGTAGAGGAAAGCTTTAATCCTTTTCGTTAAATTGTTTTGACCCTAAATTCGATCCAGCTTTTTTTAGTATTAGACGAACTTGCTACCTATCTGCTACGTTGCACTATACCTCGCGTTGGCATCCTTCAGGTTATTGGACAAGAACATCTTGGGACTTGGGCTGAGATTTATTTGAGGGACTAATTTCGGAAGTCCCTAAATCGTGTATTTGGTGAGCAGATCACCTAAACCACCTACCGCACCTCTTTGAATTTCAACATAAACAGTGAGGAAAGGTTGAAACTACCTACACTGCCTGTCATAACAATAGCCGCACCATAAGATAGACTGCTCCTTGGAAATTTAAAGAGAGCACAGTTATTCCACATACTATAAACAAAAGGGATACTTGAAACACAAATAATTTCACATAAAGTTTCCTTCTATTGCAAACCGTTATCTCTGTATAAAGGAAAAACTAAATTTCCGGTATGTCATAACTATAGCCGCACTTGGAATTATTATAGCAAAAACTGATTAAAAAGCAGAGATTGAGGAAATTAATAACGGGAGAGATCTTTTTCGAATAAAATAGACTCTGAGAGACTGTTTTGTTTATGTTTCACGAAATCAGTTTAACAGTTTTTCGAGTTTTAGGCTTATTAGCTTATTAGCATCGTTTACCGCTGCTTTTACATAGAAAACTTTCTGAACTGGTGTTTTTCTTTACAAAATGTTACGTTATAATGTTTCTCGAAGGTTTCCTGTCTAATTTGGATCAATGGGAGGTTCCTATCCATCATTTGAAACATTGCAACTAACTTTAAGTACTAGGACTGGTGAGAGATGATGCAATCTGTTGCTTTAAAATCCGTTATGTGTCCTATCCGCCTTATAAAATGGAAACAGTTTATCATCCGGACAATCCTATGAAGTTTTTCCTATGCTGGAAGTAACGAAATCAAGTATTCTATCCTGGACTATCCTGTCCAATACTTTTAATGCTCACTTGCCAGATAGATCATAGATCTCAATACAAATTTCGGACAGAGTTCCTTAATAGTGTTAAGCAGGGCTGATTATGTGTTTGAAAGTTGATGTAACAACCTCTAATACAATAAAAACTTCTCTGGAATATCCTAACGATAAGCTGTTTTCATTCTAATACAGAAGACATGGCACATAACGGATTTTCTAGCAAGAGATTGCATCATCTCTCGCCAATCATTGCACTTCAAGAAGGTTCCAATGTAACAGATGTTACGGAGGTTGCCCCTGTTTCATCAAAATTAGACAGGAAATCTTTAGGAAACATTATTACGTGAAATTCATAAAATAAATACAATTTCAAAGAGTTTTCTATGTAAAAGAAACGATTATCGATACTGAGAAGTCAATATGAAAAAACATTGAAAACCCGTTATAATGATTTATTGAGAAATAAAGAAAATAATTCCGCAGAGTCAATTTTATTTAAAAAGATTTTTCCCGTTATCAATTTCCTCAATTTCCGCTTTTTAAACAGTTTTTACAATACTGATTCCAAGTGCGGCTATAGTTATGACGGACCGAAAATTTAGATTTTCCTTTATAGCAGAATAACGGTTTGAAATAAAAGGATTTTTTTTTGTGGAATTGTTTGTCTTTTTAATATTCCCTAAGTATATAATATGTGAAATAACAGTGCTCTCTTTCAATTTCCAAGGATCAGTCTTTCTTATGGTGCGGCTATAGTTCTGACAGGCAGTGTATTTCAGGGCGACGTTCCTACTGCGACCGGGTCTACGTCCCGGAACGACCCATGCCCCAGGCATGGCCAAGAGTCGCAAAGACCCCCTTCGACGCAAGAAGGGGTCGGATACTTTGTACCATCATTCATTCACCGTTTTTTCTTTTGTGGAGCAGTTCTGGCCGGCCCAGCTGCTCCTCATTCTGCTAATATGTGCCGGCATCGAGACGAATCCTGGTCCATGGATGTGCTCGGTTCGCGCCAACAGAATTTGGTCCAATGTCCAATCGTCAGTTCAGTGCACATGCTGCGGACAATGGGTCCACCTCAAGAACTGCTCGGGACTCACCAACACCAACCAATGGTCAACATCTTACAGGGCGATCCGGTGTGGAAACAGAGGGCAAAGCTCATCCAATCACCAGCTGCCTAACCAAGGTTCCCAAACATCATCACCTTCCATCCCTGCAAATGCTGTGAGGCCCGCTCCACCCAATTTGACCCCAGCTCCACGTATCGTCGATGCAAATTACACCAGCATGAGGATAGTCCAACTAAACTGTAATGGACTCCAGCACAAAATCGCTGAACTAACAGCACTCATGGACAGGCACCACATCCAAATAGCTGCAGTACAGGAAACCAAACTCAACTCTAGTCACTCCACTCACTCAGGTCATATGGGAACTACAACGTCATCAGACAAGACCGTGATAGGAACGCAGGAGGAGGTTTGGCTTTCCTCATCCACAATAATTTGCCATACAGCGTCGTTGATGTCACTTCCGCCGATGACACCTTGGAGCAGCAAGCAATAATCGTCAAATCAGGAAATATTGACTTTGAAAATTACAACATATTGCACCTGTCTCCAGCTGTCCCACAGGTTACAAAGTCAATATCAGCCCTCTATTAAACGGACAATATCGCCTCCTACTTGGTGATTTCAACGCCCACCACGATTTATGGCATTCCAACCTTCAAAACGACACAAGAGGTAACATCATCGCCGACCAACTGGATGATTCGGATTTCTGCCCTTTAAATGACGAAAAACCGACCCGTATCATTGGATCCTGCACAAGTTCACCTGACATCTCCATCGCCAGCCCTGGACTTATTAATGACATCTCATGGGAACCAATCCTCACAAAATCTGATCACCTGCCAATTATTCTGACTCTGGATATGCCGTCGAAATTCGTCCATCCCGATAAGAAGACGTACACCTACTTCAACAAAACTGACTGGGACAGCTTTAAGAGGCTTTTGCTAGTCTCACCGCCCCAAGTATGGCTGAAAAACAAATTAGACGAATTATTCTCACTGCAGCTAAGAGATACATTCCAGCAGGCCGCATTCCCAGCCTAAAACCCAACTTCCCAACATCTGCGGCTAAATTGGCAAAAACTAGGGATCAACTCAGAAGTGTAGACCCAAGTGACCCACGGATAAACGACCTTAATGACATCATAGTCAAACAGGTCAACGACCACAGGAGAGGTATATGGCAATCACCTCTCAGAAAACTAAATTCAAACACTGGTGCGAACAAACTCTGGAGCACGGTTAGAAACCTATATAACCCCACTAAAACTCAAGGGAGGGTTTCTATCAAGTTTGGTAACTCAACCGTGAGCGACGATAATAAATGCGCAAACCTATTCAGCAAACAATTCGTCGAACACCCAACTAAGGATAAACTCAAGCGCAAAATCACACGAGACATCCGAAACACTAAAGTTGATGAACATCTCCAAATCACCTGTACTGAAGTTGCAATGGCCATAAAGAATGCCAAAAACTCAAAAGCACTTGGTCCAGACGGTATAGCAATGATCATGCTCAAATACCTCGACACACCGGCCATAGAGTATATAACTGCCACGATGAACCTTTCGTTACGAACATTCATCATACCAGAAATTTGGAAGAGAGGCCGTATCATACTGTTACCCAAAGCTGGTAAACAACACTCCTTAGGAGAATCCTACCGACCAATCACGCTTTTATCCCCTGTGGCGAAAATATTGGAATCGCTGATACACAAGACCCTTGCGACGCACATACAACTCGCTAATCACCAACACGGCTTCCGTAAAATGCACAGCACCACCACTGCACTAGACCGAATCATGTCTAAGGTCTTCAATGGGATCAACCAGCCCCCGCCGTTTAAGCGTACCATTCTTGTGGCTTTAGATCTGTCGAAAGCGTTTGATACGGTGAACCACTCGCTCCTACTGACGGATCTCCGCAATTCATCCACACCGCCGCATATAGTCAAATGGATCGCAAACTACCTTGCCGGACGTGAATCGAGCACCGAGTTTAGAAATGGGAAATCCAAACTAAGAAGGATAAAACAAGGCGTACCACAAGGCGGGGTACTTTCCCCCACCTTGTTCAACCTATACATGTCAGGGCTTCCCACCCCACCTGAAGGAATCGACATTGTATCCTATGCTGACGACTGCACCATAATGACATCTGGCAACGACATTCCCGACATGTGCGATCTCATCAACGGTTACTTGTTAGAGCTCAACCTTTTCTTCAACAACAAGAACCTAATGCTATCAGCGCCCAAATCTTCGGCCACCCTCTTTACCACATACAACAAAGAATTCAACCAACGGCTTAACATCAGAGTAAATGACACTGAAGTTCCCACTATCCGTCACCCCAAAATTCTTGGCGTCACAATTGATAATCACGGCCTATTCAACACCCATGCCGACAACATTAGTGACAAAATCAAGGGCAGAAACAAGATCTTGAAGTCCCTTGCTGGCAGCAAATGGGGCACTGATAAGGAGACTGTACTCACCACCTACAAAGCCGTCAGTCGTTCTGTGGTAAATTATGCAGCACCGATATGGACAAATAACCCATGCGTACCATTACTGGTTGCATTCGCATGTCATCTCAAGACCACCTGCATCAAGAAACAGTTTTTAGTTTAGATGCTGTTTTTTCATCAATGTAATGGTGAAACTTATTACATATCGTTGTAATAAGTCGATTATTTTTGCGTTGAACTGAAGTTGTTGGATCTAAGTTTAATATTTCAAACATTGCGGTGTTATTTAACAAATCTTCCATCTTGTTGTCATATTCACATTTTGGAATGAAAACCTTGTACGTATCAATACAGTTCTCAGAAACAACAATTACCCGCCTAATATTATAAAGAAGCTCATCGCAGAAGTAAGAAATACGAATAGTCCTGCTAATGGTTTAAGCTACGCGTACTTGTCCTCGGACAATGTAAACACAAGCCAAAATACAACAAACGTGGCAAATAAATTATATGCATCCATAGCTTACGTACCTGGTCTAAGTGAAACAATATCCCACACTTGTAAATATTTTGTTCCCGAATTAACTTTAGCCATGAGACCACATCACAAGAATTCTAGTATGTACACTAATTTAAAGGCTAAAATACCTAAAGAAGAAAAATCGGGATTAGTGTACAAAATTGACTGCAGGGACTGCGATAGAGTATATATTGGGGAAACAATCCAAAAATTGGGTACCAGATTAAGCCAGCACAAGAACGACACAAAGAAGACCGCAAATGACAACATATCAGCTTTGGCAAAGCACGCTATAAACAATAAACATCACTTCAAGTTTGATGACTCAACGATATTAATCAACCAACCCAACAAAACCAAACTACAAATACAAGAAGTGAACCAAATTATAAAGTATGAAAATACAGTATGTAACGATAAGACTGATAAAAAACATTTGGTATATTACGCTTTTAGGTCCCCAAGGGAAATTTTTCTTGTTCTTCTTATCGACACTAGCGACACCGTCCGCCATAAAGCTATGTGTCCGCTTTATGGCGGAAAATATCGGAAACATCAAAAATTTCCCTTGGGGACCTGAAAGCGTAATGTACCAAACATTTTTCTGATGTCTATCATCACCTGATAAAAAGTAGCCTTAATTAATTATATTCTTTGCCAAATTCTATAAACTGTGATATTTTCTTTTATTTATTTGCATAAGTTGTTCTTGTCAAATTCTTTAATTTATTTTTAATGGTGTTATGTTTTTGTGAGGTTTTACTGTCTTTTCGAATATATTTTACCTGACTTTTGCTTGTTGACATTTGTTACCATCTTTGTTACACCGTCAACCTTTGTTCGACCTAATTTTTCAATAGGTATAATAATTCAAATTTGTATTTTTTAATTTTTTAATTTTCAAAAATGTAATTTTTGCAGAATATTAACCCTGAAGATGAGCCTCATGGCTCGAAATATATAGGTTACTGCAGTAAAAAATTGCATTTTATTTTCGCGAATCCTGGAGGCACCACAACACCACCAAATAAATATCTTGTTGGCTGTCATCGAAGCCTACACCCAAATCATGACCTCATGGACAAAACCCCACCACCACGTCATGTAAGACGTTCGTTAGGGGCCATGGAAAGGGAAGTCTAAAGGTTTAAACGAGTTCCTCTCGACAACTCCAACATATACAAGGCGGCCCTAAATCAACTGCACACCAGCGAGGTAACCAAAGCCACAAATAGGCTATCCGTAAACCGCGTCCTTCGCGCTCGACCAACCGACATCTCAGCCGACGAACAACAACTACCGAGAGCCACACGTACCACCTTGGCTCAGCTTCGTTCTGGATTTTGCTCCAGACTAAATTCGATGTTTTCGAAACATCGATGTTCGATGCTCATCCCTAATGCTAAGTGTTCCGTGACTCAAAAAAAAAATGAGTGGTACTGATTTAACCCAATATAAAGCTCTGATACTCCAATTACGATAGCAAACATTTGTAAAATTGGATTACTGTGGATTCACTCACCGTAGTAAGAAAGCCCAATTATCGATTCAGTGTCACAATTTTTTGCGGAAAATTCAATAATTTCAGGACCCTTTTTTCGTATGCAAAAATTGCTGTCTATTTTGCAAATAAAAAAATTGCTGCAAAATACTGCTAATCTGAAGTGTAATAAATGCAGAAATTGTTATTCTGAAATTCAAAATTTTATAACCGTAAAAGTATAAGCAATCTTGCAAAATGATCCCCTTCTTCACAGAAAAGCTATCTACGCCACTGCGCCAAACTCGATTATTTTTTCATCTAAATTTAAATTCAACATTCATATATGCAATTTTCAACTTTAACTGAGTATTTTCTAAATATAATAATTTGAAAACGCAATTATATCAGCTACAAACCACAAAATTGAATATCCATTACGAAAACCACATCATCTGCACACAAATCTCTATGCTATACGCTAAATTGTTTAATTTAAAATGGACAATAAAACGCAGATAAAAGTCAAAAGTGAACT